>BTHU01000005.1:116035577-116670577 GCA_036184795.1 Tokudaia tokunoshimensis | reverse complement strand
CCTATTTCATGTGTCCTCCACTGGTCTCGCCTCAGCAAAACACCATGTGAGTCAGTCTTAGCAAAACTCCACATGGGTCAGAAACTTCCACTTCACTCTGCTCATTGGCCCAAGTCCGAGGAAGCAGCAAGAAGCCGCCACCAGTTTTTGGTGCGTTTCTTTCTGTGAAGTCCCGACAAATGATGACTGGTAAGGAATGGCAAGGGGTACCGATGCCATCCAGTGTTGTCCACTGTCTGCTGGGTCATATTTATATTCCTCCTTAACACCATGCATCCTTTTACATGTCTGCTTTAGCAAAACATCCTTTTATGAGGGCAATTCTTTTAAGTTCAGACTCCATTTTAGAGAACCTGACCTAAGTTTGAACGCAGATAAACTAACAGGCTGGTACCTAGCATTAGCTTCCAAGTTGCCTCCCAACAAAACCCGAGCCTAGCTCCAGTCTCTAGGCTAATCCCCAACAAGACCAGCATTTCCAGGCTACACCCTCGACAAGACCAGTGTCTCCAGGTTATTCACCCAACAAACCTGCACCCCAGGTTACAAGCCCACCCCAAGCCTAACGACCACCAATGCAGAGGATAGCAGAAGTTAAGTTTATGATATGACTCCCAATTGTATTAAAGGCCACAGCAGCTTTCCAATTAGATGCTTGCACAAGTACTCCCTGCTTGCTGCTTACTATAAAGCCTTGCCACATTGACATTCGGGGTTCCCCCCACCGCCAAAACTGTCCTGTGTGACAGTGGTGCATTGTGGGGGGGAGGCGAGCTAGCTCAAATAGAATAAAGACCCTGCTGTGAGTTGCATCAGATTGGCTCCTGTGTGTGTTTTGGGGCTCACTAACATTTCCCTGGCACTACACTTTCACTTGTGTCTGCTTTAGCAAAACATCCTTTCACCTGTGTGCCCCAGCAAAACATCATTTGACATAACCAATTTTCCAAAGAAACCAGAAGTTTCCACTTCATGGCCCAGTGAGTAGGCTGTTGTAAGTGATCTATCTGTCTACACTAGGAATGTTTGCTAAAGGGAGTGGGCCAGTGAGAGATGGCTGACCACCTGGAGTTTGATCCTCCAGACCTACAGGGTGGAAGGAGAGAACTGACTCCCACAAGTTGTCCTCTGACCTCCACACACACCCATGCATGCAACATAAATAAAAACGCAGTATAACTAATAAAAATGTCAATAAAAGAAGGAGAACAAGTCTCACAAAAATTTCGAGGGCAGCCACGTCGGTGAGGCTTCTAGGGGATCCAGTGGGCCAGGGCCTGTCAAGTTCTTGCCTCTAAGATGAGAGGCAGGTGACCAAATGTGTTACATGGCCCTCTTCAAAGAAAGGGGCAAAGGGTGGGGTTTTGTGGGACTTGGGAACTGGGGCTCAATACACACCACCTGTGCCACGGAAGCCATTTCTATGAACTCTATGACAATGTGACTTGGGGAGTCTTGGGGAAGAGAGGCCCTGAAGCAGGTGCCAGCAACAGAGGACACTGCCTAGTCACATGAGCATTCTGAGTGAGAAGAGGCCGTGGCAGAGAGATGTTGGGTGGACAAAGCTCTGATAGATGTGTGGTTCTACAGACCCTCTCCTCTGGGTTTTGTATTAAATCGTGGCAGTGACTCGAGCCAATAACTATTCTCCATTTGAAAAGTAGCTCCTGGCTCACATGGGACATGATGGGGACAGAATGCCTGACTGTGGGACCCCAAGAGACCTCGGCAAGCAGAACTGGAGAGTATCTGACCCATCTCATAAACCCGGACACTCATGACGCCACTCTGTTGTTAAATAGCAACTAGGGAGTCAGGTCTGGACAAGTCCAGAAAGCGCACGAGACTGCACGAGTGGCTGGTTCAAATCCTCCCAGTGCCACACTTGTCGCTAGAGCAGTTCTCTCTGGCTCACGCCCGAGCTGCTGTTCCATCAACTCTGTGTGGGGGGGGGGGAGGATGTGCAGATAGGATGGCTTTCTTATTATATGCTTGTATGTGTGCATGCAAGTGTGTGTGTGTGTGTGTGTGCGCGTGCGCGTGTGCGCGCACATGGACTCAAGTGCCCGAGGCTAGAAAACAATGTCAGATTCCCTGGGGTTGGGGGTACCATTATGGATGCCATGAACCAACCTCTCTGCTCCTCTTCAAGAACAGGAAGAACATCTTGGTGATTCTATTAATCACAAGAATATTTCAGACAATATTCAGGCTAATCTCCATATCTTTAAAAAAAATTATGTGTGTATGTGTGCATATGTATTGAACATGGGTGTGTGCAAGGAGGCCAGAGGCTGATACAGGGTGGTTGTCTTTATCACTTTTTTATCACCTTAAATTTTTAAGCTTTTTTTAATTTAAAAAAAAATGATTTTTTATTTTATGTACATTGGCGTTTTGCCTGCTTGTGTCTGATGGAACCCCTGGAACTGGAGTTACAGACAGTTGTGAGCTGTGGTGTGGTTGCTGGGAATTGAACCCTGGTCCTCTTGAAGAGCAGCCAGTGCTCTTAACTGCTGAGCCATCTCTGCAGCCCCTTAAAGCTTATTTTCATATTGATATTTATTCAGATTTTTAAAATTATAGTTAGTATGTCCTTGTGTGTGTGTGTGCGCATGCCACAGGACATAGTTCCTGGTCTTCCTGTCTTGACCTCCCTTCAGCAGGATTGCAGCAGCACACTTCTGGGCTAGCTCTTCGTGCAGATGCTGGGCTTTGGGACCCAACAGAGGACTACTTGTTAGAAAATCAGTTCTCAACGGGGGAGTCCTTAGCTGTGACTCACAGCACTGGGGACATGGACCGTGAAGAGGCCGTCTGCTGTGGCCAGACAGGAACCCCAGTGGAGCAATATGGACACCAACCCACCCACACAACTTTCAACCCCAAATTTTCCTGTCTACAAGAAATGCAGGAATGGGGGATGGTGCAGAGACGGAGAGAACGGCTAACCAATAACTGGCCCAACTTGAGACCCATCCCATGGGCAAGCACCATCCCTGACACTATTAATGATACTCTGTTATGCTTGCAGACAGGAGTCTAGCATGGCTGTCCTCTGAGAGGCTCCACCCAATAGCTGACTCAGACAAATACAGACACCTACAGCCAAACAGTGGATGGAGTCCAGGGATTCCTTTGGAAGAATAGGAAGGATTATGTCCCCTATGGGGACTAAAATTCCACAGGAAGACCAACACAGTCAACTAACCTGGACTCTTGGGGCTCTCAGAGACTGAACCACCAAAGAACACACACAGGCTGGACCTGGGCCTCCTGTGCATATGTAGCAGAGGTGCAGCTTGGTTTTCATGTGGGTCCTGGACAATGAGTGCGAGCTATCCCAAAAGCTGTTGTCTCTACGTAGATACAGATACGTTCTTCTAGCTGGGCTGCCTGATCTGACTTTAGTGGGAGAGGCTGCACCTAGCCTCACAGAGATGGTGGGGTGGGGGTGTGCCCAGGAGGCCCCCACCTGCTAAGATTAGGGGAAGGAGGATAGGGGTAGGCTGTGGGATGGGGTGACAGAGAGCAGGATGTAACGAGAATAAAAAGAGAGAAAGCCAATGCTTTTCCTCCACCACGTGAGTCCTGTGGATCAAACTCAAGCCATCAGGCTTGGTGACGAATGCCCTTACCACCAGCACTCTGCCTTTCATTATTAACTATTCTTCATTATTAGGATCTCACTCTGGCTCCTGTGTAGACCAGGCTGGCCTTAAACTCATATCCTCCTGTGTCTGCCTCCCAAGTTCTGGGGTTAAAGGTGAGCGCCACCACATCCTGTTCCTCCGTGTTCATCGTTTTGGGAGAGGGACTCTTGCGGAACAGACCTTGCTGACTCAGTGGAAATGGCTGGCTAGCAAGGCTGTCTCCACCTTCCCAGCTCTGAGATTACAGCAGCATTCCTCAAGCACAGTTCTCAGTGAATGTTGGGCATGTGAACCCAAGTATGCACACTAACTAGTCAGGAGGCATTACAAATAGAGGGCTCCGCAGGTGAGGTGTTTGCTGTTGCAAGTGTAAGGCTCTGAACTCTGCCTTTATCCCCTTGACTTGTGGTCATGCTGAATTCTGTATGTGACTTACCCAAAAGGCAGTAAGTAATAGGGTCAAGGGCATCAGCTACAGGATAATGTTTGGGTTATCAAGAGAAAACTAAGCTTTACTATTCATTGGGGATGGGCAGGAAGACTGGTTGGATGAGGCAAGATTTTTTTAAAAATTTTATGTATATGTATATGCCTGTATGCATTTATGTGCACGTGTGTGCTGTGGCTAACCACTGAGCTCTCCCAGTCAGGAAAATCTGAATGAAAATTCTAACCCACGGGTAGCTGTGCTGTCATCTGTGGCCACAGCCATGGCGGGTCAACGCCTTCCAGAAGCTCTTTTCTCGCCCTTTCATCTCTACAACTTTTGGTTGTCGTTGCTATCCTTGAGATAGTGTGCCCGTGGAACCCCAGGTTGGCCCCAAGGGACCCTCCAACTCCTGCCTCCAAGGGAGATTAGGCAGAACGTTGTGTTTTTG
Organism: Tokudaia tokunoshimensis; assembly: GCA_036184795.1. Classification (NCBI taxonomy): domain Eukaryota; kingdom Metazoa; phylum Chordata; class Mammalia; order Rodentia; family Muridae; genus Tokudaia; species Tokudaia tokunoshimensis. Next base: position 116,666,046 of record BTHU01000005.1, on the reverse strand, counting down.
CTGAGGAGTAGGGGCCACTGGTCCTCATTCAACACTGCCAAGACCCTTTGAGTGTTCCAGATGTTTCCTGCTGGGATATCAGTACAGGAATGCAGTGTGGGTCTCTCCTATAATCCTTTTGTCATGGCCCACAGATACCCTAAATCAGTTCTGCATCCAGGTCCCAGGCTGGACAGAGCCTCTTGGACAGTACTGAGACCTCGCTGCCCTCTGGTGGTCAGATACTGAAACCGCACCTCAGTTCCCCACTCTGCTTTATACAGGGACCCCTTATTCCAACAGGGTACAGACTCTAATTCCCAGGGGAGGACGCAGCTTAGAGGCTTTGCACTCCCCTTAGTCAGACACCCCCATCCACAAACTACAAGGTTTGTCCTTCTCTCCCATGTTACTGAGCCAGGAGGGGCTGATTAAACATCGACTTATTAAGGAAAAGGGAGAAGGAATTCCAAAGGAGGGATGTCCCAGTGCACTGTCTCAGGCCTGAATGCGTTAGGACTGTTATATTTGGATGCCTCCGAGCCCTTCTCCGACTGGTCTCTGCAGGTGGCAGTCCAGCATAGCACAGTCTTCCTGACAGCACCCTGCCTTCCATGCCCACCATTCACAAACTAGGGATTTCCACTGTGAGCACGGAGAGAGACCTTTAAGCACCAAGCTGAGGCCCCAGCATATTCAACTCCATCACAGTGTATCTCCAGCATCTGCACACAGTGCTGATCACACAGCAGCTGATGGTAACAATGTTTCTGTTTCAGTCTTTGAGCCTAGTTTCTCTGGTGCCCTCCTTCCTGAAGTCCCTCAGGCCCAGGAAGCAGTCCTGGACTCTTATAAAAAACTCACATTGATTTATTAGAATATGAAAAAGGTTCCGTTTCCTTTGTACAGGCGGCAGAGCGGCAGCAGCTGCGGTGGCTTTGTACATGGTTGTCGATGTCACCTTGCATGGCAACTCCTGCCCAAAACATCACTTGCATGGAGAGGAGACAGCTGGGCCAATCACCCCATGGCCCCATCCCCTGGGAGGGACCCCTCTGACTATTGCACGATCCTGGGGAGGGAGCACTCAGGGGTTGGACAGATACCCGTGGGCTTGGCCCCAGCCATGGTGGCGGTAGGGAGTGTGTGCCTGTGAGCAAAGGCCTCTCGGGGGTCCAGTACTGTCTACTCTACAGGATGCAGGAAAGAGAGTGGTCCAGATAAGGGGTGGTGGTGGAACTGGCCAACAGAAGTAAAAGCAGGTCCAAGAGCAAGGGAGGTACCAGGAGGCCCCCTGCTGGTGAGCTTGAATCATGACAGGTTGGGCCACATCTAAATCAGTGCCGAGGGCAAGGGCCCAGGCAGCAGAGGTTCGATTTAAGGGAAGGTGTTACACATGAGGAACGACGAGGGGAAGGGTGGAGCTGACCGGCATGGAGGATTCAAAGGGTCTGAAAACAGGAGTGCCTCTGTGCAAACAGAATCATACTTACGTGGAGGAGCAAATAAACCAAATGTAAGAAGACGACACTTTCCGGAGCCTCGGACAGTCCCTCCCGTGTAAACCCCACAAAGGCCCAGTGGTCCTCTATCACCTAAGTCACTTCACTGTTGAATGGGCCCCAGTTCCCAGCAGAGCAGCTCAGAGATGCCCTCAGCCTGCAGCTCTGAGTAAGGACAGCTCAGGTGGCTGGCCAGAGCACCGAGGTGAGCAGGAGTGCCGTGGGTCGCCATGGGCCACCCGTCTGTTTCCCAGCCACAGGCCTGCTGTCCTCTGGCACAGGAGGGCCCAGTCATGGCCACGGAAGGTTCCGCTCCCTCCCTTCCTGGTCGGAGCACAGTGGAGCCAGTGGCTCTTTGGTTAGAAATGATGATCAAGGATGGAAAGTTGGCCTGGACGAGGAGGGGCTGGAGGGAGGGGAGGGTCTCGAGGAGCCCTGGTTCCACTATGGGATAGCCTGGATCTAGAGATGGGGCAGGGCCTGCCTCACCAGCCCCGCTGTTCTGCCAAATGGATAGATTGGGAAGGCAGTTCTGGTAGGAGAGGACGCTTCCCAGGAGGCAGGAGCAAGCCGTGCTGCAGTGGGGTCCGTGGACCCAGCTGCCATGCGCAGGAAGGGGGCGGAGCCAATCCAGGTCTGGAGACAAGGGGATGCCCAGCCCCCACTCTCGTGGGAGAGTCTGTGGGACACCCACTAGCCTGGCTCTACTGCCCTTTGGGGATAAAAGGCTCTCCCTCCCCAGGCTCGGGGTGGGGGCCTGGGTCACTGAGGCAGCGTTGTATTCTCTGGGAGCTAGGACTGTCACTTGGTCCAGGGGTGAAGACATCGTCGGTGCCTGGGGAAGAGGGCTCCTTGCTCCGAATCATGATGACGCCATCCTCATCTTCCTCTTCCTCCTCTGGAGTCACCCTTGGACCCCGGTTTAGGCCTAGGACCTTGCCCTTCAATTCTTCGTTCACCAGGTCCACAGACTCGGGGGACTGTGGGGAGGCCGGGTCGATGGTGATGACAGGCAAGTCTGCCTTGGGTTCATAGGCCAGTGGGTCTGTGGATTGAGAGCACAGACAGGCTTTGCCCCTGAGCCCTGACAGTATGGCCACATCCCAAGGGCGCTCTCAGCCTATACTAGCAGCCCTCAGACCTTCCCACGCATACAACCATGTCTCTGGGTCCCCAGTTTCCCGAGTGACTGCTCTGTTACCAGCTGCTCTTCCCCTTGGACAGGCTTCCCACTGCCCTCCTCCCTGCCGGGGGTGCTGTGTCACAGTCCCATCACCGTCCTCATCCTGAGCCTCACTGGCAGTCCCTTCATGCCCAGTTCGGACAGCAGCTCTGCACGGCCCTGTTAACACCCAGCCCTCCTGATGCAAACACAGCTCATGGACAAAGTCAACTTCCCCTTTGACTCTCTGAGGCCTGTCGTTGACACAAAACACCCAGCCCTTTACCTGAGCCTATACGGGCCCGAGACATGGTGGGTGAGTCCAGCTTGTGGGCCGGTACCGTCAGGTAGTTGGTGATCTGACAAGGGAGTGGACAGGGTGAGTGTGGCCTGTGGGCTGGCAGCAGTTCTCACTGAGCTCTTTGCCTGTCGTGGCAACCCACACTGGCACTTCAGGGACTTGTCCCAGGCTCCCAGGAAGCTGTGCTGGAAAGTCTCAAACAGGTCTACTCTTCTCTGGCCTCCACCCCACACCCGAGCCCCAAGATTCTAGGTTAAAACAAAAATGGACTAACAATAAAACCCAACTCGGGAGGCCACCTAAGTCTGGTGCGCCCTGGGTATGACAAGCCCAGCACACTGCGACTGAGCGCGGCCTCACCTTTCAGCACACAGTGCTCCTTTCCAGGGCACTCTGGACCTCTACCACCCCAGTGGCCCCACTTTAAACTGGTAACACAGTCACCGAGTCTTACTAATGCCACTTCCCTGTGTCCCTCGAGCTTACTCCTTTCTCTTCCCCTGACACCTCCACATTCCCAGCCTTTCCCTGTCACTCCTCTGGGATAAAGCCCAAGACCTTACACCATTAACAAACCTCCCTGCCTGTTTCTAAAAGAGCTCCGTGCGTGCCCGAGGAGGAGCTGGCCAGAGCCGACACGCACCTTCTGCTCCAGCTGCCGGGCCTTCTGCCTCCGGAGCAGCATCTGGTTCCAGGCCTCCTCGTAGGGGTCGGCCACCAGCGTGTGTCTGTTATAGGACCGCAGCTGCGGGAGGAACAGCCGTCAGGGCAGGAGAGGACTCAGAGTGAGGGGCTCTGGCGGTGTGGGAGGCAGAAGGGCAGACGAGGCAGAGGAAAGAGGCTAAGAAGGGCCAGGCCGAGGCGGGACCTCACCCGTTGCCGGGTTTTCTGCAGGTTGCTCCTCAAGATTTTTCGGATCTCTTCCTCCTTGTCCTTGGACAGTGCTGGCAAGATGCGGTCTGAATTCGAGGACTTGGGGTGGATATTCCTGGGACGACAGAACACAGATCAGGTCTCCATTTGACAGCGCAAAGCCATGCTGGGGGACAGCCCAGGGGTGGGTGGCCAAAGTCCTAAGTCCTTAGTATGGCTTTAAGGACTAGCTAGACAACTAGTAGCCCTGGTGGCCGTCTCAGTCCAGGGTCGAGGGATCCAGCGTGGGGCACGGATGCTGCCCGGACTGGCCTGTGGTACTCACTGCATGGAGACCGTTGAGACCGCGGATGGGATCTTGCCCATGCCTCCGCTCTCCACCAGCTCGATGGCCTGCTTCATCTCCATCTTGTGGTAGAAGGCGATGAGCTGTGGCTCTTTGGAGCGCTCTCCAGCTATCAGACATTTCTTCACATACTTCTTATTAAAACGGTTGAGTCTGTGGGAGGAGGGAGATGGAGGGGGCTAGTTCCTAGGCATGAGAAGATGCCCAGACCCCCAAGGACCCTTAACTGTCTTTCCCACCCTCCTGCCCACCAGACCTTCACCTACTTGTCCTTCCAGTGATGGTGGCCATAATGGCCACAGATGTCCTCGATGCCTGTCAGAAGGTGGTCCAGGAACTGAAATGGGCCCAGGGCCAGGTCAAGCCTTACTGCTGGGCTCCTTCCCTACCCCACCCACCTGTACCCCACCCACAGCTCTGCTGAGCCTGGCCCTACAGTTCCAGGAGAAGCCAGGAGGTGGCGCCTTCCTGTTACGCATCCTGAGCCCAGGCCACACACTGGTGAGCCCCCTTCTCAGAACCCACGGGAACCTAGTGACAACAGCCTCCTGGGCTCCCAAGTGCTCGCACCACACTGTCCCTTCAGCTAGAGCCTGGCAGGGGGGCCCAAGGGTCTAAGACAACCTGGCACTGGGATAAGGGAAGGCGGGCTTAAGGCCCAGCTCTGCCTCAGCTCCACGAACCCTCTCTGGCAACCCGAGGCCCGGCGCGGCCTCCAGTACCTGAGTGTGGATCTCCTCGTTGATGGAGCGCTTTGTTTCTTGCTTTTTCTTCACAGCCAGCAGGTCTACCAGGGGCCGAATGGTCATGCCCTAGAGGGCAGGTGAGTGTCAGACATTCGGGTTCTGCTGTCCTGACGAAGGCTGAGGACAGAACCTCCCTTCTCCTTGAGAGCCCCACCAGACGAGAAGGAGCCCCCCTTTGAGGTCCTCAATCTCTTAGGACTGGGGATTTTATAACTCCCTACCTCAGCGTGCAAATCAAGGCAGACCTTTAAAGGCCACATCTTCCTGATAGGTCAGCCAGTGACAAGCCTCACTGTGGGGCCAGTGAGCTTTACCCAGGATTTGCTCTGCAGCCCCAGGGGATCAGGCCGTGTAGACAGAACCCCTCTGCCCAGCCTCCTGCACAGGCTCGACATGTATCTGTGCCTCAATATCTGCACTATCCCCGAAAGAGGTATCTCTAAAATGCTCCCATTTTACAGCTGTGGAAACTGAGTGGCAGCAGGGTGGAGCGATTCCCTGTGACCCCACAGAAGCAGCAGACCCAGAGTCAGGCTGGCTGGAGAGGGTCACCATGAGGGCACCATCAGTGAAAGCAGCCTGGAAACCCATCAGACACACACACACAGCAAAGTCGAGGTAAAGCAGCGTTTCTGAGGACAGAGCAGGAGGGCAAAGAGCTCTCTCCTGTAAAAGGACGGAAACTGCACCCCACTCCTAGAGGTCTCCTCATGTCTTTTTCTCATGAGAAGGCAGCAAAGGTGTCCCACCTCGCACCATGAGCACTTGTGCCCAGGAGAGGCAGAGGATGGGAGAGAAACGGAGGCCCGACAGTTTCTCACCTGCTCCGGGGTCAGTCAGCTAAGGGAGCACAGTGTAAACCATCACACACGGGCCTCTCTTGGGGACAGGTAGAGACAGGGGTGGAACCCTGCTAAGCCTGTGTCATTTAATGCCCAGTCCCTGGGCAGCAGGCTGTGAGACTGCAATGGTCCAGCCCAGGCTCCTCACTACAGACAGGCATGCCTTCCCAAGACACAGAGCTCGTGGAGCGATCGGCCGAGGCCAGGCCTCTGGCTTCCTGACTCAGCACACTGTCCGACTGCCTATGCTGAGCTGCTGCAGATGCCAACCATGACGCCACACAGCCCTCCCGTGATCGGGGCAGTCAGACCAGGGGCCTGCCGGCTACCCGTGTCACTCCAGTGGTTCTTACTCAAGTTGGACGATATTGGTCACTTCACATACTGATCGCTGACTTCACAACGTCACACTGTCACAGCTGAGAACTGAGGCCCCAAAGGGGGGTGGCTTGCCCAAAGTCATGCGGCAAGCTAGCGACAGCATACCCACAGCCTTTTTCTTCTGACCACAAGAGTCAGGGTCCCCAGGCAGGGGCCTGCCCACCCCAGGCCCAGCACCTGCACGAAGACTGTGAAGAAGATGACGGTGATGATGGCGGTGAGGAACAGGTCGCACATGGGGAAGTGCTTCTTGTCCAGGAGGTAGCCCAGCGAGAAGGCGATGGCCCCTCGCAGGCCCCCGTAGGCGATGATGAACTGGTCCTTGGGGGTCAGCTTCACGATGCGGAACTTGTTGATGAACCAGGTCAGGACCAAGACACCTGCCAGGGAGCAGGCAGAGGAGAGCTCAGGCTGTCCCGGAAGTTCCTCCCACCAAGCCCATCACTCACTTCCTGTGTACCTCAGCCCAGGAACTCCAGATCACTCAACCCAGATCTTGGTAGGTTTTTAAAAGGCGCCTCAACCTGCACTTGTTCTGAAGATATCCCAGAGGCCTTCACCGGCTACAGGTCAAGGGAAGGTAGGGAAACAATCATGGTACTGAGTGAAACTTATTAAAACAGGTGGGAAATAATTATCCTATTGTCTCTACTTTTCTATAGACTGGGAATTGTTCATAGTGAAACACTGTTTCAAAGGCTGTGAGGAGAGGGACCGGAAGAGTGCTTGCCCTGTGTGCGTGAGGGCCTGGGTTCCATCCCCAGCTTTATAAAACATACAAACGAAACCTGTTCGCCAACAGTAAAAGTCCCACAAAATCTCCAGGCAGCTCACACCTGTAATCCCAGCACTCGGGAGGCTGAGGCAGAAGAATTACCAAGAGTTCTAGACCAACCTGGTCTGTATAGTAAGATCCTATCACAAACAAACATCCCTAAACAAACAAAAAAAATCTAAAAGCTGTGGACAGCGACAGGAGAAAACGCACCATGGACCTCGGCTTCTAAGTGCTCACGTGCACACGTGCGGAAAAGAGAGTAAGATGCAGAAGGCAGCAGCGGCCTGGCCATGGAGGTGAGGACAATCTAGCAATGGGGTGGAACCCACAGTCCTGATTCCACCGTGACACTAGCTGGCAGCTTTGGGCATATGTGCCATGACAACAGAACACTTGGCTCAGGGTTACAGGCTGGGCTGTGGACCTGAGAAAGCCATTAGGCTTTTGGAGAGTCTGAAGGCCCTTCACCATAACTCACGGTGACACTGTCTGCGGTGCCTCCATATGAGCACGAGGCATGGGGCTTCTGTCCCCTAATGTCTCAAGTGGTGACAGCATTGCAGGGAAGAAATGGGAGCATCCAGGAACTGTTCAGACAGGGACAGGGACACATTGCACTACACACATCTCACTAGCCCCTCTACCTGCTACACTACAGACGCCTCCACACTGTACTGTAGACACCCCACAGCTAGCCCCTCCACACACTGTACTATAGACCCCCACAGCTAGCCCCTCCACACACTGTACTATAGACCCCCACAGCTAGCCCCTCCACACACTGTACTATAGACCCCCACAGCTAGCCCCTCCACACACTGTACTATAGACCCCCACAGCTAGCCCCTCCACACACTGTACTATAGACCCCCACAGCTAGCCCCTCCACACACTGTACTATAGACCCCCACAGCTAGCCCCTCCACACACCCACACACTGTAGTGGGCTCTCATGTGGTACATACAGCTCTTATACACATTACTGCACATACACAAACAGTACCACACACACACAGCCCAGCTCTTAGAAACATCAACACACTTACACACCCACAACCTAGCCTCACACTGTATTACACATAGCTACTCCACAGCCTGGCTCCTCCATACAGTCATACGTGTGTGTGTGTATGTGTGTGTGTGTGTCTGTCTGTCTGTCTGTCTGTCTCCTCCCTGGCCCTTACCCAGCACCCGGGCGATGAGGCAGAAGAGCAGTGTGCTGATGACAAAGGTCCAGTTCCACTGGTGGGAGCCGGCCACGGTGGAGACACCGAGGAAGATGAAGATGAGGGTCTCGCTGACGCTGCTCCACATCTTCAGGAAGTACTTGATGGTGGTGTGGGACTTGTGGGAGATGTTGGCCTCCACGTAGGGGCGCATCACTACTCCTGAGGCGATGAGGCTTGGGGTGAAGAAGAACAGGGTTTAGGGGTTACAGGCTGAGCAAGCACTAGCTTACTGGACAACTCCTGAGGGCCAAACACCCACTGTTTTTCCTTGATCCTCACACCAAGCACACAGGGCCAGCAAACTCAGAGAGACAGGAGTTTTAAAGAATAAAGTCACCTCCGTTGTCCTCCTGAGGCAAGTGGTAGTGCAACAGACATAGTCTGTGCAGCTCCAAACCTTTGCCTCTTCCGCAATGCACACTGCGTCCGCCCAGTGACAGCCAGTGACACACTCTGTGGCCTCCCAGTATGAAGTCCCCAACACACAGGGTCCCCTAGGGAGCTGTGCTGGCTCCCTCCCCACTTCCCAGAGCCCCCAGCTTAGGTTGGCCCGAGCACTTCTGCTTCCCTTGTGCCTCACTGACTCTTCTCAGGGCCCAACTCAAACTCAGCAGAGACCTCAGGGCCTAAGATTCAGGCGTGGAAGATGCCGGGTAAGCCCTCCTGGGGAGCCTCACTGGCTGCCATCTCGGGACTCTCTAAGGAAATGGGAGAAAGTAGCAGGACAGAGACCTAAGACTTCCATCTGTTTCCTAGGGCAGCACTGGATATCGTCTCCTATTCCTGAGGCTAGCCCTAACCAGGTTGCCTTTGCCCACCATCTTCAGATTCTGGAATCCCAGGAGTCCAATGGAAGTGGCTTCTTGTGGAAGGCCTCTAATGACCTGGGCCACTCCAGGGTATGCCATGCAAGCCTGGAGCCCAGAGCTCAGGTGCTGGGGAGCTCCTCCGCGACCACAGAGATCTGGGGACTCCATGGTAAGCAGCTACCCCACCAAGCCATGCAGACTCACGCCATGATTCCGGACAAGTGGAAGAGCTCAGCTGATAGGTAGGCCATGTAGCTGTAGAGGAAGACGAAGAGCGGCTCGATGACCCGGATATGGGCGGTGAATCGTGAGGTGAAGGCTGCGATGACCCCGTAGACCACGCCCACAAACACCCCGCCAAGGGCCACGACGAAGAAGCTCAGGAAGCCAAGGAAGATGTCCGAGATGCCCACGTACTCGTAGCTGGCAAACTCCTCAAAGAGGTGGTAGAGGACCTGGGGAGGGCATACAGGCTGGTAGGCAGGAGGACAGGGCCCTGGCCCCACGGCTCCCTGGGACCAGCCCATGTTTATCCTTCCACGATCCACAGCCATGGATACAGACCACGAGGCAGCAGAGAAACCCAGTGCTCAGTGTGTGGAAGGCGGCCTAGGGCTCAGGGAACTTGCTAGAGGAGCACACTGGAGGGCTGCGGCACACCCTGCTGGTAGTGAACAGAAACTCTTAAAGCTGCAGTCCTTTGCACACATGGTCAATGACCTCATTTTCCTGGGTGCCAGTTTTCTACAAAGTGGGGAGCAATTTGAGTGTCCGTGTCACATGGCTGTCATAAGAATTAAGTAAAGCACTCAGCATGACTGGGACTCCCTGTGGTACTACCAACTCAGTCTCACTGTTCGACCTGGTTTTATAAACCATGGCTTCTCTGGATTGTCTCTCCTTCAGCACAAGTTCAGACAGTAAACCAGGACATATGTGACCCAGGATCCACCAAGCAGGACTTAGAAACCTTCATTTAAACAAGCTGCCTGGATAGTTACAATGGGCAGCCAGGCTCAGAGGTTGTGGAGCTGGAGGCCCTCAACTGTGCCCCAGCCTGGGAATGGGACACTGTCTGAACGTGGTCACAGTCCCTACTGGAATGCAAGTCAAGGAACCAAGAGGGAGGCTCAGGCAGGCCCAGACCCTATTCCCTCAGTCTCTGAGGGACTGACTGGCATGGCTACTCTCAGTCTAATCAAGTCCAGCCCTAGAGAGCTCTGTCAGAAGCCAGCTGGGGGGTTTCCAGGCCTGGCAGGAAGGGGCAGCAGGTAGGAAGGAGTGAGAGGACATAACTGAGCCAGGCAGCTCAGCGCAGGGAAACTGTCTGGGGCATTCACACCTGAACCAAGTTCTAGAAAAGTCCCAACTTGCCAGGCAATGGTAGCACACACCTTTAATCCTAGCACTTGGAGGCAGAGGCAGGCAGATATCTGAGTTTGAAGCTAACATGATCTACATAGCTAGTTCCAGGAGAATCAGGGCTACACACACACACACACACACACACACACACACACACACACACAAATGCGTCTCAGAAAACCAACAAACCAAACAAGTAAAAACAAAAACAGAAAGATGGAAGGAAAGGAAGAAAGAAAAAAAAAGGAAAGAAAGAAAAATAGAAAGAAAGGAAGAATCAAGCGAGCCGGGCAGTGGTGGCGTACACCTTTAAGGCCAGCACTCAGGAGGCAGAGGCAGGTGGATTTCTGAGTTTGAGGCCAGCCTGGTCTACAAAGTGAGTTCCAGGACAGCCAGGGCTACACAGAGAAACCCTGTCTTGGACAAAAAAAAAAAAAAAAAAAAAGAAAAGAAAAGAAAGGGCCCAGTTTGGGCTGAGGGAAAGGGCAGGTGCCGGGCACTGACTAGGCAGCAGTGGCTCGCAGCTCTCTGGGAGCCAGGCTGGGCCGCGGCAGCGGTGTGCTCTGCCATAGGCTAACCTACTCCAGGCTCGGGAATGCTCATGGGTGATCACAGCCTGCCACTGAGTCACTGGAACAGTACTGAGGTCAGGCCCTCTTTTCTAGCTTGGCGCGATTGTTAGTAATGTGACAAGTGAAAAAGAAAAGTAATACGGTGTACACCTCTGGGGGTCATGTGACTGCAGTCATGTGACCTCTTCAGCTAAGAGCCTCCCGATGCCTCCATTTCAGAAAAGAGTGTCCTCGTCCTGTTTGGTTTCTGTTTTGGTTCGGTTTGGTTTGGTTTGCAGGGGTCATCTTTACACAAGTTAGTTTCCCTCAGCAGAGGAAACGCCTCCTTCAGACTGCCTGTGGCCAATGCAATGGGGCATTTTCTTGATGAGGGAGGACCCAGCTCACCTCTGGGCAGGGGTCCCGGGTTGTACCAGAAAGCAGGCTGAGCAAGCCTGTCAGCAGCACTCCTCCAGGCTCTCTGCTTCAGCTCCTACCTCCAGGGTCCTGCCTCAGTTCCTACCCTCACTCCCCTCAGAGCCCGAGCAGGACTAGACTGAAAGTTGAACACACCCTTTCCTCACTATGCAAAGCAGATAAGGTAGCATGCATTCAGACCAGGAGCGCCTGAGTGCCAGCCTTGTGACCTGCGCTGTCAGGAGACGGCCTAGAGCCTACACACAGGTGGAGTTAGCAACTCGAGGCAAGCACACCGCTGTTTCCTGTAGCGTCAACCAGAACACATATCTAGACTCAGCTGGGGGGTGGTTCAAATCAGGCACCCAAAGTTCAGGGGCACATGAACAAGCTGGATTCCTATGGGAATCCCAGGAAACCTCACCTGGCATCTGTCACTTGAAACCTGTCAAAGGAGGGGCCTAGAAGAGGAAGAATTTCTCACTTAAAGTCACAGGAAAACAAGTAGTCAGCTGGGCAGTCAGGTGGCAGTGAGGCACACCTTTAGTCCCAGCACTCGGGAGGCAGAGAAACCCTGTGTAGTCCAACAACAACAAAGCCATGCGGTCAGCCCAGACCTATTAATTTCACTTACCACATCCTAGAGGTTTGGGGGAACAGAGTTCTTTTCATTTCCTTTGCCTAGAACCCTGCACATACCAAATTCTTAAATAGCCAACAGAAGAGCTAAAAGCCTCCTCAGAGAGTAAATGGGCTAAGAACTGAGGCACGAAGAAGCCCAGGAACTGGGCGACAGCATCAAACGCAAGCTGGCCAGGAAGCGAATGACCTACTAGGCCGGCAGCTCGGGTCCTGGAGGGCAACAGACTGGACCAGCACACAGCCTCGGGTCTCAGCTCCCCCCAACCCTCATGTTCTAGTAAGCTGTCTAACAACAGACTGGACCAGCACACAGCCTCGGGTCTCAGCTCCCCCCAACCCTCACGTTCTAGTAAGCTGTCTAACAACAGACTGGACCAGCACACAGCCTTGGGTCTCAGCGCCTCCCCCCAGCCCCCCTCCCCCCCCCCCCGTTCTAGTAAGCTGTCTAACTTCTGTGGATTGTCTCTAGTTCTGATAGGTAACAAAGTCTGTCTCCCCTCAGGTTGTCCTGAGGATTAACAGAGACAATCCAAGTCCAGTGCTCAGAGCAGGGCCTGGCACACAGAGAGCATGGAGGGGCACTGGCCATCTTTATTATCATTAGTGGAAGGATAAGGCATTGCCTGTGCCCATGTGTGTGTGGTGTGGCCCTGACCCCTCACCACAGTGACGGCGTCATTGAGCAGGGACTCCCCGAAGACGAGGATGTGCAGCAGCTCGTTGATGTGGATCTCCTCGAAGACGGCCAGCACGGCCACCGGGTCCACGGCGGAGATGATGCTGCCGAACAGCAGGGTGTCCAGCAGGCCGATGTTGTTGATCTGCTCGCCGCCCACCAGGCACACGGCATACAAGAGGCCACCCAGGAAGAAAGCGTTCCACAGTGTGCCCACCACAGCGAAGATCAGGATGGTGCCCAGGTTCTCCGTGAACTGCCGCAGAGGCAGGAAGTAGCCTGCATCCAGGATGATGGGTGGCAGCAGGAAGAGGAAGAAGACGTCCGACTGCAGGAAGGGGGGCGTCTCTCCGACACCCTTGATCAGGCCCCCCACCAGCAGCCCCACCACGATCAGCAGGCAGCTCTCCGGGACGATGCTGGAGATGGTGGGGATCACGTGGAAACCTGTGAGGGGCGAGAGAACGGGAGGCCGTGGGCTTTTCAGGGGAGCCAGAAGAGCAGAAGGTTGGGGACGGGACTGGGGACCAGGAGAGCAGCTGGAGAGGTGCACAGGCTTGGTCTCAGAAGGCCGCTCTGTTAACTCTCTGAGCCTCGGGTTTCTTGCCTGTAAAATGGAAGGGATAATACCAGCTTCACAGGGCTGTGGTATAAAACAATTATTTTAAAAATCTATAGTGTGTGTGTGTGTGTGTGTGCATTTGCACATGCATGCATGTATCATGATGCATGGGGTGGATATCAGAGGACAACTTGTGGGAATTGGGTCTTTCCTTCAACCGGGTCCTGGGGACTGAACGCAAGTCCTCAGGCTTGGCGGCAAGCACCTTTACCTGCTGAGCCACCTTGGGCCTGATGTTTTCATAGAATATTCACCTCTGTCTGTGACTGTGGTAAACTGTTACCCAGCAGCAGCTCTACATGCCTCTGACAGACAGAAATCAAACTGCTGAGCAAGGTACAAAGTACCTAAGGCATCGAGCTCCGTGAAGCCAAGGCACTTTCTCAGGTGCAGGTTCAGGGAGCTGACTTACATCCCACACAGAGCCGTACAACCGCACGATCCTGTCTCGGGGAAGGCAGCAGGCTCCAGACCATGGAGGTGGATAAGCCACAGGCTGACAGTGGATGGTGTTAAAGTGGGGACACGAGAGAGACAGGAGAATCGGGGAGCACCAGTGCCAGGAGAAACGTGGGGATGACAGGCCTGGGTCTGCACACCTGCAGAGCACACTCAGCGACCTCCAGCAGGCAGTAGGCAGCTGTACATACTGAGGCATGCTTTTACAGACAAAGGACATTTCTCCCTATGGCAAAGCCCTTCCTCTGTTCAGGTCCTAACCAAGGCAAGGTTAGGATAGCACTACAGTCCCCACACAATGCCAAGCTCCCAGAGACATTAACAACATATTAAGGAAAAACATGGGTCTTAAGGTAGGAAGAAATCTCAAAGCAACCTTATACATATTCCTACTTCAAAAGTCATCTCTTGTGCTTAAAAGCTGCCTAGGTCAGAGTCTCCCAGTGACTCCATGTTCAGCCTGCAGGTACATCTCTGTCCCCCTCTCCTTCCCAGCTCCTAAGATTCAAATTCTTTGCAATCGCCCCAAATGACCCCCTCCCTGTTCCAGTAGATAGGTTCCCAACTGGGTGTCTGGTCAAGTGTGCTCTGCCTCCTCTTCCAGGAGGCTTTCCTTGACTATCCTGTCTGCCTAGGGCAGGGCAGGACTTCCTCTCTTGTGCCTCCTTCCCTTACAACCTTAAAGCCATAATTGTCACCTTTCCCCCTGGCACCCTCAGAGGTCAGAGGTCAGGCAACCAGGTAAAAAGTGGAGACAAGGCTACTGCACCTTACCCAGAGATCTACACTGCCCTGAAGGGGAGACTGTGGGGCCTGCTACACTGTGGTTCTTGAATTTTTCAATACCTCGAGTTTTAAAGGGTTAATAACACCTGGAGGATGACAGAGCCTGTATGAGGTGGGATCTAGGAGAGGTTTTTAGGTCACTGGGAGTGTCCCTCAAGGGGAGAAAGAAAGGGCCCCCAAGGTTCTCTCCTTGCTGTCTTTGCTCTTTGGTTCATGATTTAAGCATTTTGTTCTACTGTGTGCTGTCCCCACAATGTGCGGCTGCCTCAGCACAGACCCAAAGCAAGAGGATCGCCCAATCTCAGATTAAAACCTCTCAAACTGGGGAGGGATGATGGCTCGGGGCATGAAAGTGTGTGCCGCTTCAGCATGAGGACTGTGGTTCAGATCCCAGCATGCACACGCGCACACACTCACACACACTCACAAAATAAACAAATGCGACCCTTTAAAGCTGAGTTAACAATTCTCTTTAAATGTGTACTTAGTCATAGGAAAGTGGACCAACTAAGGTTAAGGGAGTATAATTCTTCTAATGGGCCAGAAAGCAGCTTCCCACGGTCAAGACTGCAGCTCTGGGGACTGGTAAAGCGGCTCCGTGGGGCAGGTACCTGTTACCAAGCCTGATGACCTGAGCTGGATCCCTGGGGCCACAGAAAGAGAGAGAACCACTTCTTACAGGTTGTCTTCTGATCCCCACAAACAGGCTATGGCACACATGTAAGCACATATACACACACAAATAAAGATTTGAGTGTCTGGGTCCTCTGTAGAGTCAGCAACAACGGCTGCCTCAGGAGAAGGCAGAAGTACAAGAGACAGCCCAGAGTGAGCAGAGGAGAGCCTCCGCCTCTACCCAGAGACAGCCCGGAGTGAGGGGAGGAGAGCCTCCGCCTCTACCTAGCAGAAGGCTGGAAGATGCCTCTCATCCTCTGTATTCACAGAGCTGTCCTGGGCCATGAAATGCCAGTGAGCCCACATCCTGCCTGGAGAGGGTATGTGTGTGGAACAAGCTAGGAGCAATAGCATGAAGGGTGTTTGCTGTTCCTGAGAGCATCCCACAGGCCGCACTGCAGAGGACAAGCCCGGGCTCTGCAGGGAAGGGCCCCGCTCTAGCACAGGCGTCTGATACCCAGGGTAAGAAGTTCTCAGCTCTCAGCAGTGTCAAGATCTCCCCTGAGTCTGCTCTGCTGGGCACTGGGGGCCTTTGTGAGAAGCTCATGGGGATGGCCATGCTTTTCTAGACTATGAGTCCTCCATGGCGGTGAACAGCTGGTGTTCCTACAGGACAGATGGCAAGCTGGAACTCTTGAGAGGCGGGATGGGCTTGGGGTCTTCTGACCAGGGGACAGCATGCTTTCTTCTACTTAAGACAGCTCCCAGGGCACCTGGGCCGCAGGCATGCCCCTGGAGCCCGTCCTTCCCACTGTTACCCAGGCTCCTGTTCGGCCTGCTTCCTAGTTTTCTGCAGGGGTTCCAGGCCTGAGGGGCCTCTAGGCTGAGCACAGGCTGCAGGGAAGGGCTGGATCTGCTCATTCTTGGCTTCCTGCCTGCAGTGGGAGGCACATTACTGGAAAGTGCTTGGGGGTGGGAGTCTATCAGGAGGGAGCTTCCTCAGGGAAAGGAGTGTGCCTGCCTGAGATCCGTCCTAGCATGTCCCCTCCCAAGGCCTTGATTCCAGTTATCCCCACCCTTTATCCCTCAAGAGTCCCGACACAGGAAACTAGCTGACACCTGTAATGAAGGGGGCAGGAATGACACACTGGGTACCTGGTGAACTGACAAAAGCCAGCAGTGAGGCAAGATCCCAAGAAACAGGCCCCTCCAAGGTGCAGACTGGGGCAGCAGTGACTTAGCTACGATGGAATTCGGGTAGGGCACACACACACACAGAGATCTAGAGACAAGGGAGCAAGAATGGATCTCAGACAGCACTGAATTCTCCATATGTGGAGGGTCAGAGAGAGCAAGTGACCTGCCAATGGCCTCAGAACCAGTTCCACAAGAATGTGTGCTCCAAGCCCAGTGACCCCTCAAGCCCTACACTGTCCTTCCAGGCATCCTGTCTACCCAGAGGCACGAGGCAGGAAAGTGTGGAATTCCACATCCCAGCCTTGCACAAACCCTTGAAAACAGCTCCCAGCTGGCCTCCCTGTGGGAAGTAGCTGGGGTACTCATTCCTTCCTGTGTAAGTGGTCGTCTGAGCATGTGTGTGCACAAGCGCACGCTGACAGAAATGTCACCAGATTTTGGATTGACTGCGAACTCTCATGGCTCTTTGCAGCTCTACCCTTCACCATGAAAACATTTTATTCACATTTCTCAAGCTGTCCCCATCTGCTTGGGTGGGCATAGTGGAACTGGCAAGCCTGTCCCATGTTACCCACGGTTGCAAGGGTGACCACATGTTCCTGGTTCCACTTCCCACAGGCCTCTCGGGCCTGGGAAGTTGCAGGAAGCTGGGTAGAGGGGCCTCAGAAGCCTACCAGTGTTAGGTCACCGGGGACCGGGTGGTGGCTGGGGCTCTGACACGCTACCTCAGGCCGAGGGCTGCTTGCCCAGGGGCTGCCTTTGCTCACTGCAGTGATTCCTCCCTCGTCAGGTCAACAGCCTCAGCAACCGGGCAGATTCGAGCACAGCACTGAGAGGCGACGCCTCATGACGCATGACGCTGCTGTGATATCGTGTAGCGGTCTGCACCGACCCTGGGGCCTCATCTGCCCCTCACCACGGCTGGAAGGGGACCCAGTTTTACAGACAAGGAACCCGAGCCACAGAAAGGTTAAGCAACTGGTTCAGATTCACACAGTCATCACGTGGAGCCTGTTCTGAGTCACTCACACCATTACCTCCAGTTCATTCCTAGCTGCTTTCCCAGAGGACCCGCCCAGGCTGAAGAGGCCCAAAGCAGTTCCCTGAAGACCAGAGGCAGCCATTTTTTTCCATGAGCCCTTCTTCCCCAGGGAAGTCCCTGCATAGCTCCCGTCCTCTCTCATGGCCCTCTTGAAGGCCATATGCTTCTGAAGGCATCCTCCTAAGAACTCTGCGGTGAGCTCAGGGTCTTTGCTGCCAGCTGTTAGGGCAATAGGTCAGAGTTCATCAGACTCCTTACCAGCACCTCGGCCATGCGACCCATAGAGCAAAAGTAGTTCAGATTCAGTCACCGCCTCAGCAGCTTCCCAGACAGAGCTGCAGGAGACAAGACTGCAGAGCAGAGGCTACCCAGACTGGTCAGCAAACTGGGTCCCAATCAGGGTACAGTCACTGACCAGCAGGGTGGCCTTGCCAAGTTACTTTATGGCCTCTGTCCTCAGTTTGCCCACCTGTAGCAGAGCAATGGGTAGAAGGAGATGCAGTAGAAGAGGTGACAGAGGTAAGGAATGTCAGCCATGAACGAGCTGTAGCAGTGCCTTCCCATAATCCTACCCACTTGAGACACTGAGACAGGAGGATCACAAGTTTGAGGCCTGCCTGAGCAACTCAGTGTGAATTAATCTCAAAAAGAGCAGGGGGGGAGATCACCAAATCATGTTGATGCCCACGGTAAACCGTGACAGCTACGCTATTAAAGTTTTCATCAAGGCTCACGAGATGTTCTGTGGGGAGTACTGTGGTGCAAGCCTGGTGACCCAAACTGGAGTCCTGGAACTCTACTAAACATGGAAGGAGAGGAGCGATCACACAGAGTTGTCTTCTGACCCCACACGCGCACAGGTGCAGTGGGCCCCATATCAATGCACACACGTACAAGAATAATAAATGAAGTGACACTTCCTTCAGCCCAGTGTGTGGCCCACTGTGCGCGTCTGCCCACTGCTAGACTGAAAGCTCCCAAGCGTGGGGACTCCTCAGAGCCATCGAGTCTCAGGTTTCTAGACCAGAACAAGCGTTAACTCCAGTGGCTGAGATGTGACTGTCAGATGTGAGCATAGGAAGGAGGAGAGCAGGACTCTGAGCTCTGAAGACAAAGCAGTGTGAGGGGAGAAAGAGCAGGTGGCTCTCCCAGGCAGAGCAGGGCGACTGAGCTGGGATTTAAAGGTTCAACAACAACAAGAAGCCTGTGTCCTCTAAGGAGCCTCATAAACTGGGCCTGGTTGGATTGACCTGTAACTGCAGCTACGCTAGAGACTAAGGCAGAAGGATGCAGGTTCAAGGACTGTCTGGGCTACAGAACAAGTGCTAGTCCCTTCTCAGCAACTAAATGAGAGCCCATCAGAGAATAAAAAATAAAATACACAGGCTCAGAGTGTAGCTCAGGGGTGAAGTGTTTGCCTAGCATATGGGAGACTGGTGGAATCAGTTCCAAACATTGCCACAACCAAATAAACAAACAAACAAACAGATAAATAATTGGATCATGGTGATTTATGCCTTTAATCACAGCAAACAAACAAACAAACAAAAACCCTGTAAACTAAGGGCTGGAGGGTCTAGCTCAGTGCTGGAGTGCTTGTCCAGGATGTACCAAGCCTCGAGTTGATCTCCAGCACCGTGGGATATAAAAACAAAACAAACGAGACGGGAGCTGATAATGTTCCTCACTCAGTTGGCCTCCCACCATCAGTCAGTGTGCGAGCCACATCTGGCAGCAGTGCTGCTCTCAGTAGTGATGTGAGGAGTGGGCTCCCAGCTTCACCTCATCCTCACTTGATAGCTAAGAAAAGGATCACAGAGAGGCAGAGTGACCTGACAGGGCTACATAACTGGGAAGGGCTGCCATCGCTACAGTCCAGGGTCTCCTAGTTGCCAGTTGAGTGAGCGCCGTGAAATCTAAGCCCAGCAGGACCAACAACAGTACAAGGATTCAAGTCTCCAGTGTGCCTGCCTCCCCCACAGAAACAGTCAGAGAGAAACCTGCTCCCAGTACCTGGGCAGGAACCACCCCTGTGCCCAGAAGAGCCAGTCTCTCTGTGCCTTTCCCCAGCGTTTCCATACAGCAGCTGTCTCTTGCTTCCGAACGTCAGAGTCTTTCTAGGCTATGGGGGAAGGAGGACACACAGGGTCCCAGCTCCAGGAATAAAGGCTACATAACAGAACAGCTGCAAATCTACCTGAAAACATGCTGGTGATGCCAGCCTCTGTGGGCCAGGAGGAAGAGGACTGAGCCAGGGAGCCAAGGCAGTTCCAGGCCTGGCTCTGCCCTCTAATCCCCACCAGCCCTGCTGTCTTCAGGCTTCCCCGATTGTGGAGCGCACTACGGATGGGCCTGTTTCTGTGTCTCATCAAGTGAGAATCAGTGGGCTGGACACAGAAGCACCTTTCACTGTGATGTGGCAGAGAAGGCTGATAAAACCTCGGAACAAATAGATGGGCCACAGCAAGTGGGGAGGGCCGGCAGCCCAGCCCAGAGGAACCCACAGTGAGGCCAGGAGTTGTCTCTGGGAGGGAGGCCTGGTAGGAAGAGGCTGTTCTAGATGCAGAGAACTGTGTTCAAGGAGAGAGAGAGAGAGAGAGAGAGAGAGAGAGAGAGAGAGAGAGAGAGAGAGAGAGAGAGTGTGTGTGTGTGTGTGTGTGTGTGTGTGTGTGTGCGCGCGCGCGCGCGCGCGCGCGCGCGCGCTTCTGCTCTCCTGGGGCCTCTAGTCACCAAAGCTCTCTGTAAAGCCACGGGGGATGAGTTCCCCTGCAGTGAGGCAGGCGGTGACTCACACAGGGAGAAGGGAAGGACAGGAACCAGGAGAGCAGTAAACACTGTTTGTTGACAAGAGACAGAACTGGCAGTGCAGGACTGCAGGAGGGCTTCAGCAGCCAGCAGGCTCAGTACCTGGACCGGAGAGCAGGGGCAGTGGGGACAGGTCAGTAAGCTCTTGAGTCTCAGGGCTGGTAGGGGACCTCGTGATACACACTGATTTTTTCCACGGATGGCTGTGGTGGTTTTAGGCAGCCCGGCCCCAGCGCTGAGTTTACTTGGAGACCTTCAAACCTATCAGCTTCCTTGTTACGCTTTGTTTTATTTTCAAGAGTGAGAACAGAGTCCAGCACCTTCTAGCGTGCTATGCAAACTCCCTACCACAGAGTCCCAGTTTTTCATGCTTTAATTAAAACAATAAATTTAAGTTTTAAAGTTATGTAAAAGGGGCTGGAGAGATGTCTCTGCAGTTAAGAAGACTTGCAGCTCTTGTAGAGGACCTGGGTTCGGTTCCCAGCACCTATGTCAGGTAATTCCAGCTCCAAGGGATTCAATACTCTCCTCTGGCGGCTGCAGGCACCTGCATACATGCAGTGTACACACATACACCAAACCCACTCATATATACATAAAATAAATATTTACTAAAAAAAAAAAAAACCCAAACAGTCAGGTGAACAGGTATACACCTTCAACCCTAGCATTCAAGAGGCAGAGGCAGGTGGATCTCTTGAGTTCAAAGCTATCCTGGTTTACAGAGTGAGTTCCAGGCAAAGCTACATATTGAGATCCTGTCATGGATTAACAAAACAAAATAACAACAACAACAGCAACAAAACCCACCTGCCGCTCTGCTCTGTCGGGATCCCAGTTTGAGCTTCTGGTGCTCACATTAGGTGGCTCCCACCCCTTTAATCCCAGCTCTGGGGAAACCTCACACCTTCTGGCCTCCTCAGGTATGACACTCATATATACATACCCACATACATAAATAAAATCAAAAGCAAAATATTTTAAAATAAAACTATGCACAAATGGTTAACTACTCCTCTGGAGCGGACACTAAGCACTTTAGCGCAAAGCACTTGGTTGTCTCAAGAGTGCTAACGCAGTAGTTCGGTTATTATCCTCAGTTAGAGACCCAGAACAGGCCACTGTTGCTGTGACTCGGCAGGCTAAGTCAGTCACTGGGAGGCCTAACTACCCAAGCTATCCCTGGCTCCTACAAAGTGGGAGGTGAGAGCCACCTCCCCAAAGTTGTCCTTTGGCCCCTACACATGCACCATGGCACTCAGGCCCCGTCACAAAAAAAAAAAAAATTAATGTAATTTTAAAATTTTTTTAAGGATCATAAAGTGACTGGTGCAATGGTTTGTGCCTGTGATCCATCTGGAAGCATGAACTTGAGGCCAATCTGGGCTCCATGTAAGTTCCAACTCAGGCTGAGATACAAAACAAGATCCTGTAAGAAACAAACAAATGATACACAAGGGAAGGCTAGAATACGCCCACTTCCTTGCCCCAAGGACACACAGCCAAGGCTACAGAGTGTTTGGGGTAACTGACGCTGCAGGACCCTAGTCCTCTTTCATATTCCGGCCTATGGAGACATCTTACGGTAGTATGGCTGTGCCCAGACCATAATAACAGAGCAATTCACTACAGCAGCACTAGTGAAGAGTGAAGGGCTGGGGCTGGTGCTCTGACATCCTCTACCTAGAGTCCCACACAGGCCTTGTCTGTGCCGTTGGCAGTATCACCGGACAGCCTTGGTGTCTGGTTTCAATGCACCTTCACCCCATGGCACCACCAGCACTACAAACATCTAAATGACATTCCTGGCAAAGGAGGCTCTTCTTGGCTCCCTAGCTTTCAACCCTGAGGTGAGAAGGAGGGAATGCAGAACACTAGAGCTCACACACAGCCTGGAAGTGACCTAGTGTCAAGTCACTGTGTCCTCCTTCAAATCCCGATGGCCGCGGTGTGGCTGCCCAGCTGGGCTCTTGTTCCCACACCGGCCTGGCCTGTCTCAGGTCTGTAGTGGGAGTTCCACATGCTACTTTGCCTTATATCTGAGGTGTGGCAGGGGCTATGGAGAAACAATGCTCTCAAGTTTCAAAACCTTTCATTGCTTGTTAGAAATGTTAGGGCCATGCAATGCTAGATTTTCTTTTCTTTCTGGTGGGGTAAGATACAGTCTGCAAAATGCAGACACAAGACAGAATGGAAGCCGGGCGGTGGTGGCGCACGCCTTTAATCCCAGCACTTGGGAGGCAGAGGCAGGAGGATTTCTGAGTTCGAGGCCAGCCTGGTCTACAGAGTGAGTTTCAGGACAGTCAGGGCTACACAGAGAAACCTTGTCTCAAAAGAAAGAAAGAAAGAGAGAGAGAGAGAGAGAGAGAGAGAGAGAGAGAGAGAGAGAGAGAGAGAGAAAGAAACCATAAGGGAAGCTGATCACACCAAATACCAGTTGATCCTAAGTAGCACTCTCAGCCTGAGGCCTGTCTAACTAAGCATCACAATGAGGTCAACGCATCTTTGCGCACAGATGGCAAGGTGGAATAGGAGTGGCAAAAAAGACCCAGCACAAAGAGGAAACCCCTGCAGAAAGTGAGTCACAATGCCTCACTTTCAGCTGCCATACAGGTTGGCAGAGGGTTGCAAGGAACCAGACTAGGGTGGTATTGGCTTGCTGAGGAGACAGCTGCAGCCCTTGGTCCCTCACAGATCAGTTTGCTTGCAGGATATGTTATGTGCCTGCCTCGTATCATCTATGACTGAGAAGGGTGTCAGCCACCTCGAAACCTGATCACCTTGTGACCTCTCAGAAGGCCATAAAGATCAGTGAGAGCCACGTGGTGCAGGCTTGGACTTGACAAACTAAGGCAAGTTGGGCCAGCCTGGGCTACAGTTCGAATCCAAGGCTACTTTGGGCAACTCAAGAAAACACTAGCAAAAAAAAAAAAAAAAAAAGAAATCAGCCTGAGGGCATGGCTAGGCAGGAAACATTTCCCTACCTTATGTAGGTCCTTGGGTTTAATCTCTAGGACTCCAAAAAGAGGAGGCAGGAGAGGAGAAGGAAGAGGAAGAGGAGGAAAAAGAAGTAGTAGGAGGAAGCAGCGGTGAGAAGATGACTGAGAAGCAGAGCTCCCGTGGGGGTCTGAGGAATGTACTCAGATGCACAGGGTGGTCTGTAGAGTGGCTGGGAGGCAGGAACTGCAGCTCCTGACTGGCAACCCCCTCTCCCTGCTTCTCCCACAGTTGCTCACGTGGAATCATCCTGATTCCTCTGTGTCTTTCAGGTCCCACCTCCCACCAGTCAGAGGCAGCTCTTCCTTTCACCTGTGACTTTAGCCCTTCACTCCCTCCTTGGCTAACTGACCCACGCCATTGTGCCTGCTGACGGGGACCGCTGCAGCAGGATCCTTCATCCACTGCACTCCTGTGCTAGCAAGAGGACCCACCTTCACAAGGTGCGCAGACAGATCTGAGTCTACAGAGTCATTTCCAGGCCAGCCAGGACTACACAGTAAGACCTTGTCTTAACAAACCAAACCAACCAAACAACAAAAGAATGGCAGGCTTTTAAAAGGGAGACTCAGGCCGGTGGTGGTGGTGGTGCACACTTTAATCCAAATACTCTGAAGGCAGAGGCGGGTGGGTCTCAAGTCCAAGGGCAGCCTGGTCTATACAGTGAGTTTCAGGACAGCCAGGGCTACACAGAGAAACCTTGTCAGGATTGGAAGACAGAGACGAAGCCCTCGGGACACTTTGCTTCCCGCGCCCCGCACCTCTCCTGGCTGACGGCACCGCAGAGCCTTTACCCTTATTCCCTCTGTATCTGATGAGCATTTTCTCCCCCTTCCTTCAGGTCCCCAAAGCCACCTCCTCCAGAAGGTCCTCCTCCAGTCTTGAGCTCTCACTGTGTCTGTGGCACCTGTCACTTCCTGATAGCCTATGTGCTTACCAGCCCTTCCCTGTCCAGAACGTGAGTGCGTAAGACAGGTTCTTGTCTAGCCTCGCTCTCATGTGCCTGGCGCTTAGACTGCTTGGTGCACAGTTGTCTACGACTGGTACTGGTCTGTCAATGATTATCTCTCGTTTTATCGCTGTTCCAGATGATTCTCAAGACCCTATGAGATCATAGATATGAATGCAAGCGTGGGTCACCTTGTCCCTGGGAAGCCCTACAGAAACAGACACACAGCCCTGTACTGAGTCTGATTGGATGGAAGGCTGATTTGTTTCCCCCTTGAGGCCACCAGCAAGTTCCTTACCCCGGGTGAGGAGGGATCTTGTCCTTTAACTCTCCAGCATCAAGCTCGGAGCCTGACACGTGTTGATAAGGATTAGCCTGGCTGCTGAGCCTGTCTGCTCACTTAAGGACCAGACTCAGACTGTCCTAGCAACTGGCCCTATGTACTGACCTCTAGCTGAACCGTCCTTTCCCAGTGAGAGTGGAGACACCTGATAGGCAGAACGGAGAGGAGCAGTGTGCTGGTGCAGGTAGACTATTTCTGTTGGGATCACGTGACAGCACAGGCGAGAGGAAGCTGTTAGTTGGATGAGCACCAAGCACCACTTTCTCTGGTTCTCACAAGAAGCATAGGCAGTGGATAGCAGATGAGGAAAGAGACCCAGGCGTGCTGACTCCCAGTCCAGTGCTCACCCAGAGATAGGCGGTATGACATCATTTTGTGAGCACAGTCTCAATCAGTCCACGGAGGCAAGACAGCCTGCAGGGCGCCAACTACCCAGGCTTAGCACCTTGGAATCTCAAGAGAGATGTCTGACCACATGGTCATAAAGTCGGGGCTCCAGGGAGACCCGCAATGGCCCCTGCATGATACCAGAGCAGCCGAGGAGACCCTAACCCCGCATGCGGATGCCTGAGAGACTAGAGCTACAGTGGGAGAGAGCCAGAGCCAGCCCGCACTGCTGAGCACAAACCTGGGTTGCAGTTCCTGGATTACCTACACACTGGGCGCTCTTAACAAGCCTTGCCTTCCTAAGCCTCGGTTTTTCCTCTTCTGCTGGTATAAGCAATGTCTGTGGCTCAGGGCAGCTGCAAGAACATGACCCGCACATTGACGAATGTTCTGCTTTCAGGGGTAGAAATCAGGACTCAAAATGAAGCCGGGAAGCCAACAGGTTCAAGTGCTCTGAAACAGGGGAGACTGATGTCCGCCCGGAACAGTCTGGCCTTCTCTGCAGTCATGACTCCCACTAGCCCTGCCTTGGGCTCAGCAGAAGTACAACAGGAGTGTAGAAGCAGAGGGGCCAGCCTCCTGCTGGAACAGAGGTCACACATTGCCTGGTCCCTCTGCAAACACAGGCCAGCTCCATGCCAGGCCCTGCAGAGGTAAGGACTCAAGGGTCAACAAAGCGGCTGACCCTAGGAGGGCTCTCTAGAGCAGGGTGGCCAGCACTCTGGGGCCTGGAGATCGGACCCATGTACAAGGTGCAGGGGCTGCTGAAGATGGCTGAGGAGGAAGAAGTCACAAGGACAAGCAACGAGCCAGGGATGTATCAGGGAGGCTCCATGGCTAGGAGGATGTTCTCCCGCCACTGTCTAGCCACTTCTTTAGGCCAGGTATTTAACCTCTCATTCAGTTCTTCATCTGGGAAGTGGAATGCATAACCACTTCCACCTGGAAGGAAGGGCTGTTGTAAGCAGTCAAAGAGCTCAAAATAGTCAGCTAAGGGCACCAGCCCATCTCTGCACACCTCACCTCTAGCCCAAAATAGACAGCCAGCTTCAGGATACAGCTACAGAGAAGCGGCCAGAGGCTGGGGGCACGGGCAGCACAACACAAGCAACCCGTGCCTGTCAGCTTCTCAGACTAAGGCTCCCTGCAAGAGCCCCAAAGGGCATGGAGGGAGGCTACAGAGAAAAACCTTCTAGAGGCCCCAAGGAACCAGCTCCTTGTACTGGAAAATCACAAAGCTACCTTATAGGGACCAAGCCTACAGGTCACAAGAGCTGTGGATGTGCTAAGCTTCACAAAAGCTCTGCTCTCCTGGACAGATGTAGGATGCCTGGGTCCTGGGAAGTAGAGTCCCTGCAGGCAGGTGTAGCGGAAGCATGGGACCACAGGCCATGTTCTGAAAACCTTCCACACACTGAGCTCCAGAAGGGTGGTAGACATGGTGAGAGGCATGCCCGAGGACCCTTCCCTGTCCCTCCCCAACCCCGACCCCTGGACAATGGGGGCAGTTTGTCACTCAGGCCTCTAGGGGCAATAATTGGACTGAGCAGATAAGAGCCGAGCATGACCAGAAGGCGGCACTGTAGAGGGCACTGCAGAGAAGCGAAGAAACAGGAGGCTTCAGTCCCAAAGCCAGGAGGGCCCAGAATCCTTCCTTGAAGGAGAGAAGCAGAAAGATGCTACAGGAAAGGAGGAAGAGACAGCCAACCTAACCTCTGTTTAAACAATACCCAGTCAAGCCCAATAAGGAGCAGGGGCTGCGTCAGAGTCATGAAGCAACGTGGGAAGAGCCGGACGGCTGCGTTGAAACTGGTCCTCGCACAGAACATGGCAACAACCCCACAGACTACTGCCTTGTTTTAGCTGTCTTTTCCTGAGCCCATTGATGTATACTCTCCTCATGCTGCAACTGAGGAAACTCAGAGGCAAAGGTCAGGAGGTTTGTTTTGTTTTGTTTTTTGAGACAAGATAAAGTCTCTCTACATAGCCCTGGATGTCCTAGAACTAAGTATGTAGACCAGGCTGGCCTCGAACTCAGAGATCCTCTGGCCTCTGCTGGGATTGAAGGCCTGCAGCACCACTCCTGGCCTTGGTGTAGAGTTTCGACCCCGCCTCTCCTTCTACCTGGTCTTTTTGACTCCAGAGCCAAGGTCTCCAGCCATGCTGCCTGAAAAGCTGGGTTCTGGTTTTTGTCCTGCTGGGAAACAAACAGGAAGTGTGGGAAGCGGGAGCTGGAGTCCACTGCTGACTTCTCACTCCTCGGTGCGCTCTCAGGCAGACCTCTGGCCCACTCTAAACCTGGGGCCCCTCTAAGACCCACAGCAATACAGACAAACCCCGTGGTGACACATGTCACCCTGACACAGGGGAATGGAGCCCTGCTGGGTCTGGCCTAAAGGTCTCTGCTTAATTCCAGCATGCACTGACTTGTAGGGAAGATAGGGACATGACAGTGTACCCTCTAGCTATAGTCTGCCACCAGAGGGCAGAACTACCAGCAAGCCTCGGGCATTTAGCCTCAGCAGGGCTGTGAGGTAGGCACCACTACTTCCATTTTCCAGTAGACCCGCCAGCAGGCTCGGAGTTTAAGAATTTACTCAAATGACATAGCAGGAAGCAAATGAGTTAGTACTGGATGCCAGGATGGCTTAGCTATAGAGGCCAAGCTTTGCCAGCATGACAGGCCTGGTCATTGGTTCCTGCTGATACCCCCGTCTTCTGGAATGAGTACCAGGCTAGAGGCTGGGATCCCTTCAGCCATGTGTGGAGGCCCAAGGGTCCCAGCCAGGATGACAGCTGCCTCCCTGCCTACTTGCTTGCCAGTCAGCCAACCCTTACGCGTGTAGAGCTCAGGAAGGAGAAGAGGAAGCCTTTGTCAGCTCTGGCTTCCGCCTGGTGCTGCAGTAACTGCACAGACTGCAGTCTACAGAGGAAGGGTACCTATGCCTCCCTGAGACAAGACAAAGAAGATGCTTGTGACATCCAGACTGGAGGAGCAGCCACCATGGGGTATGACCAAGAGTCGGAAGCTTGGGGTGAGGGGTGTTGTTTCTAATCAGCTCGGTCCCCGTTTCCTCAAGGGATGGCGATGCGGGTGGCAGTGCTAGCCCTCACTCACTGGAGGCTTGGGCCTTCACAGCTGCCCACTGCCCACAGCACATTTCCACCACAGATGAAGGAAACTGAGGCTCATGGAGGCTCAAGACCATCCAGCTGGTAGGCACAAGCTGGATTTAAGACCCAGAAGTGACCCCAGAGTGGGCTGGCGCTCACCCATGAACAGGTTTCTCAACAGGTCCCCATTTGCACCAACAAGAAAATGATCTGGGTGACAAGTTTCTCAATGATCCAAAAGCCAGTCATAACCTGGGCTGCCTCAGAGTGTCCACAGGAACAAGTGAGGCTTCACCATGATGAGGGCCACGTAAGGGGGGCCCCAGATCCTGAACCCAGGTTGCCACAACTCCCTGTTTCAGAGGTGACACTGGCCTTGGCTCTGCTCAGTCCCTCCTCCTCCCCCCACAAGGATTCAAAGCCATCCAGTTTCACCACCTTTCCAAGTAGGTTAGCTACCCTCTCTGAATTTGGGGGTCCTTATTTACAAACTGAGGCTATCTCTCTCTACCTCACAGGGTAAGGGGAGCAGCACCTGAGATGAGCAAGCAGAGTCTAACAGGGAGCCAGGTGAGCAGAGGCTGGACCCTCCTGAGCTGCCGGTGCCTACTGCCTAGTTCCTATCACCACTCATTGCCACCAGGACAAGTGTCACTTCAAGACCTCACCCTGAAAGCAGATACCAGGGCTCTCCTCAGCTCCCGCCTTGGGCCAACAGGGCACTCCCAGATAGGCCCACCTGGCTCCTTGATTATCATCGCCAAGGCCTTTCTTATGAAAAAAAGGCTGTGGCCACAAGAGAGGACAGAAGTCAGGGTACAAAAGGTCATTTCCGAGCTATGTACCTGGTACCAAATGCGGTGGCTAAACATGTAAGAGAGTAGGGTCCACCTGGCTGGCCCTGTGTGAACCTTATCGTGCCAAATGCTTCCTGGCAAGGGGCTAGGAGAGTGGGGCCAAGGCCCCAGTGATTTGCTCCCAGTCGGGTCTGCCCCCAGGCTGTTGATCTCAGCCTAGGCTATAGTCTACACAGATCTGGAGGTGCCTGCTTCCCCATTCTCTTGGAGCTCTAAGGGTAGAGTCGGCAGAGATCAGTCCCTAAGGCGAACTCTGATAGAATATTCAAACGCAGGCCTGTGGGGGTCTGCCTAAGAGGAGGGGAGCAGAAGGCCCAGTTTTACTTCTTTGGATCAGAGGACAAGCAGAAGCCCAGGTTGCTGTGACTGATGAGGACAACATCTCTCATCCAGATCCTGCACCTCTGCTCTGCCTTCTAAGGGCACAGGCTGATGAGCACACTCAGTGCCGAAAAGTTCCAGGTACCACAGTACCTCAACCAGGGATGAGGGGCCGGGATGGCCACTTCCTAAAGTGTCTTTCCTCTCTAGCAAGGAGTCACACACACGGGAAGTGAGCAGGTCAGAGAAAAGCTCAGGCTCACCGAGGGAACCCTTAGGGAGCTCTCGTGGTCCAGGAAGCAGCCGAGTGAGCTCCCACACATAAGAAGTCGACAGCTGGCTCTGGCCACATCACTTGCTGGGTAAGGGTGTCTTCCTGGGCACAGAGGCTGACTGTGCCCAGGGTAGAGCTGGACAGCAGGCTGTCGGACGGGAGGAGTGACTCCCCGTGCTCTGTGGATAACCATGGCGGGTAACAATTTTTCTGAAGTGCTGGGGATCATGGTCCTTGCATAAGAGACATATTACTGCTGAGCCACACCCCCAAGGTTGCTAATAACTAATCCAATATTCCACAATAGAAGATTTTGAGTATTTCTAGTACAAAGAAATGGTAACTACTCGAGGTACTATGCCAACAGTCCTGATCTGATTAGTATATATAATACACATGTATCCAGCTGTCTGGATTAGTATATTACAGACATTTGGATACAATTAGTATATACTGTACACATGTATACATGCTGTCCAGCAGTCCCCTGTGCACGGTCAGCCTCTGTGCCTCTCCCACTTAACCCTTCCTAGGCTCTGGTAATCACCAGTCTACTCTTGATTTATAAAATCAACTTTTTAGTTTACATATCCATATTTTATAATTATTTTTTTAATTTAAAATTTATGCATAAGGGTGTTTGGCTGTATGCCAACAACCCTGATCTGATTAGTATATATTGTATACACGTATCATAATACCTCACTGTTCTCATTGGTCACATAGTACAATGCCTTTAATTTCAGCATCTCAGAGGCAGAGGAAGATGTATCTCTGTGAGTTCAAGGTCAGCCTCATCAACATAGTGAGCTCTAGGACAGCCAAAACTATACAAAAAGACCTTGTCTAAAACAAGCAAACAGAACATAAACAGCAACATTGAGCATGCTTTCTTTCTTTATTTAATGTATGTGAGTACACTGTAGCTGTCTTCAGACACACCAGCAGAAGGCACCGGATTCCATTACAGATGGTTGTGAGCCACCATGTGGTTGCTAGGACTTGAACTCAGGACACCCAGAAGAGCAGACAGTGCTTTTAACCACTGAGCCATCTCTCCAGCCCCACTGAATATGTTTTTAATGTCAACTTTTTTTCTTGTTTTGTTGTTGTTGTTGATCAAGACAGGGTTTCTCTGTATAGCCCTGGCTGTCCTGGAACTCACTCTGTAGACCAGGCTGGCCTCCAACTCAGAAATCCACCTGCCTCTACCTCCCAAGTGCTGGGATTAAAGGTATGCGGCACCACTGTCTGGCTTTAATGTCAACTTCTTATTAGATAGTTCACATCATTATAGAGAAAAGCCCAGTAGGACACAATGGTGTTTTAATTTTTCTATAAATAAATAAATAAATAAATATCCACAACCCCACCAGGGGGCAGTTTTTCTGAGCCATAATTCAATATTAAACACTTTACTGTAATAGATTATCTCATTTAAATCCCACAAAACCCCATAGAGTATAAGAATGCTCAAAGCAGCTCTCTTCATAATTGTCCAAAAAACGGAAAGCCACTCAATGCTTCCCAACAGGAGAATGAGCCAGCCCCAGTGCGGCCATACATACGGTCAGCAGGAGAAAAGAACAAACTTCCGGCAGATGTGACAACAAAGAGGAATCTCACAAATACGCTCAGCAGAAGGCGCCAAACACGAGAGTCCCTGCTATACTGTTCTTTTTTTTAAGACAGGGTTCCTGTGTAGCCCTGGCTGTCCTGGAAGTCACTCTGTAGACCAGGCTGGCCTCAAACTCAGAAATCCGCCTGCCTCTGCCTCCCAAGTGCTGGGACTATACTATTCTTTTTATCTGACATTCAAAGACAGGTGAAACAGTAGGTATGGAGGTGGATGCCTGTAATCACAGCATGTGGGAGGAAGAAGCAGGACATCAAGAGTTCAAGATCATCCCCAGCTAGTTAGGAGGCCAGATGGGGCCCTCTTGAAAAAAGAAACAAAAAAGCATATAAAACTAACCAAGATGATAGATGTTAGAACAGTGGTTACTCCAGGGGCACAGGGGAATTCAGACCAGAGCCCACGGGAATCCAGGGTGTACGAAGATGTCCTGTATCTTCATCTGGGTAGTTCATGAGAATGCACACATTGTAAAGGGCACATGTAAGGATTACGGACATAACACACACACATAAAGATTATGCATATCTGTTACAGTACATAGGCATGCAACGGCACAATTAAATACATGGGAGGGTGCTAAAAAGACACCCACGAAGTCAGGTCATCTCCCTACAGCCACAGAGCTGGTACACAGTAGGTCTTCAGGGCACAGAAGGATGCCTTGAATCCTGCAGAACCACCCCAGCTCTCCGTGGGCAGCTTATGCCTCAGTTCTAACATGGGGCCCACCCACTTGCTCCTCCTGCCAGCCCTGTGGCTCAGCCACTAACGGAAACCAGACTCGACAGAGGCCTCAGCACACCGACAGCTGCTGTTCTGCCAGTAAGGCCAAACCAGGGTCAAAAGTCAGGCCCACACTAAAGCTGGGATCTGCTGGGAGCTATGGCAGGGTGAAAAGTCTGCTGGTGCAGGACAGGGTGCCTGGCGACTCCCAGCACTCACAAGAGACCCTGGTCTACGATGTGAAGAGCCAGGCCACACAAGACATAAGCAGCACAGAGGATCCATCCATCAGATTGGCCTCTGGCCTACACGGCCTGGCACTCCCGTTAGGACCACAGCTCCTGTTAACCCAGAAAGGCTGGGTCCTGCCAGCCAGTCTTGCCCGTCTCCTGGTACTGCAAGAGATACGGAGGACTCAGCCGTTTACAGCAGCTTCCATCCATCCTGCTTGGCATCTCAGCCCAGACCATGCCTCCCTCCTTCTCCCTCTCCTAGTCCCTAGCTCTGAAGGGAGCCACCTCCTGCTGCTTGGAGGCAGCTATTTCCTCTCTACTCTTCCCACAACTCCTACACAATCCCTGTCCCAAACCATTTCCTGCAGCGTCCCATCTGATCAATTTCTTAGGAAGCTAATTATCCACAGAGGGAGGAGGTGGGAATCTCTCAGAGCCAAGAACATGGAGAGAAAACCTCATCTCCACTCTCCACCTTCCAGGACAACCTTGGTGTAACACTGACCCACCGTGCTTGTCCCCCAAGACGCCTGCAGTTCCCCATCCGCAGCAGACCTGGCTTCTACACTGACTCTGAGGCTACTCTGAATTAGTTCTAACCCCATTTCAGACCTGTTGCCAACACACTCTAAGGAGCAGCATCGCAGAGACCGTGTACCACCAGGACCCATTGTACTGCACCCTGCATTACAGCAAGCACTTAGAGTGCTAGTTGTCATGGCTATATCTCCTACTGCATCTGCCAGGCACAGTGGGTGCTCAGTGGTGAGCTGAAACAAGTTCAAGGTGGAACTCCAGAGGAGCCCTAGCTCCCTCTGCAGAAGAGACAGGAATGGAGGGAAGACAGTCATTTATGTTATCACAGAAAGGCCTAGCTAGGGTCAAAAGAGTTGAGTCCAACCCCAGTTTTGCCACCACCCACTGCTGGCCTTGAGCAAGTCACTTCCGCTTTGGCCTTCTGCTTCCTCCTGTGTCAGATGGGAGAACAGGCCAGGTTCTGTCCAGTTTCCCAGAGCCCCTCTTGCTGGGTGCTCTTAGCACACTCATTTCAACCTCCCAGCTGTGCACACGAGGTCCACACAGCTGAGATGTGGGAGCTCAGCTGTTCCAAGTCCCTAAACTTCCCTCCCATTGTACTCACAGGATTCTGGACTTAGTCTAGAATCTCCAAAGCTCTGAAATCTGATTTGATCCTTACATGATCTGACAACAGCTATGAGCACAGAGCTGACTGAGGAAGAGGGATGCTCAGGTCCTAGAGCTCTGCCATGCACTCCTTCAGGACGTTTGCTGACTGGCCTGAAGCTGAGTACAGGCCTCACAGAACCTGGCATCTCACTCAGCCCTTCCCCCTTAGTGGCTCTCCTAGGCTGGTACTTTGCTGGGAAGCTCTGTTCTACTGTCTCTCAGTCCTAGACTGAGGGACAGATGAGCGAAGATCTGCTTTGCACAGTTCCCTCTGTAGTTAGCTCAGTCTTAAACATCTCCCTAACATTGACTCCCCAGATATCTATCCACCCTGCTCCTGATGGGACCACACAACACTTAGCATTGACTCTAGCAGGCAGCCTGAGGCCCAGCCGAGGTCCGGCCCTGCCCCCTCCGTTCTCTCCTCACACTTCTCTAGGCACACCGTCTTCAGGACCCTGGTCTGAAGAGTGGACCACCTCTTCCCTGTCACTCTTCTTCGAGAGCCTCCCTGACCTGTTGTTTATTTCCTTTAGACATATTCCTGTCTGACACTGTTGGATTTACTGTTTAATGATCCACACTTGCATGTGAGCCCTTTGACACCAAGTCCTCTTCTGCCTTTGATCCTGGCTACACCCTGATGAGATTGACACAGAGAGGATGGAGCTGGTATGGAAGGTTTGTACTGACGTTAACTAGCCTGGGTGGTGGTCAGGAAGGCCACTCTGGAAACAGGCAACTTGAAGGAAAGTGCTAGTTTGAGGCAGTATTCAGACAGTGTTCCAGGTTAGGGGATACGCAGACACTACAGTCTCAGGGGAAATGGGCTGGCAAGAGGATCAGGGCACGACATTGAGAATGGCATAGGTTACAGCTCTGAGATTTTGTCTCAAGTTCAAAAGGAAGCATCAAAAAGACCTTCAGCAGGGAACACCATGTTCTGGTTTACATTCTACAAGCTCCTCGCTGCTCTACGGTCGCGTCATTATAGCTAGTGCTGGGGGCCAGGGTCACCGCAGGATGCTCAGGCAGGGACAGAGAAGAGGTGTGGAAGCAGTGCAGAGCAGCCCGCAACCTAGGCTCCGGCGGCTCAGCGGCACAGTGTAACCCAACCTACCTAATACTGTCACTTCCCACTATGCCAACGCAGATCCTTTCAGCTAGTTGAGTGTCTTCTTGGGTGGCTACTCATGCCAGCTGCTCCGTCTTGGACAGTGTCCCAGGCCTCCTGATTTGATGCCTCTTTGCTATGGGATCTGCCCATTGAGCTTCCCAGCCACATCTCCTCCCTCTCTAGAGGCTTCCCATGCACTGAACAGCAGCATAGCAATTCCCCTTAAGCGCTAAGTTATGCAGTGTTGGTTTTCTGAGATAGTTATAAGCTGGCTAAAGGCAAACACTGCAACTTGCTATGCTCAGGGTCATCATGAAAATGGACAACCATGCACTAAGTGGAATCCTCAGCACAAGACCAGCCACTGGCAAGATCAGTCAAGGCAGCTCCCCAGCCTGGCCCAAGGGCCACACGTATCAGACTCTCACCAGCCCCAACAGCGCTGTCTTCTGCTTTCCCTCCTGGTTAAGCAGGGAAATGAGGCTGTTTGGTGGAAGGGTTAATACTGTCCCAACAGGTTTCAAAAGCAAAGGGCAAGCCGGACCACTCATAAACACAGCAGTCAGTAGGGTGAGGTAGGAGGCTGCCGTGAGTTTAAGGACAGACTGGGCTACAGTGCTAGAACCGGTTTCAGTGTCAGTATTTTTTGAAGCAAATGTCAATCAGCATCACTTCTGGCTCTCCATCACCTCATGGCTGTGCGTTCCTCCATTCTCTCTCAGGGTAAGCTAAGCAAACCAACACTTCACCTTCAGGACCCACATCAACGCTCTGAAAAGTGAGTGACCTCCCCCAACACACACACACATTCACACTCACACGCATGCACACACTCACATACACTTACACACACCCACATGAACACACTCACACATGCACACACACTCACACACATGCACACTAACACTTACACATACACATACAGTCACACACATGCACTCACACACTCTCACACACACTCATACATACACCACACACTCACATATATGCATACACTCACACATACACCTACACATACACACTCTCACACATACACACTCACACATACTTATACACACACTCACATGCACACACACTCATACACACAATCACACACACACACGCCATGCCAAGTCCCCATAGGCCCTAGCACAGCAGTACTCACAGCAGATCCCATGCACCTGTTTACATCCTGCTTCTCCCTTGAGGCTGGTAACTTTCCATCTTCAGCAAGCAGTTCTCAACTCTTGCCATCTCCACACTCCTAACTCAAAACCAAATTCAGTTCATTCTCTCACTCATTTGCAAGTCCACCCTGAAAACTGATCAGGCCTACCCCAATGCCCTAAGGTCATACACCTAATGGTATCCTCTTTTCATGTGACAGGACCAGTAGCAGCTCCCAATATGCTCAGTATGCTCAGGGCCTTACAGACACCACCCTATTTGACATAGGGAGCTGAGGTTTAGGTGTGATGATTAAGCTGAGAAGAGGCAAAACTTTCTGTCCTTAACACTGGCACAACACACCTTACACTCATAGGTGGGTTGTTAAAAACTATTATATCATGGGCTAAGGATATAAGTCAGTTGACAGAATGCTTGCCTGATAAGTATATGGCCCTGGGTTTGGTCTCTAACACCGTAAAAACTAGGTGTGGCGGGGCATACCTATAATCTCAGCACCTAGGAGAAGGTAGGGGGGAGAGGCAATTAGATATCATTCTTGGCCACACAGTGTTTGATGCTGTCTTGCAATTCACTATGTAAAAAGGGAAAGGAAGGGAAGAAGAAGAGGAGGGGGAGTGTGTAGGTAGGATGGCTTAGTCAGTAAGCCATGCTTGCTGGATAATCCTAAAGACCCAACTTTGAGTTCCCAGCACCCATGTAAAAGGCCAGGCATGATGGTCCATGTCTGTAATACCAGCTCTGGAAGGTTCTTGCCTCAAAAAATAAAAGTATAGACCAACTGTAGAAGACACTGAACAGTGGTTCCCCCCCTTCACTCACACACACACACACACACACACACACGCACACACGCACACACAACATAGACACACATTATGTGAACTGAGTATGGTGATTCATACCTACAATTTCAGCACTTCGGAGGATAACAAGTTCCAGGCCAGCCTGGGAAGCACAGTGAGTTCCAGACTAGCAAGAAATACAGAATAAAATCTTGTCTGAGAAAAACACGCACATACAAACAAAAATAACTGTTCTGTAAAATTGAGTGTTTTTATAACTACAGATTCATTTGCCAGCTAACATCAAACTTCCTTCATTAAATGTCTTGGGAAACACTTCTTGTTACTTCCACTGGGCAGGAGAACTCATGCTTATCCTAGAAGCAGCTCTGGGTTCAATCTCCAACATCCACACACACTCACATGCAGGATCCCTGCTCTGTGGGGAATGCATGCCTTCAGAGGATGGGCATTCGTAAGGATCAGCATCTTCTATCCCAGTGCTTAGCCATCACTGGGCACACAGCAGGAAACCGAGTAGGCTGCTCAGTGGCAAGGGGTATCAGCCAGCATTCCTCTTTTTCCTGATCCTAGAAGTCATTGTTTACTCTCTTCTAATTGTGTCAAACTGTACGACCAGGTCCTCTCCAGTATCCTCCTGATAGTTAAATGTCACGCTGTGACACGCTGCTCAGTGAAGGTGGCTTACTCATTCAAGGCCGTGGCACAGCTATCCAGGAGAGCTGAGATGAGAAGCTGGGTGGCCAAGCCTGTGTTCCTAATCACGACTGTATTTCCATGGGACACTGCTTGCTTGGGGCACTCCAGCAACCTCAGGGTTCTGCCTCAGGTAGACGCTCGGTGACGCCCAGTAAGCCTAGCAAGCATTGCATGGACACCGGAGCTATCTTCCAGGGCCTAGCTCACAAAGTCTCTTGACCCTCACAGTGACTCTGTATCTCTGTTCAGTCAGGTGGGCAGGCTCAGGAAGGATGGGTAGAGGCCTGCTCCTTCCCCTTCCCCCCAGCCCTCAGCTGTAAGCTCAGTCTTGGACTTGCTTGGACATATAAACTGGCTCTTGCCCCATGTTGGCATCCTGCCTACCTAGTACAACATCTGGATTCTTCTGGGCCTGACCCAGAGCCCAGGAGACAGGATCTGTAAAAAAGTATAGGGCTGGACAGAACAACCTGCTCTGAACTCTCTGGTATAACCCAGGCTGGCCTCAGACTCAGAATCTGTTAGCTCAACACTGGCTTGTGATTGACTACAAGACATAAAAGACTCGATGGGTAAGGACAAAGGCCTTGGGTCGGCACAGTGTAGGTCCTTCTACTCTAAGGACCAGTGTGGCCAATAGTCGAGTTTCCTGGTCCCTGACAACGATGACCACTACAGCAACTCACTGCCTTTCCTAGGCTTGACACATCCTCTGGAAAAATAAGTTTGTCAATGCTTATTGCATCCAGGTATAGACCACTGTTCCTCCTCCTGACCCACTGCCTACAGAGCCCTGTGTTAGCTAAAAGAGGAGGAAGGGGCCCTGTCTCTGTCTTACTCCATTCACATGTGGACTAAGGCCAGTCCTCCTTGGCCTCAAGTGGATAAGGGGACTACATCAAAATGTGTCCTTCCCTTTTGGGCTGGGAGCCACAGACCATGAAAAGATTCTTTCTGCTTTCCAGAAGCAGATGAGAGCGGGAAGCAGGAGTCCTGGTCTAGGAAACGGCATGCGGCCTCCAGACTGCCCACCTTCTGAGGCTACCCCTTCCAGCTGCCATCTTCATGGTGGCTGCCTCCTCTTCCTGGGTCTGAGAGCGGCGTTTGGATCCCAGGCATCTCAGGGAAGAGAGTGAAAGGACCAAGTCACACCTCAGGTGTGAGCTGGGCTCTCCATGGCAACCTGGCCGACCCAAGAGGCACAGTGCGAGGGAGGGAACCCTGCTGCGTCCCTCTCACGCCCGGGCGCAGCAATCCTTAGACTCACGTGTCTCTTCTCAGGACACAGCCCATTCCTGACGTGGCTCAGTCTTGCTTGAGCAGGTCCCGTGGTTTGCCAGGTAAAGCCCACTAACCTCGGGATGATGAACCACAGTGCCCAAGGCACCCTCCCTGACAAGCAGTCCTTTTTCCTTCACCCTTTTTCATTCCCTATAAAATAAGACTTGAGCACTTAGCCTTTAGGATCTGTGGCACTACTGACCTCCTCCCCCATAACAATCCAAGCATAAAACAGCAAGGTGTGGTGACGCACACCTTTGAGCCCGGCACTTAGGAGGCAGAGGCAGGCTGACTGAGTTCAAGGCCAACCTGGTCTGCACAGAGTCCAGATCAAGTTATTCTGTCCATTCTTCCACCTAGGCTAGACTCCCTTCACCACACCCTCTCTTCTCCCCTAGAGTAAGGCTTCTTAAACTTTTGCCATTGTAACTCTTTTGCTGAAGAAATTTTTATGTGATCACATATATATATATATACACATATATACATATATACATATATATGTATATATATAAATAATATGTAAACCAAAACATGTACTGATAATAAACCATAAAAAAATTTATTTCAAGAGGGCTAGAGAGATAGTTCGGTGGTCAATAGCACTGGCTGCTCTTCCAAAGGACTGGTGTTCGATCCCAGCACAGCACTGGCTCACAGCTGTCTGCAACCCCAGTGCCATCTTCCAGCCTCCACGGGCACCAGGCACACAGTGGGGCATAGAGAGAGCAGGCAAAGGACTCATACACAGAGAATAAAAGTAAATCTACTTTAATACAATTATTTAGTATTATACATTTAATTTTGCTATTTATGAAAGATGAAAGCAAATGCACATACTAATGAGATGCCTGGCACTTGCTTACTTGTCTATAAGGAATTAAATTCTCACTGGATATTTAATACTGCAAAACATAGAAAATCGTCAATGTTTTTTAGTTGATTAATACTTTAATTTTATAATCATCCATGCTAAGAACGCTGCTATGCATAAATGTAGACAGCGCCACCAGGTGTGGTGGCACATGCCAGTAGGCTACACTTAAGAGGCAGAGGAAACAAGTTCATGAGTTCAAGTCCAGCTTGAGCTATACCTTGGGGTGAACAAGAAAGCACCTGCCTCCACACCTCATAACCTGAACTCAATCCCTGGGAGCCACATGACAGGCAGAAAGCAGAAACCCTGTCTCAAAACCTGCACACGCACACGCACGCGCGCACACACACACACACACGCACACGCACACACACATACACACACGCACACGCACGCACACACACACACACGCACACACACACACACACACGCACACGCACGCACACACACACACACACACACACGCACACACACACGTGACTTCTAAATTGTTTTTTAAATAAATAAATAAGTTTAACTGTGGTATGAAATGGCAGAATAATCCATTGTTTAGGGCCATTTCAGAAATTGTAAATTCTGTCCTAATCCTTGGCCAAAAATCACTACAGTATTCTTTTTTTTTTTTAATGAAATTCAAGTCAACAACTCAAACAGCAATTTCAAAATAAAATACTTTACCACAATATGATCCAAGGATGTACTAACTTGCTACTTTTTTTTTTTATATGCTGTGGAACACGACAGTAGGGAACTATTAAGTCTTTGCTTTATATAATTAAACCGTTATATTTCTATGAGGACAGAAAGGTTTTTATATGTAGTGAAAGCACTGCAGTTAGCAGAGTGCGGTGCACGCCTGGAATCTCAACACTGGGAGGCTGAGGCAGGGGGACTGCTTTTCAATTCAAAGCTAGCCTGGACCACAGGGTAAGTGTCAGGTCAGCCAGGAATATACAGTCAGACACTACCTCAAATACATACATATATGTGTGCATGCATGCCTACATACATACATACACATATATACATAGCAGGGGGTGGGGCCAGAGAGTCAGCTTAGAGGTTTAAAGCACAGCTGTTCTTTCAGAGGATCAGAGTTCAGCTCTCAGCACCCACATTAGGTACTCACAATGGCCTGTAACTCCAGGACCAAGTGACCTGCCTGACCTTTTCTGGCCTCTGCAGACACCGACATATATGTGGCGAAGACTCATACAGACACAAACACATAAATAACAACATAAAAATAAATTTTTCCTTTTAAAAGAAAGTGAGGGAGACAGGATGCAGGTCAGTTGGTGAAGTGCTTGCTTGGTACAATAATACAGGATCACAGATTTTGAACACTTGATTCCCAGTAGGCACTAAGTTTGGAAGGTTTTAGCCTTGGAAAAAGAATATGGCATTTGAGGAAGGCTTTAAGAGTTCAAAACCTCGGGCTATAGAGCTGGCTCAGAGGTTAAGAGCACTGACTGCTCTCCCAGAGGTCCTGAGTTCAATTCCCAGCAACCACATGGTAGCTCACAACCGTCTATAATGAGATCTGATGCCCTCTTCTGGTGTGTCCGAAGAGAGTGACAGTGTACTCATATACATAAAATAAATAAGGAAATCTTTTTTAAAAATTCCACATCTTTAATCCCAGAACTCTGGAGGCAGGGGCAGATTGATCTCTGTGAAGTTTGAGGCCAGCATGGTCTACAGAGCGAGTTGCAAGACAGTCAGAGCTACACAGAGAAACCCTGTCTCAAAACCAAGCAAAACAAAGAGTTTATAGCCTCACCCCACTCCCAGTTTCCCCTCTTCCTGTGTGTGGTGGAACATGTGATCTTT
Organism: Tokudaia tokunoshimensis; assembly: GCA_036184795.1. Classification (NCBI taxonomy): domain Eukaryota; kingdom Metazoa; phylum Chordata; class Mammalia; order Rodentia; family Muridae; genus Tokudaia; species Tokudaia tokunoshimensis. The sequence continues at coordinate 116,625,116 of BTHU01000005.1, read as the reverse complement.
CAGCTGCCTGTCTGCTGCCATTCTTCCCTCTGGAACAAGAAGCCAAGATAAACTTTCTTCTATAAGTAATTTCTTAACGATTTATTTACTTGTGTATTTTCATGTATATGAAGAGGGCACTGGACCACATGGGACACAGTTATAAATGGTAGTGAGCCATCACGTGGTTGCTGAGAATTGGACTCCAGCCTCCTCTAGACTGATCACGACTTGATCATGGTATTTTACCACAGCAATAGAAAGGCCTTGCAGAAAAGGCCGGGGTTTCATCTTCTCCGACACTAGCAGAGGTGTGGCAGCACGTAGTTGTAACCCTTCACTTATGGGTAGTAGAGACAGGAGGATCAGGAATTCAAGGTCATCGATCCTGCCACAACACAACAAGAAACCCAGCAGCACTACAGTGGATGACATAGAATTCGAGCCCAGCTGTTTAAACAGTGCTGATGACCTCTGTGGCAGGACTGCACACACACAGAATGGAGCAGGCCGCACACTCGGAACCAAACCGGGGTTTGTGAGTATGCACAGTGTAATAGAGAGCCCTGGAGAAATACCCTGGGCTTAATACACATTCGCGTTTGAGTTAATTTTTGGTGTTATGTTTATAAACCTACTGTTATGAAATTTATCAAGTTTCATGACCACATTTAGTTGCTCGACCCATGTTTGAGAGTGTGTGCCCTGGACCACCTCTCCAGACCATCTCCTCCCAGAGGCTACTTTCTCTCATCTCCCCTTGGGTTCCAGCATCAACCAACACCACACAATACCCTGCCGCGACTCCTCCCATATATACATAATGTCTTAATTCTATGAACCTATGGCTTTAATCATAGATTGGAGATGAGCATGAACCCGTACATGAGAATTCTGTGCTTTGAAGCCTGAGATCTATGGGAATCCTGACCCGCCCACAAAGGATGAACCTTGTAGACTTTACCCATCAAGTGTGTCAGTCTGCCAAGGCCTCAACTGAGCAGGGGTCCTTTCCAATTGGACCGCCCCAATGGAGCCTTTTACAGTGAAATTGAAAGTGCAGTGAAGGCCCAAGAAAGTAAAATGACTTAACTGGAAAGAGGCAGAGCTGGTACTGGGGTCAAGTCCCAGTTCACAGTCTAGAGCCACAAAGTGGCTTCATGAAAGCTAAATTTGCCCTCAATAGCACATAAGCCCACAAAGCATGGAGAGTTTCCAGAAAAGATGCACAATACAGCCGACATCAGTAACACTGGGGAATGAATGAGAGTGGCTAGAGAGCTAGGCAGCGAGGCTTGTACTGCTTACTTTAACTCCCTCCTAGACCGTAGCTGATTTTACTGTGCTGTTCTTATTTTATTTATTTATATAAAAATAAATCTGCCGCAGAAGGAAGAATCCGGTCCCAGTCCACACCCAATCCACATACAAACAAAGAGAAACCATAACTAAGCCTGTTCAGGTATGACTATAAATTAACAAGATGCTGTCTTATGTGGTTTATAGCCACTGGTCTTATTAATTCAGTCACAGTGCAGTTTATGGCTTGAGGAATCTTTCAGGAAAAGCCTAATTCAATTAGAGCTCTCAGCAGCTCCCTGTGGAGGTTATGGGATCTCACTCTTACTTGTACACACAGAAGGCATACCAAACAGACGCAGATCCTCCCAGAGACACCGGCCCAGCCCAGAGCAGACGCCCGTGCAGACCAGCAGCATGGCTGTGCCCACAGTGCCATTCAGATGGATGCTGACTGGTACTAAAGCATCACGCAGGAGTGTCACATGAGTGTCACTTTCCATTAAAGTGTAGCTGACCACTCAGCCTGCCACCAAGGAGCCCGGGACTCCCTTTCCCCTCCTCTTCAGGCAAACTGGTTTCTAGTCTACCCCAATCTCTGTACGGACCCCACTTCCACACGGAAGTCATGTGTTCCTTCCTTCCTTCCTCAATATTTACAGAGTCCCTTCCTTGTGCCAGAAGAAAGCAGATAAGAAAGTAAATACACGAAGTATTACAGCTCATTTAAAAATCTGTCCAGCTGGGTTCCTGGCTTTTACTGGCACCATATCAAGAAAGAAAGAAAGAGAGAGAGAGAGAGAGAGAGAGAGAGAGAGAGAGAGAGAGAGAGAAGAGAAGAGAAGAGAAGAGAAGAGAAGAGAAGAGAAAGGGAGAGGGAGAGGAAGAGAGAGAAAAAGGAAGAGAGAGGAGAGAAGGAAGAGAGGGAGGGAGGGAGGATAGAGAGACCAAAGAAGGGAGGTAGAATGAGAGGGAAGGGGTGGAAGGGGTTGGGGTTGGGGAGGAAAACTAGCACCCAGGTCCTGTCTTCCAGGGGCTGCCATGCTCCCCATGGGGATCAGCTTCCAGTACTCATTCCGTCCTCTACACTGCAGCCCTCAGGAACTGCCCACTCCCTCTGTCAGGAGTCTGCCCAGCCCTCAGACACATCACACCTGTTCTGTCTTGTCTCCTCTTGTCCAGTCCTGAGCAGGGCCCAGTCTTACTTTTCCTAGCGCCTGGAGGAGCACAAGCTAAGAGCCTGCAGGCAGCTTACCAGGGCCGTGTCTCTGTGTCTCTTCTTGTCTCTTTCTTCAGGCTAGCCAGCACAAAAGACACAGCCTTCTCAAGCTTTTCCCTGCATGCAGCAAGGGCTACGCAAGTGGTGCTGGCTACTAACTGGTTCTGGTAAACTTCTGGGCTCTGTCGCACATAAAGCTGTGATGTCAGACAAGACTCCTCTCATTATAGAAGAGCCACTCTGGTTTGAGAGGTAAGTGGCCCCCACAGGCCTGGGAAGGACCAGAACTCCTTATCCTAGCTCCCAGTCAGAGCTCCAAAGGACACGTATTTATGGGAACTTGCTGGGATAAACCGGGAAACTCCCGATTTCTGGCTAGTAGTATTAGAATTCAGAGCTCAGTCTAGCCCAATAAACACCAAAACCAGTCCTACATGCTGGATAAGCTTTTGGGGGCAGGAAATGAAATCAGCATGATTCCAGAGAAGAGGGGCAGCCCACTGATCCAGGCCAACCTAAAACTTAGTTCAGTTAAAATTAGATTAGCCCATAAGATTAAAAATACTCACATATAATCACAGGGTGCCTAAAGTATCAGTTGGTGTTTATTGGCATCTACAGAGACGGTTGGCCCGTGCGGTGTGTGCAGACAACCTTGGGGAGACTCGTCTGACTCAGACATTTGCAGAAGGAGCTAGAGCTGCAGGAGGAGCCCACGCGGGCGGCGGCGGCGGGCAGGAGGGCGGGCGGGCGGGCGATGGATGACTCAGGAATAACCCAGGCCCTGCCTGTGCTGACTTCTCTGCCTGGATCAGAAGAAAAGCAGGTTGGGGGCTGACAGGAGGGAGGAGTCTGGCTGCAAGCTGTGTACGGGCTCTCCCCAGAGGGCATCTGGGGCCCCTTTGCCCCAGGTCCCAGTCATTCCTAGGTGTATGACTGATACCACATCTTAGATGGCTGTTTCTTCACTGTGGACCTTGGACTGGGTCAGTTTTCCCTAAACCCTTTTTAAAAACTGAGCAAGACAGAAGAATAGCCAAGGCTTTCAAGGCTCCAGTTCAGAATGATGATGGGAAAATGGAAGTTCTGAATTGAAAGGGCCTTGAACTTAAGACATGACACTAGAAAATCACAGGCTCCAAAGTTGGCCTGAGCCAGGTTTGTTTATCACTGTGCAAGCCCCCAGCAATCTCTCAACTAGGAGTTTATCAAGAAATAGCTAAAAAATAAAAATAAAAGCAACCACTAATGTAATTAACAACCATACCACACACCAGGGAATGGGCTCTGAGAGGTCTGCCTTACCTACAGTCACAGGGTCAGCGAAGACCAGAGCTGGGGGAGGGACGTGGGCAAGGCCCCAGGTTCAATCCCCACACCAAAAGAAAAAGAAAATGTGAGATCTGAGGTCGGACCTCCCCCCCCCACACACACACACTTCTTATGAGTTTCCCATTGACATTCACCTTCTCTCATTCTCCTCTCTCCTCAGGTGGGGGTGGAGGAGAGCCTCCCACACACTGACAAAAAGAACACCCCTACTTCTAAGGTTTGCAGCTCCACACACGCGAAGGTGAGGGTGGCAAGCCTTCCTGTGACTTCAGAGTCACGCTTCGCAGTGACACGGGTGCACAGGAGGATGCTGACAACCTTGCTGCAGAGTGACCAGGGCTCTGGATGCAGCTCCCACAGCCTTCCTTTCCCACGGGAGCCACTGTCCCTCTGAACCACCCAGGTTACCCATGTTGGATGCATCTAGTCATTTTCGTTCTTAAAGCGCCACTTTGGATCTTTTTTGAGACAGGGTCTGGCTGTACTGGAAGTCTCTATGTAGTCATCCCCCTGTCTCTGCATCCCTCCTGAGTGCTGGAGTTAAGGGCCTGCACCACCACCCCCAGCTGGAACTTTACTAACATTCAGTATGGCTGGGTGTGGAGGTAGACAACTTTTACCCAAGTACTCACAGGGCAGAGGCCACAGACCTCTCTGAGGCTAGCCCCAGGGCTACATGGTAAAACCCCACGTTAATTTAAAAAAAAAAAAAAGTATCCCAGTTTGCTGGTCAGGCAGGAAAGAAGACAGACAGGACCTTGGCTAGCAGTCCAAGAATTGTGTCCTTCCCCCAACCTCAGGTAGATCACAACCCTAGTCAGTTTCCTTTTGCTATAAAAGAGAATAAAGTACTGTATATGCAAGTGCTTTGGAAATACACTACAGCACTAATAACAACTACTACTTCTGCTTCTAGAGCTAAAGAAAACTGCCACCTGCTCCCGTCACAGAGAAGGCCTCTCAGAGGATGCCACAGGGCCCTGAGGGCAACTGAGAGCAGGCTGGTACATTCTTCCTCAAGGGCAGGAGGTCACAGTCTCAAAGCTAGCCACCCCCCTCTGGCTAAAGAAAATCCCCTTTCAATTGTCATGCTCTTAGCCAACAGGAAAGAAGCAAGGTCTGTCAGACGACTTAGAGAGGTGCCAGGCTGGAAACTACCTGAGAACAAGGAACAGGCTCAGTCTACCACGGGATTCGTGGGGTTTCACACGGGCTCAGTGACTCTTAAGGACAGGCCCAAAGTCAGGCCCAAAACAACTATAGCTCTCTCAGGTAGACGTGGCCCCCGGATGGAGTCCTAGTGGACTGCAGAGGCAGGGGGCTGGGCACCACTCCAAGCAGGGCAATGAGAGAGGTAGTCAATGCAGCTGTACCCCACCCCCAGGAGGCTATGCCAAGTCGCCAACAGAAGATAAACAACAATTCGGCATCGCTGAAGAGAACCCCTGAGCCGTTTCCTCATCTACAGAACAGAGGGAGTCTTTATCTTGGTAAGACTTTGGTGGGAATTAAGTAAGATTACTTTTAAAAAGTCCCTGATACTGCTCTGTAGATACTGGATAAATGGTAATTATTATTAGAACACACACTCCAATAACAGAAGCCATGGCACAGGGCGAGCTAGGCGGAATGCCCAGGCTGTGGAGAAGCAGGATGGGGAGAAGGGTCAAGAGAGGGGAGTACAGCTGCTGCAGACTGAAGTGGGTTAAGAAAAGGGCCCTAGGGGCCAGGGAGATGGCTCAGTGGTTAAGAGCACTGACTGCTCTTCCAGAGGTCCTGAGTTCAATTCCCACCAACCACATGGTGGCTCGCAACCATCTATAACTGTGGTCCCATGGGATCCAATTTGCAAATGTTCATATAGGCATATAAATAAATCTTTAAAAACAAAACAAAACGACCCTAAATTGGAATATTCCCTAGCAGTCTCGAGTGGTACTATTGGGAAGTTGTGGGAATTTAGGAGGTCTAATAGGTCTTTAGGTCTAATGGCTTGTCCTTGAAGGGAGGACAGTACCTCACTACACACTTCTGCCATCAGGTGTCACCTCATCTCTAGACAAACATACCACATAATTATGGCCCAGAGTCCCCAAAATCGTGAGCCAAAATAAACGTTTCTCCTCATATGGTGATTATATATGATATTTCTGATATAGTAACAAAGATGAGTAACAGAGTGGGGGAAATCTAATAAACTCTAAAAGCCTCCCAGGCACAGGCACAGGCACACGCACACACGTGCGCGCATGCACGCACCAAGGGCAGAGACCAAGGTGTCCCCAGGGCTCTCCTTAAGCAGGGCTGCATGTATGTGTTGGACTGGGCTGGCTGGGGGTGAGAGGAAAGCTGACCTCAGGTACGGAGCTGAATCAAGTCCAGGCCATATGACCAGCCCAGGCCCTCCAAGTGCCCAGCACAACTGGAAACACCCTACCTAAGGCCTCCCCACCCCCCACACACACCCTCCCCGCCCCCCATGCTGGTTGACATCCCCAGACCATTCCACAGTCAAGCAGCTGGTTTCCCAGGAGAGAAAGGTCATCCTTTTCTTTTGGGAGTAGCATCTGGGGTAGAGACAGCTTCAAGGTGACCTTTAAGCTGTTTCTTTCCATTTGGAAAGTAGAAAAGGTAGGTTTGGGTCTCACTTTAACAGAACACCAAGCAGGCTCGTGTCTGCTTATGTGATGTGGACAATAACAATGCCCTATATCTCTCTGGGCTGTGGTGGCCCATGCCTTTGTCCTAGCAGTTGGGAAGTACAGGCAGGGGGATCTCTGAGTTCGAGGCCAGCCTCGTCTACAGAGCAAGTGCCAGAACAGCTAAAGCTATGCAGAGAAACCTTGCCTCAAAAAAAAAAAAAAAAAAAAAAAAGGCCAGTAACAATAAAAACTCTCCCTCTATAAACTAAACTTGTTCTAGGGAGGAAATAGCAGCACATACCTTGCAAAGACCAAAACCAAAAACGTCATTAAGACATAAAGGGACAAAAGAAGCCATTTTTGTCCCTTATCAGGAGACAAGATGAATACCTGCTTTACAGGGTTCTGGCCTCTGCCAGACATTCCAGGTCAGGAATATGGGCAAACAACAGGGATGCTGCCAGGGTAAGCTGGGTTACAGAAGCTTTCCCTGGGAACAAGCACTGCCCAGGAGTCAGGTGAACGGGGACAAAGCAGAACTCATGCGAGAGCCAAACCACAGTACACGAGGGAGGAGGAGAATGGCCCGACCCCAAAGGTTTCAGGACAGCTCTCAATTATTCATTTATTCATACATTTATTTATTATTTACTTATTTGAGATGGGGCCTCATGTATCTCAGGTTGGCCTCAAACTCACTCTGTCATGGAGGGTGGCTAGCCTTGAGCTTCTGATCTTCCTGCCTCTACCTCCCAAGTCCTGAGATTACTGACAGTCAACTGTACTTGTTGTGTGTGGTGTATGGAATCAAACCCAGGGCCTCACGCATGGTAGATAAACACTCTACCAACTAAGCTATATACCCAGCTCTGGCTATCCCAATAATTTGAGTCCCTCTTAAACTACTAATTCTCCTTCCATCAAGAAAAGGAAAGAGTCCCTGACTAAAAGAGAGAAACAGTGTCTGGAGAAGGAAGGTGATTTGCCTGAGGTCACCTCCCCAGGTCCAGAGGCATCAGTTACACTACAGCATTAACTCTTGCTTTGTTTCTTCCATGTCAATCTCCATAAGATTCTCCTTTGGATTTTGGCACACAACTAGGATGGGAAAGAAGACTGCACGCTGCACTCTCTGGTCTTAGATGAAGAGTACCCTGCATGGCAAGGAGCTGCCACCACGGACGGGGTGGGGGACTCTACCTAACCCCCTACCCTTCCTGGGACAATGAGAAAACAGTCAAGACCCTGAAATAAAGTCTCCAGCTCTCGGATAGCAGACAGTGCAGAGATCACTGCCCCTGCCCTCCAGCCTGTTATCAAGGCACCACCCCGAATCTTCCCACCACCACCAAAAGGAGACAGCTCAAGAGAAAGGATAGGATAGCCAGGGCCACACAGAGAAATGCTGACACGCACACAGATACACACACAGACACACACACAGACACACATACAGAGAGAGAGAGAGAGAGAGAGAGAGAGAGAGAGAATATATAAAGTCAGATGAACAGATCCGAAACCTTAAGGAAGGACCAGATGTGGTCCAGGGCTAAGGAATAGTTGCTAGTGTGGTGCTCCAATCTCAAGAGGATACAGGAGGTAGGGATGCTTCTGCTGTAGGCAGCTAAAACCCTAACGGTGATAGTGGCTCCTCACCCCGCTCTCCTTCCTATCTGCAGCAAGCCAACTTTATGTACTATTTGCATCACACTGCTGGCACTGGGCTAGCCACTAGTCCCCTGCGTACACACACTCTTGTACCTCGGACTTTGCGCATGTCCTCCACCTCTGAACTACACTCCAGCCTGCACTTCTCACTTTCTGATAAAGAGTCTGAGGCTCAGAGAATGTGAACCAGTGGGCGGTAGGTGCATTCTACACGGCAACCTCACATCTAAGCTTAACTCCACACCTCCAAAGTGCAGGTGGAGAATGAAGCCCCCCTGCTGCCATCTGCACAGCACCTTGAGGTCCTTCCTCCACATTCCCTCTACCCTTTAGCCCCAGAACGGCCAGGGGCCAAGGCCCCTGTTTTCAGAAGCAGAAAAATGCTTTTCCAAGCCAGACACACAGGCCTTTGGGACTGCACTGGGGATCAGACCCAGCCTCCCCATTTTACAGGAGGAAAACTGAGGCCCAAGCTTCAGGAGCTTAACCAGGGTCTCCAGAATCAGAACAACAACAGAAATGTCAGACCTGGGAAGGTTCACAAAGACCAGCAGGCTAAGGAGACATGGTTACTCAAGGTCATGGGGGGGGGGGACTTAGTTTAGACCAGCAAGCTAATGAGACATGGTTACTCAAGGTCATGGGGGGGGGGACTTAGGACTTAGTTTCCTGACTGATATTCCTGCCAGCACCCCATCTCTGGTATCCAGCCCAGGGTCCCAGGCACCACACTCTGTTGACAAAGCAGGTCAGGCCCAGCCTGCACCCCTTAGGACAAGAGCTATCCGGTCTGCAGGAAAAAAGTTCGGACTTTCCGAGAGGGGTCTTTTTGGTCATGCTAGTGTACTACCAGCAGACATAGATCTGCAGTGTGTGTGCCAGCTCCCAGTGCTGGGACACCATGGGGCTGAGGCGAGGTGTTAATTTACAGACAGCACTTATGAAGTCTCTTCCTTGTCTCCTACAGACAAATGACATATTATGGTCATTTCGGGTTCTTACAACAAATACAGACACAAGGTTTCACGAGTCAATCAATATAATCAAATAACAATTCGGATTCTTATTTCACAAGAAAGACCTTCAAGAAAACACTCAGCTGTTCAAGGTCATGCATTTATGTGAGGATCCGTACACACGGTTCCCCTTGCTCAGACCTTGATTTTTTTCCAGGAAGCTGGCTGCCATCAGGGTGTGGGTGCTGATGGCCCAGCTCCCTGGCCTAACTCACTGTGACCACCTCAGCACCAAAGCTCTGGACCAGGAAGCCAGCTCCTGGATCTATCAAAACAGAGGTACCGGTTAGTTCCTGTAGCATGCCTCAGGGCCAGCCTCACACCAGTTTGGCAATGGTGTCCTTGGGAAAGAAGCTGCAAGACTTACTGCCCCAAATCTCTTAACTCCTCAAAACCCAAATCTCAAGGAAAGAGGGGAGCAGAATCCCAGTGGCTCCCACAGTTAGCTGAAAGAGGACTGAAAAACTTAAGGTAGCTTGAAAAGCCCCCTGGCTACTCTTCCCGGGGACTTCTGGGCTATGTAGCCTGAACAGGGTGCTCAGGCTGGGCAGGAACCCAACCCTTGGAGAAGGAACAGCATTTTCATGTCCTTCTTCCAAAAAGAATATTTTGAAATCTCTTTAGACCCAGCTCTTCTCTCTTTCTTCGCCATCAATGAGGGGCCCCCATCTCTAGTCGGTTGAGTACAAACCTGAACCAAAGCTCAACCTCCTCCACTTTCTTGCCTCCCCCAAATGGCTGTAGCCATTCCTATGCACTGGATAACGGTTGGCATTTCTGGACAGGAACCTGACTCAGGGGCTTCTGACTGGCCTTGGCAGGCAAAGCTGAGAGGCACCACTCTGGGGGTAAAGGTAAATAAGTCTCCAGTGATCCCTGTGTTCTACCACACTCCTAAGTGTCTTGTACCCAGTTCCTTACTCTACGCAAAATCCTTAGACAGGCCAAGTCCTAAAACACCCTTTCACAAAGAAGGTAATAAATTGCACTGATTCCTGTTGACAGGACAGAAAGTGCCACTTGCTAAAAGATATTCCTTACACATAGCTAAACACCTGACTCCTCTCTAGGTCCGATCCAAGCTGCAGGAGACCTGCCAAGTCTTGGAAGCTTTACTGAAACTACCTAGTATCAGAAGCATCCCATCTTCAAATCCTGTGCACGCTCCTGATCCTTTCCTCCTGCTGCATAATGACAGCTCACAGGCCAGAACTGGAGTTTAAGGACCAACAAAAAGGAGGGAGAGGATACCCACGTCGCAGATGTGGTTCACTCAGATCCTAAGCAGCAGAATCTGGTAAAAAAGTGGGGCAAGAAGCTCACCTATCTGGTGGTAACAGCCAACAGCGCCATCATGAACTTACCTATCTTCATGAGGCAGGCCAGGAGGATCCAGAGGGAGATCTCAAAGGGTGTGCGCACATGAGGATAGTCAATGTCCAGGACTGGAAAGGCCTTTCGAAGTGGCTTACCGCCATGTTCAATGATTAAGTTGGTCAAATTGCGTTCGTCTGGGTGGCGGAGAGGCTCTGATGGAGCTGTGGTGACGTCCCCAATTGAGCGTTCCCGGGGTGGTTCTGAGCCTCTGATGGTGCTGGCAGTAGGGCTGTGCTGGAGGCCGTGACTCCTGAGAACAGGTAGCAGCCCCACCAAGGCAATCACCACCAGCAAAGAGGGGAAGATCCGAGGTGGATAAAGTCCCCAGATGCCAGACCCCTGAAGCAACATACTGATCCCCCAGCCCAGGAGGCCTCAGCCCTTAGCCAAGTGCGTGTGAGACCTGGGACATAGGTAGCAAGGAGTCTACAGATGGGGTGGGACTGGGGCAGTCTCTAGGAAAAGTTCATGTTTTAGAGAGGTATTTTCGTTCTCTAGAGATTCACAATCTTAAAGTCCAAACTGTAAAAAGGGGATAAGTACCTTGGAGGGACTAAGAGGAAACCCAAAAGATCTAGAACTTCAGGCTGAGAAGGAAATTAGGGGAAACTGCGTCCTAAAGAGAGGGGAAGGGCCAGGATAGGCTGGACCACAGGCAAGGGAAAAGAGGAAGGAAGGATAGGACCTTTGGCTAAGGAAAATCACCAGGGTGCTGGAATTCGGCTAAAGGGGAGGGGTAAGGAGCCCGTGCTAGAGACCGAAAAGGGTGAGAACCACTCCGCAGGAAAAGGCGAGAGAAGGCTGGAAGGCCAGCCTGGGGGAAAGGAATAAAGTAGGAAAAAGGCTGGGGCTTTCCCACCCACAGAAGAGCCAGGGTCCAGCCGCGCCGGGCTGAGATTCCAGGGAAATGGAGGGAGGCGGAAGACAGAAGCGGACGGCCTGGCGGGAAGGCGCCTCGGCGCAGGCTGGAGGCGGCTCGCAGTGAGCCAGCAGCAGCACACCCCTCCTTGAGACCCCGGTGCAAAGCTGTGTTCCACCCCGGCCCAGCGGCAGCTCCTTCGGTCAGCTCCAGCTCCACTTCCAGCACTGACACAGACCTGAGTCCCGCGGTAGCGGACTGATGCCTCTCTGAGCACAGCGCAGCCATTTATAGGCACCAACGAGTAGCCGGCGCAGCGGGCTAGAGAGACCTGTCAGCGCCCGCGCGGTGCAGCGGCCCCTGTCGCCTGGGGAAGGAAGTGTCACGTAAGAAGAGGAAGTCGAGACCCAAATTAGAAAAAAAAAAAGTACAATCTAGCACAAATGACATATTGTACTATCTACAAAGAGTTTTCTTATTAGCACGTGACTTTGAGCAAGTTATTTAGCCTCTCTGTTTCATAGCTTTCTCAACTGTAACGTGGAGATGGATAGCTATAACAAACGTATAACATGATGGCTAAATGAGGTGATCTATGTGAAATGTTTAGATTGAAAGGGATGGGCCATGTACAGTGCTTGTCTACCATTGGTTTCTATGCCCAGCGCCACAAAATAAAGTTAAATAAATATGGGCTAGAAATCTGAATTCTAGATGTTCCCAAGCATGGGCTTGTATTGAGGACTATATGACCCAAAGTCTGTTCCTGCCCCCGACCCGCCCGTGCTTTGCTGGCAATGTATTGGCTTCTCTTGACTGTGGCAGCATAACCCCAACCTCCCTGTATCCATCTCTAGGTCCAAATTTTCCCTTTTAAAAGGACTCCAGTTAGGGCTGGTGAGATGGCTCAGTAGTTAAGAGTTAAGACTGCTCTTCCAGAGGATCTGAGTTCAACTCCCAGCAACCACATGGTGGCTCACAACCATCTGTAATGAGATCTGATGCCCTCTTCTGGTGTGTCTGAAGACAACTACAGTGTAGTCACATACATAAAATCAGTAAATTTAAAAAAAAAAAAAAAAGAACTCCTGTCAAATTGAATTAGGAATCGGCCCTAATGACTTTACCTTAGCTTGATCAACTTCAAAACCCCAATCTGAGCCATGAGCGGTGGGAACCTGTAATGCCAGCACTTGGAAAAAGGGAATTTTAAACTCGAGGTCAGCTTGTGTAACAAAGTGAGTTCCAGACCAGGCTGAGGTCAGTAGGCAGACCCTGTCTCAAAGAGATTAAAAAAAAAAAAAGCCCCTCATCTAAATAAAGCCACATTCTTAGGCACTGAGGAGCAGACAGGGGTAAGACTCTAACTTCTTCTGAAAGGGTTCATTTCAACCCATGAAAGTAGTGAAACAACCAAAAAGTAAGAGGCTGGGCATTGTGACTGTGTGTCTGTCTGTCTGGTTGGTTTAAAGAGAAAAGAAGGATTTTTGTTATCTGCAGGTAGAACACAGCTTTTAAAAAGGGCATGCTCTGGTTTGTGAGAAAAGGTCTTTTTTGTTTGTTTGTTTTTTCGAGACAGGATTTCTCTGTATAGCCCTGGCTGTCCTGGAACACACTCTGTAGACCAGGCTGGCCTCGAACTCAGGAGAAAAGATCTTATTATGTAGCCCAGACTGGCTTCTAATTTTTGGCAATCCTCCTGCCTCTCCCTCTCAAGTGGGATTACTGGTATGCACCACCAAACACAGCTGGAACTGAAATTTGAATGAATGGTAATTATTGGAATTCAGAAAGCTTGAGAAATTGTGTCTACATGGTGCAATCATGGGAAATCTTTTTATCCTCAGTAGTAGGATCTGAACACAGAGCCCTGAGTATGCTAGGTAAGAACACCACCACTGAGTCCAGACTGAGAGTTTTTTAAATCATTTGAAATGCCATCTTGTTATATGGAAAGGTTAATTAAAGCCAAGAAATCCAAGGTGACTTGTTCAGGAGGATATTAGAGGGGTTTGTTTTCATTTGACAAGTCTTTTCTGAACCTCTTGACAAGGATTTGTGCTGGGCTAGCAGCATAGGCATGGGACATGGTGTGAGACTGTGGATGGTGATTAAGGTCAACTCAAGAGTTCAAAGTGAGTTTCTGAGCTCTGGGAGTGTCCTGTCCTTCACTGGGTGGTCCTTACCCAGTTACCCAGAGGCAGTTATGTTGTGGGAGTTCACCATGCCTTCAGAGTTTGTGCACTTTCCATTTGGAAAAAGATGTTTTCACCAGTACTTGGGAGGCAGAAGCAGGTGGATTTCTGAGTTCCAGGCCAGCCTGGTCTACAGAATGAGTTCCAGGACAGCCAGGGCTACACAGAGAAACCCTGTCTCGAAAAAACAAAAATAAAATAAAATGAAGTTTAAAAATTAAAATTTAAATTTAAAAAAAGATGTTTTCAAATAACAAGAGTGTGATATGACTACTAAGTGTAAAACATTACTGACTTTTCTGAATCTTATATTTTCCAAGAATAGGTTCAGACACTGGGAAGTGACCAAAAAAATAAAAAAAAAGAGAGAGAGAGAAAGTTCAGAAACAGACCTGGAAAGATGCCTTAGTGGTTAAGGACCAGCATTCAAATAAATCCCCAGTTCTCACATTTAAAAGAAAAGATAAAGAAAGCCAACTATACTCACACACCTTTAACCCTAGTATCTTGAAGAATGGGGACAAAAAAGATTGCTGGGGCTTTCTGGTCACCAGCCTGGCTCCAGGTTCAGTGAGAGACACCATCTCGAGAGACTAAGGTAAAGTGACATCACAGGAGACATGATTCCTAGTTTGGCGTCTGCCAGTACAAGGCCGATGCACTTGCGCACATCACATGTCTGCATACACACATGAGGGGAGTGTTATGGGATTCAGAGAGTATCATGAAGCAGCTGTCCTAGCATGAGCAACACCCCGGGTTCACTCCCCAACACTTTAAGACAACACTGAGATTAGATGAAAGGCAAGCATTAGCTCCAATGGAGGTGAGCAAAGAGGAACGACCTCTAGGTCAAGGATCCGAACAAGCCAGGCTTGCCATCTAGTGTTGGCTCAGGTCCAGAACTGAAAACTACGGTGTACTTTTTTTTTGAAGATTTATTTATTATTATAAGTAAGTACATGGTAGCTGTCTTCAGACACACCAGAAGAGAGCATCGGATCTCTTTACAGACGGTTGTGAGCCACCATGTGGTTGCTGGGATTTGAACTCAGGACCTTTGGAAGAACAGTCAGTGCTCTTAACCGCTGAGCCATCTCTCCAGCCCCTACAGTGTACTTATATACATAAAATAAATAAACAATTCTATAATAATAATAATACCAATGGTGAGGACATGCTCAGCAGTGGAGTGCTTGCCTAGCATATAAAATGCTCGACGTTCCATTCTCAGTACTAAGAACCCAGAGGATCAGAATCAATAATGCCTCGAGACGTCATTGAGAATTGAGAGCCAATTGCCTGTGTTCATCAAAGGTCAATGTCGAAGAATTGGAATGCAGCAGTGATTATTCCCATTCTCACTCAACAGATAAAGCACCAAGGTTTGGATTCTTGAAGCTGTTTGCCTAAGGTCACACTGCTATGAGGAAGCACCGCTAAAATCTAAAGCCAGGCATCAATCTACACGGCAGACTCAGAGCGGGATTAATAAGAGAGGAAGGACAAAGCTAGCAAAGGCACTTTACACCCATGCCTTGAGGCCAGAACCTAAAACTTTCCAGTCCTTTCCAGTCCAGGCAACCACAGTTACTGGAACTCTCTGATCCTCTCTCTTCAGCCCTCACTCAGTAAGTCTTTGGTGCCAGCTGAGAGAGCAGGTCGGAGGAGGACCAGGAAATATCACCCCTGGTGGAGGTCCTCCAGGACATGGAGAAGGTTATAAAAACTTAATAGTATCAGGAAATAATCCTGAGACTGCCTGTAGCTAGGGCACAGTCCAGGAGGCTTCAGGGCTGCCTACCACAGATGGCCCTGTCTAGACCCTGTCCCAGCAACACCACAGGTTTGTTGTGAGGCCTAGAGTAATCAGTCTCTGTTCCAAGTTCCTTCCACCATAAAGCAACAGTGCCAACCTTGTGGTACTATAATCAGAATATTAGGGAATGTACATAAGGCCTTAGAGTAGCAGCCAGCAGGTACCACTTGAATATGTCATTGTCAACCTTTCTTGCCAGTATCTTGACGTCTTAAACTTAGACTTTTATGTATGTTTGGGTTTGTTTTCATACAGGGTCATAATCACTTGCAACTCAATCTTCATGCCTTCCTCTCAAATGCTGGCTTTCAAACTAAATAACTGAAGATGACCTTGAAATTGTAATTGCTCGAGCGTGCACGCTCACACACCCACCCTTCCACCCCCCTCACCCCCCCCAACCCCACACTACCCAAAGTGCTGGGCTCACATGTATGCACCACCATGTTTGACTTTCAATTTTTTATTTTGAGCTAGAACTTCTCTAAGGTAACCCAGGTTAATATGAAACTCATGATCCTCCTGCCTCAGCTTTCTGAGTGTTCATATGGCAGGTGAAGCTTTGGTGCAAGGACCCTATGAATTTGTACACAGTCACAGAGATGATGGACAGACCAGGAAGAAGAGCCCTGCACAGACTGGTTCCATCACAGCAGCCTCGTGCTTTGAATCTAATACTTCTAAATAAGCATTCTCTCGTTAAAGATCATCCATTAAGCTGGGTGGTGGTGGCTCATGTCTTTAATCACAGCACTCTGGAGAGAGAAACAGGCGGATCTCTGAGTTCTGACCTCAAGATCAGCTGGTCTACAGATCGAGTTTCAGGACAGCTAAGGCTACACAAAGAAACCCTGTCTCAAAAAAAAAGAAAAAAGAAAAAAGAAAAGGAGAGAGAGAGAGAGAAAGGAGAAGAAGGAGAAAGAGAAGGAGAAGGAGAAGGAGAAAGAGAAGGAGAAGGAGAAGGAGGAAAGAAAGCAAGCAAAGAAAAAAGAAAAAAAAGATTATCCATTAAAATGTACTGTCCAGCAGAACTGCTTACCTAGCTTGCACAAGACTCTTTGTTCAGTCCTAGCACCACAATAATATAAACTGCTGTATTTGTTTAAAAAAAATCCTCACTTGTTATCATAGCATTGCTCTTGACTCAGAAGAAATGTCTATAGGTCTTTCCTGTGGGCACTATGTGCTATCTCTTCCCACACAGGTCACATCTACCTAAAGCACTCACTGAAACCTTTCCCTAAAAGTGCTGTGAGTTTTATGGAGTTGCTCGCTGTGGCATTGCCTTATATAACAATGCATGGTGCTGACAAAGGATTCAGTTCACCACTGTGCATCACGGGTAAGTCACGGTTGCTTCTGTCTCCCAGTGTGTCAGTATATATATACATCAAGCGGATGATGTCACATTATCAGCCTTGTAGGATGCTTGCAAAAACTAAAAGGAGATTGAGGCAGGAGGATTTCCATGGGTTTGAAGCCAGTCTGGTTAACATATAGTAAGACACTATATTACAAAACAAAACAAGAGGGAACAAGGAAGGCTGGAGGGGTGGCTATGTGGTTACGAGTGAGTGTTGCCCGTGTGTAGGACCCCAGTTTGATTCCCAGCACCCATGTCTCGTCACTCACAACTGTCTGTAGCTCTAGCTCCAGGAGATTCAGTGTGTTTTTTTCAGACTCCCAGGGCACCTGCTCTCACATTCTAATGGACACACCTACACACAGACACACATGTACACATAATTTTTTTTTCCTTTTCAAGACAGGGTCTCCATGTAGCCCTGGCCATCCTGGAAATTGCTCTGTAGACCAGGCTGGCCTTGGACTCAGAGATCCACCTGCCTCTGCCTCCCTGATGCTGGGATTAAATGCATGTGCCACCACTGCCTGGCTGATATAATTTTCTGACTTTTTTTTTTTTAAGTAAATGTGATATGGCGGCTCGTGCATGTAATCCCAGCATTTGAGAGGGAGGCAGGACGATGGAGTTACAAGCAGCCTCACCTGGGTGCTGGGAATCAACTTCAGGTCCTCTGCAAGAGCAGTACAGGCTTGCAATGACTGCAGCTTGGGCAGCATTATTAATTATTATTATTAATGAAACTTCTGGACTGTATTTGGATTCACTGCTTCCCTATTTCTGATCCAATCAGGACATTGCCTTACATTTCGTCCTCCTATCTCCTTAGTTCCCCCTGGTCTGCTACTATTTCTCAGTCTTGTTTAGTTTCTATGATTAACAGTCGTCAAGAGTACAAGTTAGGGACCCACAAGATGGCTCAGCGGGGAAACACTGTTACCACCAAGCCTGAGGATCTAAATTTGATCTCTAGAATCCACATAGTAAAAAGAGAGGGTCAACTCCGGAACCTTGCCTTCTGGATTTCATTTGCGGTTTTGGCGCATGTGCCATACACACACCATGTGGGGCCACCTGAGGAGCTCAGGATGAGGGCAGGGCAAGAGTGGGGTCGAGGTGTGTCCAAACCCCAGAAATTTCATTCTGAGATCAGCAGGAGTAGGATCACTTCCCCATGGCCCCTGGCCTGTGTGTCTCAGTGCAGGTTGCCTTGTGCCCCTATCCGTTGCCCCACCAGAGGAAGTCACGTAGCTGGTAGCCAGGTTAAACTTCCTCTCCCCTTATAAGGTCCTGTCTAGCAGCACCTGGGCTTCTTATCCAAATGAGGTATACTCAGCACCGTGGTCCTGGCCAAGGATGTACACTCACCTCAATAGCCTTACTCATCCCACTAAGGTCCCCCCCATTAAAATGAGCTGTCTCACTAAGCCTGTCTGTTCTCACCTGCCCTTGCTTGCCACCTGAGATCTACACACAAACACACACACACACACACACACACACACACACACACACACTAACTATAAAATTTTAAAAGTACTAGTTAGGTATTTTGTAGAAAGTTCTTGAATTTATTTTTACCTGACATTTTCCTCCTCATGAGTTATAGGTCGGAAAGAAGGCCACAGAAATGCAGTACCTTTTTTCATCACACCGTCTCACAGGCCACCTGATGCCTTATCACAGTCAGTATTACTTTGGTCACCTGTTAATATGGAGGTCCCTCATTTCTCCACTGTAAAGTTACTATTTTCCCCCTCTCCATATACTAGTCATTGGAAGTGGTATCTAATCTCTTTCATTTTTATTTCCTTGGTCACTGATGACTATTTTGTGATATTTACCGTAAGGTGCGTCTCACACAGGAATTGCCTGTGTAGTTTTTTGCCTGTGTTGAAACTCATCTGCTTATCTTTGGTTCCTACTGCACTTGAGGTATTATTTACATATTAGTCACAACTATCTTCTCTTAGCCATTTATTCACATCCTGTGCCATGTATCAGACATTTTTTTAAAAGATTTTATTTATTTATTTATTATATGCGAGTATGCTGTAGCTGTCTTCAGCCGCACCAGAAGAGGGCGTCAGATCTCTTTAAGGATGGTTGTGAGACACCAAGTGAGTGCTGGGATTTGAACTCAGGACCTTCTGAAGAGCAGTCGGTGCTCTTACCCTCTGAGCCATCTCTCCAGTCCTATATTTTTTTTTGGTTGTTGTTTTATTGTTGTGATTTTTTTATTAACTGTGTGTGTGTGTGTGTGTGTGTGTGTGTGTGTGTGTGCGCCCCTGGAATGTATGTGTGTGGGTGCATATATGGACTAGAGGACAACTATTAGAAGTTGTCTTAGTTAGGGTTTTATGCTGTGAGGAGACACCATGACCAAGGCAATTCTTATTAGGACAACATTTAGTTGGGGCTGGCTTACTGAGGTTCAGTTCATTATCATCAAGGCAGGAGCATGGCAGCATCCAGGCAGGCATGGTGCAGGAGAAGCTGAGAGTTCTACATCTTCATCTGAAGGCTGCTAGTGGAAGACTGACTTCCAGGCAGCTAGGAAAAGTGTATTAAAGCCCACAACCACAGTGACACACCTACTCCAACAAGGCTATACCTCCTAATAGTGCCACCATCACAGAAGTCTTCTCTCTCCTCCCACCACATGGGTTCTGGGGATGACGAAAAGGTCATCAGACTTTTGTCAATTGCATTTACCTGCAGAGTCATTTCACTAGCCCTGTATTTTTAAAATAAATTTATTTATTTATTTATTTATTTATTTTCATTTTTTGCAGTGCTGGAGATCTGACTCAGGACCTTGCAAATGCAGGGCAAGTATTCTGCTACAGAACTACACTCATAGCTTCTTGTGTCGGTTTTAAAGTTTAAATTAGTTACATTTGTATTTTTTCCATTGTATTTGTTTTCTTTGTTCTTTGTAGGGTTTTTGTTGTTGTTTGGGGAGGGGGGAAATTGTTGTTTTATTGTTTTGTTTTGAAATAAGTTTTCTCTGTGTAGCCTTGACTGTCCTGGAACTAGCTGTGTGGACCAGGTTGGCTTTGGACTCATAGAAACATGCCTGCCTCTGCCTCCTGAGTGCTGGGATTAAAGGCATGCACCAACCACTGCCTGGCTTGTTTTTTTGAACCCCCATTACTTGGTCATCCTCTAATGACCATTCGTTCTCATGACATTTATCTGCATTTCCTGTTTGCCTCAAATGCCCAGTGTTCCTCTTTATTTTGTTTCCAGACAAGTGTCTATTTATCTTTAAGGACATAAACAAGATGAAACGTTCTCTGTGAAGGCATCCCTGTGCTTTCAGGGAGACTTGGTTCTTCTTTCCATAGTGTTTGCACAGCTGGTCCATGTCTGTATCGAAGCACATGGTGTTCTCTGTTACTCCCCCCCTGGGTTTCGTAGTTTACTATCTTCCTAGATTTACTGGTCATCGGGTTATCTTACTAGATTGTTATGATTTAAGATAGGCATGCATGGTGGTCCATTCCCGTGATCCCACTTACGTGAGAGGCTGGTGCAAGAAGATTTCTGTGAGTTGGAGGGCCAGCCTGGTCTATCTGGTAATTCTCAGGCAAGTCACTCTCCACCTGCAGGTACAATCTGCCTTATGGAGGGTACTAACTTCCTGTCAGCTGACATGGCCAGCCTGCATAGATTTCACAGAGCATCAACCAGAAGGACAGATCCTGACTTTGGTGTCTTCCCTTTTCTCCATTCTCCTGCTGGGACTTCCCACTGGCCAAGCCCACGTCAAATCTAGACTGCTAAGGAGCCATTAACAGCTTCCATCTAAGTCAGTCAACGAGTCAGCCAGCCAGCTGGGGGAGAGGAAAGCACAGAGTGGACGCTGGGATTGCAGTCGGTGACCCATCATGCTCAGCTTCAGGTACACTGTGTGTTTATGTGTGCTGGTGGTCAAGTGTGTGCTGGTGCACTTGCGTTTGTTTGTATGCAGGCCAGAGGAGTCAATCAAGGTTGTCACTCTTCTGCTATTTCTCTCCAAATTATTTTTTGGGGGAAACTGAGTCTCTCCACTGAATCCAGATCTCACCAATTCAAGCCACTGATTGAGTTCCAGGGATCTGCTTAACACATGCACACACGCACCCACACACACACACACACACACACACACACACAAAACTGGGGTCATAGATACACAATACCATGCCTGACTTTTAAAAGGATGCTAAAACATGAACTAAGGTCACAGCAAACATGGTACCCACTGAACTGTTGCTTCACTGATATTTGATCACACTGTGAACCCTGAGATTGTGTCATTTACTGAAAAAAAAACTGTTTCTAGTTGTGGTGTGGCTCAGTCCTTAGCATACACGTTTAATTCCTCTGACTGGAATACAGACATGCCCTTTAATCTCAAACAATGAAGGTAAAGTTAGTTTGTAGAAGGAAGCATCCATGTTTGAAAGTGATATCTAATTGAGTGGCAGACAAAGTGAGGAATCAGGGAAAGATTTGACAGAATAGGATCTGCCCAACTCTCAGGAGAGAGGAAAGGGAAGCTAACTGTAGGGCACTGCAGAACAAGGAGAAGAGACAATTTTACCAGCATAGTTGTACAGAGACGGGCTGCAGAGAGAGAACAAGCTAGACATGGGTGAAGACAGAATGAGCCAGAGAATGAGAAGGAGCTAGAAGATTAGATCAGATTGCCAAAAGTTAGTATGAAGCCAAGAGCTAGAAGCCAGATTGAATCAACCAGCTTGGAGAGGAGTTTCAGCTGAGTTGAACCAGCCAGCCAGAATTCAGAAAGAACAAAAAAGGGTGAGCTTATTCAACAGTCTCAGAGGCTGAAAACATTTGAGGCCTAGATAAGATTGTACGAAGCCTCGAAACTTCCAGGACTAGACCTAGGTTAGCAGACAGAGGCAGTGAGCCTCAGAGACAACAATTACTACAGGAGAATAAAAAGTACTTTTACACTGAGCGGTCTCCCCAGGCTCTTGTGCCACATTTTTAACTGGACAACGAAAATGTTCATTTTAAAATTATTATTATTAAAAAATTATTAAAATTATTAAAAAATGTTCATCTTTAAAAAAAAAAAGCTTTGTGTAGTGGTGCACGCCTTTAATCCTAGCGTTAGGGAAGCAGAGGCTTGTGGATCTCTGAGTTCAAAGCCAGCCTGGTCAACCGAGCTGTTTTCGGAGCGATGGGGGTTTCATCTTAAATGCAAGTCATTGCTGGGTCAAGCCCCTCCAGGCCCCCAAAAGTAAAATGTTGACAAGGATGTCTTAATATATTGTAAATATTCATTAAAAAACTTTTTGGCCAGTGGTGGTGCATGCCTTTAATCTCAGCACTTGGGAGGGAGAGGCAGGTGGATTTCTGAGTTCGAGGCCAACCTGGTCTACAGAGTAACTTCTAGGACAGCCAGGGCTATACAGAGAAACCCTGTCTTGAAAAACCAAAAAAATTAAAAAATTAAAACAAACAAACAAACAACCACAAAACAAACAAACAAACAACAAAAAAAACCAAATTCTTTTGGAAACAGGGTCTTACTCCATAAGTCAAACTGGCAAACTTCCAGCCTTAGTCTTCTGAGTGCTAACATGAATAACTTTTATTTTTCTCAAAAGAGTTTCCCACTTTTATTTATTCAGCCGGGAGAGCAAATGCCTAGCGGGTGTATGGGTATGAGTATGGGTGCTATAATGTGTTAGAAAGTCAAGCACAGCTTTGGGCGTCAGTTCTTCCCTTGCCCAGTTATGGGTTCCTACGTTAAACTCAAGTGGCCAGGCAAGAGCCTCTAGCCATGAAGCCATCTCACCAGCCCTATTAATTATTTTTGGTTTTGAGATAAGTGAGCTACATTCCCAACCCCTCCCAAATGATTATATTTTTAATGACAGCATGATTAGAGCTTCCTGAGGTGGCGCCATGGAGAAAAGGCTGGGCTAGGAGGCTCAAACTCTCCTGCCTTTCCCCCTCTCCCTTTTCTTTCTCTCCCAATACTCACACCCTTGTCCTTTGGGACAGTTTCACCCCATCCCACTACATTGCCGTAGTCCTGAGTGGCCCGGAACTCACCATGTAGACCAAGCCCGTCTTTTACTTATAACAGTTCCACTGCCTTTGTCTTCTAAATTCTGGAATTACAGATATGAGCCACTACACCTGACTCTCGGGTGTTATTTCTGTAGTGTGTGCAGGGAAGAGGGATATTAGAAAGACCTACGTATTGTCAGAAACTGTTTTCTGAAGATGTGCTGAAGGAAAGAGCACAAAGACTGAAGGCCTGATCGGTTTCCTCGACCTGCCTGTAGCAGGCTCCCTGGGAGAATCTTCCTGAAGCCTGGTGTTAAGATGGAAAGAAAGCAAAAGAGGTATGTGCTGGAGGGAGGAAGTCTGTGGTCCCAGAAGGGTCCCCTCATCCCTGCTTCCAGGCCAGTTTAGACCTCTGCCCCAGCACTGACTCTTACACTTAAAAAGGACGACTTGGTGCTCTTGTGCGGGACCCTGGCTCAGTTTCCAGCACCCGCATGGAGGCTCACAACCATCCTCATCTGTAATTCTAGTTCCAGGAGACCCAGCACACCCTCCTCTGTCCTCTACATGCACCAGGGTTACGTGGTGCACAGACAGAACACTCAATCAAACACATAAAAAAAACAGCTTTTTGGTTGCTTGTTTCTCAAAACAGTCTTTCTCAGTGTGACAGCCCTGGCTGTCCTGGAACTTGCTCTGTAGACCAGGCTGGCCTCAAACTCACAAAGATCCACTTGCTAGCCTCAAACTCACAAAGATCCACCTGCTTCTTCCTCCTGAGTGATGGGATTAAAGGCCTACCACACTGACCTAATAAATCCTTTTTTTAAAAAGGACACTTTTTAAAAAAGACATATATATATATATATACATATATATGTACACACACACACACACACATATATATATGTATATATATATATATACATATGTATATATATATGGCTGTGCACTTATGTGCTGTTGCCCACTGGAGCCAGTGTGCATCAGATCTTCAGATCCTCTAGAACTGGAGCTACATATAGTTCTGAGCTGCCTGACCTATATGAACAAATATTTCCCAAAAGAAGCTGTGTCTGGCTATAAACAAAAACAGATGGGAGGAGTTTCTGTGGCTGCAGAGCCTAATAGCATGCTCAGAATTTCAGTACTGCCAAGAGATTGGAATGTTAGGTTTAGAGGCTAATTGCTTTCTTTTGGGCTAGCCTTAGCTTTCTGAAACATCCATTCATTGCCCCACTCTGAACCTGAACTAACAACACATGATAATAAATCAAACCCCCCTTTAAAAGCTATTAATTTAGCCCAGTGGCAGTGATAGCACAGGCCTTTGATCCCAGCACCTGGGAAGCAGAGGCAGGAGGATCTCTGTGAGTTCCAGGACAACCAGGGCTACATAGAGAAACCCTGTCTAGAAAAACCAACCGACCACCAACAACAACAATAACAGCAAAGAAGGAACTAGTGAATTAAATAATGGCAACTGAAGGACAGGTGACCCTTGACCCTAGGAAATGGAAGGAAGAATGTTGTGTATTCCCAGGAGAGAATCAGAGAGAGTTTAGCATCAGGTATGATGATACGAGTCTGTATAACCAGCACTTAAAGGACCACCAGTTCGAGGACCGCCTGGGCTATTTAGTAAGAACCCACCTCACGAAGAAGAAGGAGGAGGAGGAGGAGGAGAAGGAGGAGGAGGAGGAGGAAGGGAAGGAGGGAGGGAGGGAAGGAAGGAAGGAAAAAAATTTTTCCTAGTCAGTATCAAAAGAAGGCAGGAAGAATAAGTAGGAAAATTACATTTTCCTGAGTTGAGACTCAGATGGGCAGGGCAGATTGAACACAGCTACATGGCAGTTTCAGATGCAACAGCCAGAAAAGAATTTAAAAGTAAAAGTCTGAAGGACAAGTGAACCTCTAGGCAGGGACAGCTCTGTTCCCAAGTGGCTCAGCTTCTTCCCAGCAGGCTGCAGGCCCGTTGTCTTCCTGTCAAAGAACAGATGCTGAGGTGGCTTTACTCCAGCTCTGCTCTGCTGGAAGGAACTGTCAGCAGGAATTGACAGGTGAGTTAGGGCTCCTTGCTCTCCCATACACTTGTTTGGCCGACCTCTCCCTGGGCCCAAATACATCAGTCACATGGCAAGATCACGCAGGGTTGTGGACCTAACGCTTTGTACAGAATACACCTGCTTGCTTCTTTTAAAAGACATAACAGGGCTAGAGAGAAGGTTCAGTGGTTAAGAGTGTATATTACTATTCCAGATGACTAGAGTTCAATTCCCATTACCCATATCAGGCAGCTGCCTCCGGCCTCCTCAGGTACTCACATAGATGTACACATATACATATGATTAAAAAACAAAATAAATCAGCCAGGCATTGGTAGCACATACCCTTAATCCCAGCACTCGGAAGGCAGAGGCAGGTTGATCTCTGCAAAGATCTCTTGCAGAAATCCTCCTGTCTCTGCCTGTTCGAGGCCAGCCTGGTCTACAAAGTGAGCTCCAGGATAGCCAGGACTACACAGAGAAACCATGTCTCAAAAAACCAAAACGAACTGGAAAAAAAAAGACTGCAGAGTAAGCAGTGGTGGCGTTTCCGGTTTATAAGTGGACAGAGGTTAGTAAATTATCAGAGGGCTAGACAGCAGAGGTGGCATACATCTTTGGCCCCAGGACTCAGAGGGAAGCAGACACAGGTAGATAGACTCTGTGAGTTTAAGACTAAGCCTGGTTCCAAGACATCGAAGGTTGTATAGAAAGACCCTGTACTGGCTGGTTTTGTGTCAACTTGACACAGGCTGGAGTTAAAACAGAGAAAGGAGCTTCAGTTAGGGAAATGCCTCCATGAGATACAGCTGTAAGGCATTTTCTCAGTTCGTGATCAAGTGGGGGAGGGCCCCTTGTGGGTGGTGCCATTTCTGGGCTGATAGTCTTGGGTTCTATAAGAAAGCAAGCTGAGCAAGGCAGGGGAAGCAAGCCAATTAGAAACATCCCTCCATGGCCTCTGCATCAGCTCCTGCTTCCTGACCTGCTTAAGTTCCAGTCCTGACTTCCTTTGGTGATGAACGGCAGTGTGGAAGTGTAAGCTGAATAAACCCTTTCCTCCCCAACTTGCTTCTTGGTCATGTTTGTGCAGGAATAGAATAGAAACCCTGACTAAGACAGACCCTGTCTCAAAAACAAGAAGAAGAAGAAGGAGGAGGAGGAGGAGGATGCAATAGAGGCCGTAAGGGCCTGGTGAATGAAGGAATTCTCACTCCATTTCCAACTACAAATGGTCAGGAAAGTTGTCATGGGTCATGTGATGTGGGGAGCTGTTTTTTTTTTCCAATCTTCTGGGTGTGTGTGTAGAGGTCAGAGCTAAGTGGTGGTAGTAGTTCCTTAGATGCACCCTACCTTTTTTTTATTATGTGTATGTTTGTGTATAAATATTAACATATGTATGCACATGTATGTGAAGGTCTTCTTCTTCCTAGTAGTCTAGTTAGACAGCTTTGCCCTGGAGACCCCCTGTCTTTTCCACAATACTAGGATTCCAGGAGTGCAGCAAAACCTAGATATTAGATATGGGTGCTGGAGATGGATTTCGGGGCCTCGTGCTTGAACAGCGAGCCCCTTACCTATAATAGACCTGTCTCCCCGGCCCTGGTCTTTGTGGTGTTTATTTGAAACAGGTTCTCATACAACCCAAGCTGGTCTTGACCTCACTGTGTAGGCGAGGCTGACTTTGAACTCTCAATCCTCCCATCTCTACTTCTGAGTCTGGGTTAGAGAAATGTATTTCCATGCCTGAGCTTGTTTTTATTTTAAAACAATGTCTCACTTTATAGGTCAAGTTGGCTTGAAACTTACTATGTAACCCAGGCTGGCCAGGAACTTAAGGGTAATCCTTGTGTCTCAGTTAGGATTACATGTGTGAATCACCAAGCCCCAAAAAAGTTACATATATTTATATGTGTATATGTGTATATGTATATATATGTACACATACATATACACACACACACATCTCAGGTTGGCCTGAGCTGTATGGCTGAGGATGATCTTGAACTTGGTGATCCTCCTGACTGCTGTGACTACAGGCATGTGCCACCATACCTGGCTAAAGTGGTGCTGGGGATCAAACTCAGGGCATGTGCACAGTAGACAGGCACTGTAGCAACTGAGCCATATCCTACCTATATGCTTTTCTCATACTAAATCCCTGAGCACAGCAACTTACTCCATATACTCACACAGTCCTGTGACTGATTACCAGAGCATACATGTAGAGAGTCCACTGTCTCCTCAGACCCCGCCAGTACTCAGGAAGCTATCTATACCCCTGAGGATAAATAATGCTGACTTGGCTTCTTTGAGTGTTTCTTCATCTTCTGACTTGTTGACCACAGGCGTGTCTTAATATATAATCAGGATTAGAATAAGTATTAGGTACTATGGGTATATGGTGCTCTTAGAGGGGGCCCCTTGTCCTGGTTTGCAGGTCAGGGGAAGGTTCCAGTAGGAAGATACAAAGGATTGAGCGTAATTAGTGCTAAAAACAGATCTGGTTGTGTTTAGTTTATAATTATTCTTTAAACTGTACTTACATGCTGGATGTCTATATATGATACATTACACAATTTAAAAATATAGGTCTAAAGCTGGGTGCGGTGTCGTGCGCCTGTAACCCCAGAGGTCAGCCAGGAGGTTGAGGCATAGAGATCATGAGATCAAGGTCAGCCTTGGTTGCATAGTGAGATGTGTCTCAACAAAACATTTTTAAAAAAACAATGAAAATAAAAATACAGCTAAAAATAAAAATACGAGTACATTCCCCAGTGGCAACCAGCAATGTGCTGGCACTCAGACAGTGGCTTCTAAATATGATTCTTCTCTAATAACAGGAACCAGGTATCTTTGGAGAAATGACTGAGTCTTATACTTGAGCAAGGAAAAATGAGAAACCCAGAGTATCTTGTAGTGCAGGAGAACAAGGAAGAACTTAAAAAGTAATTGGATAAGCTGGGCAGTGGTGGTGCTCGCCTTTATTCCCAGCACTTGGGAGGCAGAGGCAGCCTGAGTTTGAGGCCAGCCTGTTCTACAGAGTGAGTTCCAGGACAGCCAAGGCTACACAGAGAAACCCTGTCTCAAAAAACAAACAAACAACAAAAAAAGTAGTTGGATGCCTAATCAAAAACCAAAACAAACAACCCCCAAAATACCCCCACCCAAACCTGAATCAACAACAAAAACCAGAACAAAAATGACCCCAAAAATCCTCAAAGAAAACTGGAACAATTTGAACTAGGGTATCAATAAGAGTATGGGCTATAATCTAAACTGTAGAATACCTATGAATGAGTTTACACTGATACAAATAATTTGAATAACTAAATAAGGGAGAAAAATTTTAAACGTCCATATTCCTTCCAGGAGGCAGAACTTAAGGGCACCCACTCTCTGTCTCTAGGGGTGGGGTGGAGTTTGAGATTTAGAAGAACACAGTGTGGAGCTGCCAGGCACAGGGGCAAAGATCTGGACTGTGGATCCAGCACTGGGGAAGTAGAGGCAAGAGGAACAGGAGTTCAAGGTCCTCCCTGCTACCTAGAGAGTTGGAGTCCAGTTTGTGGAACATAGACTCTGAAAACCAAAACCAAACACGGAGGGGGGCGAAAAAAAGGAGCGAGAGGGAGAGACAAAGGGAGAGCACAAGGCTAGAGTAACAGCATGTGCCCCTAATAAGATGTAAGAGAAAGTCGGGCAGTGGTGGCCAACGCCTTTAATCCTAGCACTTGGGAGGCAGAGGCAGGCAGAGGATTTCTGAGTTCGAGGCCAGCCTGGAGGAGAGTACTTCCTGCCACTATCCCAGTGAGGCAGAGGCAGAAGGATTGCTTGGATCAGCATATGCCATCATTGCCTGACCGGGATTGGTCAAACACTTCAAAATTACTTGTTGGGAAGGCATAGTGGGAAAGTGACAGATCTATAAGATTAAAAGCGATGGAAACCTATTATTTGGGTTGAAAGTAGCCTGCTTGGGAAATCTGCCGGCTAGTTCGAATTTCTCCACGTCTGTTAGACTCCTTTTTAATGTGTGTGTATGTGTGTGTGTGTGTGTGTGTGTGTGTGTGTTTACCTTTTGTCATGGTTGTCCTGAGACTTGAAACCATGGTTTCCAACATGCGAGCAATTAATTCATTTTGCCAAAAGTTACCTCTCCACCTGAGAGATACCCCAGTTCTGGCCGTAATTTTTATGTAATTACTTCGGTGAGAATGCACAGCTAGAAGTAAGGGGGATTGGAGTAGCCTGCCCAATTCAAACTGAAGGTTGGGTCTCCCGACTTTATCACGTGGGAAGCCACAGAAGTCTATGCAGCAAGGGTGTGGACAGTTTATTCAGTGACTCAGTCAGTCACACAGTCGTAACTTCAGCTTCCCTAAGTCTCCAGCCTGCTCCTCCCCCACCCAATGCCCTTTCAGCTGACATAAATTAAGTCACAAGCGCCACAAGCACCCGGTGGGGCGCGGTCAAATCCCCCAGTAAATCATTGTATCCCGGAGGCCTTAGGTGAGGATCTGGGATTGGAGGTTAGCCTTGGCTGCATGGGAAGCTGGAGGCCTATACCGAGACTCTGTCTCGAAAAAGCAAATAAATCCAGCGTGGTGGTGCATGCCTGACTCATGACCCCAGTAATCAGGAGGCTAAATCTGGTAGAATCAACGCAAGTTCGAGGCCAGCCTGGGCTACAGAAGTGTAGCCTATCTCAAAACACACACACAAAAACCAAACACCAGAACCAAAAAACCCCACCAAACTAAACAAGCAAGAGACTAGACCAGAGAGGTTCGCCTACATGGCCCATCCTCCAAACCTCTTCCTCAGCCTGTTTCAGCCTTGTTTAGAAGCTCTTGGTAGCCACACCCACTAAAGGAGAACGCTCAGAGATCCTTGGGCTGGGAGTAGCAGGGCGGAGCCTTTTGTAAAACCTTGTTCACCCTTGGCTCACTAGCCCCTCCCACCCCAGTGAGAAGAATCCAACCCATTGGTGGGGAAGAGATTCTGGAACAGAAGAGGAAGAGGGGTCTTCAAGGAGGAGGCAAGTTTTTGTGCCATCAAGAGGGTTGTCAACTTGTCTTCCACGGGTCCGTCATGGAGCCACAAATATGTCCAGGTCAGAAGCCGGAGGTGGGGAAAATGGAGCGGGATATTGGTATTGGTATTGGTGTGTAATTTCTAGTAATATTAGCAGAATTCAGCGGTCGGATTGATTAGATTCTCATTCCTCACTGGAAGCAGTTTTCTGTATCCATACCTTTCTTTTATCCCCTTGTGGAAAAGCAAATGGGTAACGTCACTGAACAACGCTCGGCGCCGGACACTGTAGGTATAGCTTTATTCTGTCCCCACAGCATCTCTGTGTTAGTATTCTTGTTTTATTCATTCATTTAGGTTGTTTTTATTTTGGTTGTTGGAGGCATGGTTTCTCTTTGTAACCGTGGTTATCCTGGCACTCACTCTGTAGACCGGGCTGGCCTTGAACTCACAGATATCCCCCCTGCCTGCCTCCGGAATGCTGGGGTGACAGGTAAGCACCTTCATGCATGCCTGGCTTGCTTGCTGTTGGTTTGAGACCCTGCGTCATGAGTCCTGGACCGTTTCACTTCTTCCTGTTCCTCCTGGCTCCTCCCAAACCAATTCCCCCAGGGAATTAGTGGTATCTGCATATAGGTTCCTATTTAGGGGGCTTTAGGAACGCCATCCTCCAACTGAGGGCCACCTTTTGCTCTTGGATGTTGTTGGCATTGTTGTTTTGAGACAGGTTTGTCTCTATGTAGCTTTCTTTGGTTGGCCTGGAACTCAGGGAGATCCTCCTACTGCTTCTGCTGGGATTAAAAGCTTTCACCACCACATCTGGCCTGTTTTGTTTGAGATTGTATCTCACTACATAGCCCTGGCTGGCCTTAGACACACAGGTTACACCTGCCTCTGCCTCCTGAGTGCTGGTACTAAACACATGTGCCATCACTCCTGGCTTGCTAACTCTTAAATATTTGGATTTTTCAACTCTATTTGTAGCTGCATGCCTATAATCCCAGGCTTCCGGGGGTTAGGCAGGAAGAATTCTAATTTAAGACCAGGTCAGGCTAAAACCTAGTCCCTGTCTCTCTCTCTCTCTCTAAAAATTTTTATTTTATGTGTGTGAGAATTTTTACCTGAATATATCTTTGCACCACTGTGTGCCTGGTAACAGTGGAGACCAGAAGTGGGCATTGGATGTCCTGAAACTGGAGTTTTTTCAGCTGCCATGTGGGAGCTGAGACTCAAAGTCCAGCTCTCTGGAAGAACAGCCAGAGCTCTTAACCACTGTGCCATCTTTCCAGCCTCTAGACATTGTTTTAAATGTCAAAACCCCCAGATTACTTGTTTGTTCATTTTTTTGTTGTTATTTTTGTCTTGTTTTGTTTTGAGACAAAGTTTCGCTGTGTGGCCCTGGCTGTCCTGGAACTGAGAGGTTGGGATTAAAGGCCACCACCAAGAGCTCACTGAGTAGACCAGGCCTTGAACTCGTTGACATCTCCCTCCCTCTACTCCGTCATCATTGTTACATTTACAAACAAGTGCCTGTTGTTTTGGGATGTGTGGATAAACACACCTACATTCCCCTTTCTCTTTATGTATAAATTCAAAGTTTAAGTATATTTATTCACTTGGAATTTCACCCACCATTTGCAAGTGGCTTCTAAATTTAAATGACTGAGATTCTTATGTGCCTGCCTCTACCTCCCAAATGTTGGGATTAAAGGTATGTATGTGCCTCCTGCTTGCTGGGATTAAAGGTGTGAATCACTGCCTGGCTATGAATTCTTTATAGTAGTTATTCTCACAGGATTGTTCTGGTTTAATTTGCTTCTCCATCTCTTATTTTGTAGTAGAGGGATTTTATTAAAAAAAAAAAATGTAGCCAGGCAGTGGTGGTGCACACCTTTAATCCCAGCACTTGGGAGGCAGAGGCGGGTGGATTTCTGAGTTTGAGACCAGCCTGGTCTACAGAATGAGTTCCAGGAAAGCCAGAGAAACCCTGTCTCGAAAAACAACAAAACAAAACAAAACAAAAACAGCCCAATATAAATATGATATGTGATTTCTCTAGTGTGCAAACAAATCGATTAGGAGCTATATTTGAGTTTTGTCCCTGGATGTGGGTGGGATCAAAGGAGGGTGATACAATCACTCTGCCCAAATATTTTATCTTTAGTTCCAAATCATTCCTGTTCTTAGACATTTAGAAAACACCTTTGAACTGCAGTTAACCCTTTAAATTTACTTAAAACATTTTAGGTCTCTTAACTTTGTTTTTAATATAAAGCAACTAAAATGTCCTTTTTATTTAAGAAGAAAACTTAAAAGCTTGATGTCCAAGATGGCACATGCCTCGTGGCAATCTACAGTCTAACACTCTAGGATGGAATTAAGACACATGGTTTAAGAAAATCCATTTTTCATTTCATGCCGGTAAGGCAAAGTATGCCTTTGATGAATTTTCATTTGAAAGAATTATTTTTTATTTTTTTATGCCTGATCAAATGAAAGGCATTTGTTAGTAGTCTTTATAAGTTATTTGGACAAGTTGTTTGGAAACAAAGAGAAAACCTCTTTTCCAACATAACACATATCCTGGTTTCCATTCTGAGGTCAACACATCTTTAAAATATACAAGCTGATTCAATTCAGCAGGGGTTTTTTTCTACTATACAATGTCTCTCCACAACTGTTGTTCCTTTATTAGCATTTTTATTTATTATTTTTAAGGTCTATTTATTTATTCTGTGTATATGAGTACACCATTGCTCTCTTCAGACATACCAGAAGAGAGCATCAGAACCCATGACAGATTCCATGTGGTTGCTGGGAATTGAACTCAGGACCTCTGGAAGAGTAGTCAGTGCTCTTAATCGCTGAGCCATCTCTCTAGCCCCCAGCTCTGACTATTTTTTAACTGAATCATTAAGGGCTTTAGGCATTTTACTTATTTTCTTGACTGTCCTGATTATTTGCATTAGTATAGAATGTAGGGGCTCCAGAAACAGTATGTCACAAATGGCTTTAATTTTCCTGTTTGTCCTTCTGTCCCATACACTCCACCCATTTTCACTTTGCTTTACCTGAGAAAAGTTCCAGTCCCTAGAAGCTGAGTATTTACCTCCTGAACAGGCCAATCTGGTTGCCAAGATTTTGGTGAGGTTATTGTTACTTTTGTTCCTTTGTCTACTAAACCTTGTATTTCAATGCCATTTATTTACATTTTTAGCTTTAGTCTCTGATCATTTATAGCAATTTGCCAAATTACTTGGTTTTGTTGTTGTATTTTTTGTCTCTCCTGAAGTTTTTTGCTTTATCCACTGAAGCTGTTCTGCCCTTGATTATACCCAGAGCAGTGTTGTTTTTAACAGCAAGAATTAAATCTTTTAATTCTTCTGTGGATGAGTTTCTCATACAATGACAGGGAATAGTTGTGTTAAATTTGATATCAGGACCTTCAGGAGACCCTTTAGGGCATTTCTCTATGGCAAAGGGTACCTTGCCTATCCCTTGCTAATCTGCATTTATTAGTCCAAAGTCACACTTTCTGCTGAGGCCTTCTTTTTAATTATCTCTAGAAAAAAATCATTCTAGAAAAAAAATGAGGTACCAAAAAGAGGTTCTCCTTCTCCACACCATCTCAAAAACCTCTCAAACTGAATGTCTCTCCTTTCTACTTCCTGTGTGTGTGACTCTCTCCATCCTCCTGACTTCCTCTTTCTCTCTGGTTTTTCCTATCAACTGGTTCCTTGCTCCACTTCTTGACAGACTTTGACTTTATTTAATCTGGTTTACAATAAACAGAAAGCTCTTGGATTAAAGGTGTGCGCTAAAGCTGAGGCATACCACAACTAGAAACAGGTTTTTTCTAGTAAATAACACAATCTCAGGGGTTCACAGTGTGATCAAATATCCTACAACAAGTACCACCATAGCTAGCTTTGAAAAAAAATTAAAATATACAAAGCAATAGATTTCAAAGACCAATGATAGAGTACTTGTTTAAGATGCTTTGTGGATGTTTCTGGTTCAATTTTGGGGAAAGGGGAAGTAGGGAGATAAGTTAGGCCTAAAGTTTGCTAGGCCTAGTAGCACAGCCCTTTAATCCCAACTACTTGAGAGGCTGAGACAGGAGCAGCAGAAGTTCAAGCCGTGACAGGGCAAGATAGTTCACACCTTTAATCCTAGCGCTAGGGTTGCATCGGCAAGTGGATCTCTGTAGCTTTAAGGTCACCTAGTCATAAGTAAGCAAGAAGACTGAAAGGACAGAGAGGCAGGGGAGTAGAGAGACAAGAAAGGGAGAAAAAGAGGTTAGAAACTGTGATACCTATTGCATTGTTCCTGCTGAGGACTGCCTTTGATAGTCAGGGCTTCTTGCATTCCCATATAAATTCTAGGCTTTTATTCTCCCCAGTGAAGGGGTATCTTTGGAATTTTGGTAGGGATTACACTGAATCCTAAGTCATTTTAGGTAATATAGCCATTGAGGTAATATAGCCATTTTCATAATATCATGCTGCTGATCCAAGGGTGTGAGCCGTCTTCCGATCTCAGTGTCTCCACTCTCAACAGTGTTTACCAAGTTAGTGAAATGCTGGCCACAGTTCTGTTATATTGTATTGCAATGCCTTTATTGTTTGTGCATTTGTTTTGGTTTTCGTTTTTGTTTTGTTTTTTTTGAGACAGGGTTTCTCTGTGTATCCCTGGCTGTCCTGGAACTCACTTTTTAGACCAGGCTGGCCTCGAACTCAGAAATCCTTCTGCCTCTGCCTCCCAAGTGCTGGGATTAAAGGCGTGCGCCACCACCGTCCGGCTGTTTTGGTTTTCAAGAGGGGTTTCTCTGGGTAGCCCTGGCTATCCTTGAACTCACTGTAGACCAGGCTGGCCTCGAACTCAGAGATCCGCCTGCTTTTGCCTCTTAAGTGCTGGGGTTAAAGTCATGCATCACCACTGCCCAACTTGAAGTATCTTCTTTTCCTAGTTCCTTCCAGAAATGTTTCATGACTGGGGTGTTGAACTTCACTAAAAGCCTTTTCTGCGTCTATAAAAGGGTTCCATGTAGCCCAAGACAGACTGTTTCCCAAGAGCTGGGATTAAAGATGTACACTATAATGCCTGCTTTCCTACTCTCCCCTCCCTCTCTTATTTTTTGAGATACCCAGACAGGTATCAAACGTGCTGAATATCCAAGGATGACCTTGAACTTCTGATCTCCCCCACACTTCTATCTCCCAACTAGTGGGAAAATGGACCTTTGGCATCATACCTGGTTTATGCAGTACTGGGAATGAACCCCTGGCTTTGTACATGCTAGGCAAGTGTTCGTTCGAGCTACATCCCAGAATCCCTGATCTGACCCCTTTTCAAAAGTATGTATATAATTTTTTTCTTTTGAGAGATGATCTCACTACACAGCTCTGTTTGGCCAAGGTTGTCTTAAATGCTCCTAGTGTAGGATTAGAGGCACGCACGGTCATGCCTGGTCGTTTAGGGGATTTTTGAACAACTCATTTTGTATTTCATTTTTCTCAGTGAACTTGACAAATGTGTGGATTCTGCTTGTTCTTTGGGCCCTACAGATGACCAGATACAGTGAGGCCACTTGATCCACAGGGTATCAGTCTCTCTCTACCTCCCCAATATACAACAGTAACCACTTTGAGACTGGCAGAATTGACAGCTACAGTGTAACTGTGGTATCTTTGTTGTTCTTTTAGTTCTGGACTGTAGCCTGAATGCCTGTAGCAAGCTGACACAGGGTAGGTCAAGAGCCCTCTATCTTAGGCAGTAAGGGTATCTTAGTGAGACCTTGACTCAAACTAAAATAGAAATGATGAACTGGGTCTCCTTGTTGCCGATTCCTCCCAGATTCCCGGAACCTCCGGGCCCAGCAGCATGACGTCTGCCTTGGAGAACTACATCAACCGAACTGTTGCTGTTATTACTTCTGACGGCAGAATGATTGTGGGAACATTGAAAGGTTTTGACTAGACCATTAACTTGATTTTGGATGAAAGCCATGAGCGAGTGTTCAGCTCTTCACAGGGAGTAGAACAAGTGGTATTGGGGTTATACATTGTGAGAGGCGATAATGTAGCAGTCATTGGGGAAATAGATGAAGAGACAGATTCTGCACTCGACTTGGGGAACATCCGAGCAGAACCTCTGAACTCCGTAGCACACTGAAAACTCAGTGTGTAGTGAGATATCTGTAAATCCTGTACAGATTATTCTGAGAATGATGTTTAAATTTTTTTATGAGTGTGTAATTGTGGATTTTGACTTCATGTTGGTACACTGTAATATGTAATTTAAATATTTCTACATTTTTATTGGGAAACATTGCCTAAATTAATAAATGTGGTTGCCTGGTTTATTTTTCTACCAAATGATACAAAAATCTAAGGATCATTTTGAAAACTTAGAAAATACCATTTACTTTTGGTAATTTAATATTTATGGGAAATTGGCTGTAAAAAGAACCTTAGTCTGTTATTGTAACTTATACATGCAAATAATAGTAATAAAAGACACATTTCTTTTTGTGAAAAAAAAAAAGAAATGATGAACTGGAGAGATGGCTCAGCAGTTAAGACCACATACTACTTTTCTGAAAGACCTGAGTTTGGTTCCTGGCACTCACATTGGGCAACTCACAACAGTCTCTAACTCCAGCTACTGGGGATCTGATGCCATCTTCTCACCTCCATGGGCATTCATACACATGTGGCATACATTCACACAGACACAAATATGAAAGTAAATGAAATAAAACAAATTTTAAAATAATAATGAGATCAGGGAGTTGGTTCTGTGGGTAAGAGCACTGGGACTTTCTTCCACAGGATCTATGTTCTATTCCCAGCCCCAACATGTAGCAACAGCATCAGCACCACCATCAGAAGCATCTGTAGCTCCAGTTGCAGGAGATTTAACACCCTCTTCTAGCCTCCTTTGGGCACCAGCCACATACATGTTACATAGACATAGATACAGACAAAACACCCATATGCATAAAATGAAAACTAAGGTTAAGGGCGTCATAGCTCAGTGGTAGAGCACTGGCTTGTATGTACAAAGCTATGTGTTCAATCTCTAGCAAGACTCCCTACTTTCTAAGGCAGCTTTGTTTGTGGCCACACCCAGCCTTTTCAATCTTTTGGTTTGGCACTGTTTCTTTGTGTAGTCCAGGCTGCTCAGAGATCTGCCTGCCTCTACCTCCCCAGTGCTGGGATTAAAGGTGTGCACCACCACCAGCAGAGACAGTACTTTCAGTTCTCTTCCTTCCTTCCTTCCCTTATTTATGTGAGTACACTATTGTTGTCTTCAGACGCCCAGAAGAGGGCACCTGATCCCATTACTGATGGTTGTGAGCCACCATGTGGTTGCTGGGAATTGAACTCAGGATCTCTGGAAGGGCAGTCAGTGCTCTTAACCACTGAGCCATCTCTCCAGCCCAGTTTTTTCAATTCTTAAGCCAGAGCAACTTCTGTGGTCATACATGGTTTACAAAAAAAAAAAAAAAAAAAGAATGGAATTTTTTGCTTGTCACCCACATTGTGAGTTTCTGGTGGCCAGTGGCCAGGAAGAGATACGCTTCATCTTGCTGCAACAGATCGACCCTGTAGTACCATGGAAAAGAGCCTTCCAGTTTTGCTCCCTCAGCCCCTACCTCTCTGTGTTAAGTCACTCATTCCACCTGTCTATCGGCCTCCTAATTATCTCCCAGATCTGCCCCTTTACCAGGGGACCTTCCTCTTTTGCCTGGGTCACTGATTGTCTCCTGCCTCCAGTTTGGCCAATGCTGTTCAGTTTCTCCATAAAGTAATCCAAGTGATTGGTCTGTGCCTCAAATGGCCAGAGACCAACTGCACAATCTTAGTGTGGCTTTATAAGGTCCTTCTCATCTGCCCACAGCCTCATTTTCAACCACACTCTGGCCTGCCTGGTTGGACTAGTTCCACAAATGCACTCATGATCTTACTTCCCCTGGAAACTTTGTTCCTTCATATCACTCTGGTCTCAGCTTAAATACTATTTCGTTCAGGAAGTCCTCCCTTAGCTCTTTCACTTCACCAGGCTGACTTAAGAATACCAAGTAGTGGGCTGGAGAGATGGCTTAGTGGTTAAGAGCACTGACTGCTCTTCCAAAGGTCCTGAGTTCAAATCCCAGCAACCACATGGTGGCTCACAACCATCTGAAAAAGAGATCCGATGCCCTCCTCTGGTGTGTCTGAAGACAGCTATAGTGTACTTAGATATAACAATCAATAACTCGTAAAAAAAAAAAAAGAAAGAAAAAGAAAAAAGAATCCTTAGTAGACAGAGACAGGTGGGAATTCAAAGCCAGCCTTGTCTACAGAGTGTATTCTTGGACAGCCTGGTCTACACAGAGAGAGTGTTCAGGATAGCCAGGGCTACACAGAGAAACCTTGTTTTGAAAAACAGAAACAAAAGTCCTTATAGGGGCTGGAGAGATGGTTAAACTGGGTACAACGGTTCACACAGCTCTTGAGAGGCTGGGATACAAAGTTACTTTCAGACCAGCCTGGGATGTAGAGTGACTCCATCTAAGAAATAAACAAAAGGCAGTATGTTGAGTGTGGGGCAGCCAGGAGGTCATAGCCTGTGTGGTGCTTAAGAGCACCAGCCAGGGAAGAGAACCCTGACCCTCAAGCAGAATCACATGGAACTGCTGCTCTACATCTGTATAACTATGGAAGGGGTGCTGATGAAACTGAGACTCTAAGGGAAAAGCCATTGCGTAGCATCAGTAGAAGTGATGAAGGCAAGACTTGTGTTCCAGTTCCAGTCATCTCGAGTCAGAGGCTGACTTCTTTTCATCCCCCAGATATTCTTGGGGGGCTCTGACTTTGAGATGGGTGGTCATTAGGAACAAGAGACGTCAGAGGAAGTAACATAACCTGCCATGTGGGTACACCTCCACACCAGAAGAGGGCAACCATCACAGATGGTTGTGAACCACCATGTGGTTGCTGGGAATTGAACTCAGAACCTCTAGAAGAACAGACAATGCTCTTAACCGCTAAGCCATCTCTCCAGTGCCCATGATAGGCTTTCTTGATAATGGATATGAGAGGCTCCAGTTCACAGTAGGCGATGCCACACCGGGCCAGTGGTCCTCCAGGGTGCTATAAAAAAGCAAGTTGAGCAAACTAGTAAGTGACGTCCCTTTATGGCTTCTGCATCAGCTCTTGCCTCCAGATTCTTGCTTTGAGTTTTTGCCCTGACTTCCTTTCCCCTCAGTAATGAAGTGTGACCTGAGAGTTGTAAAATGAAACTAACCCCTCAACCCCCACTGAAAACTGGTTCTGGTGTTTGTTAGGCCATAGAAATTCTTACTAAGACACTAGTTCTTCTGAATATCTTAGATTCTAGATTGGTACCAAGCAAATAATTAGGTGATAAATGTGATTAGAACTAAAGTCATTTATTGAGCTTTCAGTTTTTTTCTTTAAAAATTTTTTTTTATTATTAATCATTTTATTTATCTACATTTCAAATGATATCCCCTTCCCAGTTACCCATCCACTAACCTCCCACCCCATCACCTTTTATTAATCTTTATTATTCACTAAGTATTTTTACTTATATTATTTCTAATTAACCTAAGATGGGTATTTTCTTCCCCCCTCCCCTTTATGACAGGGATTCTTACTGTAGCCCCGGCTGTCCTGGAACTCACTCTGTAGACCAGGCTGGCCTTAAACTCAGAGATCTGCCTACCTCTGCCTTCCAGGTGCTAGGATTAAAGTGGTGTGCCTAGAGATGGGTATGGGTATTTTTATCTTTGTTGTACAACCTGAGGCTCACAAAATTAACTTTCTCTGAACTCTTTTGGATCCTGGAAGCAGGGACTTTGGAGATGTTTCTGAACTGATCTGAGATTATTAAGGGTGTTCATAACTTTCTACTTCCTGACACTTTCAGTAGGAAAAAAAAATCAAACTAGGAGCATAATAAAGGAGAAATCCATCTAGGCACAGGCCAGAATTAAGAACAGGAAACTTTTGGGTGTTTGTGAAATGGAAGTTATGGCTCCTGGTTTTATGGATTCAAAAGGTGAGAGGTGATTGGTTAAGAAACACCCTAGAACATTTTTTAGAAGAGTTACCACTAAAGTATTGCCCACATCTTGTGTGGGGAAAGTGTGTGTGTTTGTGTGTGTGTGTGTGTGTGTGTGTGTGTGTGTGTGTTGGGGAGGGGGGGTGTTGAGGACGGGGTAGGGGGCGAATCTGATTGTTTCTGTCCTCCTTGTCCTAGAGGAGATGCAGTGTTCATAGTCAACCACTAGGTGGCACTGTGAAAGGTGGGCACACTGATTACGCTATTAGAACCTATCAATTAATTAAAAGAGATTTCAGATCACAAAGTGTAAACTCTTTGTGTGTGTATGTGCCTCCATACCTGTGTTAAAACTCCTTGTTTTATAGAAGAGACATGAGGTCAGGAGAAGTTATCTGCACCTACTTTTGTGATTAGACCATGGGGAGTGGTGGCACATGCCTTTAATCCCAGCACTTGGGAGGTAAAGGCAGGTGGATTTCTGAGTTCGAGGCCAGCCTGGTCTACAGAGTGAGTTCCAGGATAACCAGGGCTACACAGAGAAACCCTGTCTCAAAAAAACCAAAACCAAACCAAACAAAACAAAACAAAAAGCCTGGGTGATTAGATCAATCCTAGAAACTTAGATTGTTCTCATTTTAGTGTATCTACCCATCAATGCCCATTTAAAGACATCCACAAATTCCATCACCATCCACTCATGGTGCAAGTTTGTTGAAGTCACTGGCATCTTTGAAAGCCTCAGACTGCATACACAGAATAAAGGATTGGGCTGTATATCTGAGATGTCAAGAAAGTCATGGTAAACCATAAGGGGTTATCCTAATTTAAATTAATTAAAGTTATTTGTAATTTAAAATTCTGTTCTCAGCCACATATCCGTAGTTCAGCAGATAGTTGTGGGCAGTAACTACTATACTACCCAGCAAAAGTGCAGGACATTTCTGGTATTGAGGAGTTGTATCAGCATTGAATGATATTTAGGGAGCTTCCAGCATTATCCTATATGTTCCTGGGTGCCATGAGATGGGGGGAGTGGGACGTGAATATTAAATGCATGAGGCTTTCTATCTCTCAACCTGAGTTCCTTTTTGAGATAGGCTATCATGTATTTTAGGCTGACCTTGAATCTGCTCTGTAGGCAAGCATGTCTATGCTTTGGGCTTTGTTCCTTTAACTCCCAAGTGCTGGGATTACAGATGTGCCTCTCTCTATACTCTCATTCCCACCAGCTTCCTCTAACAGCACCCTTCCCATCCCTGTCTTATATTAAAGGAGTCTTCATCTGTGATTGTCCAGTGTCCTCACCCACAGTTCCCAACTGGAGCCCAGGGCCCTCGGCCTTGCTCAGTACACTGGCACTGAGCCGCACCTTCCTGTCTGCCATATAAATACTTACTATGTACATCTAAGTTTGATGGCCTAAGTTTGATCCCCAGAACCCACACAAAAAGTCAGATGTGGTAGTGGTATACATTTGTCACACTCCTACTGCAGGATGGAAGTCAGAGACAGGAGAGTAAGCAGGAAGTTAGGAGCTTGCCTGACCCAAACTTAGAACAAGGTAGAAGAAAAGAACTGACTCCCAAAAGGTTGTTCTCTGACCTCTACATGCCCCACCCACCCCCATGAAATACATGCAGAATTAATTTTAATACATACACAGTTTTCTCCTGGGTCAAATCAGGTGACTAGCAGAGAGGGTCTCAAACCTAGATTTACTCTTTTTTTTTTTTTAAAAACTTTATTTATTTAATGTATGAGTGTCTGCTGGATATACATCCACCTGCCTGAAGAGGGCATCATATGCCCCTATAGATGGTTTCTAGGCACCATGTGGTTGCTGGGAATTGAACTCATGACCTCTGGATTAGCAGCCTGTGTTCCTAATCACTGAGCCATCTCACCAGGCCCTTAGATTTACTCTTAAGAGGCCTTGTAACCAGAAGTCTTTTTTTTTAAAAGGTAGGGTTTCCCAGTGCAGCCTTGGCTGTCCTGTAACTCACAATATAGGCCAGACTGAACTGAGATCCACCTGCCTCTGCCTCCTGAGTTCTGGGATTAAAGACATGTGCCACCAGCCTGGCAATAACCAGAAGTCTTAAAAGAGAGAGCATCTAATTTATTATCTCAAAACTGAATTTTTTTTTTTTTTTGTCACAACAAGGTTTCTCTGTGTAGCCCTGGCTGTCCCAGAATTTGCTTTGTAGACCAGGCTGGTCTCAAACTCGAAGGGGGAATTTCCCTAACAAATATAAATATATATATATGTATATATATATATATATATATATATATATATATATATATATACATATATATATATGCTATTTTTCGGTGGTACCAAGGATTGAAGCCCAGGGCCTGGCATGTCCTAGGCAAGTGTCAGGACACTGATGTACACATCTCAGCCCCAGGTCATAGAACTTTAATTTTAAGTGGATCTAGTATCTAGGTCAAGATAGTTATTTTTCTTTCATTTAATAAAATACATTTGATAGGTGAGTGAACTGGCTCAGAGAGTAAAGATGCTCAGTCACCAACCCTGCCAACCTGAGCTCCATCCCCAGGACCCACGGCCGTGGTTGGAAGTACAAACTACACACATCTGTGCAGTGCTCATGCAAACCCAACATATAAACACACACAAATGTAACAAAGTATTCTGAAGAAATTTTGAGTGTTTAATCAGAAACTATTTGAAACATTCAGTGAAGTCTAGATAATAATAAGAACGATGAGAGCAGGGTGTCCGGGGCACAGGCCTTCAGTTTAGCATCTGGGAGCCAAAGGCAGGAGCATGATACAAGTTCCAGGCTAGCCTCGACTTACATGATGAATTCCAGGGCACACAGACCTTTCCTCAAACAACAATAAAACACGGTTAAAAAAAAAAAAAAAAAGCTGAGGAAACCGCTCAGTGGTGGAGGACTTGCCCAGTGTGTGCTTTAGGTCCCCAGGATTGGAAGAAGTACACATAATGATGTAACTACAAAAGTAATATTTATAATCTTC
Source organism: Tokudaia tokunoshimensis (assembly GCA_036184795.1). Lineage (NCBI taxonomy): Eukaryota > Metazoa > Chordata > Mammalia > Rodentia > Muridae > Tokudaia > Tokudaia tokunoshimensis. Next base: position 116,582,147 of record BTHU01000005.1, on the reverse strand, counting down.
CTCTATTTAATTCCATGGCACTGTGTCTGATTTGTTAGTTTGTTTTTTCTTTCTTTCATCTCCTCCTCCTTCTCCTCTTGTTTTGTTTTTTGAGACAGGGTTTTTGCTTTTTTTTTTTTTTTTTTTTTAGCATAGCCCTAGCTGATCTGGAACTCATTATATAGACCAGGCTAGCCTCCAACTCAGAGAGATCCACCTGCCTCTGCCTCCTGAGTGTTGGAATTAATGTTGTGTGCCACCATTCCTGCCCATACATATTTTTTAAAATTACAATTCAGGGTTTTTTTAAAAAGATTATTTTATTTTATTTTTCACATGCAGGTGTTTTACTTGCATGTAAGTCTGTGTATCACATGTAGGCGGTGCCTGCGAAGGCCCTTAGAGATTTTTGGATTTCCCCCTAAAACTGAAACGATTGTGAGATAACATGTGGATGCTGGGAATCTAACCTGAGTCCTTGGGAAGTGTACTCAGTACTCTCAGCTGCTGAGCCTTCTCTACAACACAATTTTTGAGTTTATTTGATGTAGAGTCTCAAGAAAACTGTATTATCTTTAATGTATTATCTTTCAACTTCCATTTTTACTCATTATTGCAATTTTGAGACACTTTGATTGCATGCAAATGATTTAGTTGGTTGGGCACTACACTTTGAAAAAGCAATATGCATCCACTGACCCTCCTACTGAATAGTTAGGTTCTTAGGGCATCTTTTGCTATTACAGGGGAGGTGGAAGGAGCAGCCTTGCTTGTCTATGCCTCCTTCTGCCCACAAATAATGGTTCTGTGGTGTTAGAATTGCTGGGTTGTTGCTGGACATAACCTTAATCTCAGTGGTCAGGAGGCAGAGGCAGACAGATCCCTGGGAGTTCAGGGCCAACTTAGTCTACATAATGAGTTCCAGGCCGATGGCCAATGAAGGCTACACATTCTCAAAGAAAAGAGAGAGGGGGGGGAGGTTGGGGGTTGTTAATATGAGAATCTTCAATTTCAGGTTGACTTCTGTTGTGTTTGTCCAGGAGTCTTTTAAGATGAAAGCAATATAGCAACTATTTCTGCGGAGGCAGCCATCAGTTGGGATATACTTTGATGTTCTTGGGGAGTGTACTTGCTGGTTTTGTGTGTCAACTTGGCACAAGCTGGAGTTATCATAGAGGAAGGAGCTTCAGTTGAGGAAATGTCTCCGTGAGACCCAGCTGTAAAGCATTTTCTCAATTAGTGATCAAGGGGGAAGAGCCCATTGTGGGTGGTGCCATCCCTGGGCTGGTAGTCTTGGGTTCTATAAGAGAGCAGGCTGAGCAAGTCAGGGGAAGCAAGCCAGTAAGAAACATCCCTCCATGGCCTCTGCATCAGCTCCTGCTTCCTGACCTGCTTGAGTTCCAGTCCTGACTTCCTTTGGTGATGAACAACAGTGTGGAAATGTAAGCTGAGTAAACCCTTTCCTCCCCAACTTGCTTCTTGGTCATGATGTTTGTGCAGGAATAGAAACCCTGACTAAGACAGGGAGGAAAAAACAGCTATATTCATTACCATAAACTATATTTGAAAAATATTCTTTGTTCCCCCACAAATCAGAGATTATTATAATTGGTCCTTTACATCTTCCTTATTTGGGTCTAGAGTGTCACAGAAACACATCTGCACCTACTGGCCTTGAATACTTCTCAAGAGTTCCCAAAGTCACTCAGCTCTGCTGGCTAGGCTTTCTTCCATTAATCTGAGTACACAACTGGGTAGATTCTTTTTTTAAAGATTTATTTTATTTATATGACTACACTGCAGCTGTCAGACACACCAGAAGAGGGCATCAGATCCCATTACAGATGGTTGTGAGCCACCATGTGGTTGCTGGGAATTGAACTCAGGACCTCTGGAAGAGCAGTCAGTGCTCTTAACCGCTGTGCCTCCTCTCCAGCCCGATATGTCTGATTCTTAACGGAACTTTTTTTCTCTGTGGTCTTGGGACTCAAAGCTTGGGTCTTGCATGTTAGGCAGGTGCCTTGACACTCAGTTGTGTCTTACCTGGATGTTCACTATCTCTGGTTTTTCCTATGTAAATGAGTGACTGAGTTAGGGTTTATATTGCTGTGATAAAACACTATGACCAAAAGCAACATGGGGAGGAAAGCTTGCATGTCCTGATCACAGAACATCAAGAAGGCAAGTCAGGGCAGGAACTCAAGGCAGAAACTGAAGAAGAGTCCAAAGGAGTGCTACTTACTGCCTTGCCCCTCCTGCTTTCTTTTACAACTCAGGACCACCTGCCCATGGGTAGCACTACTCACAATACGATGGGCCATACTGGGTTCTCTCAAATTAGTTATTCATCAAGAAAATGTCTCACAGGCCAAGCTGGTGTGAGGATTGCCATTCCCCTTGTATGAAGTTGACAAAATACTGGTCAGCACAGAGTAAGAGTAAAATATGTATCCTCTCTAGTATAAGTCTGATAAGTCAGTGTTTGTCAATGTATACCTTCATACATACATAAAACAGTATATATATGACCAGGCTTGAGGACCAGAAAATAAGCAAGTTATTGTGGTTAATATTACTTCCAGTCATTCCTTGCCAGCAAACATTCATTCTGACTGCAGATATATACTGTCACAGAAACACAATCCAGCCCTCTTATCATTTCTGCAACCTTGTCACCTAGAACAATTCCCTATTAAAATAATGTGGAGGGTTGGAGAGATGGTTCAGAGGCTAAGAGCACTGACTGCTCTTCCAGAAATCCAGTTCAATTTCCAGCAACCACATGGTGGCTCACAACCATCTGTAATGGAATCTGATGCCCTTTTCTAACATGCAGGTGTCAGGGAAAACAGCACTCATATACATGAATAAATGTTTTTTTTTTAAATAATGATGACTATTAATGGATTAGAAATATCTAGGTTTTGATGCCAAATTCTACAGTTTGTAGCTATAGCTGTCTGATTGTGGAGTGTTGTTTAATCCACTGGAAACACTTATCTCTTGAGAAAGATGTAGGATAAATATTAGCTACTTTGTAGCTTTATTGACCCAGTCACCCTAATGAAGACTATAGGCCTAAAGCTAGGACCTGTGGATACAAGATGTCAAGGCCTTCTTCAAGTCTTAATGTCTGTGGGGTTTTTTGTTTGTTTTCTTGAGACAGGTTTTCAGGTTGTAGCCCCAGCCAGGCTGGAACTCACTACTAGCCTCAGTTAATACAGAACCACTCACTTCTACTTCCCACATACTGTGATTTAAAGTTTGTGCCACTGTACCCAGCTGAGTATTCTCTCTCTCTCTCTCTCTCTCTCTCTCTCTCTCTCTCTCTCTCTCTCTCTCTGTCTCTCTCTCTATGTCTCTCTGTCTCTCTCTCTCTGTGTCTCTGTCTCTCTCTCTCTCTCTGGGTCTCTCTCTTTCTCTCTCTCTTCCCTCCCTCCCTCCTTTTCCGCTAAGCAAGAAAGGTCAGGAGGCATGCCCCATAACCTTCCTAGAAGGATGAAGACTGACCTGAAGTCACAAGGGTAAGATGTTCTCCAAAGGGAAAGAAATCAGTTTGGACTAATTCACACAAGTGATTCGAACAGCAATGAGCAAAGACAAGACACTTAGAAGAAGAGAAACTAGCCGGGCGGTGGTGGCGCACGCCTTTAATCCTAGCACTTGGGAGGCAGAGGCAGGCGGATTTCTGAGTTCGAGGCCAGCCTGGTCTACAGAGCGAGTTCCAGGACAGCCAGGGCTATACAGAGAAACCCTGTCTCGAAAAACCAAAAAAAAAAAAAAAAAAAAAAAAAAAAAGAAGAGAAACTTGGAACCAGCACTCTTAAGTTCTAAATGTTTGTACCTAATCCTTGAGTGCTGCCTGGTTTCAATCCTTGTTTTCTGATCAGCTGTGTGACCCTGGGCTAGCATCTTTTTAACCACTTTAAGCTTGTTTTCTTCTTTTTTAAAACGTAGAAACTATTGTATCAAAGAGAGCATGCCCAATACAATGAAAATGAAAATGTTGGGCGTTGGCATACTGTGTACCTACCACATTAATCTTCTCTGAAGGTGATGGCAATGTTTTTGAGTTGAAGTTCCTGGTCTCTCTACCTTAAGTTATCTTTAGTGCTACCTTTGTCACCTTGGAACTCCCTTCGAGAGGAGGGTGTCTCCGTTCTGATCTAGAGCTTGAAAGTCAGAACAGCAGTTACTTGACTAGTATCAGATAGACCTTGTCTGCTATCAATCTGGGTTCCTGGAGCTCCCAGGTCATTCAACCTAGGACCTTTTCCTTCCAGGGCCTGAAGATTCGAGCATGGAACGTGTTACTTCAGCAGTCCCCTAGAGCAGGAAGGAGTAGGCTTTGCTCTGGGAGGACTCAGGGTCTTAGCCTTAGGTGTCCCCTAATTTAAAGCATCAGAGGCAATTTTGATGAGCCCTTAGCCCTTAGAGGGGCTGTACTGGACCTGGGAGAACATGTGGATTGGAACTCAGAAAAGGTATAGTGGGATGGGAGGTGCGTCCAGGTAACTAATGGTAACTGGGCGGGGCAAGTCCACGCCGCAGCACCTCCGCGATGGCGAAAAACTACGACTCCCAAGATACCCCAGAGCTGAGCCCCGCTTTCCCGCCCGCCCACTGGCTGCCGTTCCCGCGAGCGGTGAAGCCGATTGGCCCCGGCTGAGCGGGGGGCTCCCCCGCTAGCAGGTTAGTGGGCGCCACCGGCAGCAGACGTTGACCGGGCGCGCGGTGGGGGGGCGGGGAGGACTAGGGCCCGCGCTCACTATTCAGGAAACTGCCGGGCGCCATCGCCGTAGCGTAGCCGCGGACCGTGAGGCGCGGGGCAGGCGCGGAGACTGCGCGGCGCAGGCGCAGTGCGGGACTTCTCCTGGGTCCCCCCCAGACAGCTGGAGGAGATAAACAGAGGAGGAGGGAGGGGAGTGCGTGTGTGAGAGCGCGCGAGGGAGTGTGAGTGTGTGTGAGCGCGGGTGTGAGGCGGTGCGCGGGGGCGGGCGGAGGCGCTGTCCGGCCCCGGCCAGGCGCCGGGCGGGGAGCATGGGAAGAGGCTAGAGCTGCTCGGGTCCCCAGCCCCCTTCCCGGGATCCGCACCCCTGCTCCCGGGAGAGGGGCCGGGCCCCCCGGACCGACATGGGCTCCTGAAGTTGCTCCGCTGCTGGTCCTGGGAAGAGACCTGACAGGTACGGGTCGCCGCCGCCCCATCCCCGCCGCAGACGACGAGTCGGGGACTGGCTCCGACAGCCCCGGCTCCCGGGCCGCCCGCTTTGGGCCGGCTCCCTGCTGGGGGCCTGAGCCCGACTGCCTCGGGACTCCGGGGTGTCCCGAGAAGGGGTCAGGCCTCGGCGGCGAGGAAGGGCAGAAAGGGCCGGGAAGAGAGGCTAGCAGACAACTGACTTGAGGGGGGGGGAGCTGTAGGAGTCCCGCAGGCTCCACCGGGGCAGAGGTAGAAGTCGTCCTATCACGGGACTTTTATTTATTTATTTATTTATTTTTGCCGAGTTTTTGACATCTGATCTGGCGCTGATCGCACTCAGGAAGAAAGGGGCAGGTGGAAGTTTCAAGAGGTCAATGACCTGATCTGCTCTTTCCGTGTGTCTCTGCCTCTCTCTCCCTCTCTCGCTCTGTTTCTTTCTCTCCTTCCTCTCTCTGAGTGTGTGTGTGTGTGTTCAGGCTTCTGGCAGCCGCAGATGCCTTCAGTGGCTCATCCTGGCACCAAACTGAACTTTGCCAAGGTGTTTGCATCATCGACTGTAGCGCGAAGTACAAAGGGTCTCTCTGTTTGGGAGTGGGCTATTAGTACCCACTTCAAAAGGTAAGTAAGAGTCGTAGAGATAAACTGCAAACCAGCAGGATCACTTTCTGAAAAGCTTTAGAGGAGCGTCCTGTTCCCCGCCCCCACCCCCCACCCCGAGCACTGTGGTTGGAGTTTCTTGGCGATTTATGGTTTGCTCTCCACTGCAGGTGCATTACCAGGACTAATAAAAAACCAAAACAAAACAAAACAAGATAGGTATGAGGGGTTACATGCGATCTTACTAGTACGGACGATTTATCTTAGCAGCTGAATGTGACTAATTTCTTGTGAAGGTCTGTGGTTCTCTTAAATCTCTTGAGGTAATCTGTTGGTGGAGCAACTTGAAAATTTGGTTCTCAAGTTTGAGTTTAGAAGCTGAGTACCATGACTGTAGCTTTTCCATTCCTTCCAAGGATGGGGTGGATGATCGGGATAAAGTGTCAGATAAGCATTCTGTTCATGTGTGGGTTTTAAAATAAAGTCTCAAGTAGCCCAGGCAGGCCTTGAAATCATCATGTAGTTCATACTGGCTTTAAACTCTATTTTCCTGCTTCTAAGACCCAAGTACAGGGATTAAGTGGTATAATGTCATTACCCTTGGCTCAAATGTTTCTTTTTGTTTTGCTTTTGGAGACAGGGTTTCTCTATGTAGCCCTGGCTGTCCTTGCATTCACTCTGTAAACCAGGCTGGCCTCAAACTTGGAGATCTGCCTGCCTCTGCCTCCTGAGTTCTGGGATTAAAGGCGTGTGACACCACACCTAGCTTCAGGTGTTCCTTTTTAAACAAAGCCTGCCGGATCTCTTGTGAATTTGAGGCTTGCCTGATCTACCTTGTGTGACCCAGTCTCAAAACCCAAGTATAAATAAATAAGTAAAGCCTGAATCAGTTTTAAGAAGAAAATCATTCTGGGGTGTCTTCTGAGGCAACAATGTTACATTATCTTTACCTGGGGCACAGGTGGGCTCACCGGTCTCCACTTAAGTTTGAGTAGTCAGACTCTGCTCATACAGTGAATGAGCAGCCTTGGACTATTTCTGGTTTGGATTCTGTATTTTTTTCTTGTAAGCCTTGTATCTTTAAGAATTGGAATTTTGCTGTTGAGTATAATACCCAAGTGTTTTTTTTTAAAGATTTGTTTTTATTTTACATGTATGAGTCTTTTGCCTGAATGTATGTATGTATGCACACCACATGTGTGCGGTGCCCATGGAATCCAAAATAAGGTGACGGGTTCCCTGGAACTGAAGCTACAGATAGTTGCGAGCTGCCATGTGAGTACTGAGAATTGACCCCCAGTCCTCTTCAAGAGCAACCAATGCTTTTAACCACTGAACCATCTCTCCAGGCGACCCTCCCCCCCAAAATCATCTAAAACGGACCAGGGAGTAATTAGCAGGGTTGAATCTGCAGCTAACAGTTGATTTCTTCATTGTTAAATTGTATTTCTTTTTTTTTTTTTCTTCTTTTGAGACAGGGTCTTGCAGTACAGTCAAGGCTTGCCTGGAACTCAAGGCAAATCCTACTGCCTCAGTCTCCTGAGCACTGGGGTTACAGGTGTGAGTTGGCATGTCTGGCATAAATAGCTGGGTTTTTTTTTCTTTTAGTCTATTAAATAATTTTTAAAATTATGTTTATTTTATATGCATTGGTGTTTTGCCTGCATGTATGTTGGTGTGAAGGCATTGGGATCTTGGAGTTGCAGACTGCTGTGAGCTACCATGTGGGTGCTGGGAATTTAACTCAGGTCCCCTGGGAGAGCAGCCACCCCTCCATTCCCCCAAAGAATGCTTCCATTGTAGATTTTAGACACGAACATTAAGAGAAGAAAAGAGGTGCTTGGGAGAAACATGCCTCAGCATGGGTGTAGGCTTCTCGGAGAAAGCTGCCTCTCTTCCGTTCTTTTGTGTCTTGGTTTGGTTTTGGCAACACTGGGGATTAAACCCAGGACCTTGAACATGCTAGGTAAGCCCTCTACACCACAGAACTATATCACCAGTTAATCGGTTTTGTACTTCAGCTTTTTTAAATTTAAAGGTTGTCTTAGTCAGGGTTTCTATTCCTGCACAAACATCATGACCAAGAAGCAAGTTGGGGAGGAAAGGGTTTATTCAGCTTACACCTTCCACACTGATGTTCATCACCAAAGGAAGTCAGGACCAGAACTCAAGCAGGTCAGGAAGCAGGAGCTGATGCAGAGGCCATGGAGGGATGTTCCTTACTGGCTTGCTTCCCCAGGCTTGTTCAGCCTGCTCTCTTATAGAACCCAAGACTTCCAGCCCAGGGATGGCACCACCCACAAGGGGCCCTCCCCCCCTTGATCACTAATTGAGAAAATGCCTTACAGCTGGATCTCATGGAGGCATTTCCTCAAGGGAGGCTCCTTTCTCTGTGATAACTCCAGCCTGTGTCAAGTTGACACACAAAACCAGCCGGTACAAAGGTGAAACATGTTACTCTGTGTGAGAACGTGTGTACACAGCATGTATGCTACACACAGCATGTATGCTGCACACATGTGTGCAGGTACTGGCACACACCACTGCTTGTATGTCCCATTGCATCTGTGAAGTCAAGTGAGACAATTCTGTCCTTCACCGTGGCTTCCGGAGATTGAGCTCCGCTTCTTAGGCTAGAGCACAGACTTTTGCTCACTGATCCACATGCTGGCCCTTTATAAATTTTGGAGATAGGCTTTCTATAAGCTGCCCATGCTCGACTTAATAGTCCCTGCAGACCTTGAACCTGTGGTCTCCTAGCCTCAGTTTCGTGAGCAACACTGAAGTTAGAGGCCTGTTTCTTCACCTCAGCAGAGTTGCTATATTTCATTGGTACCCTGGGGACAGCCTTTTCTGTGGTAGTTTGGATTAAACTGCCAGTGAATGTGGATTCTTTTGTCTTTTCCATCTCTTCTGGAGCCCTTGAGTTCACATCATGTCTTATAAAGGGAGTGCTACCTTGGGCATAATTTGGCAAAATAGTTGAACAAGTCATAGAAGGGAAGGAAGAATCAGCGATGTCATGCTCACAGTGGCAACATTAACAACCATTGGCCAACTTTTGGAGTTGTCACAAGTGGCTTTTTTTCTTTTAAAAAAGAAAGCTTTACTTTGGCTGCCCAATTCAGGGTGTCAATCCATGGCTGCTTGGCTCCCTAGTGGCAAGAGTAAGTGACAAAGGCAAACAGGAAACAGAAGAAGGAAGGTACTGAGGCCAGGCATAACCTTCAAGGCTGTGCCTGCCTCCAGTGAGTTCTCCAGCTATGCCCCACCTACCACCGCCCTTCATCCTCCCAAAATAGCACCAGCACCTGCAGAGGAAGCACCTGATATATGAGTCTGAGGAGGCTGACCTACACTCACTGAGACCCGCCCGCCTCTGCCTCCTGAGTGCTGGGGGTTGGAGTCGGGGGTGGGGTTTGGCTATTTCTTATTCATAGTATTCTACCCACACAGGCTCATGGCCATTTTGAAATGCAAAGTACATTTGATCCATCTTGAAGAATTCTCCAAACTCTAAACATGAATCGGAAGTCCCACTTTGGACCAGTGAGATGGTTGGCTGGTAAAGGTGTTTGCCTTGCAAGCCTGACAGCCTGACCTCAGTCCTCAGATCTCAGAGAGGAAGGAGTTCCAGAAGTTCACTGACCTCTACATGATGCTCCCACTCTCACACACACACACACACACACACACAATAACAAAAATAAAACTTAGTTTTTTCTGTAGTTCCAAGGTAAGGTAGACTTTCAAGTGTGAGCCCTTAGAGATGGAGGAATAGAGCAACCGTATGGACACATCGAGCATCCTCTGTGGCTGTTTTCCTACCCTTGGACTGCAGGACATAGAAGGACACAACTGAAGAGACTTTTCAAGACAGTTTCTGGAGCCCGTGCTGTGCTGGGACTCACGGTATAACTCATGTACTGTAGAATTCATGGCCACATTCCTGTCTTAGTCTCTTCAGTGCCAGAATTACAGGCATATACCACCACTCCCAGCAGTGACCGTTCGTTAGTTGTTTTATTTTTCTCTCTTTTAAACTTGAGGGTGTGTGTTACATGTACGGTTCGGAATCTGAGACAGCCCTGGACAAGTGTAATATAGTGATACTTGGCTCTTCTTTGGGCTGGTGGTTTAATGTCTTATTCTGTTTCTTTCATTCTTACCTTTACAGAGTCTCCATTACATCTTTGGGCTGCTGGTGTAGATAGCTAGACCCACAGAACTGGTGAACTGTGCCTTCTTCTTAGCTGTTATATCTTAAGAAAATTGCCACCAGAAACCTGTACCTTACTGTTACATGTAATTCTGATTAACCTACTTTGACAGATATACTTTAATATATTTTAATTGGATATATCTTAAAAATGGCTGACATATATTGATGGGCTTGGTTTATTTAATATTTTTATCTCCTTTAACCTTTGGGGCTAGCTTGTGAGATGAAAATATTTTCTCTTATTATGCATATGAAGTCACCATTTGGGTGATAATAAGAAACTTACTGAAGCAGGGCAGCGGTGGTGCATGCCTTAATTCCAACACTCTGGAAACAGAGGCAGGCAGATCTCCGTGAGTTCAAGGCCAGCCTGGTCTACAGAGTGAGTTCTAGAACAGCCAGGGCTGCACAGAGAAACCCTATCTGAAAGAAAGAAAAGAAAAGAAAAGAAAGAAAGAAAGAAGAAGGGGGAGGGAGTGAGGGAAGGGGGAGGGAAGGAAGAAAGGAAGAGGAAAAAAGAAACTGACTTAAATTAGCACACACCGCTGCTCTAGGCTCCCGTGCTTCCTCTGTGACTGGTTTAGGAGCACAAGCTGCAGAGACGGCTCAGGATGGGGAACGTGATGCCTGAAGCATTGTATGAGGAGAGGGAACTGGACTTTCTCAGGATTCTAGAAGATAGCATGAGGGTTAAAGGACAGAAATCTCTTAAGAGTTGGTTGACTTTGGTTTGATTAAAAAATTTGGCTCTTTTGGGGCAGGGGCAAAGTCTCATGTAATCTTGGCTGGCCATGACCCTAGTTAACCTCCAAGTACTCTAGAGATTCACCTGTCTCTGCTTTCACAATGCTGGGGTTAAAGGCAAGAGCCGCTCCTCAAGCGTGTGAAAACTAAGTAATCGAACTAACCAATCTTTTGGTGTCTTAAACTGTTATCCTGTGAAAATATCCAACTGCTTTCTCTTTGATCCGTAAAAAGGTGACATGTATTGATTTTCTGCTTTGTCCTGGACACTTGCCAGGCACTTTGTCTGAAATACCTCACTTAATCCTATCAGAACCTCGTCCCCCACAAGGCCGACATGATCATTATTCCCACTGAAGAAACAGACTCCAGAAAATCAAGAAATATGCAGAGGTTATGCAGCCAGGAGTGGCAGGGCTGCCATCTGACCACATTTGCCTCTTAGTCGTTATGTCCGTAGGTCACAGCTCCTCTGAGCTACAGACATCTCCTAGCCCCTAGAGCGAGCTTGTGGGCTACCTGCTCTGTGAATGGGCTGATGAGGAACAAGGCAGTATGTGCTTTTCCCTGGAGCTCCTTGGTTTCCTGGGAGCCAGGCTTGGACTTACAGGAGGACAGCTTATTGGCTTCCTTAGGGTGAGTTCAGGCCTGAAGAGGGGAGCCCCGAAAGCCCTGGGCTAATTCTTTGTACTGTTAGTAATAGCTTCAGATTCAAAGAGCTTCACAGCATTACTAAGCAACACCTAAAAACTTGAAACCTGAGTAAGGGAAGCTGGTAGCCAGCAGGTCAGAGCTAAGAGGGTCTGGTCTCAGGGAAAGTTGTCAGGAAGGCAGGCCTGGTGGTACAGGCCTTCTGTTCTAGCTGCTTGGGAGGCTGATCCGGGAGGATTGGGAATTTAAGGCCTGCTTAGGCTTCACAATGAGTTCAAAGCCAGCCTTGACAACCTGGTGTTGTCAAAATTGGGTGGGGATGGAGGTCAGTGGTAGAGCAAGCATCCGAAGGAGGCCCTGGCCAGCTTGGTACTGCCTCAGGAGGGGAAGAATAGAAGCGTCCAGACAGTCTTAAGTGAGGGTCAAGGGTCACTGTGTGCATTTTTATATTAAGTACCTTCTTTTAGGATAAGCAAGCTCACAGCTGCTAGAGCCAGTGCCAGAGCTGGGGCGGTGCCGAGAATACCGACCCTTAATCCTCCCTGTAGCCATCAAGGGAGGGATTAACCCCATTTTCTTGGAGTGGGGGTAGGGTTACAGAGTAGGACCTTCCCCGGGGTGTTACCCAGTGACTCTCAGGCAGTGTTAGGACCAGAACCTAGTAAACTTGTATTTACAACCACAAGTTCTGTTTTCAAGCAGAATGAAACTGCTTATTCTTGCATGGTAGCCAGTCTGTTTAGGAAGCTCCTTCAGTCAAAGCGCTTGTGCATGGGTGCTGGCGGCTCTGCGGCTCCCCCTGCACATCTGTACGTGTCTGAAGTGGCTACTGTAAAGGAAGGCCTTCTAATGCCCTCACCTTCCTTTCCCTTGGCCTTTCAGGAGACCTGAGTTTAGAGAGTAGAGCTTCAGGGACTTCCCTGCAGGAGGTAGGATTTGGAAAGGCACAAATCAACGATCAAATCCAAGACAGAGTTTGTTCATAGCCGATCGAGGACGGCATTATCAGAGCGTGCTTCCTTTTGCCTGTTTGTCTTCTGTTGCTTTACACTACATGTGCTTCGAGCCCAACAGAAGTCAGACTGGCTAACTACGGAGAGCAATGCTCTGAAATCTCAGGCAAAATGTTCACACAGCCCAAATGTCATTAGAAATCTCATTCAGGCAGAGGAGATGTCAAGGTGAGTTTTCACTCAGTGCTTCCCAGAAAGTGAAGCATTTCTTTGGATAGACTTCCATAGAAAAAACTTGTGTCAGACTCCCATGGGATCCTGTAAGCCAGGAGACTCAGAGGTGTTTCCAGAGATGCTCTGTGCTCATAGGATGAGTGTACAACCCCACCTCTCTCTAAATCTGTCTATGACCATGAACTGGAGTGCATTCTGACCCTCTCCCCCTTTTATTTGATACGACGGGGTTTCTATATAACCCAGTGTGCCCTCGGCTTCTATCTTCCTGCCTCCACTGATACGGGCCCGTGCTGCTATGCCAGATTGTTGGGTTTTTGGAGGCAGGGCAGCCTCTGCCAGCTTCAAACTCATGATCCTCCTGCCTCAGCCTTTTTGAGTGCTGGAGGAACAAGCATGAACTGATACTTCAGCCTGAAGTAGCACTCTTGAATTTTATTATTTGTTTTTCGAGACAAGGTTTCTCTGTGTAGCCCTGGCTATCCTGGAACTTGCTCTGTAGACCACGCTGGCCTCAAACTCAGAGATTCCCCTGCCTCAGTCTGAGTACCAAGATTAAAGGTATGTGCCACCACTACCTATATAAGTTTGTGTTGAAGACTAGCAAAGTTTTTTGTTTTTTTTTTTTTTTCCTGTGAGTGTTGGTACTGGGGTTGAACCAGAGTGCCACACATTGTTAAACAGATTCTTCATTGGTAAATCACACTCCCAGCCATGGTAATTTTGTCTCCTTGCTTAGTTCTGAAGAATGGTAAGAGATAAAAATTTGTTTTAGGCAACTGTTTGGACATGGTCTGATTAAAGATCATAGCAATAGTTGTTTTGTGGCCAGTAGCCTGGGGTCTGGTGTGAGACTAGGTTGACTCCCCACTTAATAACTTCATGGCTATGATAAATTAACTTTTCTGTGTCTCAGATCCTGCATCTAGGATAGGAATAACACCTCTCTCATTGGATTGCTCTAGGGGTCTGCCATAACACGTGTAAACTGCTTAGAATGCTGAGTGAATATCAGTCAGAGGCTCAGTCCAACCCTTTACTCCTCCTGCGATCTCCCGCCACTGGCTGCCCTACACAGGAGCATAGGGCCTGGTTAGGAAACCGAGGCTTAGAAATGCCATGCAATGTGCCCTTTCCCCTGTAGGATTGCTCTAGCAGAGATACCACTGCAAGCAGAAGAAAGGGAAACTTACATACACATCTTTGCACAATGCAGAAATGTTGAAAGGAATCAGTTGTTCCTTGAGCTGAAGGTACCTCCGTATTGTGGGAGTCGCATGTCCAAGAACTTGGGAGGGTATGTGTTTGGGGTTCCATCTTTCTTCTGCAGCTAAATAGCAGCGTCTCCTTAGAATCCAGTTGGTAGAAGTGGTTTTGTAGTTCATCTCCAAGTCTACATCTTATTTTGTGTGTGTGTGTGTGTGTGTGTGTGTGTGTGTGTGTGTGTGTGTGGGTGTGTAAGTTAGTCCTGTCCTTTGACCTTGTGGGTACCAGAAATGGAACTCAAGTTGTTGTAAAAGGTGGCAAGTACACTTACCCACAGAACCATCTTGCTAGCCCTTTTTTGTTTTTGGTTTTTGAGGTGGTTTGAATGAGAATGGACCCAGGAGACTCACATATTTGAATGCTTGGTCCCCAGTTGGTGGAATTGTTTGAAAAGGATAAGGAAGTGTGACCTTATTGGTAGAGCTGGGTCACTGGAGGTGGACTTTGAGCTCATGCCATTTCCAGTTAGCTCTCTCACCTTGTACCTGTGGGTCAAGATATAAACTCTCAGCTACTGCTCCAGCACCATGCCTGCCCACGTGCTGCCATGATGATGTAGCTGATGTTGCCCAGGTTAGCTTCTAGCTGATTCTGTTACTGAGGCTAGCCTGATCTCTGCCTTCCTTCCAAATAATGGTATTACAGGGTTGCACCACCACTCCCAGTTTGTACCTCTCATTCTATGGATGGAACAAGAGTCCGACAGAATGTGGTGTCTCTTTAAGTTCATGTCAGTTAAGGCAGAGGCTGGTCTAGAGCCTAGGATCCCAGCCCAGTGGTCTTTCTTCAGCACCACAAAGTATGCTTCAGTCTTCCTTAAGTGGGATAATAATGTATGTAATAGCTGTATGGCTTCCTCATGAATTGTTATGAAACACATTAAAAGCCTGAACAAAGGCACTCTGGTAGGCATACTGCATCATGCGTACACAGGAAACCACACAGTTAATTCATCAGTAGTTATTGGCATCTGCTCAGTTCAGTCAGACTTGGGCACATTAGGAGATGAATCAGGTGAAGGACTGGCCTTGAAGGAACAGAAGCTGCAGAGTTCAAGAAGGAGACAGGAAAGGGTCAGGACCAGCTTTTCTGTTGAGTTGTGAATTTGAAGTAGAAAGGAAGAGAGTTTGAGAATGCCAGAAATGAACTGACATAAAAATTACAGTTCAGCATTTTTTTGCTTATTAGTTTTTTTTTTTAATTTTAATTATATGTATGTGGGCATGTAAGGAGCCCAGAGGAATCTGATTCCCATAGGAATAGAGCTATAGGTGGCTGCGAGCCACTCCATGTGGGTTCTGGGAGCTGAACTCAGATCCTCTGCAAGAGCAGTGCATGCGCTTGACCTGCTGAGCCGGGTTCCCATCCCACTCCAGTTTTATGCCCCCCCCCCCCCACCTAGAATCGCCGTATATGCTTAGACTTGATTGTCTAACTGTATGGAGTTAGCGGGTTTTCTGTTTCATTAATCAGTATCCCATATTTAAAAATTCCTGTATCTAGAAAGTTTATACTTGTATTTATTTTATTTTTTAACTAATTAATTAAAAATTTGAGGATGGTCTCTACTGTCCTAGACCTGTGTTGTTGAGGCTAGCCTGTGGATCTGCCTTCCTCTGTCCTGCAGGAGAAAGAGTTGAAGGTGCCCCGCTATACCCTGCCATGTCAGTAAAGCTTTTACCCATTGTTTTGCTGTTGGAAATCAAACCCAGGGCACTGAGCATGGTGAGCATGTGCTCTGCCCCAGAACTACATGTCTTCTAAAGACTGTGACTTAGCCATTGTTGAGGCAAGGTCTCTTGTAGTCCCATCGAACTTTGAGTTGGTTTATTACACAATAATAACTCCCTCCTGATGAAGGAGATTTGTTTTGGTTGATTTTTCGGTTTGAGACGGTCTGGTGGAGTCCTGGTTGGTCTGGAACTTGCTGTGTAGCTGAGAATGGCCTCAGTCATCCCGCCTGTGCCTACAGAGCTTGATTTCAGGGGGTGCAGGTATTCACACACTCCTACACAAGACTTAAAAATTTTATTTATTTATTTATTTAGAGACAGAGTGTCAGTATGTAGAACCAGCTGGCCTTGAACTCATAGATATCCCACTGCCTTTGCCCACTAAGTGTGGGATTAAAGGTGTGTGCCACTCTACCCAGCCTTGGAGAGAAAGAGTTAAAAAACTCTTATGTGAAGAACTCCTGTCCTTGTACATGCTAGGAAAATGTTCTACCCTGAGCTACATCCTCAACCTAGGGCTTCCTCACAGATGTTCACAGCGTTGGTGATACCAGCTGTTACAGTGGGTAAACACAGTGTATATCAGTGTAGTGGAATACTATTTAGGCATAAAAAAGGAATGAAGCAGTGATGGCAGAGAATGAAAGGATCTCAGATACAGTTGTGATGATTGGAAAATGTCAGCGACAAAGGCCGTGTGTTAGAGAACCATCTAGAGTAGGTAGATGCACGGAGACAGAGTAGAAACTGTTGCTTGCCAGGTGCTGGGAACAGGGGAAATGGGAACTGTGTATTTGCTGGGTGTGGGGTAATGGGAATGTTCTGGAGCAACCTAGGGGTGGTGGCATCACAACACTGAGTGTCCTGGATGCTGCTGAGTTGTTCTGCAAAAGCCATATCCTTCAGCCATTCTCTTCTGCCATCTTGTCCAACCTAAGCCACCGTTAACCTATTCTCCATTTACAAGTTCTAAACATTTTATATTAAAAGGATTTGATCACATGACATTTCATTTGGATGGCTTCAGAGTTTCTTCTTTTGTTCATGAGCTGGTGTGTGCACATGTGTGACGTAGGTATGTATGAGTGTGTCTTTGAGTTATGATGGAAGCAAGAGGTCAACCTGAGGTGTGGCCCACTATCTGTGCCTATGAATGTGTGACCACTGTGTGTGTGTGTGGGGGGGGGTTATGATCATGCCAGGATGTGTGCGTGTGAGGACAACTCATGAGAACTCTCTCCTTCACTGTGGGTTCCTGGGTTAAACTCAGGTTGTCAGGCTTGCCTGTCAAGCACTTTTATCTGCTAAGTTGTTTCTGCCCACCCTTCAGTACAGTCTAGGCCAGCTGGAAGCGCCTGGAATCCCTCTGCCTCTCACCTCCCAGCACGGGGCTTACTAGCGTATGCTGCCAGACCACAGTTTCTGTGAGCTCTGGGAGTTGAACTTACTAGCAGGCACTTTATTCTTTGTTGTTGTTAGTTGTTGTTGTTTTTTGTTTTTTCGAGACAGGGTTTCTCTTTGTAGCCTTGGCTGTCCTGGAACTCATTTTGTAGATCAGGCTGGCCTCGAACTAGAAATCCACCTGCCTCTGCCTCCCAAGTGCTGGGATTAAAGGTATGCGCCACCACTGCCCAGCACGCACTTTATTCTATCAACTGAGTTATCCCCCTTTTTTGTAGCCCAGGTGTTCTCGAGCTCATGATCCTCCTGCCGCAGCCCCTCAAGCTTACAGGTGTGTACCACCAAGCTTCTGGTCAAACGACAATCTCTGCATTATCTTTATCTTCTGAGGCACTGAGTTGTCTTTTTGTCCAGTGCTTCCATAAACATCTCTGCATAAGGTTTTGGGTTTCCTTTTAGAAATAAAGTTTAAGGTGCGTTAACTTAAGCTAGCAGTCAGGACTCAGTGCTGTTTGTCACCTTCCCGTCCTCTGATGGGGTCCCCAGTTGAGCTTCATTCTTTCTTTTTTTCTTTTTTTAAGATATCTGTACAAAAGCTTATTTTATGTATATGAGTACACTGTAGCTGTCTTCAGACACCAGAAGAGGGCATCCCATCCCATTACAGGTGGTTGTGAGCCTTCATGTGGTTGCTCGGATTTGAATTCAGGACCTCTGGAAGAGCAGCCAGTGCTCTTAACCACTGAGCCATCTCTCCAGCCCCCATCAGCTTCATTCTTGATAGAGAAACGTAGGAGACATGTGATTGTGCTACTGGACATGTGTAACAGGACTGAACAAGTTTTAGAGTTCACACCTGCCTGGTTTGTTGAGCCTCCTCTGGGTTCCAGGCACTGTTAGGACCGTTCATATTTGTTTCATTTGTTCCTCACAGCTGCCCCCGGAGGTAGGTAGACTGGCCCCATTCCCATCTTACAGATGTGCAAACTGAAAGTCCGTGTGAACGTTCCTGTCTTCCTGGCATGTGGAGGGGCTGGAATTCTTGCCCAGTGTGTGTACAATTATGCTCATGGGTGTGCACATGGCATGGTGTGTGAGATGGTCAGACAACAACTTCATGGAGTTGGTTTTCTCCTTTCATGTTACATGTGGGTTCTGAGTATCAAATTTAGTTAAGTTCATTAGTTTCTTATCCTAGTTCAAGAAAGATTCTTAGTAGTCTAAGCTCAAAACTTGCAGTCAGGATAGGGTTAAAGATGCCATGCTAGCTGTTTTAGGCCTGAAGGAAAATACCTTCAGAGAGGTGTAACATCTGCACAGAAGCTCAGCTCACATTTCTGTTAGAACATTATGTCATGTTTTCCTCTGTGCCGCTGGTGTTCTACGATTCACTTTCTCCTCCTCTCCTGGGTGTCTGTCAGGGCTGGCCTTGGAGCATCCTAATTACAGTTCATACCCTGCCAACCTTTGTCCTCTAGCTAGAGAAAGTCTTTATTGAGCTTTCGTTTTCAATGAATAAATTAGCTCTCAATGTTCTTCCAGTGCTGAGTATGAGAGTCGGGTGTGGCATTCACCGTCCTGCCTCAGAGTGAAGAGTCCCTGTCTCTCTAGTGACTCCACACTGGCACGTCCTTCCCTGTGGTTAATGTTCTGCTGTCTTCTGTGATTTCTTCTAAGACATATGAATAAATTAGTCTAACTAAGATTCAATTAATCCTTCCAAGCCCAGCTCATTAAAATTTTTGATAAAATTCTTGAAATTATTAATTCCAGCCATTATGTACTTTGCATACTGCATCTAACATAGAATTCCCACTGGTGTTGTCTTCTCTAGTGTTTGATCCAGTATGTCACTGCAGTGTGCCAACTTCAGGTCCCTCATTCCTAAGTTCTCTGTGTGACTTGTTGTCTATTTCAAGAATGCCCACTGAAGTCACACTGTAAAAGTTGGCCATGACTTCATCTTCTCATTATAAAATAAGTTTTATTGATCTAATTCTTTGTTTGAGGGATTTTTGTTTTGTTTTGTTTTTGTTTTTCGAGACCGCAGAGTTTCTCAATGTAATCAGCCCTGACTATCCTGGACTTGATTTGTAGACCAGGCTGGCCTCAAGCTCAGAGATCCACCTGGCTTTACCTCTCAAGTGCTGGGATTAAAGGCATGGGCCACCACGCCCATCGTGTTTGAGAGACTTTTGGATGGGACTAAGCAGTCTGATTGAAATCTGTATTTCTATTTTACCTCTTGACTGACTTGTGTCCTATGTGCCTGATTTTCTCCTTTGTCTTTCTGTATTTCCAAGCCACACATCAATCTTAACACATACCTCTTATCCTTAACCCTGAACTCTCTGTGTAGGTACCGTGTCTTCTATCTCTGTGTTCTCCATTCTAACCGTGCTTCATACTTGATAAATACTTGCAACTGCTCTGAGAAAACTCATAAGTAATTATGATTTGGTTGGGTCTTTGGATTCTCACTGTGGCCATTACTCTGAAAAAGGGCATACTGTTGTGATTAAGGACATGGGCTTTGGAGTCACATAGGCTTGGGTTCCAGTCTCTTCACTGCTCCCGTTTATTGGCCATATGACACTGAAACTGTTGCACATCCATGAATCCGTTTGCTTCTGTTTAAAATGCTGACAGAAGTGTCATGTCCATAGCAGCTGTTTTTCATGCTAAAGCTGAGGCCAGAGCCTTGGGCCTGCTCCCCACCTCCAGGGCCAGCTGGGCAGCCTCCTCCCCGCTGCAACTATGTTCTTTTGAAACAGTATCACTAAGTTACTTAGGCTGGCTTTGAACTTACTTTATAGCCTTGGGCAAGCACTGATCTCAGTCTTAGAGCAGCGTCCTACATAGCTGTATTAACAGGCCTGCATCATTAACCTGGATCCTTCTGGCTTTGTCGCCTTGGTAATCTCTCCTCAGAAGCCTTTTCCTCCTTCAGCTTTAGAGTTATCCTATTTGTAGTTATAAGCAACAGAAACCAACTCTGGCAGATTCCAGAAAAGGTGTTAAAGCTGGGTGTGGTGATGCAACACTTTAAAGACAGAGGCAGGCAGATCTCTGGGAATTGAGGCCAGCCTAGTCTACATAGTGAGTTCCAGGATAGCCAGGGTTAGAGAGAAACCCTGACTCGGTGAAAAAAAACAAAAAACAAAAAAACATGCTATAACCCCCAAAGTAGCTAAATTTCCTTTTTAACACTTAGCTGAGTGTAGTATTTGCTTAAGGGCCACACAGAGCACAGGCCTCTTCCCTCCATGGCTGCCATTTATTTTTAACGAACTTCCCTGCACTCATTTTTATGTGTGGAGTGTGGGTGTGGGTGTGGGTGTGGGTGTGGTTGTTCAGGTGCTGACTGGAATTTCTCTTTCTTAAAATATGGTTGCCAGGGAAAGTACCTTTACACACTGAGCCATCTTGATGACCTGGGATAATCATTTCTCATCTCTCCGTGATGGCAATATATTTCTAATGTTGAGAACTTGTGGGCTTTTCTTCTTCTACAAAATCTGTGATGATTTTGCTTAAACTTTCTTCTTGCATTTTGTGTTGCCTTTTGCTATGTGCTAAAGAATTGGACTGCTTGCTCTTTTATTTTTTTTAAGATTAATTTATTTATTATGTTAGTACACTGTAGCTGCCTTCAGACACTCCAGAAGAGGATGTCAGATTTTGTTATGATGGTTGTGAGGCACCATGTGGTTGCTGGGATTTGAACTCGGGACCTTTGGAAGGGCAGTCAGTGCTCTTAACCACTGAGCCATCTCTCCAGCCCCTGTTTGCTCTTTTAAACAGAATTAGATGATAGAGGAATAGCTTTGAGGGGAGATGGGACAAAGGCTAAGCTCTCCAGATACTGAAGAAGACTTGAGTCTTGACCATGGTTGTCACATATGCGATTATGAGCAGGAGTTGCTCTTCCAGGAGACCGTGGTTTGGTTTTTAGCACTACACTGATGACATTGTCTGTGACTCCAGCTCCTAGGGGATCTGACTCCTAGCCTTTGCTGGCACCTGCACTCATTGTACATGCCTACACAGAAACACACACATAATCTAAAATAAAAATTAAACCTTAGGGCTGGAGAGATATCTCAAAGGTTAAGAGCACTGTCTGGTCTTCCAAAGGTCCTGAGTTCAATTCCCAGTACCCACTGGGCTCATAAATGTCTATAATGTCATAATGTCTATAATGAGATCTGGTGCCCTCTTCTGATGTGTGGGCATACATGCATTGTATACACAATAAAATAAATAAATCTTTTTTAAAAATTAAATCTTTTTTTAAAGATTTATTTATTTTTATTTATATGAGTTCACTGTAGCTGTCTTCAGACATACACCAGAAGAGGGCATCAGATCCCATTACAGATGGGTGTGAGCCACCATGTGGTTGCTGGGAATTGAACTCAGGACCTCTGAAAGAGCAGTCAGTGCTCTTAACCGCTGAGCCATCTCTCCAGCCCTAAAAATTAAATCTTAAAAAAATAAATTACTGGATGGGTTTAGAGAGATTGCTCAATGGCTAAGAGTTCTCCAGAGGGCCCACGCTCAATTCCGTGCTCCTACATGGTGACTCAGAACCCACTGTAGCTCCAGTTCCTGGGAATCCGATACTCTCCTGGTCTCTCTGGTCTCCACATAATGCACACACGTACAAAGTATTAGAGCTGGTGAGATGGCTCAGTAGGTAAAGCAAGCCTGGTCACCTATTGGATTTCTGAGACCCATATTAAGGTAGAAGGAGAAAAGGAATGGCCAATTCTACAAAGAGGTCTCTGTCTCCACAGAGACAGTACTAGTAGTAATAATAATACTTTAAAACTATTTACTGGGGGCTAGAGAGACGGTTCAGCGGTTAAGAGCACCAACTGGTCTTCCAGAGGTCCTGAGTTCAAATCCTAGCCACCATATGGTGGCTCACAACCATCTGTAATGGCATCCGATGCCGTCTTCTGGTGTGTCTGAAGACAGTGACAGTGTACCCACATATATGAAATAAATATGGCTGGAGTGAGCATGGCTGGAGATAGTGGGGTTGGAAGGAGCGGGGCCTGGATGGGGAGGGGGGAACAACTATTTACTGGTTTATTATAAAGGATTTTACAAAGAACACAAACACTGTGGAGTTTCCTTGTGTCAGCTCTCTGGAACGCTCCCTTAGTGAGTCTTTGTCTGTAGTGCTGATGTGGTTGTGGCAGAGCCCAGCTGAGGTCTCAGAGCTGACAGTTCAGATGGTTTGTCACAGGTCTGTGGAGGAATCATGACTCCTTCAAGTGTTTGCTCGGTGCTCCCCGTGGTTATGAGTCACGGTGCTCTCCATCTTTCCCCATTCAAGGGTTCTTCAGTGTGGCGGAGCAGGGCCAGCCCACCATGTTAGAAGTCACCGAGTAGGCTAGTGGGCTGCTTTAGCAGTGGGGTCAGGCTTTCGAAGGCACCCATTCCATTTCCCAAGGCTTGATGGATTTTTTTTGTTATCCTCCTAGGTAATTAAATGCTTGTCTTGTGGACCTGGGCTTGGCTGGAATGTGCAAGGGTCTTGAAGATCCTTCTGTAGCTTTCTTCTGTTGAACTATTAAGAGAAGATGGCAAAAGTCAACATAACTAGAGACCTCATTCGTAGGCAAATCAAGGTAAGCAGCATCCCTTTTTCCCCCACCACAGTGGTTCTCAGCCTTCCTAATGCTGTCCTTTAATACAGACCCCCAACCATAACATTTTTGTTGGTACTTCATTACTTTTCTATTGTTATGAATCATAATGTAAATATCTGTTTTCCTGTGGTCTTGGGTGACCCCTGTGAAAGGGTTGTTCTACCTGCAGATGGATCATGATCCACAGATTGAGAACTGCAGCCCTATAGATTCATTTAAAGATGAAAAGGGGGCCGGGAAACCAGAGTAGACAGACAGCTCTCAAGCTGGTGACTTACTAGTAGCATACTGGGGATGAACTCAATGTCTGCTGCTTCCTCCTCCAATGTTTTCAAGTACATGGAATTCACGGAGGCCCCCGTCATCTCTGTACTCGTGCCTCCATTGCTGAGATGAATGTAGGCTGGTGAGCCATCAGTGTAGAGAAGTGTCCGTGTGTCCGTGTGTGTGTGTGTGTGTGTGTGTGCGCACGCACAGGAGTATGGATGACAGCCTCTTCGTGGCTCAGCTGGAGATTCCAGCCCAGGAGCCACAGAGGCTTAGGATAGTTTAAAGCAAGGCATGTGCCTCTGGTAAGAACCCTGAGCTGGAGTCTTGCCCTCCATGTGCCACTGCCCTGAGCAGTGTGGCCACCCGAAGGGTGCTCGTGTTGCTGCCTGTGCTCTAGTTTTCCCGTTATTAAGTGATAATATCTTCGAAAAGTTAAATGATAGAACATTTTTAAGCTAAAAAGAAAAATTAGTAGTCAGGGGGTGTGGTGATGCATACCTTTACTCTCAGCCCTCAGGCAGGTGGATCTCATGAGCTAGCTTCATCTACATAGCTCTCCCAACTAGGACTGCATCCTGAGACCCTGTTTTCAAATACGGAATTACCTGCCAAAAGCTTTAAGCTTTGGTGATCTTGTGGTTGAACTGGATGGGCTGAGTGAAGTGTATGCCCTGATAGGAGCCAAGTGTCTGGTGTGCCTTAGTCTGGACGCTTGTCTGTCTTACCTTGCATCATTGAACCTTTCAGGTGTACCTTTATGAGGTTCTGGGGGATTTTATTGGACCAGGCGGCCTTAAAGACAAAGAACTATTTTTTAGAAGCTCATGATCAGTAGGTTATTTTGGTATGTGTATATGTGTGCCTTAACAGTGTGTGTCCTAAAAACGACGCCCTTCCATCCTAACTAGGAAACAGTCCTCATCTGTTCTGTTTCTTTCAGTTCTTCATTACCTTTTCTGTTTCTATGCTGGATAGGGGTGAATATAGAAAAGTTGGATATATTGGAGATTGGAGAGGTGGCTCACTGTGTTTAGATTACATTGCTCTTCCAGAGAACTCAGGTTTGATTCCCAGTATCCATATGGTAGCTTACAGCCAGCTATAATTCTATTTCCAGGGGATCTGACACCCTCTTCTGACCTCTGTAGACACCAGGCATGCACATGGCACACGGATATACATGGAGACAAAACATCCATGCACATATACTAAATTTTGAAAAAAGATAGATATTAAATAATAATTGAATTGAATCAAAGGAAATACGAGTTTGTTTTTGTTCCCAGGAGCGGGGTGCCCTGAGCTTTGAACGGCGCTATCATGTCACTGACCCCTTTATCCGGCGGCTGGGCCTGGAAGCAGAGCTTCAGGTAAGAGATCCAGACACACATCCTACTTTCCATCCTCTGCACGCAGATCCATCTGCTGCTCTGTGCTGGCGTTAGAGGTGTAGCCACCACACCTAGCTTAGGTGTATGTGATGAGTAGGTATATTTTGTGTGCGTGCAGGCACTCTTGAATGCCAGAGGCATCTGATTCCCCTAGAGCCGAAGTTGCAGGCAGTTGTGAGCCACCTGATACAGGTTCAGGAACTGAACTCAGGTCCTCTCTGTAGACAGTATGTATGTAAACTGCTGGCTCATCTCTCCAGTCCCCGCTTTTCTTTCTTTTTTTGTTTTTTGGTTTGTTTTTTTGTTTGTTTGTTTTTTTGAGACAGGTTTCTTTGTGTAGCCCTGGCTGTCCTGGAACTTGATGTATAAACCAGGCTGGCCTCAAACTCAGAGATCCCTCTGCCTCTGCCCGGGAAGCGCTAGAATTAAAGGTGTTAAACACCCAGCTTGATTTTCTTTTTTTTTTTTGGTTTTTCGAGACAGGGTTTCTCTGTTTAGCCTTGGCTGTCCTGGAACTCACTTTGTAGACCAGGCTGGCCTCGAACTCAGAAATCCTCCTGCCTCTGCCTCCCAAGTGCTGGGATTAAAGGCGTGCGCCACCACCGCCCGGCCAGCTTGATTTTCTTAACATTACACTTCTGTAGGTTTGTCTTAAATCGGGGTTTCTATTCCTGCACAAACATCACGACCAAGTTGGGGAGGAAAGGGTTTATTCAGCTTACACTTCCACACTGATGTTCATCACCAAAGGAAGTCAGGACAGGAACTCAAGCAGGTCAGGAAGCAGGAGCTGATGCAGAGGCCATGGAGGGATGTTACTTACTGGCTTGCTTCCCCTGGCTTGCTCAGCCTGCTCTCTTATAGAACCCAGGACTACCAGTCCAGGGATGGTACCACCCACAAGGGGCCCTCCCCCCTTGATCACTAATTGAGAAAATGCCCCCCAGCTGCATCTCATGGAGGCATTTCTTCACCTGAAGCTCCTTTCTCTGTGATAACTCCAGCCTGGGTCAAGTTGACACACAGAACCAGGCAATACAAGGTTGCATATATTATGCAGTCATCTCTTGATATGCTTGGGGAATTTCTCTAGAACTTCCCACAAGTACAAGTATCTTCAAGAGCTCCCAGACTATTTTGTTGTTGTTGTTTTTTTTAACGATATGTCAATTTACATATAACCTACAAACATATTTCTGAACACACCAACTCTAGGTTGTTTATAATGCCTAATACAGTGTAAATGCTGAGTAAATAGTTGTTATACTGTATGGTTTCGAAGATGATGAGGAAAAGCTGTCTGTATGCAGTTGCAGCTGCCATAATCCTGATTCTTGTTTTCTCTCTGTGCTTGCTTGAGTCTACCCATATGGAACCTACCAATACTGGAGCCGGTCGCATATCTCGCCTGCTCTCTCCATTTACCTTTATTGTTCTTCTCTTGTTACTGTTTTGATACAGTATTTATTTGTAGCCTAGATTAGCCTTGAATTTACTTATATGTATCTAAGACTGTTCTTGAACTCCTGACCTTCTGCTTGCAAGTCCAACTGTTGGGATTACAGGTGTGGGCTGCCATGCCTGCTTCTGATTGCCTTTTATTCCAATTTGTTTCTTGTGTAAATTGAGCATAAATTCAAATTAGATTGAGTCGAGTTGGTATGTCACAGAAGTGCATGGACTTTATGTAAGCTGTAGAATGGTAGTGGCAAAGTGGGCCTTAAAATTTCTTTGTGTGTGTGTGTTGTGAGCTTTCATACACACATTTTTGTGGAGAGACATACTTTCAGATCTCTTTGGGATGTACCCAAGAGTAGAGTAGCTGACTTCCATGGTAATTCAGTATTATGTGGTATATTCTTGAGGCAGGATTTCATAATATGCCCATAGCTGCCCTTGACCTTCAAGCCCTCCATCTCAGCCTGCAGAGTGCTGGAAATAGACGCGCGCGCCACAGCCACACCTGGAGAGCTACATCGTTTTTACGTTTTGCATTTATTTATTCTAAGACTGTTGTTGAAGTCCTGACCTGCACACGAGTGTCCGAGATGACAACTTGGAGTCTGCTCTCTCTGTTCGCTGTGCAGGTCCCCAGAGTCCCACCAAGGTCACTGGGCTGGGCCTTGTGCTGAGTCTCCTCCATCCCCACCCTCCTCTCTCTCAGTGTGTGCCTATGGCACCATTGCTGACTCACGGTCTTGGAGATTTGTATTTGTGATTCCTCCAAGAGTTTTATGGTGTTAGAGAATTGGGAGTTGGGGGTGGGCAAAATTAAGGTCCCTAAGGGGGTTCGTACTTCATTCTTAGGGTTTGGTTGTGAACTCAACCTTTAATACTGAGGCTTCTCTCCACCCTGACACTTCAGTCTTTGGTCATTTGTGGTGGTATCCGGGATCAAGCAAGTGCCATACCACTGAGCAGCATCCTAGACTTAATTATTTTGCATGTCCAGTTAGTTGTCCAGTTGTCCCAGTACCATTTGTTGCAGAGTAGCCATAAATTTAAATTTTGTTATTGTTGTTAACTGTCAACCCATGCCATTGATCAAAATATCTGTTCTTATGCCAATATCACTTTGTGGCAACTTGGGAAATTAGGGCATGTGAATCTTCCAAATTTGTTCTTTTGCAAGGTTGTTTAGCTATTCTGAGTCCTTTGCATTTTCCATGTGAGTCTCAAGTGCACTGCCACCTGTTCTTATAAATAAAGTTTTATTGGAGCACAGCCACACTCATTCATTTATGTATTGTCTGTCTGTTTTAGTGATTCAACAGCAGAATTGAATGATTCATACAGAGACCATATGGTATGCAAAACTGAAAATATCTATTGTTTGGCCCTTTATGGAAAAAGTTGTTGACACATACTTTAGATACTGAAGTAAATTTGTGTTTCACCTGAGAACAACAGTATGAAAGCACCTCTAATTCCCTCATGTGGTCGGGCAGGCAGACGTGCAGTGTGCAGTGTGCTAGACTGGAAGATGAGTATAGCAGTGAAGACATCAGTATAGTTCCTGCCTTTCAGAGGAGAGGCCTTCTCTGACCACTACAGTATATTTGCAATATGTCCCACCCCCGTGTTTTATAGTCTTCTTAGCACCTAGTCACTCCCTGACTGTCCAGACTGAGTTATGTGGGGTTTCCTTTCTCCCTCTAGAGTTCAATAGAATTTACAAGTAGAAGAATCCTGTGCTAGGCGCTCAGTGAAAGTACAAAGGCTGCAGGGATGTATACTAGATGTAGGCTTAGTATAAGGAAAAAGTCTATTGTGAGTTATAGCTGTTCCCTTGCCTACGATGCTGCCTGGTACCTCAGAAATAGAAGTATGTGTGTAGTTATAGATAGATCATTCTTTATAGTAGTGGTGATTGATTTATTTTTGTTTGGTTGGTTTGATGAGACAGAATTTCTCTGTAGCCCTGGCTGTCCTGGAAACTCACTCTGTAGACTAGGCTAGCCTTGAATTTAGAGATCTGTAACTGGAAATCAATTGGCAGTTCAGTTCACAGATTAGCAGTAGCAGCTCAAGCCACTCGCAAACACTCCATGGATATACCAGCAGTCCAGTTCAGTAGAGTTGGGTTATGACACACCTAGCAGAGGCAGCCAGGCTTCATCCTTGGCACAAGTCAGCCGGAGGAACCAGGAGTGATGCTAGGAAAAGTTCTCAGCTGTGCCTCTCTCAGCAAATCAAAGATCATCGAAGATGAGAGTTCCACGAGCATTGCACAGCTAGCTCTATAAGCAAGCCAAGCCCAGCCTCCGTCACCGTCCTTTTTATACACCCTCCAAATATCATATGTTCAGCATGTGTCTTGCCTCAGCATGTGCATCCAATCAGCCCAACCCCTTGTAGGCAGCAGGAAACTGCAGCACACCACCTGAAGATTTTTGGTGCATTTTTCTCTATGGAGACCCGACAAATGCAGCTCAACTACGCAATGTAAGGTGAACCAATACATAGATGTTGTTAGCAAAGAATCCTTCATCACGTGTCCTTTCACATGTTTGCTTTAGCAAAACATCCTCTCTCCTGTGTCTGCTTTAGCGAAATGTTCCTTCATGAGTCTGCCTTAGTCTTTCACCTGTGTCCACTTCAGGAAAACACTTCTTCACATCTTTGCTCCAGCAAAACACCATCCAACACAACTGACTCTCCAAAGAGCCCTTAAGTTTCCACTTCAGAGATCCACCTGCCTATGCCTCCTGAGTGTTGGGACTAAGAGCACGTACCACACTATCCAGTCCAGTAGTCAGTAGTCGTGACTGAACCTAGGACCCTGCACATGCTAGGCAAGCACTTTACCAAAGATAGATGGATGGATGGATGGATGGATAGATAGATAGATAGATAGATAGATAGATAGATAGATAGGTAGGTGATATTGGTTGATATTTCCTTTTTCTCTTTTCTACTCCTCTCTCATGATAACACAAGAGTTATTTAATGTCTCTGAAGCTTATTAGTCTTACCTTTAGGAAGGAATGATGAGATCATGACTAAATGTCTGTGGTTCTACCTAGCACTATCATATATGGGTGCTAGAAACTGTTTTCAGGTCCTGGGGAAGAGCAGTCAGTGCTCCTAACTGCCACCATCTCTCCAGACCTCTACATTATTTTTTGTTTGTTTTTTGAGACAGGATCTCTATTAAGTCCTAACTGTTCTAGAACTCACTATATAGATCAGGCTGGCCTCAAACTCACAGAAATCCTCCTGTCTCTGCCTACCAAGTGCTGGGGATTAAAGGTATGTGCCACCACACCTGGCCCTCTACATTATTTTTTGAAACAGTGTCTCACTGAACCTGGAACCCCTGATGAAGGCTAGACTGGCTGGCCATGGAGATCCAGAGATCTGCCTGTCTTTGCCCTTCCCGCTACCTGGGTCTATAGGTAGGTGCCATCATACCCAGCTGTTCCATAAATGCTGCCTGTCTGCCAAGCCCGACCATATCGGTCCTGTTAGTGTGAGAAGAAAATCAGCTTCCATGAGGTGTTGTCCTCTGACTTCCACACTTGCGCCATGGTACACATGTACAAACACAGATACTAAATAAACAGATAGGTCTGGGGAGACTGAGATGTTTCATTGGGTAAAGGCCTTGCTTGCTACCAAGCCCAGGGAACTGCTACCTGTGGTAGAAGGAAAGAACTGGTTTGAGAAAGTGGTCCTTTTACTCTTATATATGTACTTTGGCCTAAAAGCTCCTCCCTAAAGATAAATACATAAGCATAGTTTAAAAAAAATACTAATTCTAGTATTAGGATAAGGCAGAAGGATTGTGAGTTCAAGGCCAGCTGGAGCTAACTATCAAAGTCTTGTCTCCAAGCAGGGATGGGCTGACTAAGTATTAAGACATGATATACACACATAATAAATGAAAAAAGAAAAACCCACAATGAGTGCTTTGAAAACTAAAACTTGTTATAGTTTTTAAATACTATTTTATTTTTATGTGTTGTCTTAGCCAGGGTTTCTATTCCTGTACAAACATGACCAAGAAGCAAGTTGGGGAGGAAAGGGTTTGTTCAGCTTACACTTCTACACTTCTGTTCATCACCAAAGGGAATTAGGACTGGAACTCAAGCAGGTCAGGAAGCAGGAGCTGATGCAGAGGCCATGGAGGGATGTTACTTACTGGCTTGCTTCCTCTGGCTTGCTCAGCCTGCTCTCTTATAGAACCCAAGACTACCAGCCCAGGGATGGCACCACCCACAAGGGGCCCTCCTCCCTGATCACTAATTGAGAAAATGCCTTACAACTGGATCTCAGTGGAGGCCTTTCCTCAACGGAGGCTCCTTTCTCTGTGATAACTCCAGCCTGTGTCAAGTTGACACACAAAACCAGCCAGCACATTTGTATACATGTTTTACCTACTAGTATGTGCTACAAAAGAGTATTGGATCTCATAGAACCGAAGTTCCAGACATTTGTTAGTCAATATGTGGGTGTTGAGAATCAACCCTGGGATCTGGAAGCTCTGAGCTATCTCTCCAGCTCTTGTTTCGTTTTTATTTTGTTTTAGTTTTTTAGTGTTTTGAGGTAGTATCTTGCTGTGTAACTCTGACTGGCCTGACTCTATCTAACTCAGATTGACCTCAAATTCTCTCAGAGATTAACCTGTCTCAGCCTCTCAAGTGCTAAGATAGAGCTGTTCCACCACTGCTGGCTTACATTACAGGTCTTAAATCAGAACTGTCTAACACAAATCTCACCAGGCTAAAAGAAGGTTTTTGGCAACTCTGTCCCTCCAGGAGGCTGAAAGGTAGAGTAGAATTTCTTTTCTTGCTATTCCCAGTTTCTTAGAGCTGCTGCAAGTCTTGGCTTCTGGCCCTTCCCTCTGCTGCGCAGCCAGCAGCGGCTGGTACAGCCCTTCCATACCTGTGTCTACCTCTCCATAGCCAGCACACACCCAGTCTGTGAATTTAAGGACTCATATGACTACACTGAACCTACATGGACAGTCCAGGATCATCTTGCCATCTCGTAGTCCTAAGCTTAATCATATCTGCAGAGTTCTGTTTGTCACTTCAGATAATGTTTCCAGGTTTCAGAGCATGGCACTCAGTAGCAGTCACTTAAGGCCATTGTTCTCCAAGACGAAGCTGTGGCTTCAGGCACAAGGATAGAAGTGATTTTGACTCAGATAAAGGTGTGAGGTTGCAACCAACTATTTGAGAAGGCAAGAGACCTTTGGTCTGCAGGGGCGCTGGCAGCCTCGAGCACAGGGTGTCTTGGTTGTACATTCAGGTGCAGAGCCTGAAAGGAATGAGGTCCAACCCAGAGGAGAAGAAAGGTCTGAGCTGGGAAGAGAGAGGAAAGACAGAACGGCCTCTTTCTTCTGCTGGACAGCTGGGAAATTAGATGTGTCTCTACATCTCAGATCTCCTCACTAGCCCCATTGGACGGATGCATCTTTATGGTTAAGCAGCGCATACTTGCTAGACACTGTAGCTGGCCCCAGAGATGCAGTGTAATCCACAAAGCCTGCTTTCTCAGGCCTCAGTCTGGTGGAGGAAAACAATCACAGAGCTGCAGAGCTGTAGGATGGCATAGAAACCAGCAGTAAAGAAGCCTCTGTGTGTGTATGTGTGTGTGTGTGTGTGTGTGCGTGCGTGCGTGCACAAGATAGGCAGGAGATCTTTGAAGGAAGGTCCTGCTCACTGATATCTGAAGAATGGATTTAATTACTGGTTTGGATGCATTATACCACAGCTAACAAACAGTCCAGTTTAAAATCTTTTTTTTTTTTTTTTGGTTTTTCGAGGCAGGGTTTCTCTGTGTAGCCCTGGCTGTCCTGGAACTCACTCTGTAGACCAGGCTGGCTTCGAACTCAGAAATCCGCCTGCCTCTGCCTCCCAAGTGCTGGGATTAAAGGCGTGCGCCACCACCGCCCGGCTCCAGTTTAAATTCTTAAACAAAAATGGACTGAGGGGTAGGAGAAGGTCAGCGTCAGGGTCTGCTACTATAGTCAGTCTGGCTCCATCTTGGACGACTATGGGGTAAGTCTGCCTCTAGGTGCCTATTCCACCCCAGGCTGCTTGCCCCGAAGTGG
The DNA here is from genome assembly GCA_036184795.1 of Tokudaia tokunoshimensis. NCBI lineage: Eukaryota > Metazoa > Chordata > Mammalia > Rodentia > Muridae > Tokudaia > Tokudaia tokunoshimensis. Next base: position 116,550,285 of record BTHU01000005.1, on the reverse strand, counting down.
CAGAATTTAATCGGTCCACCTGCATGGCTGGCCTCCTCAGAAGCCGATATATCCAGAGCTCCTGATGAGAATGGGACACATTTGCTCCTATCACCCATTTTCCCTCTTGGCATTTGGTTCCAGGTCAAGGTTCATCTCTCAGCTGATCACTATGACCGATAAGCTTTACTGTTTTCTATATACTATTTGGTTTAAGTCTAATTCCTGAACCTCTCACTGTGGCAAGAAAAATGGATTTGTGCTTCCCAGGACACTTGGTTTGATTTTAGGCAGGAAGCTGGAAGTTCAGTTAGTGATCATCTCGGTACCCTTAGGAATGGGGGCAGAGTGAAGGGACAGAGACCCTGCCTGGTCTAATCATTTCATCTCCTTTGCTGAGAAACCCTGGGGTCCACTCCTCAATTAGCGATTTGTAAGTTCAAGTTTATTATGTACCGTTGACTGCCTCATTTTCTCTGTTTCTTTCTTAAGATTTGTTTTATTTCATGTATACAAATGAGTGTTTTGTCCTCATGTGCCGGCACCCACAGAGATCCGAAGAGGGCAGCAGGTGCCCTGGAACTGGAGTTCCAGGCATTTGTGAGCCAATCATGTGGGTGCTGGGAACTGAACCTGGGTCCTCTGCTATCGGCCACTAATCCATCTCTCCAGCCCCACTCCCTCTGATTCCTAACTAAAACCCCCAAGGTAAATGCAGAATACCCTTTGCATTAATCTCTGGATATCCCTTTTGTTGGGAGTGAGGTTGGAGGAATACAGGGATGGAACACGGGGCCTCACGTTTAGGGCATTCTGGCCCTAAACTTGTCCCTTGAAGGAACTGTACCTATGCCTTCCAAGGATAGGGATAGACAGTTTTAGGCTTATTTCCTGCAAAGTGGGATGGAAGAAACCTGCCTTTATAACTCAGGTGTCCAGTGTCCTCTCACACTGCGTGTGAAAGCACTTTATATGCCGTAAAGGGCCCCCCAGGCCCTGGCAGATGCTGAAGGAGAGGTGGTTCGCGTGCCTAACCCCACTTCTTGGCACTGAGCTTCCCAGGGAACTGTCCATTTGGCTCTTTTCTTAACCCTCTGTCTCCTCTCACAGGGTCACTCAGGATGTGTCAATTGTCTGGAGTGGAATGAGAAAGGAGAGTAAGTATGAGCTGCAGGGGCCAGGGAGGGGTCCGAGCGGCAGGGGAGTGGGTTCCTCAGCTTGGTACGGCTAAGGAGCTGGACCACGTTCTCTGACCACGTTCTCTGACATCCTTAGCTACCTCATGACTATCCATACCGTTTGATTAGTAACTCAAGTATAGACAGAAGTTTGGATAACATCCAAACCCTATTTTACTCTAGGCCAATGTATTGGGAGACTATTGGAAATTCTCAACAAAGTAAATTATAATCTAGTAATATTTAAAAGCTAACCTTAAGCCGGGCGGTGGTGGCGCACGCCTTTAATCCCAGCACTTGGGAGGCAGAGGCAGGTGGATTTCTGAGTTCGAGGCCAGCCTGGTCTACAGAGTGAGTTCCAGGATAGCCAGGGCTACACAGAGAAACCCTGTCTCAAAAAACCAAAAAAAAAAAAAAAAAAAAAAAAAAGCTAACCTTAAACTGCAACATCTACTGTCCTTTGAGTTATCTGTGCCCAGCTCTTATCCTCTGGGAATGGGGACGAGGCAGCCGGGCCTTGAAGTCAGAGCTCTTATTTCTGCCCTCAGCTTGCTGGCTTCTGGTTCTGATGACCAGCACACCATCGTGTGGGACCCACTGCACCACAAGAAGCTGCTCTCTATGCACACAGGACACACAGCAAATATCTTCTCTGTCAAGGTGAGCAAAACAAGCCACATGGCGGGACTGGGCTGTGGGCATGGTTGTATTGGTATAGCATGTCCTATGTATGTATTCCTGAGGTGTGGACACTGGAGAGTAGTGCTTGAACCCTGTCTCTCTTCTATGTTCTTCTCAAAACCATTGGCCAACTCAAGATCCATTTATATTTATTAAATTTGTATATGTTTGTTAGTGTGGGAGTACACATGTGTCATGCTGTGCATGTATGTTGTCATACATGTGGAGGTCATGAGAACACTGGCATAAGCCAGCTCTTGCCCCTCACCCTGTTCTCAGCACCCCTGTGGAGGCTAACTCCAGTTCATCAGATCGGACTCCCATTTCTGACCTCCAAGGGCAGACATGCAAAACACTCGTAGATCTTAGGGAAAAAAGCCAAAAACACCTAGCATAGATCTTATAGGTCTTCCACCTTCTCATAGGAAATGAATCTTTGTTTCCCTTGATAAAAGTGAATTTAGCTGTGAGGAGGTGGGAGGACCCTACAGACCTTGAAGCCCTGTTCTATGAGACTGTCCCTTTGAGACAAGTCTCCTATAATTCCAGGCCTGAAGCTCAGGTCTGTGGCTGAGAATGACCTTGACTTTCTGGTCCTCTGCTGTGCCTCCTCTGAGTACCATAAGTTTACCTGGTGCTGGGGACAGAACCCAGGGCTTCATGGCTGCTAGCCAAGCACTTTACTGTCTACAGTCTACAGTCTTTCCATCCCTGTGCACAGAAGTTAGTCTTGATCCCAGAGAACAAACCCAGAAGTGGCTTTTAGACTTTAGAATCACCTGTGGCTGGAGAGGAAAGAACTCCTGATGCTTGGGTCTCTTTGAAGAAAGTCATTTTTATTTGCTCTTTTGAGGCAGGGTTGAACTATGTAGATCAGGCTGCCCTCAAACCCATAGAGATCCACCTGCCCTGGCCTCCTGAATGCTAGGATTAAAGGCCTGTGCCACTATGTCTGGCTCAAACAGCCTCTGGAGATGTGTCAGAGTGACGGGATCTCTGTGGTGTCAGGCAGGGAGGCGGACCACAAGGGTGAGAATGGGGACTTGGTTCAGATTGACACCAGCCTGGATCGAGGGGGAGTTTGATGCCAGGTGCTTTATCCCACAGGTTTAACCATAGTTTAATCTGGGAAAAAAGTTTCCTGGTATACTACAATCCCTGGTACACACGGAATTGTAATTACATTGAAACTCGACTTGGGGTACATGCAATTTCTTCCAAAAGGACGGGTTCTAGGCTACCTGCACCAACTTAAGGGCCTAAGCAGTAGTCTGGCCTGGTCGTAGTCATACAAAGAGCATAGAGGTCTTTTAGGCTATTAGCCACTTCTGGTCCTGGCTGTAAGGGTCATTTAGATCACTAGCTACCTCTTGTCCTGACTGTATGACCTGGCCCAGCAGATAATACAAACCACCAGACTGTTAATGGCTTCCCATTTCCAGCATTCTGGATGGAAGAACAGGTTTTGCATCTTTCCATTAGAAAGACAGTCCTGCATGCTTATCATTCCTGGTTTCTTTGGAGATCTGTGGGCGCAGGACCTTGGTACCCTGCTCCCAAAAGCAGAGTTTTTGTACTGAGGTTGCCTGTCGCTGGGCACATTGGCTGCCAGGTGTAAGGATCTGAAGTGACCTGTGAGGAAAAGGCCTTGTCAGCCCCGCAGTTGTATATTTATATCTGTGGGCACATGAGTGTGGGCTGACGTTGAAATGTTCCACTCGGCCCCTTCCCCCCCTCCCCCCCCCCCCCCCGCTAATGTGAAGAGCAGTGACTGCCCGAAACCATAGCCACCTTAGAGAGCTCCGAACCTCATCACCCTGAGCTTTGCCTACTCGCTCTCTCACCTCCTGTGGGTGAGGGCCTATCATTTCTCTAGAAGCAGAACAACTGCAGCTTGGTTTGTGGTTCTGATGACCAATACATGATGTGCGGGAGGCCCTCTGTGCCAAAGGAGCTGGACAGTACCGTCCATGCGGTCAGACCTGGAACTGAGAGCCTTCAGTTTGGCATCACTAGTTCAGAGACGATATTTTGACAGGAGTTGTACACAGCCCATCTGGTGTTTTTATTGTCATCCTTTGGTTTGATTTGCTTTTAGGTTTTGGTGTTTTTATTTTATTTTATTTTAAAGATTTATTTATTTATTATATGTAAGTATACTGTGGCTGTCTTCAGACACACCAGAAGAGGGCATCAGATCTCATTACAGATGGTTGTGAGCCGCCATGTGATTGCTGGGATTTGAAATCATCACCTTCAGAAGAGCAGACGGTGCTCTTACCGGCTGAGCCATCTCTCCAGCCCCTTTTGATGTTTTTCTTTTCTTTTTCTTTCTTTTTTGTTGTTGTTGGTGGTAGGATTTTTGTTTGTTTTGTTTTGTTTGTTTGTTTGTTTGTTTGAGATAAGATTCCACTGTGTAGCAGTCTTGGCTGTTCTGGAACTTGCTTTGTAGACCAAGCTAAACTTGAACTCACAGAGATCTGCTTGGCTCTGCCTCCTGAGTGCTGGGATTAAAGGCGTACACCACCACCTCCCAACTAAAAACACGAAATTTTCAACAATGTATTATTATTGTTGTTTATTTTAGATAGGTATATGATATGGGAAGGGGGATGTGTGGAAGCCAGAGGACAGCTTTGTGAGATTGACTCCCTCCTTCCTTTTTGTGGTACCCCAGGATTGATTTCAAGTCACCAGGCTTGTATGGCACCCACTGCAATCTTTCCAGTTTGTTTAAGAAAAGCCTCCTCTTCAATGGAGGGCGTTAAAACACCGCCTCTGGGCATTTACCACATTCCACCCATGCTCTCCCCCTGGTGGCAACTGTGCTACATTGCAAATGTGGCAGCACTGAGGGCTCACTTAGCTTATTTTTGCTGTGGCTGGAATCTGTGCTACCTCTAAAGATTAGGGCATGCCCCTAAAAATAAGTTTATATATTCCTATTCCTAAGTGGCCAAGCAAAAAAGTGTTTTTTGTTTTCTCTTCCAAGCAAAAACAAAAAGGAGAGCTGGGATATAGCTCTGTGGTAGAGCAATAACCTGCCTTTCTCCATGCTGGGATCTGATCTGTCCCCAGTACAGGGAAGGAAGGAGGAGAGATAGACACACACACACACACACAGAGGGAGAGGGACAGAGAGGGATTTTATTCATCTGGAATGCTGTGTTCTCCACTTGGCAACAGGGGTGATGTTAGTAGTCTTGTAGTTGTCAGCCCTTCTCCGCTGTCTAGCATCTGGACTCTTCCCACTGTTTGCTATATAAGGATTATTTTGTTGGGCATTTTTGCCCAAATCCCCTTTTCTCTTTGGATCTTTTGGATCTTTCTTAGAAGTGGGAGTTTAGGTCAAAAGATGGGAATTGCTTTTTAATCCAAACCTGAATGGCTGGATGTGTGAACTGAGGTATAGGTGGATGGATGGATGGATGGATGGATGGATGGATGGATGGATGGATGGATGGATGGGTAGATGTATGTATGTGTATATACACACACACACACACACACACACACACACGTATATAATGCCAACAGTCTGGGTTTGAACAGTCTTGCTGTGTTCTGGAACTCGGTTGGTTGCTGTTCATTTGCTTGTTTTACTTTTATTTGGTGCTAGAATTGAACCGAGGACATCAGGATGTTACACATGTGGTCTGCCAGTAAGCTACGCCCTTAGTCATGATCCTTAAAGGTTTTTTTCTTCATCTATGCTCAGGATTAAACTTAGGCTTTTTCATATACTAAGTGAGCGCTTACCACTGAGAGACATACCCAGCCTCTAATTTACAATAAGATTGTTTTCAGTATTAGCAAGATAATGTAGCTGACCTGTTGTCTGGTATTTGGGAATTCTTAGTGGTATCGAGGATTATCATCCACTCAGTTCCTGCTTGGAAAGGAATCAGAAAAAAGGGCTCCTTAGGCAGCGCAGCTCAGCATGACTGGTGACCACTCCGACTGCATGAAGTACAGCTCTTGATTGGACTCTGGTGCTAATAGGCTGTTGCTCGATAGCCAGACTTATTTTGCTGAGCTCTTATAGACAAACTTACTTTCCTAAGTGATAGGAGAGGGAGAAGGACGGCATGCTGACACCCAGGCCAGTGTCCTAAAGTAGCCAGCACTACCCTATCTCCTGCCAATCATTCAATCTCTTGTGAGCAGTTCCTGCCTCATGCTGGAGACCGCATCTTGATCACGGGGGCAGCTGACTCCAAGGTGCATGTCCATGACCTTACGGTAAAGGAGACGATCCACATGTTTGGAGACCATACAAACCGGGTGAAGCGCATTGCCACGGCCCCCATGTGGCCTAACACATTCTGGAGCGCTGCTGAGGATGGGCTTATCCGGTAAGGGTCTCTGCATGAAATTACTTTATGTCCACCGCTTCAGTGGCCCTGCTGTGGTGCCTCCTTCCACAGACCTGGTCTCGCCTTCTAGCAGACAGGAAGTGGGTCTCGCCCCTGTTCCAGTGCCCTGTGTAGTTGCGTATTTGCCCTGTTCCCTTCAAAGATGGCATTATTTCCCTCCTTTCTTTTCCATTTGGGGTACTGGGATACATGGCCTCTTACATACCAGATGAATTTTCTTCCACTGAGCTAAGTGACAGACACCCCCGTGTCACGGGAGGGTTGGATGCTGAGATGAGGCTTGCTCTGTAGCAGGTCTTAGTTCCTCAGCTGCTCGAGGACTGAGATCCCAAGGGTGCTCCTCCTCAGTCTGCCCCCACTGTGGTGATGAGAGAGGGTCCCTGTTGCTCAGGTTAGCTTCAGACACGGGGCTCAGTGGATCCCACACTTTGTTCGTAAACAGCTAGGCATGAGCATGTACCGTACGTACACTAAGTAATGTATAAACTCATTACACTGTGCTTGCAAGCAGGTCTCTGAAGCAAGGTAGAACAGGTCCAATCATAGTTCTCTCTCAGTGTTAAGTGTGAAAAGGCCACTGCCCCCCAGAACTTTAGTCTCTTTATTTATAAAATAGAAATAATCACAATATCTCCTTTGTTGATATGAGTATGATAGCTGAGAACATTTCATGCAAAACACACAGTACTTAAAAGACAGCCTTGGTCAATGGCATGCCCAGGAAGCGCTTGCTGACCTAACGGACCACCTCACTGTCAGGGCCAGCTGTGGAAGCCAAGCAATCTGAGCGTCAGGTAGAATCCTGAGGACACAGGCAGCAGAAATATCCTAGCAGTGTGTGGATATGAGCTGGACTTCAAGAGCACATAGTCGATGGGCAAGAAGAAAAGACAGAGTGGATTCCCCTCCTGAGTGGGTGCTGTGAAGGCAGGGTGAAGTGACATACAAGATAAAGAATGCCGTGGGTACAGGCTGGGACACCGCCCAGCAGCAGGGAGCCCACCTAATGTATGTGAAGCCCTACATCCAATCCCTAGTACAGAGAGAGGGAAGAGAAAGGCTCTGCTTATAATTGGCCCACATAGAAAGCTGAGGAAAGCAAGGTATGTGAAATTGGGTCTTAAAGTCAGAGTATGGAGTTTGATAAACTTAACACTCAGGCTGCAGGTATCAAGTGGCAGAAGAACGATGTCAGACTATTTTAGGAAGAGCATTCCAGTTAAGATGGCCTAGAAGGACCAGTTAACTGCGTGAGGCTTTTTGAGCCAGCTAGGCAAGAAGCAACTGGGTGCATGGGGGGGGTGCCATGCCCCCTTCTGGAGGATCCTGTGTAGTGCAGCAGAAGTGTCCCTCTGCCCTAGCAGGACTCTACCTACTGCTTTTCCTTTGCTGTGCAATTGGGGCTGAGGGGCTGAGGGACTGGCCCTGACTTTCCTGGTCTTAGGCAGCTCTAGATAAGCTTAGTTCCCTTTTCTCTCACCTCCGTGTAGCCCTTGTTTCCTGAAAGTAGACTAGGATGGCGCATCACATAGTAGGCTCTGGGGCTTGGAGTTTTGCTTGGTTCATTGATTGGTTTTTAAGAAAAGGTTTTACTATGCACCTCAGGTTGTCCTTAACCTCACTACGTAGCTCAGGATTTGAACTCCTGATCCTCCTGCCTCAGCCTTTTGAGTGCTAGGATGACAAGCAGTCCTGTGCCACTACAACACTAATGGTCAGAGACATTCAATAAACGATCTGGGATATCACGTCTTTGCAGTACAGAGCAGAACACCTGCTAAGACTGTGGCATGTAAACCACCATTAGTGTTGTAGCAGCACAGGGCTGGTGTTTTAATTAATAGTCCATGGGAAACACTCAGGACCGCATCGGATGAACAGCACGTTTTTGTTCAATATTAGCAGTTGGGTGGAGTAACAGTAGCAGGAATGCTGATATTTACAAAATCTCAAGTGTAGGAGCTCAAGGGTTAAGGATAAGTCAGAATATGTTAAGCCAGACATAGTGGTGCATGCCTTTAATCCTAGCACTTTGGGAGGAAGATGGATCTCTGAGTTGGAGGCTAGCCTGGTCTACAAAGTGAGTGCCAGGTTAGTCAGAGCTACATAGTAAGACCATGTCTTAAAAACAAAAATCAAACAAACAAAAAAGGCTACTCTAAGCCGGGCGGTGGTGGCGCACGCCTTTAATCCCAGCACTTGGGAGGCAGAGGCAGGCGGATTTCTGAGTTCGAGGCCAGCCTGGTCTACAAAGTGAGTTCCAGGACAGCCAGGGCTACACAGAGAAACCCTGTCTCGAAAAACCAAAAAAAAAAGGCTACTCTAGGCACCTGGCTTGCAGTGGACGTAATCCCCTCTTGCATCACAAGGACTTGGTCTCTCCCCTGCTTTCTACATAAGAACCCTGGTCACTGATTTCACCCTCCCTTACAGCCAGTATGACCTTCGGGAGAGCAGCAAACACTCAGAGGTGCTGATCGACCTAACCGAATACTGTGGTCCAATGGTGGAGGCCAAGTGCCTCACTGTCAACCCCCAGGATAACAACTGCCTGGCAGTAGGGGCCAGTGGGCCCTTTGTGAGGCTCTACGACATTCGAATGATCCATAACCACAGGTACGACCAGCCGACACTGGAAATTCTGCCCCCCGCCCCGGGAAATTTGTCTGTAACCCCACCCCAAAAATCACTGTCTATTTCCTGCTAGTTACCCTACTGCTGTTAGTATCTGTGCAGAGTGACAGACAGTCTTTTCAGTTACAGTCATTTATCTGGGGGGCAGGGAGGAGGGGGTAGGTTTATGTGCCATGGTGCATGGGTAGAGATCAGAGGACCTTTATGGAGTTAATTCTCTGATTCTACCCTGTGGGTCCTGGGGAATGGAACTCTGCTCGTCAGACTTGGCAGGTGGAGGTAGTTTAGTGCCCCAGAGTCAGTCTTGGATTTTGTTTTTCCTTCTTCCCCCTGATCCCTTTTCTTGTTTTTTTGAGACAAGATCTTTTATTATGTATTATGTAGTCTTTTTCTCCCTGAGACAGGGTTTCTCTGGGTACCCCTGGCTGCCTGTAACTCAATATGTAGACAGGCTAGCCTAGAAATCACAGAGATCAACCTGCCTCTGCCTTGTAAGTACTGGGATTAAAGGCATGGATCACCACCGCTGGGCTGTGTTATGTAATCTTGGCTAGCCTAGAACCCATCATGTAAATCAGGTTGGCCTTGAACTCACAGAGATCCCAAGTGTTTAGATTATGCCAGCATGCCTGATTCCAAAGTTAGACTCTTACACATGTAATATTTTGTACATATAGTTTTGCTTATTATGGTACTGGGATAGAACATGTAGCCGTGTGCATGCTAGACTACCACTAACTACATACCTGTCCCTATTTTATTTAAAAAAACAAAAACAAAAAACAAAAAACTGAAAGATCAGGACTGGAGAGATGGCTCAGCGGTTAACATTTGTTTGGCTCCCATGCCAGATGGCCACTCACTGCTCGAGCCACAGGGATCTGGTGGCTTCTTCTGGACCTGTACTCACATGCTCAGACCCTCACTCAGACATAGTCACATAATTTTTAAAATAAAATATATATTTAAAACAGAAAAGGAAAGTCAAGAGCACAGACTGCAATCCCAGCACTTGAGACGTAGGGAGAGAGGCTCAGAGGTTCAAGGCTATCTTTTTCTACAGAGCTGAATCTGAAGTCAGCCTCAGCCAATGTGACCCTGTCTCAGAAAAGAAAGAGAGGTCAGTCTCTTGGGAGAACCCAAGCATTCTCCACAGCCTTGGCTATCCCTGATCCTAGGACAGGTCTAGCCTGCTCTACTTTCCCTGGTGGATATGTCCACAGACATCTAAAGAGCAAACCTTGGAGTTGCTTACAGCAGGAAGGAAGATAACTTCTGTCCTTCTGTACCTCTAGGGACATAACCCCAGGTTTTCTCTGTGAAGTGTGATTCAGCTATCCTGGGACAGCTAGCCAGTTTTAACTGTCCAATTTTCCTTCCATCAGAAAGAGCATGAAGCAGAACCCTTCAGCAGGCGTGCACACCTTCTGTGACCGGCAGAAACCCCTTCCAGACGGTGCGGCACAGTATTATGTCGCAGGTAGGGCCCAGCCTGGTTCTTGACTGGACCTTGGCTCTTTCTGGGGCTGTCCAGAGAGGGAGGGGATGGGGGACAAGGGCTAGAATCAGACAGGTCTAGACTTCACTCCTCACCTTGACCAGCAGTGTAACTGTCAACAAATCACTTAACTCTGAGGAGTTTTTTTCTCTTTAAAAATGGGATTGTAATCCCAGAACTCTAGAGGCTAAGGCAGGAGGTTCAAACCGCAGCACTAATCTGAAAGAGCTCGTAATAAAACCATTCTGGACTACACAGCAGGACCCTGTGTCACACACAAGGACAGAGGGCAAGCCGGAGGCTGCTGGCCCATCGAGTATACTGAGGGCTCAACACTTGTGGCCACCTCCATCAAGTGGGTGGCTAGATTTCCAATTTGGTTGTCTTTACACTGTCCCTGACTCTCGCGTGCTCTTCTTGTCAGGTCACCTGCCGGTGAAGCTGCCTGACTATAACAGCCGTCTGAGAGTGCTGGTTGCCACCTATGTGACCTTCAGCCCCAGTGGCACGGAGCTGCTGGTCAACATGGGAGGAGAGCAGGTATGTCCACTGCCTGTGAGACTCACCCGTGTTCCCTGTCTCGGCAGGTAAAAGTATCAGCTTCTCTGTAAATGACATGTGACATGTGAGGAACCACAGTTACCCTAACCGAGTCTTTTTATTTCCTTCTCTTTTTAAAGAACTAGACACACATAGGGTATTTTGGTTAAGAATACTTTAGAGGCTCTTTCTGCCATCTTGGCGCCTCCAGAGGCCTGCTGGGAACAGGACTTGTAAAAGCAAGTCTGTCTGGAAGGCTGTGGTACAAGGCCACTTTTGCTGGCTACAAGCGAGGTCTCCAGAACCAAAGAGAGTACACGGCTCTTCTTAAAATTGAAGGCGTTTACGCCTGAGATGAAACTGAGTTCTACTTAGGCAAGAGATGTGCTTGTGTATAAAGCAAAAAACAATACAGTGACTCCTGGAAGCAAACCAAACAAAACCAGAGTGATCTGGGGAAAAGTAACTCAGGCCCATGGAAACAGTGGCGTGGTTCACGCCAAATTCCAAATCAACCTTCCTGCTGCAAAGGCCACTGGACACACCATCCCGGATTTAAACTAATGGAGGATAAATAAATAAAAGTAGATTTGATTTAAAAAAAAAAAAAAAGAGCCAGGCAGTGGTGGCACACGCCTTTAATCCCAGCACTTGGGAGGCAGAGGCAGGAGGATTTCTGAGTTTGAGGCCAGCCTGGTCTACAGAGTGAGTTCCAGGACAGCCAGGGATGCACAGAGAAAACCTGTCTTGAAAAACCAAAAAAAAAGGAAAAAAAAGTGCTTTAGAGAGTCTGGCAAGTGACTCCTCAGGTAAAAATGCTTGCTATTCAAGCCTGACAACCTGAGTTTAGTCCCCAGATCCTGACGTAGAAGGAGAGAACCCACTCTCAAGCTGGGGCTGGGGATGGTGGCACACACTTTTATTCCCACCACTTGGGAGGCAAAGGCATATGGATCTCTGAGTTTAAGACCAGCCTGGTCTACAGAGTGAGTTCCAGGCTAACCAGAACCATTGAAAGCAAATGGAAGAAAGCTGTCCCGACGTCCACGTGCACTGTGGTGTGTGCTTGCCCGCATTCACAGGGACACCACACACTCGCAGCCTAACCAAGAGGAGAAGAACAAGGAGACCGGCATTGACACTGACAGACCACAGGCTAGGGGTGGTAGTCACTGAACAGCGTGCCTGCCTAACGTGCACAAAACCAAGTTTGATCCCTACCACCACATAAGCCAGGAAACCAGGGATGGTGATTATACCTTCAAATCCCAGTGTGCGAGAGGTAAACACCAGAGGATCATCCTTGGTTAAACGCAACAAGTTCAAGGCCAGCCTAGGATACGTGGAACCCTATATGAGAGGGAGGGAGAGGAGAGGAGAGGAGAGGAGATGGAGAAGGTAGGGGAAGGAGAGGGAAAGGAAGTGACAGACAGATGATGCTGGCTTCCTGTGGTGGCTCCTGTAATCCCAGCTTCCGGCAGCTGACACAGGAGATAGAAAATACAAGGCCAACCTCAGTTCACAGTGAGACCTGTCTCTGAAAAAGAAGGGAATGCTACACTCTTAACACTAACCTGCTGCTTACTGTAAATTCCAGTGACTTGAAGCAATTGTCTGTCTTTTTCTGAGCCTCAGTTTCCTTTCCTGGTGTTTCCTGGAAGGAAATCCTTGAGGCTGAGAACTCAACCAAGCTGTGAACTAGGGCCATCTTTGAGAAGTGTTGCTTGATAATGCCAAGGTGCTAACCCCTGCTCATGTGCTCTCAACTCGATGTGTCCTGAGCCTTGTAGAAATTTTTCTCCAGTCATCTCTTGCCGTGACACTAGCTTTCTCACAAACATGACGGGACAGATGCAAATACAGACACAAACGCAGCAGAGCACAAACCCAAAGGAGCCGGGCTGGAGAACGGGAGAGCCCCTGGCAGAGCAGTCAGAGGCGGGCAGGGCTGGTTGGAGGCCTGGCTATGCTGTCCCCTGCTCTTAGGACCCTGGTAACATATGGAATTCTGAGTTTGTGTTTCTTCATCTGCAGAAAAGATGAGACTGATGCTAATAGGCTCTTCACGTTGTACTTTCTGTGATAAGTCCATATACACTTAGCAGAACTCTGGAACAAAATAAGCATCGAATAGCACTCAGTTTTAATAACAGATAACATTTGCTTACTGACAGGAGTAATTGACTTCTCTTCTCTGAGGCCTCGGTTTTCTCATCTATAAAACAAGATATTTGCACCTTTGAGGACCTTTCAGATTTAAGTATGTGCTCCCAGGTAATGGCCATATGTCAGCAAGGGCTTTGTGTCAGTCACATAGCCTACCCCAAGCCTCAAAAGCTTGGAGGATTTTCCTGCTTAAGGTTCCTTTCGTGGAAACATCTGGCTAGCTCTGTGGTTCCATGCTCTGTGCTCCCTGGGAGTGCTCCCGGGCAGTTGAGGATCCTGGTCTTGAAAGCTGCCCTGATCTTGCTGATGCTTCAGCCACATCCTTGCCTCATGGCCTCCATCTCCTCCATCCCAGGTGTATTTGTTTGACTTGACTTACAAGCAACGGCCATATACCTTCCTCTTGCCTAGAAAATGCCACCCAGTGGGTAAGTTCTCCCTTAGGGAACCCATGCTGTGGTGGGTGGAGGCTCGTGTACTTAACTCTGGAGAAGCCCACTCTTTACTCTGACCTGTGTCTATACCCTCCAAGAGAAGATCGCTACACTATCAGAAGGATAGTCAGAAGGGTCGGAGATCTGTCCGAGGCTTTGCATCCTGCTCTGTGGAAGATGGGCCCTTCCCGTGCCCCGTCTTAAGAACTTGAAGTAGTTGCCCTTTCCCTTCTCATCCTGGTTCATGGATTTCTTCCTGTGCTTACAGCGGATGCGCCCACCTCTTCACTCCTCATTTCCTCCCCAACCTCAGCTGTGGGGAATGTCAGACAGAAAGGAGCTATAGCCTCTGTAGCCAGCAGAGGGCGCACAGGCTTTTCTTTATACCACTGCCTCCTGCCTGTCCTGACTTGTTTTCTGGGACTGGGTTAGACCTGGGAGAATAGTCGCACAATGGAGCCATCAGATCCTGTGATGGAAGCCAGAGGGATGCAGAGAAGTGAAACCCTCCTCCTGAGGTGTCACTGTTACTTTCTTCTCATTCTGCCAGAAGTCCAGAATGGCAAGATGTCTACTAATGGTGTGTCCAACGGCGTGTCGAATGGCCTACACCTTCACAGCAATGGCTTCCGGCTGCCGGAAAGCAAGGGGTGTACCAGGTGAGGCCAGCTGGCCTCAGTGGCCTTTCAGTCTTAGTTACAGCTTATGGTCGGGAGAGAGAAACGTGACCTGTAAACCTCTCTTCTTGGGGTTGGAGAAACTACTCAGCAGTCAAGCACAGGCTGCTCTTTCAGAGGACCCAGCTTCCATTCCCAGAACCTATATAGCTGTCCACAGCTGTCCGAAGCTCCATTTCTAGGAGATCCAGTGTTTGCTTCTGGCCTTCTCAGGCACTGCACATACTTGGTGCACAGACATTGATATAGGAAAAACACCCATAATACAAAAATCTCAACAAAAACATACACACACAATGTACGTATGCATGTACACGTATGCACACATAAACAAAAAAACCCTTCCTCCTGACTTTAACTAAGCTGTGAATCCCAGATGGTAGAGGCTGGGCCAGAGAGGCTTCTTAGAGAGCAGCTAGTGTTCCGAAAGCAACTTCTGAGAGGCAGCCAAACATATCCAAATTGAGGTTTGTCCTTCTGTCCCAGTCGCTGAGGTAAGGGTCCAGAGGCTAGCTGTCTCTTAGCATTGAACTCTGTCTCCATGCAGATGGTCCATCCCATTACATAATTTCCCATTTTACAATACAGCCCTGCCTCTGTTCTCTTCTCGCCCCTCTGTTGGGCTTAGACATTCAAATTGTCCAGTCCTTGGGAAAAACAATTCTCCCATAGGCAGAAGTAGAATGGTCACAAGGTTAATTAATTCAGTGTGGATGCAGGTGGCATCAGTGGCTGTTACCTGAGCCCAAGTGTTTGATTAATAATTGCTTTATACCTTTCCAGACAGCCTTTCCTGCCTCTCTTTTACTGATCCCCAGTATTTGGAATGATACATATTCTTTTGTGGCCCAAGCTCAGGGTGAAAGTGTCCCCTTCTCCTGGACGGCAGTGAGATGCCCAGGGTCCACAAAAACCATGCATGGCCCTTGGGTGGGACTGTGGACCTCTAATGGTCTGACTTGGCCCCCTCCCTCCCAGCCCCCAGGTGGAGCTGCCCCCATACCTGGAGCGTGTGAAGCAGCAGGCCAACGAAGCCTTTGCCTGCCAGCAGTGGACCCAGGCCATCCAGCTCTATAGCAAGGCTGTGCAAAAGGCCCCTCACAATGCCATGCTCTACGGAAACCGAGCCGCTGCCTACATGAAGCGCAAGTGGTGAGTGGATCAGAACAAGGGCTGACGCACCTGGACCGTGAGACCAAGTGGCTAGGGCATCCACAGAAGGTGGCATTGGCATCCCACTGCCTCTTGGGGCCTCTTGAACATAGGCTCCTCTTTTCTACCTAAGGCTGAGGTAGCACAAGGCATTTAGTGTGCAGGAGATTAAGTTATACGTTATAAATGGAAGTAGGGATTAAGAGGAGTGTTCATACTAATTATTGGAGAATTGAGGCTTGGATTGGACTTTGAAAGAAGAGTGGAATCTTGATAGATACAACTGAGGAGCTTGACGAACTCAGTTTGTATCTTCATAGAATGATTCTGCGGCTGAATGGCCCTGCATTTGCTTTCTGGGCTCTTAAACCTACTACTCACTGGACCAAGTACAAACTAGACTTCAGAGATACACTGACTGGTGATAAAAGGTCAGTATCCTAAGATGCCCCCCATCTTCAGAGATCATCAGAGCCCAAGTCCTGCCTGCAGCACCATCAGACAGGCAGGCAGTCAGGCAGGCAGACCCCATCCCCCAGCCAGGGCCAAGACTAGGATGGATCGAGCTGGGCCCACAGCCATTTCTGCTCCGTCTGGCATCCGTCGGCTCTGCCCAGACAGACAGGCCAGCTGGTGTGCCATCGTCTGGCTGAAACTAGGCAGGCCTGGGAAGCTTAAGAAACCCACCCAAGTCAGCAGGATGGGAGTGGGGAGATGCCACACACAGAGAAGGTAGCTGAAGCATCAGGAGTTTCCCTAGGGATTAAGGGACACCCACATTCAAAAGAGGACTCTCTGGGGGCCGGCCATCTGAGGTGTATCACCTCTCTAACACTGGTTGGGTAGGATGTGACAGCCCCTTCATCTAGACTTGGCTGAGGGCTCAGCTTCATGTCTGTATTTTTGCTGAGAGAAGTTGGTGATTTCCTAAATCACAACTTGTTTTCTGAGTTCCTACTATGTGCTAGGTACTAGGGAAACAGAGTTCTATCACTCTTGAGTTCCTGTGCCCCATAGTGCCCAGCCACTGGACACAAATAACATCTCTGACATAGTTCAGCATGAAACAGTAAGCAGGAAGCAGGAAGTCTTGTCAATGGTCAGGTATAGTGCTTTGGGTACCAAGAAGAGTTGAGTCACCTCAGCTCAGGATCAGGGAAGCCTCAGAAAGATGTCGTGTGTGAATGGGCTCTAAGTGTGGGCAGCTTAGACAAGGAGATGAGGGGGAGGAGAGGACTGTGGGGAAGGACATTGCAGGGAGAGGAAATGGTGTGAACAAAGGCGTGGGGGCGGGGGACTGACTGAAGAGCCTGCTTCAGAACAGCAAATCCATTTGGCTGGAGCAGAGGGTTCTGGAAAGGACTGGCAGGGGATGAGTCTGTGAGGTAGCCTGGGGCTTGCCTGGAAAGGGCTTGGAATGCAGAGGGTGGCATTTGGCCTTGATTCAGTGTGTGATGGGCAGCTACTGGAGAGATTTGAGCAGAGGGCTGTCTTTTCAGGGAGATTGATCTGGCAGTACATCTAGGATGGGTGAGCCCTGGGGCCAGCCTGCTCTTCCCCCCCCATCTCCACATGCCTGCCAGTGACCCCTAGAATGTCACATTCTGTCCCAGGCCAATCTCCCCAGGGCTACCATCTGCTCCTGGAAACAGACCACCCTCTGGCTCCTGGCTGGTCTCTGGTCTGGCTCTTGCTAGGAGCTCAGAAAGGGGCACCTTGCAGGCAGTAACTGGGTTTCCAAACAGCGCCTGCTCCTTCGTCATAGCCACTCATTCTGACGCAGAGCACACCATCAAAGAGCTCTGCTTCCTGCCTGCCCCACATTGCTTAGCTGTCCGTTCCTAGTCTAAGGGCTGGGTACTCCTTCGGACTACATGACTAGAGAGGGTCAGGAGGCACCTTCTGTGACCTGTGCCCTGGTGAAGGGACCCTTGGCTTTAGTGAGTGCTGCTTCCTGCACAATAGGCCCAGCCCAGCCCAGTAGGAAGGTGGGGGGTGACTTCAATCCCCAGCATTGACAATATGAACATTTACGTGTTTCTAAAGGGGAAAGTGGCCCTCCTTGCTGCTTAGCTGTACAGATGAGAGGCAAAAAGGGTTTCTGGCAACAGGGAGGTGTGCCTGAAAAAGAGGGCTTCTCCCTCTACCCCTCCAATAGAAAGCCTCCACTCCCCTTTCTCCATACTTCTCCATTGGAGAAAAGAGTAGAGAGGATTTGGAGCTCCTGGTGTGCACAGCCCCCTCACCATCAGCTTCCAGAGAGCTGACTTTGCCAGACAGTCAGGCCCCATCCTCCAGCCCCAGGAGGTGGAGGCCACAGCTGCTGCAGATCAGTCAGCCAGGACAGAGGGGGGTCTGGCTGAGGGCATGCTGCCTGCTGGTCAGACCCTGAGCCCCTGGCCTAACACTTCTGGCTTCTCCAGACCACAGAACTGTCCTTGAGGGCCCCCTGCCTTGGACATAGCTTTGAAGGCCAGCGGGGGGATTTGAGGAGGTGGATGAAGGAAAGAGAAGGAGGGCTTGGGGAGTCTGAGGTGGGCAGGATGCCAGGCCTTCTGCTGCAGAGCTGCGGGTTCCTGAGGTGAGCAGTGCACAGTTGCAGTCTGTGCCCAGCAGAGGGCAGCCCAGCACTGCTTTTCACTATCTGAGCCCCGGGCTCCTGGCCTGTTCCTCAGCTTCTCTGGCTCCAGGGAGGGAGTACTGGGCCGAGCCCAGGCTTCATTTCCATATCTCCTCACCCTGAGGTTTGTCAGAGATGGCCTAGAAGTAGCCACAGAAAATGGTGGGAACCTTGTATTTGCCACAGGGCCTCCCTCTGAGCTATGTTACTGTTCCTTCCCAGGGATGGCGACCACTATGATGCCCTCCGGGACTGCCTCAAGGCCATCTCCCTAAACCCTTGCCACCTGAAGGCACACTTCCGTCTGGCCCGGTGCCTCTTTGAGCTGAAATATGTGGCTGAAGCTCTGGAGTGCCTGGATGACTTCAAAGGGAAGTTCCCAGAGCAGGCCCACAGCAGCGCTTGTGACGCACTGGGCCGGGACATCACAGCTGCCCTTTTCTCCAAAAGCGATGGTGGTGAGTGTGTGCCCAGGAGACACAGCTGTCCGTTCCCTACCCAGAAAGGCCAGGGTGCTTTGATCTAAAAGCCCTGGCTTCAGAGGCCGAATCTCAAACTCCATGGCCTTAAGACAGTCTGCTGAGCCCTGAAACTCACTTTTCATACCTGAAGAAGGGGACGGTCGGCATCTCCCATTGAAACTCCGTTGAAGGTTAATGTTAGCATCCAAGGCACCCGGTCCAGCCCAGTCAGGCCGTGTGGCTCCAGCTGGGCCTTGGCAGAGAGCGCACTGGGCCAAGAGGCGAGTGCTGTTTGTTGCCTTTGTTTCAGTCTGGGCCTGTGCAGCAGGCATGGTGTCTAGGACGGTGCCTTAGTTCCCAGCTCAGCAACACCAGCTTGAACTGTGTGGCCATGGGTCCAGCACAGCCGCCAAACTAGTCTCATCTGCAAAGGGCTCACACACCAAGTCTGCCCAGTGCCTCTGTAGAGTTGGAGGGCAAGCTGGGTCATGGTGCCATGGGCTACAATAAGAGAACTGGTCTCACCAGAGGCAGATTCGCTCGTTCTGTGAATAGTGTTCAGGCTGAAGCCAGCCATGCAAATTCCTACGGACTTCTCTTAGTTCTCCAGAGTAAAGCTGGGGCAGACGGCCTTGTCGTCAGGTCTGGGCTGGAAACTTAGCACAGAGGTAGAGGAGACAGTGAGGGGATGAAGGGAAGGGAAGCCTCCCACCTCTCCTTCCTCACCTCCCTCCCACCTCTCCTTCCTTACCTCCCTCCCACCTCTCCTTGCTTTCTGCCCCAGAGGAGAAGAAGGCAGCTGGTGGTGGTCCAGTTCGCCTTCGAAGCACAAGTCGCAAGGACTCCATCTCAGAAGACGAAATGGTGCTACGGGAACGGAGCTACGACTATCAGTTCCGCTACTGTGGCCACTGCAACACCACCACGGATATCAAGGAGGCAAATTTCTTTGGCAGGTCTGAGGCCCTGAGCAGGAGGAGGGTGCATATCCCAGTTGGCAGAAAGGGTTTGAGGGGTGGGGCCCCACAGGAGACATGATTTGGGGGTACTCGTTGCCTGGCTCTGCCTCTGTACCCTTAGGTTCCTCTGGCAGCCTCTGTTTCTTTGTTTGTACAGTGAAACCAGCCATACCACTCATGGGGTCATAACAGACTGGTCAGAAGTTTCCTCTGCCTCTCCCCACTCCATCTAGTGTCCCAGAGCTTGCTGGCTTTGTCTGGACACTTGGAGCTTTTGTCTGCTACTGAATGAAAGGGGAGCAAGAACTATAAGGCTGGGAGACCATGCCCTGGGACACACTCGGGGGGGGGGGGTACTCAGGGACACAGCCTGTGTTCTCAGACACTCCCACCCCAAGCCCTGTCCTTGCTTTGTTTATACCCTTGGACTTACATCCAGAGGGTCCCTCCCCCAAGATCCCCTCCCCCAAGATCCCCTCTGAGTGTCAACAGTGTGTGAGGGCCTATATTATGGATGGATGGATGGACTGTAGGATTTGCTAGTCAGGGTCCAAGAAGTCTTGGATTGCTGAGGAAAGGTTTAGCTAGATGAGGCTGTTCTTATAAGAGATAGAGATAAGAGTTGGTCCTACATCAATCAGCGAGGTAATAATGTACCTTGTGGATACTACAGTACCATATTGGAAGGACCCAAACAGTCACTGATATTGGGGTTTTTTTATTTTGTTTTTGCTTTTTGAGACAGGGTTTTACTGTGTAGCCCTGGCTGTCCTGGAACTTGCTCTGTAGACCAGGCTGGCCTCAAAATCACAGAGATCTGCCTGTGCTGGGATTGAAAGTGTGCACCACCATGCCCAGCAACTGATGCTGGGTTTTAATACAGTGATGACTGGTATATGCGGTTTGGAAGAGGGAGCTCATTTGCATGGGAGAGTTGTGAGTCAAGGGTAGGAACTCTTGAGTGTGAGGAATTGAGTGGTCCCAGGCTTCAGCCTTTCCCTGCACTTTTAGGGCAGTCTCCACCTGACCTCCCTGCCCTTTGCCCCCTGCCAGCAATGCTCAGTACATCGTCAGCGGCTCTGATGATGGCTCCTTCTTCATCTGGGAAAAGGAGACCACCAACCTTGTCCGAGTGCTCCAGGGGGATGAATCCATTGTCAACTGCTTGCAGCCGCACCCCAGCTACTGCTTCCTGGCCACCAGTGGCATCGACCCTGTTGTGCGACTCTGGAACCCACGACCAGAGGTGAGGACACAAGCAAAGTCCATAAGGACTGTGTTTGGAGCCAGGGAAGGGAAGGGAGCTGTATAGGCTAGAGACCGCTGGGAAAGAGAAAACTGAAAAGTAGGAACCCCTAGGCCCTAGGAAGCTCGAAATGCAGTGGGCATTTCTGGGGTGAGATTGGCTTTTGTATTCTTGGAGCATATCCTTGAGCTAGCCATGAAGGTGAACCGCCCATATACCAAGTGCAGGTGTGCAAGGAGGTGAACCGAACTAGACCAGCCTCTTGTGGGAACGCCTCAGGCTCCCCGGAGGCCTTTCCCTTCATAGGCTACTGTGAGGAGTCCTGCAGAAGCTGTTCAAGGACTGTCCTAGGGGCACAGACTTTGGAGTTGATTGCTGTGCAGTCTTGTGCACAGAGCACTTAGGCTAGTGTGGCCTCCTCTGCTCTCAATGCCAGTGGGCAGGTAAGCCTTCCAGAGACAGCTGACTGAAGTTCATATGGTGGATCTGAATCCAGAACCAGTTCGCTGTAACTTTTATAAAGAGGACCCCACCGGACCTATCCTTGAAGGAGAAAATGTAAAGGGTTGTTAGAGGTAGGGGGTGCCTTATCAGGTCCCCAGCCAGCACATATGAGGCATCCCCCTCCATGTATTCCTGTGTGCACACTTCTCCCCTTGTGTTTAATCTTATGTGCCCCTTAGATACCCCAGTGTGTGTGTGTCTCTCCTCAGCCCCTGTGCATATGCCACGGTACTTGTGCATTCCTCATACCTGCTGTCCCTCCACCCTGAGCTCACTAGAACTGCCTTTTCTTGACAGAGTGAAGACCTCACAGGCCGAGTTGTGGAGGATATGGAGGGTGCCTCTCAGGCCAACCAGCGGCGCATGAATGCCAATCCCTTGGAGGCGATGCTGCTGGACATGGGCTACCGGATCACGGGCCTGAGCAGTGGGGGCGCTGGGGCCTCTGATGACGAGGACAGCGCAGAGGGCCAGGTGCAGTGCCGGCCCAGCTAGCTGCTCCTAGCCCCAGTTCCCAGCCCTGTGCCGGAGATCAGAGGGCTGGGCTCTGTTTGGTTTGTCTTTCCCACCCCCATTTTTCATTGCCCCCATTTTGTTTGTTAGTTTGACATTGTGGGTGGGGATTGCTGCAACTTGCTGGCTTTCAGACTCTTGGGCTGATTGTCCCTTGACTGTCCCCAGCCCTGAGCAGAAAAGCAGGAGAGGAAACCCTCCGTATGCCCTTACCTCCTGCTTCTGTGTCTCTGGAAGGCTCTGGCCCTTCTTAAAACCCCTTCTTAAAATCTCCAGTGGGGAGGCAAGAGCTGAAGCTGTCTTCAAGGACTGCCCTGCCCCTCAGTTGGCAACAGAAAGGGAGTGGAACTCCCTGCTGGCAAAGGCTTGCCTTGGCCTGCGGTTGCCACTCTGTCCTGCTCCGGGGCTAGCTCCCCTGTGGTCTTTCTGGAAGGTCCTTCACAGCCACCAGTGTTCCGTGGAAGCACAGGGAACTGGGAACCCACAGTGGCAAGGTCAGGCCACCTGCCCTGGTGGCAGTGGAGCTTCCCCACCCCCTCACCCCCTACCCTGCCTGTCCGAGGCTGTCTCTGAGGGCTTTGCCTTTCCTATGGTGTGACAGGGGTGGGGTGCCTCCCCACCCACCTGCCCATGCAAGTACTAATGCGCCATGGCCGCTCTCCTGGGGCGCTCCTCGGCCTCACTGTGACCTTTCTGCCGGAGCTCCCAGCCAGGCCTACTCTGCTGAGGTGGCGCTTCCTAAGGACCTTTCTCGCCCTCTCTGCCCTCCTTCCCACCCACGTGCTGAGCCGCCACAAAGACCAAAGAAGTGATGGCTTTTCTCTGTCCCCTGCTGCTCTGGGGGGAGGGGGTGGGATAGTCCTTAGTGCAGCCGTCCCTCCTCAGCAGCCCCGAGCTTTACACTGGACACAGCGCCCACTCCACACCAAGCCTCCCTCTGCCTCGGTCCCCTTGGCTCCTGCTGTGGAGCTGGGAGTTGGTTCGTGCCAGTCTCCCCCAGCCCCGTGTGCTTCCTCTGGGCTGCAGCCCTCCAGCTGCAGCCTCTGGGGAGAAGCAGCCTCCCTCCCTCCCTCACCCCTGTCTCTGCCAGGTGCCTCCTCTCAGTCAAGCTTCCGAGCAGCCCTGGAGACAGGAGGCCATGTTAAAAGCTTTTTCACAGTTTTAAGGAGACGAGGGGGGTGAGGCTGGTGGTGGGGGGTCTGGCACCATCTCATTGCTTTAATCTCAGCGACACAGGTGGCAGCTTCTCACCCTTCCTGCCCACCCCAGGTCCTCTTCCCACCCCTCTCCTAGCTTGGTAATGAAGTGTATTTATTGGTGAAGGAAACAGCTGCTGCTGCTGCTTCTCCTGCTGCTGGAACTCGCTCCCCTGTCTCTTCCTCATGACCTTTCTCAAGCCAGGGAGGGGGAGTGGGAGTGTTGGGCTAGGCCCTGGGGCACAAGAACTGGCCAGGGTCCCTTTGCTTTCCTCTGTTGAAGCCACCTGCCACCCCCCTGTCCATCCTCCTGTCTCCCACCCGCCTGCCTAGCCTGGACCCTGCAGTGTGGAGACACATAAGCCTTACTGTCCTCTGGGGCAGGAGCCGAGCCTTTTGTTGCTCTGCTCCCAGGAGAGTGAGGGTGACACAATTGATTAAAACCATTTTGTTGTAGCTGTGACTGGTGGCATTTGTTGGGTCCCTCCCTGCCATGGCTCTGTGACAACCACTCCTCTGCCTTGCAGGTCACACAGCCCAGCAGGCCTGGGACAAAGCCCACGGCCCAGCAAGAGCTGGGATTGGACATCATCAGCTTTTACTCTCAGGCTTTCTCCCTTTGGGAATGAAGGATTTGAAATCTTGGTAGTTTTCAGATTCACAATGCCCTGGGGGCCATCCCTACTGCATGCCAGGGGAGCACTTCCCACTGAGCCACACTCCCCGCCCTATCTTTTCTTTACTAGTCAGTCCCAGATGGGATCTATGTACCTGCTGGTGCTGTGCAGCCTCTCAAACTCTTTTCAAAGCAGACACCACTGCTTGTTCTAATTCCACATCAAGTCATTTTTATTACAGTGACTAGCAGTAAAAACCCGTTTTTGTTTTTGAGACAGGTCCACTGTGTATTCTGTAGTCTGGCTGTCCTGGTAGAACAGGAACCTTGAACTTAAACAGAGATGGGCCGGCTTCCCCTGTGGTAAGGTTAAAGGCATGTGTTACCGAAGCCAGCTAAAACCCAACTTCTTAAAAGGATATAGTCAAAAGCAGTTTAGGGACTGTTAGTGCCACAAGAACAGTCCTACTGTGAAACTTAAGATCTTCTCTTTGTAGCTATGGGAAGAACCAAGCTGAGATAGCTGCCTGTGCCTCATCAGGTCTAGACAAAGACCCTGTGTTCCCAAATTAAGTCTCCAGGCGTTTGCAGACTGCAAGAGAGGTACAGTGTCCCAAGGCAAGGAAGCACAATGCAGTGTCGTATCTGTGATTGACTAGGGGATGGTTGTAGATAGTGGGCTGGAGGGGCTGCCTGGAGGATCAGAGTCCTCAGTAAGAGACTGACTGTTGGCTTGCCCCTGTGACAAGGAGTCGTTAGAATTTACCAAGAGGCTAGGAACGGTTATAAGCACTTGTTCTTCCAGAGGACCCGAGTTCTGTCCCTAGCATACATGTCAACCATCTGTAACTCCAGTTCCAGGGGACCCAACACTATCTCCTGGCCTCATGGGCACTGCATACATGTGGTGCAAAGACATATGTGCAGACAAACACCTAGACCCACAAAATAAAAATAAGTAGGAAGTGAATGAGAAGCTGTTTTGGAATTCACAATATAGAGCAGGAGTTTTACCAGGACCCCCCTTTTCTTTGCCATTGGTGTTCCTTTTTCTCCTCTTAGTTAATAGCTTTAACCATTTTTTTCCTAGAGTAGTTTTAGGGTTACAGAAAGTTGAGGGGCCATGAGATGACTTGATAAGATCCATGACGCACAGGCCTTAGGACCCAGATGTAGCTGTAATCCCAGTGCCAGGGTAGCAGAGACAGGAAGACCCTGGCTTGTTAGAAGTCCAGCTGAGTCAGTAAACTCCAAGTCCCATAAAAGGCCTCAAAACCCCAGGGCAATAGAGGAGGACACCCAACACCAACCATGACTGCACAACATGTACACACACAGATGCGCACATGTGTACCATGCACAGAAGCAAAAAACGCAGTGAGTTCCGTGTGCCTCTCTCCCTGGCTAGGTCTCTGTTATTGGTTCCTTGAGCTTGTCTATATATTGGTCACTTTTTCAGTGCTGTGACAAAATATCTGAGAAAACCAACTTAAACCAGGGATGGTTTATTTTGGTTCATGGTTTCATAGGCTTTGGGTGATGATCAGCTGGTCCCCTTGCCTTTCAGCCTGTGTGTGGCAAGGCAGACACCTGGTGGGACAAGGGACAGAGGGAAGTTACCCACCTCACAGTAACCAGAGTGCAGAGAGACAAAAAGGAAAACACCCAGTGAGCTCTCCTCTGATCAGGCTTCCTCCCTTAATACCCAGCATTGATGGATTAGCTATGGATAAAGAGCACCGTCAAGATCCATAATGCCACCATAGCGGTGTGACATGTGGCACTGTGAATGAGCCAGTATTAAGGGTTTGTTTTTTTTCTTTTTTTTTTTCAAGACAGGGTTTTCTCTGTGTAGCCCTGGCTGTCCTGGAACTCACTCTGTAGACCAGGCTGGCCTCAAACTTAGATTTGTTTGCCTCTGCTAGGATTAAAGGAATGCACCACCACCGCCTCTTGGCTACGAGAGAGAGAGAGAGAGAGAGAGAGAGAGAGAGAGAGAGACAGAGACAGAGACAGAGAGAGACAGAGAGCGAGCGCGAGAGAGAGCGAGCGAGGGAGAGAGAGAGAGGAGAGAGAGCGAGAGGGAGAGACAGAGACAGAGAGAGAGAGGGAGAGAGAGAGAGCGAGCGAGGGAGAGAGAGAGGGAGAGACAGAGACACAGAGAGAGCGAGGGAGAGAGAGAGAGAGAGCGAGGGAGAGAGAGAGAGAGAGCGAGGGAGAGAGAGAGAGAGAGAACCCGTGGAAGCCCAGACTCCAGCTCCAGGGAATGCGATGCCATCTTCTGGGTTTCACATACATCTGCCCAATCTCCAGCAGAGTGAGACTGGTAGAAAATAACAAGAAAACCCATGTGACCTTGAGTTCTGTACTGAGGTTTTAGATGCAACATCAAGAGTAAGGTCAATGAGGCACATTGAAGTAAAACTTCATCCAACTGAAAAACTTGGGGATCAGCAAAGGATACTGTTAAAAAATGAAAACTCAAACCAAGGATTATGAGGAAATAGTGGCAAAACACCAGAGAAAGGATTTGGGTCTGAAATATGCAGGTCCTACATCTTGAGTCAGGGTCTCTTGGAGCCTAGGGTAGCTTTGAACTCACTAAGATTACAGGCATATACCACCAAGCCCAACTTGCTGATTTTCTTTGATCTCCTGAGATGGTCTCACACTGTAGCCCAGGCTGGCCTGTACTCTTAGTGAGTTGAAGTACTGAGATGGCAGGCGTGAGCCGTCACACTCAGCTCCAAAGAGCTCAGCAGTGGGAGGTAAAAGCAAGAGAGTCAGGAGTTCAAGGTCAGCCTGAGCTACAAGACCTTCGTCTCAAAAGGGGTTCTGGGGTGGATTCAAAGATATATACAGGAGCTGGCTCAGTGGTTAAGAGTACTGGCCGCTCTTCCATAGTACCTGGGTTCAATTCACAGCAGCTACATGGTGGCTGTCAACTCTAATTATGGCGGATCAGACTCCTTTTTCTGACTCTTTATATAATCTGACAGGCATGGTAGCAGGCAGATCTCAGAGGAGTTTGAGGCCAGCCTAGTCTACAGAGAAGGAGAGGAGAGAGAAGCCAAACATGGTGGCACACACTTTTAATACTAGCACTTAGAAGGATGAGGTAGGTGGATCTCTGAGTTTGAAGCTAGCCTGTTCAAGTTCCAGGAGAGCCAGAGCCATATAATAGACCCTGTCACAAACCCCACGCCACCCCTAAAAAAAATCCTCACCAAAGGTAAGCATTGTGAAATGATAGCTAATATGACAGGTGTGTAGTGGTGCATGCCTTCAATCCCAGTACTCAGAAGGGAGAGGCAGGAGGATCTCTGAGTTTGAGTCTACCCTGGGTTATATAAAGAGTTCCAGGCTAGCCAGTGCATCTTAGACCCTGTCTTTAAAAAAAAACAACAAAAAAAAAAAACAGTCATCATGTCATTACATTTTTAAAAAGTCAACATGTCCCTACAAAATAGCAAAATAACAGAAAACTTTACACATCTATCAGGATGGTTTAAACAAAGGACAATACTAAATGCTAATAAGCATGTGGAGCAACTGTAACTTGATTCATTGCTGTTTAAAAAGGCAAAATTATAATCAGAAACAGGTTCTTTCTACATAGCCTAAGCTGGCTTGCAACTTTATGTAGCCCAGATTTATGAACCTTCTCTTTAAGTCTCCCACATGCCGGGGTTATAAGCAATAGCTGCAACACTTAAGCAATATACTCACTTTTAGGGAGAGAATGCAGTTCTTACAAAACCAAACATGGTCTACTACACTGTCCAGATGAACTTGTTGACATTCACTGAAATGAGGCAAAGTCAAACTGTGCAAAAACACATACCTGGATGTTTGTAGGTGTTTGTTCATGATTGTCTAAACTGGAATCACCCAGCACGTGCTTCAAAAGGTCAGAGGATAAACTAGTTACAATCAGCTATAATCATAAAATGGAATGTTCCTGGAAAAACAATCCTTTTTCATACACATGAAAATAAATATTATGCCAGGCGGTGGTGGTGCACGCCTTTAATCCTAGTGCTTGGGAGGCAGAGGCAGGCGGATTTCTGAGTTTGAGGCTAGCCTGGTCTACAAAGTGAGTTCCAGGATAGCCAGGGCTACACAGAGAAACTCTGCCTCAAAAAACAAACAACAAAAAAAAAAAAAAGAAAAATATTAAGGGGGGAAAAAAGCCAGGCAGACATGGCAAGCCTTTAACTCCAGTACTCAAGATGCAGAGGCAGGCGAATCTCTGCAAGCAAAAAACAAGAAAGGTAACAGATGTAGCTGTGTGCTGTGGCTTGTACCTGTGGTCCCAACTACAGAGGACACTGAAGAAGAGTGCCCGGAGTTCAGTGTTCAAGGCCAGCATAAGCAGTATCTATCCCATGTCAGGAAAAAAAAAAAGTGGGAGGAGCTGGAGACATGGCCCATCAGTTAAGAGCACTGGCTGCTCTTCCGGAAGACTGGCCAGGTTCACCACCTGATACACACAAGGCAGCCCAAACCCATCTGTACAGACCCAAGAGATCCCAAGCTCCCTTCTGGCCTCAGAGACCTATGCAGACAAAACACCCACAATACATACAAAATATTTTAATGCACAGTGAAATCAGTAAAGGTGACTTGTTTTACCATTCCAGCTATGTGGCTCTGGAAAAGGCAAAAGTATGAAGACAGGAAAAAAAGATCAGCGGAGTTCCATTTTTAAAGCGCTGCACACGTGTGACTCATCTAAAGCTCTCACTGGCCCTGCTGATAAGAGAGCCTGGAGGTTCAGATAAGCCCACGTGGTGGAAATGCACAGCAAAGCCGACATTACAAATAGATGTGTGGGCAGGTGTAGCCCCAGAGACCTGCGATGGTCTCGGTACAGAGCATGCCAAAATATGGTTGCCGAACCTGCTGAGAGTTTGGCAGTTGAGTGAGTCTCAGGCCTGGCCGTAGTCAGGACTGCCTAGGATCTTTTAAATGTTTCCCTTATACCCTACCCAGAGCCTCTGGATTGATTTGCCGGAGTTCAGCAATCTGTGTAGTTCTTTGAACCCTACTCAGGTTCTGTCTGTGATGAAGCCAGAGGTGAGAACACTAATCTGGCCATATTCAAGCTATATGAGCATAGACAATGAATTCCAAAGAGAATGGGGAAAAGGATGACTGGCTCCAGGCCGTATAGCAAATTTAGCAATGGCCGGGGCTAAATCCCTGATCTCTGTCTGGTTCCTAGTTCGGTTCTTTGAATGATTTTCTTGGGACTGAAGAGATGGCTCAGCAGCTGGTGAATGACTCTTTCAGGGAACTCGGGATCTCACTCCCAGTCCTCATGTGGTGGCTCAGAACCATCTGAAACTCCAGTTCTAGGGGAGCCAACAAGCTATTCTGACCTCTAAGAATGCTAAGCACGAACATGGTGCACAGATAGACATAGAGGCAAACACTCATTAAAAATAAAACTTTTAAGTCGTTGTCTTAGCACGCCCAAGGCCCTAATTTTTCACTAAAACACTACAATATTTCCTTTTTTTAAAAGATTTATTTATTTATTATATGTAAGTACACTGTAGCTGTCTTCAGACACCCCAGAAGAGGCCATCAGATCTCATTACGGATGGTTGTGAATCATCATGTGGTTGCTGGGATTTGAACTCAGGACCTTCAGAAGAACAGTCAGTACTCCTAACCACTGAGCCATCTCTCCAGTGCACTACAACATTTTCTTATGTTAGTACTCCTGATATGTGTTTCAGCTTTCTGTGTGCCTGGCAGTGGGCTGGCCACTGGCTCAGTATTGCACACAGTAGACCTGGTTCCTGACTGTTCCTGCCAGCCCAGAGCTTCCAGATTATCTGGAAGTTGTGGAATAGCAAGTTAGAGGGTTGTGTTGGCCCCTGAACATTGGCCTTCAATGGGAAACAAGATCCTCTTAGGTACTGTTCAGCTGGTGTCCCACCATGTGTCAGGCTCAGGCCTAAGGAGATCAACGTGGGCACTGAGAGGTGGAAGGCTGTCAAGGTTGGAAGGTGGATTCAAGGTTAAGGCAGGAAGACTGAAAAGAGACACTGCAGGGTGAGTTTAGGCTTCTGGAGCAACAGGGGCTCCACCTCTCTCAGACTGACCCGCAGCTTCCTGGAAGTGCTTTTTATTGTTACATAAAAGACACTTTTAGCACGTCAACTTCCTCATACCAAAACCTCTTATGTGATCTAAGGTTGTCTTGAAGGAACCACCACCCAAGCAATTCTCAGCCCCGGGAGACTTCTGGTTTGCCAGACAGGTCTCCAGACTAAGTTATGGAAAGGCTCTGAGAATCCTTCAAAAGAACAAACCCATAAAGTCCTATATAACAATCCCTGACAAAAGGCTGCTTCAAAGCCTGGGTGCCATCACTCCAGACTCAGGCCAAATGCTACAGAAGGCATCCCGCTCTAAGGTAGGACTGGTCTGCTCTCCACTGCCTCATTTGTTTAAATGAAAATAGGTCCTAGCCCTAGTAAGCCGTAGCTTACTGTTCCAGACTGACTTTCTCTGTTCTTGTCATTCTCCCTTTCTGGCAGAGACAGGCAAATGTGACTTGGACTCTAATATGTGCTTATGCCTCAGGCAAGTCCATCTTGTACACCTCCCACGCCCCCAACCTCTTTGGATGTGTTCTTGCAGCAAGATGGAGACTGTTGCTGGCTCTGGTTATCTTCCTTCACTGTAAGGAGGCTCTAAATGATGGTGAGAGAATAGGTGGGTAAGGGTTTTCCACTAGTGATGCACAGTTTTAATTGCTGCTGATTAGCGTTGAATCCTTATGTGGACCAGGCATCACAACCCCAAGATAGCTAGGTGTGGTGACGGATACCTTTAGCCCCAGTGTTCCAGAGATGCAGGAGAGTCTCCTCGAGTTCCAGGCCAACCAGAGAACGATGGCACAAGATGTACACAGCCTCTTGAGACACAAAGCTTAAGAAGAACTTATTTACTGGTTGGAGAGATCAGCAGTTAAGAGCAATTGTTGCTCTTGCAGAGGACCAAGATTTGATTCCCAAGAACCCAGATGGTGGCTCATAACTGTAACTCCAGTCCCAAGAAAGCCAATACTCTCTTCTGATCTCCATGGGCACCAGGCATGAATGTGGTGCACAGACAGACATACATGCAAGCAAAACAGTCATATCAATCATATATATATATATATATATATATATATATATATATATATATGATTCAAGTGTTTTGTAAAACAAGGTTTCTTTTTTCTTTCATTAGAATCGAGCTGGTGCTGAGGTTGCAGACTGTGTCACTATGCCCAGTATTTTTTGTTGTTTATGTGTTTTTTGTTTTTTAAGACAGGTTTCTCTTTGCAGTCCTGGTTATCTAGAACTCGATATGTAGACCAAGCTGGCCCCAAATGCCAGAAATCCTCTTGCATCTACCTCCAGAGTGCTGGGATTAAAGGTGTGTACCACCACATCCAGCTCTGTGCCCAGTTTTACTCCAGCTGTTTCCTATTGCAAGTATGAGGAAACCGATGTTCTATTTCAATAGCTCCTTTCAATAGCTCCTGCCCCCTAGGCCTCAGACCCTAAACCCACCGGCCATCTCCGGAGTCCACGTTTGCACCATGCTTTGCCGCCCTCCTTGTCACCTTGCTGGGGTAAATCCACCCATAAGAGGGAGAATAGGAAGCTGAACTCTGATACCTGAAGAGCCAGGGACTTAGTTGTCAAATGGTTTCTTCATTAAATGATTGGCTCCTTCAGTCCCCTCTCAGCTGTGGAAAGTTTCACAGCCCTAATGGGGATGGCGAGGTGAAAAAAGGAGGGGGAGGGGAGAAGAAGAGAAAGGGGAACAGGGAGGAGAGGGAAGAGGGAGAAAGAAAGGTATCCAGTCTCCAGAAGGTAAGGTGTGATAATGGAACTGGCCAGAAAGATCACAAAATCCACAAAATCAAAGACACCGCCTGCTGGCGCACCACACTACGCATCCGGTCCAGGAGTCCCTCCAACCAGCAGCCCCGGCAGCCTCTAACTGTCCCATCTCACCTTTGCAGGTTTACTGACGGAGAGGTAGCTTCCCCAGAAAGGAGACCATATATGGTCAACAAATAGCTCCTGGGGTACTCCTTGAGCAAGCTGCCTCTCCCAGCTGATTATAGGGACCTGGTAGGTCCAGTCAGTCCCTTTCTCAAGGAGTTTACAATCTCCCTGGGGAGATTGCTGTGTAAACAGCTAATGCTAATGCAAGTACACATGAATATTCAACAGGTGAAAACAGCCTTCGTGCTCTGGAAGCACAGGAGAAGCATTAGGCTGAAGCCTTGAACATGGTGCAGGAGAGGAGGCAAAGGGCATTCCCGATTACGGAATGGTGTAAGCAAGGACAGGAGGTATAAGGTACATTGAGGCCAGCACCATAAAATCACAAGGACACAGAGATGAGTCTAGAAAGGAAATTTGGGATCAGCCCAGGGAGAAGTTTGGATCCAGAGTGAGTGAAATGCTTGGAGAGCGGGTGTTTGTGAGCCCTGGGGAGTCCCTGAGGAGTCGGTTGAGGAGCCGTCCTGAGTCCTGCTCCCACCAAGAAAGGACGCACCCTAAGCTCATTCTTCTAAGGAGCAGCATCCTACCCTCAGAGGTCTACCAGCTTGACAGGTTCTACTCTGCCATCCGCCCCTCCCCCAGGCAGCCCCATAAATGGATCCAGATGGTCATTCCTATTTTCGGTAGTGTATGTGTTGGGGGAGGGGTGGCTCTGAACCCCATCAATCCTCAAACAAACTCTCTGTGTAAGAGGAGCTTCTTCCAGGCCCCGCTGTGATCCTCTGAGCCTGGGAGGCAGAGATAGTCTTTGATGGAGATTATCCATCTGGCTTGGGGGGCGTGGAGACAGGCAGAGGAGGGAAAGACCAGGCCAGGGAGAGCTCTGGGTGAGAAAGGAGGTGATGTATGTGAGAGGAGGGGCCCTGTGAGGGGCTGTAGTGGAAGACAAGCCCTCAGAGGAGTCAGGGATGGAGCTTGCTTCTCTACACGACCTTCCTGTCCTGGCTTCTGTAGCTACCGAAGGCAAAGCACTGTACCCATCAGCCTTTAGGAACCCCTGAAAAGGGCTAGGGACACAAGGAAGTAGCAAATGATAAGCTAGGTCCCTTTGCTCAGACAATCTGTTACCAAAATATTATGCCAAGCCTGTAAGTATTTGTTACGAATCTGGTTTAGTGAACATCGGTTAAGAACCACTAAGCACTACACTAGCTTGACACTCGGTTTACAGAAATGGTAGGCAATCATTCCCTAACTGGGTTTCAGTCAGTTGGGGAAAAAATACATTGCTCTAAATGCACTCTGATGAAAAGGGGTGTTCCAGAGGAGATTGACAGGGACTTTCTAATTCAGACTGGAAGCCAACAATTGGCTAACTGAGGAAATGGTGTCGCATCGCATCTAAGTCTGGAAGAATAAGTGGAAGTTAGTTTAAATAGGTAGAGGAGTATATTAAAGGTAGGGATGGGGTGTGTGACATATTCCTCAGTATGAAGAATAGTACTTGAGGAAGGAAATGATCAGATGTTAGGGTAGTATAGTGAAGAAGTAAGAAATAGATGCAGTCTGGAAGCTTTGGAGCCTCGTAAGGTAAAGCATGGTGTATATTTGTATCCTACACTAAGTGCAAAGGGAAGCCATTGAAGTTTGTCAGATTAAATGTATTTTGTTAATACTGCCAACTTCATGGCAGACCCCCGGAGACTTACCTTGGTTGTTTGCTTATACATACATACAAGCATTGATTAAAAGGCATAGAAAAGAATATCAAAGATGCACAGGAGAAGTTAGACAGCTACTATGATTGGGTCAAGAACTAATGTGATTTACTCATCTGACAACTCTTTAATGGGCCCTTAAACTATTCCGAATTGTCCTGGAGGCTGGATGCTGCTCTTCAGGGGTCACACTGTACGGGGTCCTTCATGAAAGAGGTACAAACATGCTCAAAGAATTTTGAGTGGATTAGAATTGGCTTCAGCTAAGATACTAATGAGATATTTAAAAGATATGTAAATAAACATTTAGTAAACATTCACTAGGTGTGAGCGCAGTTCTTGGAGTGTCTGCTCTGCAGTGGTAGCAACTGTACTACCTAGTACC
This sequence comes from Tokudaia tokunoshimensis, assembly GCA_036184795.1. NCBI lineage: Eukaryota > Metazoa > Chordata > Mammalia > Rodentia > Muridae > Tokudaia > Tokudaia tokunoshimensis. The sequence goes on along the minus strand of BTHU01000005.1, from coordinate 116,516,725 downwards.
TGTATTAACTAGTTTAGTCAAAGACCTTTGGATTTTCCACAGCACAGATTCTTTTTTTTTTTTTTTTAATGCATGTAAGTATCAGGACAGCAGGCTTTCGGCAGGTTACCATTAAAGAAGAGTAATTTCGTGGAAGCAGATCTTCTCAAAGGCTTAGCTTTCGCCTTCCCTAGACATTCATCCACACCTTCTGTTGGCTAATCGCCTCAGGTGCTGAGGAACTGAGTCTGGCTATACTAAGCAATAGCTTCTAGCCAGAAAGAAGTGCTTAGCCCCACCTGACAGGTCTGCTTCACCTGCAGAAACAATATGCCTGAGTAGGGAAAACAACCCACTCTGGTCTCAGTCAAACCACAGGAGATATATATATATAGATAGATATCCTCAAGATCCACTGTTCCAATAAAGCAGTCTCAGCCGTTGAAACAATCTGTCTGCCTCTCTGCCTCATTTTTCTTACACCTTCCTGTAGCCTGGTTCCCTTCTTGTCTTCCAAACCCATCCCACCCACTCCTCACCACATAACATTCCACTTCCGTGTCTCTCTGCTTATCCCTCTGAAAATCCAAAGATTCCAAGACTGGAGCCTGGCCACTTTGTGTTCTTGAGTGTGATCTTAAGACAAGCTCTAATTGCTAACTAGTTTTCTATTAAACAAAAAAGGACCCGGCTTAGTGATGCACACTTTTAATCCCAGCACTTGGGAGGCAGAGTTAGAAATTCAAGGCCAGTCTGGTCTACAAAGTGACAGACAGCTACATAGTGAGACCGTCTGTTTCAAAACAAGAATAAAGGGATTTACCTAAGTCTTGGATGATATTCTCTACTGCACATAGTGACCTCAAGTTTCCTGTCTTGGCACCTCGGCATACGTGCCCTCCCCAGGCCCAAGGCAAACATCACTCTCGTCACAACGCTGCGTGTGTCTCTCATACATACCAAGATTTTTGTTTGACCTTCCTTTACACCATCACGTAACAGACTATTACGTAACTCCTACCAGACTGAAAAGGACAAAAGAAATCTAAAAAGACTTGTGTTTGAACCGTGGCTCACTTCATTTCTAAGAGCCTTCATCTCTAATTTGTAACCTGGGGAAAACAAATTTGTATGTCTAATCAGTTTATGGACAGTAGTAACAATGAATATCAAGCGCTTGGCGCCTATGAAGTGATCAATAAATAGTTCCTGCACCACGTGCCGGCATACTGAACCGCGGTTGGTTGTAGGTTCCTAGGGCTAGACTGAGAGCTTCCTGAGGTTCATGTAAATGCTGCGCTACAAACGCGGGAAAGACGCTAAACTAGCCGGGCCCAGAAGGACCAGGCTCCAATTCCCGGAGGGAAGATAGACCAAGCGGACCCCCACCTCTAGGAAGTGACGACACAGGGGCGAGCAGCGCCGTGGTCGGCCTTCCCGAGCGGGGCGCGCGCAGGATGGCGGAAGCGGAAGGGAGTTCTCCGCTCCTGTTACAGCAGCCGCCGCCCCCTCCTCGGATGGCGGAAGTAGAAACGCCGACGGGGGCCGAGACGGACATGAAGCGGTACCACGGGTCCGGTGGCGTCGTCATGGACGTGGAACGGAGCCGTTTCCCTTACTGCGTGGTATGGACACCCATCCCGGTGCTCACGTGAGTCTCTTCCGGTGTCGCCGCGAAGTCGGGGAGGGCCGGAGCATCCTCCGGTGTGCCATTCTAGCCTTTTTTCCCCAAAACTTACAGCAACCCTTACTCCGGGCTAGGCTAGCCCCCGTCACCTGTGAGGTGCGCGGTCCCCTTGGATGTGGGGCATATTTCCGGCCCTCCTTGGGGAGGAGGATAGGTGTAGATGGGTAGCAAAGATCAGGTAATTAGCACGCCGTTAAGCTGCAGGTGTACAGAAAAGACCCTTATCCATTGTCTGAAGAGACATCGTCATTCATTCACTGTTTTGGTTTTTTCATTCATTGAGCGAATGAGTACGTACTTGTCATCTGCTCTGCTCAAGACGTTTTGCCTTTAGAAGCAAAAGTGAGAGTTTGATTGAGGCCACACTGGTTCGTGGAATGTTAGCATTGGGAGGTCCCAATCATCATCTGAGTTGCAAAGCAGTATCAGCTACCTAGGTGTCTGCCTCCCAGTGGAAGAATGCAGCTTACTGCCCTCCTACCTTAGTCCTAACAGTCTCGACAGTTTACAAGCTTGATTTTCTGAAATAGAAATCCCCTTCCCCCATGGTGAAGCTGAGTTTCTTGTAACATTGTCTTGGTCAGTTGACTACCCCAGCAAGAAGATACCCAGAAGCCAGTTAGTTCACTGACTGTATAACTTGTCTTTCAGCTGGCATTGTACCTCTCACCTGAGGAAATACATTTCTTTTTTTCCTCTGTCAAAACCAGTCACTAGGCATGGTGATCCATACCTTTAACGCTAGCACTTGGAGACAGAGGCAAGCAGATATCTGTGAGTTGGAGGGCAGCCTGAACTATATGGTAGGAATTCTTGGCCAGCCAGGCATGCATAGTGAGACCCAATCTGAAACAAACAAACAAACAAAAAATAACAACCAAACAAACAAAAAGAGCCAAGTTGTGTGGAGAAGGAATCATTTTTAGCCTCAAATGTTTCTGATCTTAAAATCACTTTAATCTTTTGGCTTTGTATTTATTTTACTGGTTTTGAGACAAGATCTTGATATGTAGCCCAGGTATTTAGTGTGTAGCGCACCCTGACTTTGAACTCCTGTTTGCCCTGCCTCAGACTCCTGTGTTCTGGGACTACAGGTGTAAACTACTACTCCATCCATCCCCTGACCCTAATGTTTCAATTATGTAAAGCTTCTTGGGTCTGGGTAGATGGCTGAATCAGTAAAGTGCTTTCTGGGTAAATAACCTGAGTTTGGATCCCTGTCACCCATGTAAAAAATTTTCATGCAGCAGTGCATTGCCTGAAGTCCCAGAGCTGAGGAAGTGGAGGTGAGAGTGTCTCTGAGGCTTGCTGGCTACCTACTCTTGTTAAGTCTTGTCCCCCTCTGATCTCCCTGTCATAGACATGAGAGTTCCCACATCTGCCCCTACATCTGCACACACCTTCAGCAACATCACATAACTGTGCCATTACAAAAGTTAATTTGTCCCCTGTCCCTTCTGCTGGGGGGGGGGGGCATACTGTCTCGGAAAGTAAGGGGTGGGGCGGGAGCTGGGCTGTACATAGTGTTGGTAAGAACCTGTATTCCCAGCTCTCAGTAGGCAAAGCCAGGGTTGGGGTCCTACTATGGCCTAAATCCATGTGTGGTTAAGAGCACTTGTTGCTCTTGCAAACAATTCCCAGAGCCCTCCGGTGGTATAGTGCCATCTGTACCTCCAGCTCCAGGAGAACTGATGGCAGAGGGCAAACATGCAGTGCACATACACCCATGCACCATGCAAGCAAAACATTTATATAAGTAGAACTAGACAGATGAGAAGATAAAAAAGTCAAAGTCTTGAGTCCAGGCACTGTGGCTCACACGACTGTTCTGAGAACACTCCAGGAGATAAGGGAGGAAGGTCCCTGACAGTTTTAAGGCCATCCTAGGCTGCAGAAGAAGGTCCAGTCTAGGGTTCCAGTATTAGACACTGAATCCAAAAGAAAAAAAAAGTTTGTTTTTTTTTTTAAAAAACCTTACAATGTGTACTTGTTAATTCATGAAATGTCCCTCTAACACGTTTGCTAACTGACCCCTTGTGGTCTGTAGTAATAGGTGGTAAAGCCTAGATGTCCGGTGTGCAGTGGCAAGGCGGGCTCTTGTTCTCAGGTGTTGATGGGAGGGGTAAAGGGTAAATAAGTAACTGACGGGAGAACTCCAGATGTGGAGTAGAGCTGTGAAGAGAATGAGCTGTCACTGTGAAAGTGGCCGTATACTCAGGTGGCCGTGTTGTTTGTGTGGAAACCAGTCATGCTGGCCAACTTGGCCTTTTCCTCATTTCTTCTTAAAGATGACCTTGTGTGTGTTAGGAGCACTGTGGCCAGCAGATGACAACATTCAAGAGTCAGTCGTTCCCTGCTGTGTGTGAGTCAAGCTCAGGTCTTCAGACTTGGCAACAGGTGCCTTTGTATACTGAACCATTTGCAGCCCCTCATTTTCGGGAATATTGTGTCACGGTCCTCTGTTGAGAAATGGCAGCAACACGAAGACACACAGTTCCCCATTGTCTAGGCTAGAAGTAGCTTGCATATTGGTTCTCTTCAGATATGTGTTCATAAGACATGAGTAAGCCCTGGCAGAGCACTTGCCCCTCAGCCGAAGAGACAGGGGACAAATTAACTTTTGTAATGGCACAGTTATGTGATGTTGCTGAAGGTGTGTACAGATGTAGGGGCAGATGTGGGAACTCTCATGTCTATGACAGGGAGATCAGAGAGGAAAACTGAGTCTATGACCTATCCACTTGTTAGTGATAGCTACTGCTAGTAATAAAAACGGGTAAACATTTCATGCACACTGTCACCCAGTCCTCACGTCAACCTGTGTCAACAGCAGAGCAGATACTGATCTATGAAACTCCAGCATGCGCAACTAACAGTGCACTCACTAAGCCATTACTGAGGCCTGCTTTTGTCCTAGGTCAGAACAGACAGCAGTTACCCCAGCTTGGGAGCTTGTGTTTGGGGAGCTGACAAGCTGCATCGAGAGGTGCTTCCCTAGGGCTTCACTAGGCACAGACTTAAGTGCCGACTCTCCAAGCTTCATCCCAGTTCCATCGGCCATCAGCAGCCGTGATGTTGATGTTGACTGCTCATCCACCAGGTCCCCTGACAGTTGGAAGGAGTCTGGATCAGGAAGAGCTGGGGCTGGGTTCCGAGAGGCCGGAATTGTTTCCCACAGTTCTTGGTGTGCGTCCTACGTTCGCTGTGGATCCTCAGGGTTCACCCTCTGTCAGTCAGGGAATGACTGTTCACCAGGCCCCAGCATCACTGGGCACCCCACACGTGAGCAGCATTCTACATAGACTGTGAGCTGTGAGCAGTAACCCCTCCGCTCTAGTTTGCTCAAAGCTACATCCAAGACAAGCACAACCTGACTGTGCTCTTTTGTTTGTTTGTTTGTTTGTTTTAGTTTTGAGACAGGGTCTCTCTATGTAGTCCTGGCTGCGCAGGAATGCACTATGTAGACCAGGCTGTCCTTGAACTCAGAGAGATCCACCTGCCTCTGCTGACTTCACTCCCCCTGTCCCCCCCTCCCCCAAACTGGCATATAGAGCGATCTAACGCAAGTTTGGGGAACAATATGACTTTCCAGTATTCCAATGAAATGGGTGTGCAGAGTGCCTGCCTCACAAACATGAGGACCTGAATTCAAGTGCCCCGAACCCAGCAAAGGCAGGCATGGGAGTGGTCCTGTAATCCCAGTGCAGACACAGGAGACTCCCCAGAAGTTCACAGGCAGCTAGCCTGGAGTGCACAGCAGTCAGGAGATCCTGTTACGAGGCAGAAGGCAGAGCAACACAGAAGGTTGTCTGTCTTTATACCTCCACACACTCCAGCACACGCACACACATACACACGAGGGATGTAATGGTCAGATCAGAATGAGCTGTGTATCCATTACCTCAACTGTCACTTCTCTGGGTCGGGGAGATTCAGAATCCTCTCTTGGCTCTTTTGAAGTCCACAACTAATTGTCAGTTACAGTTACCTTACTATGCTGTAGAATATTGGAAAGTATTCCTCCTGTCCATCACACCCCTGTACTCTTAAATGCAGTGGATCGCTTGTCCATCGCTCTGCTGACAGATACATAGGGAGATTGGAGCTCCGTGCCGAGCCAGGCACTGTCTCAGAAGGTACAGCAGTAAAGGAGATGCAGGCGGAGTTCTTGTGGAGTGTAAGGATTTAGTGAGGAGAAACAGGCAGTTGGTGAGTCTTAGTGAAGGGATATGATGAAGAAAATAAAGCAGGGTGATGGGTCTGGAGCTCCGTGTGTGTGTGTGCGTGTGTGTGTGTGTGTGTGTGTGTGAAGGTGGAATTGCGATGGGGATGGGGCGGGGGGTGGAGTGCAGGGATCCAGCTCTTAAAGTCTAGGACAAGCTGGAGAGCTGGCTCAGTGGTAAAGAGCTCTTGCAGTGTAGGTTTGGTTCCCAGCACAACATCTGTGGCCCACAACTTAGAAACCCTGCTGCAGGGGATCAGATGCCTTCTTTTGGCCTCTGGAGGCACCTGCGCTCATGCCCCACACTGCACACACAGATACGCAAGTATTTACGTAAGTAAAGATTGCTCCTCTTAGAAACAAGACAAGCCTATGCCATTGAGCTGGGGCTGGCAAACGGCTCAGCAGAGAATCACCTGTGATTCTCTAGTTGATTGTGATCTGGAGCTGGACTTGAGCGGTGGCCTCTACACTGGCCATCTCCTGCCTTCTCCACCACTGCCCCTCATTCTGTGGGCTGTGTACCAAGCACCTTACCTCCTGAGCCATCTTACCAGCCCTACATATCCCGCCCTGTTCTTAAACTTCCTTCTTGAAGGGTTACTTACATATTAGAAGGTACACATTTCTTAGGCGTGCAGTTCAGGGAAGCTTTTATGGTTTTCTTTCTTTTTCAACTTATGAGCTGGAGAAACAGTTCAGCAGCTAAGACCCAGCACCTGTGTCAGGTGGCTGACAGCCCGTGTAAGTCCAGCCTCAGTGGGGTCCAATCCTTGTGAGCACCCATACGTACTCACATGCAGACACATCCTTTAAAATAACGTGAAATTGTCTTCATCTTATTATTAATGTGTGTGTGTGTATGTGTGTGTGTGCACACACGTGTGCAGGAGTGAGTGTGTCACAGTACACATGTGGGGTCAGAATCGTTTTCCCCTTCTCCTGTGTGAGTTCCAGGGATCATACTGGGTCATCAGGCATGGTGGCAGGCACCCTCAGTGCTGAGCCATTGCTGCCCCAGTTCAGTAGCCATAGGTTCGTCTTGGCTTCTCTGGAACACAGAACAGTACTGCATTTTATACTCTTGGGTAAGGCTTTCTTCCAGGCTCACACTCTTGAGACTATGTCAGATAGCTGCAGTGTGGTTTTTGATGTTACATACGACTATTGCAAGGCTGGGCTGGTTTTGTTTTCCTGTCAGACATTGGGGTGTGTGTGTGTGTAGTGGGGGTTATTTTTAAAGAATTATTTTTGTACGTATAAGTGTTTTGTCTGCATGTATATATGCACACTGCATGCATGTCTGAATAGGGTGTCACATCCTGTGGAATTGGAGTGACGGAGCTTTGAGCTACTGTGTGGATGATGGGAACTGAACCCATGTCTTCTACAAGAACAGCAAGTACTCTTAATGGATAAGCCATCTCTCCAATACCATTGTTTTTTGGGTTTGGGGTTTTTATGAGACAGGATCTCACTATGTAGACAAGGCAAGTGCTGGGATTACAGGCATATACCAGCCATGTCCAGCTCAGGTGGGTTTTGTTGTCTTTTTTAAAAATTCACTTTGAGATAATTTACATATAACAAAAAGGTATACATTTGTTTTTCATTTTATGTGAATGGGTGTTTTGCTTGCATATATGTTTGTGCAGTATGCCTGCCTGGTGCCCAGAGAGGCCAGATGTTTGTAAGCTGCCATGTTGGGGGTTGGGGATTGAATCCAGGTCCCCTGGAAGAGCAGTGAGGCTTTTCTTTTCGAGACAGGGATTCTCTGTGTAGCCCTGGCTGTTCTGAAACTCTCTAGACCAGGCTGGCCTCAAACTCAGAAATCTGCCTGCCTCCCAAGTGCTGGGATTAAAGGAGTGCACCATCACTGCCTGGCCAAGGTACACCTTTTAAGAGCACAGTTCAATCAGGATTTTTGCTTTTTACAGTGCCGGGGTTCAAACCCAAGTCCTTGTATATGCTAAGCAGGCTCTGAGGGGACTTTGTATGTTTTTGTACATCCTCAGAATAGAGCTACTGAGGCATAGCTTACAGAGCCTGACAGTTTTCTGTGAGAGAGCTGTTTTATCTTCCCAGTAGAGATCCGGCTACTCTGCACCCGGTGCTGCAGGTGGTGTTCCTTTCCTCTCAGTGGTAGCCCTGGGGACCTCCCTTCTGTGACTCACCATGGACCACTGTTTCACATGCATTTCTGTTGCATCGCCTAACTGGATGGCAGACCTCAGCTCTGTCCTTTCACTGCTGTGTTCTCCTGCAGGTGGTTTTTCCCCATCATCGGCCACATGGGCATCTGCACGTCCACGGGAGTCATCCGGGACTTCGCTGGCCCCTATTTTGTTTCGGTGAGTTCCCAGTTTGCCCTGCCCTGGAGAGACTCCAGGCTCACATAGAAGGCTGGCCTGGGCCCAGGATTCATACCTAACTCTCACCCGGGCCCTAGCCTTCTGCCCCTCTCCAGTGTTTGACCCATTTCCTTCTCTTGCCTCCAGGACAGGCCAGGAGGGCAGTGTGGCCAGAGGAATCTTAAGTAACTGGTTCAGCCCTCTGTCCCCATCCCTGGGTACCAAGACATGGGTAGGGGTTAGAGGCAAGAGTGGAGTCAGACCATCCCGGAATCACATCCTGGACCTTCAGAAGGTGGGAGCCATGGTTGGGGGTCAGGGGAGGATGACATGGTTCCCATGGTGGGGATTTTAGCATGAACCACTGTGTTCTCAGATCTGCTTCCTAGTTCAGGGGTTCTCTAGATGAGCACGTGCATTTGCCTATTCTCAGGTGGCCAGAGCTGATGAGGTGACCACATAGCCCCTTTATATTAGTAGTTGTTCGGACCATGCTACAGGACAAGGCCTGTTGCTACACACTTAATACTTTGACTAGCTAAGCACAACAGCCCGTGCCTCTAATCCCAGGATTGGGAATCTGAGGCAGGAGGAATGCCAAGAGTTCATGGCTAGCCTGAGCTATATAGTGAGTACAGGTCAATGTTGGGTACAGAGTCCAACAAAACAAAACAAAGCTGGGCAGAGTAGCTCACACCTTTGGTCCCAGCACTCAGGAGGCAGAGACAATGACTTCGAGGCCAGCCTGGTCTCCATAGTCAGTTCCAGGACAGCCAGGGCTACACTGAGAGACCCTGTCTCAATATAGAGAGAGATGATATTTCTGGGGTGTGTGTTATATAAGGAGTCTAGGACTCCCCACAATCTCCCCACATAAGAAAGTCCTGTGGTCCAGCCTCCTCTCACCTGCCCTGAGATGCCCCACTCCCGGCCTCACGTGCACTCTCACTGTGGTGCTGAGAGTCAGAACTGATGTTGCACATGACGGAGTCTGCCCTGAGGGCAGGGAGAGGGCCACTGCCTCCTGCCCACAGAGCCGCTGCTGGGACCCCACCAGTGCCGTGCTGTGCTGTGCTGCGGCTCTGCCATCCCTTCTAAGTCTCTGCCCTTCAGCTGCTGACCCAGGGTTGTTAGCAGACGGGCTGTAGTTTCTCCACTGACTTCTGCTTTTGTCTCTCAACAGGAAGACAACATGGCCTTTGGAAAGCCTGCCAAGTAAGTGAGTGCCTTTGTGCCTAGCCAGGGCCAGACTGCTCCTGCTCAGAGCCACAGGCAGGCCCCGTGGAGCACAGCAGGAGCCAGCACCCTGAGCGCCCTTTACCAAGCACCGAGAATCAGTCCCTATCTGGGCTTGGGCAACGTCACACAGTTAGGAAGCACCAAAGCTGGTCTTATAGCCAGGTCTGTCTTCCTGTGTGGCCAGAGTACTTCCTCCCCTTGGGAACACCCCAAGAATGATCATCTCTCTATATTGAGACAGGTCCCTCGGTATAGCCCTGGCTGTCCTGGGTCTGGCCTTGGGAAGGGGACCATTTAAGGAATAGGAGGCTGCTTGGGGCGCCATTGCATCTTCCTGTTTGGAAGGCGGGAAAGCAACTCAGGCCCTCAAACCACGTCAGGGTGACATTCAGGGCTGCATCTCCTGCCAGTCTCGTCCCTGTCACCTTGTTTTCTCCTGAGCCCCAGGATTGCTCAGCCACGTATTCCTGGGACACACCATACATACAGTTTATGCTTCCCACCATGTTGAAGCTGTTCCCACAGCCCCAGCGCTGACCTAACACTTCCGTCAGCCTAAACTCAGGTGTTTCCTGTTCTCAGCCAGTCAAGTTGCCATGACACATGCCATTGAGTGGGCGGCTCATCAACAGAAGTGTCACATCTGAGGAGACTAGGGGCCAAGATGAGGTGCTGGGATGACATGGTTTGCTTGTGCGACCAACACGAGAAAGGGACGAGGGTCTCTGAGGCCTCCCCACCCACAAAGGAGTTCCTTAGGGGTTCAGATTTCAACAGAATAGGGGACAGAGAGCCAGGCCACAGCACTCTGGTCCTGCTGGTTGTTGTCTGCTGATGTGTCACTTCCTGGGGAGACGTGAACAGACTGTTCACCCCAGGTCGGGCACTGCTTGTGCCCAAATCAAGCTTTGTGACTCTCCTGAATTTACAATTATAACTTACAGAACCCTGGGAGAGGCCTTGAGACTCTTGTTTCAGGAGTTTCCTGAGCCCTGTGAAGTTTAACTTCCTGAGTCTCAGGAGCTCCCCTCTTCCCTTCAGAAGAAAATGTTTCAATTGGAAGGAAGTAGCCACACTACACTAGACCTGGATCTGGTTCCCCAGTCGCCCCAGCCTTGGGCACCCCACACAGAACATTCATAAAGTTGAAAGCTGCAAAGGGGCTGACCCAGTGCCCCAGAACATCCCCCCTTTCCCCTCAGGTTCTGGAAATTGGACCCCGGACAGGTCTATGCTAGTGGGCCCAATGCGTGGGACACAGCGGTGCACGACGCCTCCGAAGAGTACAAGCATCGCATGGTAGGCGGGGACTGGGCTCAGAGGGTCCAAGTGCCCACCCCGCCCCCCCCTGACCCAGCTGCTCTTGTGTCTCCAGCACAATCTCTGCTGTGACAACTGCCACTCACACGTGGCTTTGGCCCTGAACCTGATGCGTTACAACAACAGCACCAACTGGAACATGGTGACACTCTGCTTCTTGTGCCTGATTTATGGGAAGTATGTCAGGTGAGCGGTCTTCAACCTGCAGGCTCACTCCGGCCACTCTCCCAAGGATCCTGGAAAGGCTGTCACTGCAGTCCTTAAGTCACTAGGGACAGCTGGAACAGAAACTGAGGTCCTGGAGCAACTGAGTTCCTGGTGGAGAACAAGGTGGCTGTCCCAAAGTCCTGCTCCATGTGGGTTCCCAGCTGGTTTGTCCCTTGTTGACTGCTGGGTTCTGGTTAGCCACTGCTGGGCTACAGCCGCCCTGGTAAAGGACTGCAGTGGTCCCGGCTTCTGGGGAAGCTGTGAGTCTGCAGACGCTCGGAGGAGCACGGATCCTCTTAGATACTATTAACCCACCTCCGTAGGCTCCTCCCCTGGCCTGCTTTGTCAGAGGCAGGCTTCTGGACGCTTGGGCTCCCAGTCCAGCCTCAGGACCAGTGAGGTTAGGACGTTCTTCCCAGCCCACGCTAAGAACTCAGGTTGGGTGAATTCCCCATATTCCACAGCAGACCTCAGACTTAGAAACGATCTCACACGCTGGATGCGGTAGCACACACTTTTAACCTCAGCACTTAGGGGGTAGAGGCAGGTGGATTTCTGAGTTGGAAGCTAGCCTGGTGTACAGAGTGAGTTCCAGGACAGTCTGGAAAGAGAAATCCTGTCCCTGTCTTGAAAACAAAACAGAAAACATCTTACACTTGAGCTGTCCTCCTGCCCCAACTTTGTTCTTCTTTTTTTTTTTTTAATTTATTTTTTTATGCATTGGTGTTTTGCCTGCATATATGTCTATGTGAGAGTGTCAGATCTTGGAATTACAGTTGTGAGCTTCCCATGTGAATGCTGGGATTTGAACCCCTGTCCTCTGGAAGAGCAGTCAGTGCCCCCAATTGCTGAGCCATTTCTCCAGCCCTTCCCCAACATTGTTCTTAATTATACTTATTGAGACCTTCTGGAAGGGAAACTCAGGGGACTTCTGTGCCCCTAAGGCTTTAGAGACCCCCCAGGAAAGGACATAAGACAGGCCTGAGGCAGAGCCAGGGTTGAGTTCAGGTCCTGATCAGCTCCTGCCCTATAAGTAGCCAGTCTCGTGAGCTGACAGTCATTACGATCTCAGTGGATCCCACCCTCAACTGGAACTTCCTGGTCAGGAGTGCTTGTAGATGAGTGAGACCCAGCCCATTGACTTCTTTAATGGCCTCCATTCCTTGACTGACAAAGTTGAGGGATAAGTTCCAGGAGGCCCTAGGAACCTAAATCCTGTCAGGGTTGGAGAAGGAGGATTTCTGGGCCATACTCCTCTCCCCTGACTCTGACCCTCTGCTCTTCTCCCTGTCAGCGTTGGAGCCTTTGTGAAGACGTGGCTGCCCTTTGTCCTTCTCCTGGGCATTATCCTGACCGTCAGTCTTGTCTTCAATCTGCGGTGATGGCTGTCAGATGCTCTAAGTCTACCAGACCCCCGAGGAGGCCCCTGCCACTCGCCCCTTGTGGTCCCAGTTCTTTAATCCCCACCCCTCAGGCAGAGTTGCCTCCTGGATTGGAAGAAGGGCGAGGATTTGGGACAGAAGTGCTGATGTGGGGTACCTGATGAGGCGATGAGTCACTTAGAGCCTCCTTGTCTTCTCTCCCTGGGCCTGAGACCTCACCTTTGTGGCATCCCCATTGCCATCCTAGGAAGGCCTTCCTTCCTTTAGAGTGTCTCCTGCCGCCCTCACTGGGCTACTCTTCCCATGCCCAGGGCACAGTGAGGATGAGAACCCACAAGGCAGAGCAGTGTTCAGAACTGGATTTGAGCTGTTTTCTGGCTGGTGGTTGTGTCCCAAAGTAGGGTATGGTGTTATGAGAAGTGCTACCCGCCAAGAGACTTGGAACTTTCTTTGCTGGCCTCGAATGCACTGGGAGGGCTGGCTGTGCTCTTTCTGTGTCTGTTAGAGCCGCACTAGCACAGCGTGTGCCTCATCACTGCTAATCTGGGCCCTGGCTAGCAAAGGCTGAATGGCAGTTCATGCAGAGTGGGTCCTCTAAGTCAGGTGACATGAGTCCCACTCGTTTCCAGCCCAGGAGGCCTCAGGCTGGGGAGAGAACCCTTTAGGTCCAAAATGTGAGTAACTCATCAGAGCAGCTGGTGCCCCCGATCAGCTGGGTCTGCTTCCAGTTGCTACAGTGGGCCCTGTGCAGCCTGCCTCCCCCTGGTCCACAGGCTCCTTTATAAGGGGCTCCCTGGCAGGAAATAAAGTTTTAAGTCTAAGTGGTGTCTGTCATTTTATTCTGTGTGCCCTGATTCCATAAGCTCATATATCCCTGCGGTCTTGGAGTAAAGAGATCTGGCTGCTAACACCATGCCTGAGTCTTTCCAGCTGGAGCTTACGGGTGCATCAACATTACTTGTAAATTCTGCCACTGCGCACGCAGGCTGTGGGAAGTCCCTGCCCTTCCTGATCTATGTTCCAAACTCCCTTCTAGGACTCTCATCTTCCCTGCTGGGAAAAACTTGGCATTGGGGTTGGGACCATAGACTGGAGCCTTGCTCTGAAGTGACCTCCTTCCTCAGCTAGAGTGCACAGTTGGGGTATGCCAGGAGGAATGGCAGCCCATGGCCCTGCTCTGTGTGGCGGCCATATCGAACTCCCTGTTGTTTACCCCATAGCCATGTCACTGGTTTGCTTGCTCCTTGGTGCCTCTCCTGAGGCTCCCAGCGTTCTCTTGTGCTCCTCACCACCTGCCAGTATGTACTCGCCTCTGATCCTTTGCTTTCCACCAAGGCCCAGCCTAAAAGCTGTTTCCAGGGCAGCACTTGGCTGACAGCCTGTTGTCTAGCATGGCCTTGGGTTCCATCCCCAGCACTCAAATGCTTTCGCGGTACCAGCCCGAGCCAGAGTGCTGTTATGTAATCTGCCGGCAGCCTTGTAAGGCAGTCGTTATCAGTCCCGCGTGACACTGAAGAAATAAGTGCCCATGTAGCTTGTTCAAGCTTGAAGGAAGCAAGAGTGGCTCAAAAGCCAGCACGGCCCCACCCTAGAAAGGACACTTGGGTCTGAAGACTGACAACATAGGGTAACTTCCAGGGGTGCCCAGAGGTGGGAGGAGGGCTGCAGATGCCCCACTGAGGAGAAGGATACTGTTCGCTGCTCCTCCTATGGGAGAAACCTGATGGATGACCACTTTCGCAGAGGACACCAGGGGAAAGCATGTGTGTAAACGTGTGTTTTCACTGAGCTACCTCCATCCTTACACATGTACTTTCTAAGAATCTAGGGAGTTCACTCAATGGTGGTGAAAACTTAGTACTGATTTTTCTTTTCCTTTTTTCCTTTTTTTTTCCCCTTTGAGACAGGATTTCTTTGTACAGCTGTATAGACTAGGTTGGCCTTGAATTCTGAGAGTTGCCTGCCTCTGCCTCCCAAGTGCTGGGATTAGAGGTGTGCACCAGCCTAAAAATGATTTATTAACCAATTTAGATAAGGAAAAAGAAACTGAAAATAAGACAGACAAAAACAAGTGAGGGTGACAGCTGCAGCTCAGAGGTTGGGAGCCCAGGCCATTCTTCCAGGGGATGGGGAACTCCCAGTCCCCAAAATGGTGCCTGGCAACCATCAAGAAAACAAGAAAGGCTTGGGGCTAGAGAGATGGCTCATCAGTCAAGAGCAAAGGTCGGATGCTCTTCCACAGGTCACAGGTCTGATTCCCAACTCCCACACAGTACCTCATCCTGGCCAGAACTCTGGTTCAAGGGACCCAGAGCCCTCTTCTGACCTCCACAGGCGCCAGACACACATCTAATGACAACAGGCAGAACATCCATACACAATAAAAACATTTCAAAGCAAGCAGGCTCGAGGACCCACAACATGCACGGCTCAGAGGGTGAAGGCCTTAACCACCAAGACTGAGAAGCTGAGTTCAGTCCCTAGAACTAAAAGTGGAAGGAGAAATTGACTCCTGCAAGGTCCTCTGACCTCCATATGCACAACACAGTATACACACATATAAAGTGTAAAAATTTATTTCAAAAATGGGCTGAAGCCAAGCAGTGGTGGCACACGCCTTTAATCCCAGCACTTGGGAGGCAGAGGCAGGAGGATTTCTGAGTTCGAGGCCAGCCTGGTCTACAGAGTGAGTTCCAGGACAGCCAGGGCTACACAGAGAAACCCTGTCTCGAAAAACCAAAACAAAAAACACCCCCCGCCCCCCGCCAGGTGGTGGTAGCACCTAACTTTAATCCCAGCACATGGTGGGGTCAGAGGTAGATTCTGAGTTGGAGACCAGCCTGACCTACAAAGTGAGTTCCAGGACAACCAAGGCTGCAGAGAAACTCGGGGGGGGGGGGGGGGTGCTGCTGAAGAGATGACTCAGCACCTAAAAGCACCTGGTACTTTTGCAGAGGACCTGGGGTCCCAAACACCCACATAACACCCACATGGCAGCTCAGTCATCTGAACTCCAGTTCCAGAGACTGCCACCTTCCTGTGGCTCCCTTGTGTGCCAGGTGCTCATGTGTTTCCCATACATTTATGCAGTCAAAGCATTTATACACATAAATAAGTCTTAAAAAAAAAAAAAGACTTGGAGTCAGCCTAAGTCCAGATGTAGATGGCTACAGAAGATCACGGTCCTCGAATCTGTGGACTGGTAAGACCCAACACGGGTTCTGAGCAAGATATGGTTCATCTCTGTGAGGATGTGGGATCCTCAGCTGTCAGATCCCGGGCCCTTCAGATGGAAGGCGCCCAGGGTGACAAATGAGACAAATAGCTGTGAACATGTCTGTGAACATGGATGGTCGGGGGGCTCGAGTGGCTGTGAGCATTGGTCTGTTGGAGAGCGGTCACCTGCAGCGAAATGCTAGCTGTGTCAGGCACCTGTGCTTTTCTAGGTTCTACTCTCCAGTCTGCGTGCAAGGAAATTACTGCTCAGATCAGAGAGGTTATGAAACCTGCTCGAGACCATACAGGGCTAGATCTGGGCCTCCTCCAAGGTTGCCTAGTGGCAACTCTACAATCCTCCCACTACCATGGTTCTTAGAAGTTTCTAACTTTGCTTTCAAAGCAATTTTCTATCAACTCTCTGTGACAGAGTGGGTCTGCTACCCATTCCACAGATGGACCAACCAAGGCCCCAAGCTAGCTCTGCAGGTGAGGTTTGCTTTAGTGACTGGGTAAGTCTGGTACATACAGTAGAGTTGGGCCCAACCACAGAGGCCCACAAAACTGACCCTGGGTTCTCTGACAGCTGCCGTAGGCGCACCCAGTGCACCCTGGGGAGCTGTAGTCCAGGCCCGGTTTTGCACCAGGCCCTGCTGAGATGTCTCCTCCTCCTCCTCCACCTCCTCAGGGCTGGGGCAGCAGCTGCTGGGCAAGTCAGCTTTAGTCCACTGCTTTTCAAGTCTCTGAACCGCCTTCCTGGAGAGCTGGAGTCGCCTTTGAAGTTGTCGTCCCTACTAGACCCTTACAGGTAACACACCCAGTGGTCTAAGGGACAGGCACTGCCACCTGGTGTCCTGACCACATTCTGGTACCTCAGGAGTTTGGGCGGAGGGGGAGGGGAAGAGGTGCCGGCAAGATTTTGACTCTGGCCTGGCCAGGTAGATAGAAAGACTTTCTTTCACTAAAGGGTCTCCGTCCCACAGTGTTAGTTCAGGGCAGGGAACACCTGATGCTTAATCTGCTTCTGAAAGAGATAGAACTTAAGGAACCCTGGCCTTGTATAGGGCCACAGCCCAGACCAAGCAGACCTGTAAGCCAAAGCCAGGCACAGTTTTGCCAAATGTCCTCCACCTTCACTCATATACATATCTGGTGGTCCCCGGGGTACCAGAGGACATACCACAAGCCAGCCTGGGCTGGCCAACCACACAGGAAGAAATACACACACCCACACGGCACTGTCTCCCAGAAAGTCACTCCCCAGCAACGCCCCTGTAAGACGCTGTAGTATCATAAAGCAACATAGTTCTCAGGTACAGATGCTATGCTTTGCCCCAGCCTGCAGACATGCTGCAGGACAATAGGACATAGCGATGCTCATACACCCCATACACCCCGCCACAGAAAAGTCCCAAGCTGGCTTGATACCAGCACCTCAAGGACAGCAGTTCAGAGAAAGAGTCACAGTTGTCAGTACACAGGCATCCGGCCCGGGGCTATGAAGAAGATGGAGACGCAGAAACCCCTGCAGGAGGTTTGCTTGCTTGTTAAGCTTGGCTACTGACTCAGCTGGGAGGAGACAGAGGTAGGAGACAGGCACAAGCCAGGACCTGCCCCTGAGCTGCCCTCCTTCCCTTTCAACCCCAGCTGGAGGCTTGGCATAGTAGGGGGTTGGGAGACAGAGAGACTGCCCAGTGGGCCCAGGCCAGAGCCACTACAGAGTGCTAGTCCCTTGCCACGTCCACACGCCCCTCTCGGCTGGCAATGTTTTCCTTCCGGAGTGGCTCTGGTGCCTGGACATGACTTGTTTTGCCAGCTGAGGCTTCCAGCCAAGTTTGGAGGTTGGGGAGCCCTGGGGTCAGACCAGAGGGGCTCAGAAGCTCCTCCACAAAGGCAGGGCTGATGGCCTCAGTGGAACTGGGTGCTGTGGGAGTCAGGGGGAGGAAGTTGGGGTGAGGGTTGGGGAGGAGGTTGCCTCAGACAGGAAGGCCAAATGGGCCAGGGCAGGGTGGAGAGAGGCAAGGGCAGAGGCAGGCCAGGTAGGGGATAAACATGAGCGGGGGAGAAGATTGTGCATGCATCCGCACGTTTATGCAGGTATATTTTTGCATTTCATTAAGACTCAGGTTACATTGGGTGCAAAATATCAGCTTTGAGGGGAGTGAGCTGTCCTTAGTTTCTCGTAGTATGCAGCAGGCTAGACAGGTAGTGTGTGAGGAAAGCCAGAGAGATGTGCAGATATGCAGGGACTTATTTTTGTATGAGTGCATGCGTATCTTTGAGTGGGCATACTGTGTGCAGGTTTTAGAGCTGTGTGCACATTTCTTGGGCATAGGTCTCTGGGTATATGCGTACAGTCCCTTCACAGGGACTCTCTCTCTCTCTGTGTGTGTGTGTGTGTGTGTGTGTGTGTGTGTGTGTGTGTGTGTGCGCGCGCGCGCAGTTCCTTCATGGGGATGTGTGTGCATGTAACCGTCTTTGTCCAGGTATCTGGACTGTGTGTAGAACAGTGTGTATGGTCCTGCAATGCTCTGTAATTCATCCTTAGGAGCATGCACTTATGTACATTTCTTCGAGTGCATACTTACACGCCCCCTCACCTTGACCTAGCTTTCCTCTGATTGGTTCCTATTACTCCTGTCTATGCTTGGGAGACAACTGGCAGCTGGTTTCAGGATGTGCTGTGCAGTTGAGAGACACTGATCAGTCATTGGTTTATCCACAGGAAGCTACATATGCCCAGCTGGGGCACAACCCCAGCTGATGCCCCAGAGAGGCCACCCATCTCAGGAGAGGCTTTGGGCTCCGCCCTCCCTCCCCATGGCGCATGGACCAGGATCTGAAGCTGAGGGATTGCTGGACCTCAGCTTCCTGACAGAGGAGGAGCAGGAGGCCATCTCTGATGTCCTCAAACGAGATGCCCGCCTGCGCCAGCTGGAGGAAGGGCGGGTCAGGTAAGACACAACAGGCCGGGCGGTGGTGGCGTACGCCTTTAATCCCAGCACTTGGGAGGCAGAGGCAGGAGGATTTCTGAGTTCGAGGCCAGCCTGGTCTACACAGTGAGTTCCAGGACAGCCAGGGCTACACAGAGAAACCCTGTCTTGAAAAACAAAAAACAAAACAAAAAAGAAGGTGAGACACAACAGCCATCGGCCAGAAGAAAGGGATTCGGGGTCCTTGGATGCTGATGGCTGGATCTGGGTGGTTCTTGGCTCTACTTTTTGGTCTCCATTAACCTCGGCCAGCTCAGAGCTCATTACTTCTCTCGAACCTGTAACAGGTCCCTCCCTAGCCGAGGGTTTTTATACTCTGGCCACCACCTGGGGACAGGACACTTTGGTGGACAGATACTACCTGTCCTTAGTACCTACCTACCGTTCTGGACCCTACCTCAGCCCTTAGAACCTAGCGCCAAAGCCTTTAAGTGTGTCCATAGATCACCCTGATTGATCCCTGTCAACTCTCCATCTCGTCCATTTCCCTATAAGCCCCCCCCCCCGCCCAGATATACATAAATCTGCTATGGCCACAAGTGTGTTCCTTAATCCCTGAATACTTTTGACTTCCAAGCTTAAGATGTTTCTTCTCCCTAGAGGAGCAGAAGTGGCAGAGGACCTCAAGAGTGACAGGCAGTGTCTGGGGACAGCGGTGTAACCTTGGGCGGCTACTTTGATCTTGAACCTCCCCTTTCTCCGCTGAAACATAAGCTAAGGGGGCAGAGAGATGGCTCTGTGGGTAAAATGCTTACTGCATAGGCTTAAGAAATGGAGTTCAGATCCCCAGAACCCACATAAGTGCCAGGAGGCCCATCCATCATCCCAGGACTTCGGCAATGGTGATAGTGAGTTGCTGGGGCAAGCTGGCTAGCTAGACTCACCAAAACACTGAGCTCGGGGTTCAAGTGAGAGATCTTGTCTCAGTATATAGGATGAAGAGAGCTGAAGAAAGATGGGCAGGTTCAGTCTCTAACCTCCACATGCATGTGACTACATACATGGAAACATACATACATGCATCCCTCACATACATGACACGTAATGTGCAAAATAAACTATCAGGCATGACCCACGATAACCACTTGATGAATACTGATTACTATGCCTCTCAACCTGGAGAATCCCAATGTATCCTTTAAGAAATGATTCACATGTCAGCGCCTCTGGGGAGCCTTCCTGGATTCATTCCCACAAAACGCTTACCTCCGTCACTGAACTTGTCCTTTCTGGATCCAGTCTCCTTAGTAGCTTGAAGGACTCCGGGACAAGGTCAAGTGTGATTTGCTGTTGAGTCCCTGGTCCCTGGTCCAGAGCAGGGTGAGTCGTGACAGCTGTGTCCTCTACTGTCATCTAGCAAGCTCCGGGCCTCACTGGCAGACCCCTGGCAGCTGAAGGTCCTGACAGGGGACTGGTTCCAAGAAGCACGTTCCCAGCGGCACCACCACACCCATTTTGGTTCTGACCTCGTCCGGGCTTCTATCCGAAGGAAGAAGAGCTCCAAGGGTGAGAGGAGACCCTAAGGCAGGGAGGGAGAGCCCTAGAAGACAAGGGTGCAGGCTGTAAATGGGCAGGACTGGGTTGGAGTCCTGGCTGCCCTGGCACTGAATGTCTGAGTGGCCCTGCCGGTCTGCGGGATCTAGGAGGCGGAAGGGCATCTATCGTGAGGGTCATGGCCAGTGTGGGGCTTCCTGAGAACGCAGGCTCACAGACTCTCTCACCTGAGCCCAGGGGGCCAGGCTCTGGGAAGTGATGGTGAGGCAGAGGCTGCTGGGGAAGACGACGACACCATTGAAGAAGAAGAGTCAGAGCCCAGGTGAGGAGGGCAGCACATAGACGAGAGGGGGATGGGCAGCTGCCCAGCCCTGAAAGCTCTTGCTCCCTCCTTCCAGGGTCTCCGTAGAGGTGCCTGCTCCAGAGAGGCACACCGAGCCCCAAGTGAGTACCCAGTACTGAGTTAATAGCAAGCACACTGTGGTTCCGAATGGGGGTGACTGCTGGGAAGGGAACCCCGCTACGGGGATCAGGAGACCTGGTCCCTGGGCTTCGCCAACTTCTTGATCAACCCGTGTGGCCTGCACCTAGCTGGAATTCCAGCTCTTAAGAATTACGATATAGGGGCTGGAGAGATGGCTCAGCGGTTAAGAGCACCAACTGCTCTTCCTGGTCCTGAGTTCAAATCCCAGCAACCACATGGTGGCTCGCAACCATCTGTAATGGGATCTGATGCCCTCTTCTGGTGTGTCTGTACTTACATAAAACAAATAAATCTAAACAAACAAACAGACAGACAAAAAACCCAAAGAATAAGGATACATGCAGGGCTGTGGTGGTGCTCGAGTGCCTTTAATCCCAGCACTTGGGAGGCAGAGACAGGCAGATCTCTGTGAGTTTGAGGCCAACCTTGAATTTTTAACAACTCCAGAGTTTCATAAAGCCAGGGCTACACAGGGAAACCCCGCTTTGAGAAACAAACACAAAGGATGTAGCTCAGTTGATAGAGTGCTTGCTTAAAACGCAGGCACTCTGGACTTGATCACCAGCGTCACATAGATCCGGCAGGGTGGTGAACACCTTCCATCCTGGCGTAGAAACAGGAGGATCAGGAACTGAAGGTCATCCTCGACCACACTGGTGTGAAGTCAGTTTAATACAAATAAATAAAATGGGGTTGGACCAAAGCGGGTGAGGCCAGGGACTCAGATGTTGGGGCCCCCACCACCTGAACCTAGGAGTCAGGCAGGCACAGCAGGAGAGACAGGCCTTGGGATGCCAGGGTGTGAAGTACAGGCTTGACTGGTCCTGCAGCTGGTAGCTAGCCCAGCCCTGAGGGCAGTCCTACTCTACCACGGAGGTAAGCAGGCTGGAGTCTTTGACCTCTGACCCCAGCATAACCCTTGATCCCTTTCTCATTAACCCCCACTGTGACCTCTATCCCCTGCTTTCTTCAGGAGCCTGATTTCTCCTCACCATATGTACCCTCAAAGGCTTCCGGTCAGGAGGAGGAGCCTCAGGACCAGGAAGGTGAGCGGGAGCGTGTGCTGGGGAGCATAAGAGGTTGAGGGGATCAGAGGCCATTTTTTAAAGGCCCCAACCATCACGTGCACCTTCCTCTTCTTCCTGGGTCCCCCACTTGGCCTTCAGGGACAACTCTAGGTCACCCCTGCGGCCTGAAGCTGACAGGTGACTTAAGAGTTGTGAACAAGTCCCTCCAGGTTTGCTTAGGGACACACACAGGAGAGGGGCTCTTTCAGCAGCTTGTACCCCCACTCCAGCCCCTGGCCAAGGGGGTGTGCAGGTGGCAGAGGCGGACCCAGAGCTGGATCCTGGGCAGAAGGAGGAGCAGGAGTCCCGGCCAACTCCAGCCCAGGTAGGCACGGGTAGCCAGTGGCTGGTCTCAAGACCGGGAACGGATTCCAGACTGGGTGTACCTGCCCTGGGGATGGGAACAACCCCCCACCCCAACTCCCCACCCCCACCCCTCCCTCCGCACGGTCCAGGGAAGTAGAAGGCTCCCTGTGCTTCTCCCCTCTCCAGACCAAGACGACCTCCAAGATCCTGGAGAATGGAGAAGAGGCCCCGGGGCTCGGCCCCTCTCTTGACCGCCCGCTCAGCAGCAGCTCCTCTGTGTCCAGCCTCAATTCCTCTACGGTGAAGAACTAGGGAGGGGCTGGGCGGGGCGCCCGAGCAAACCCCACAGTGGGAAGCTTCCCCGTGGAGACCCTGACCTCCCACCCGCCCCGCCCACAGCTGAGCGGCAGCCTGATGAGCCTATCGGGGGAGGCGGAGGCGGGCACGGTGCAGGTTCGGGGCTCCGTGCTCTTCTCGCTGCGCTACGAGCCTGGCACCGCCGAGCTGCGAGTACAGGTGATCCAGTGCCAGGGCCTGGCCGCTGCCCGGCGTCGCCGCTCCGATCCGTGAGTGCCTACCTCACAGGTGGGCTGCAGGGGGCCCGAGGGTGGTGGACTCCACCACCCAGCCTACTACTTAACTGCCTTGGCCTCGGTTTTCTCTTCTTCAAAATGGGCGCAACATTATTGGGAGGTGTCTTAAATTGGATGCCTGTTAACTAACAGCAGGCCTCCGCATGGAGCGCTGTGTTCTGGATGGTGACTGAGGAAGACCCCAGAGCTGGACAAAGCTCTGGGAGGGCTCCTTCTTAACTCCAGCCTTCACGTCCCTTGCCCAGCTACGTGAAAAGCTACCTCCTCCCGGATAAGCAGAGCAAGCGTAAGACGTCGGTGAAGAAACGGAATCTGAACCCCATCTTCAACGAGACTCTGCGGGTGAGGCGTCGAGGGTTTTGTCATCCCTGCCAACAGGGTACCATTCTCGGTAGCGTGAGTGGCAGGGGCTGCCGGGTTATTTAATTTTCCTGATGGCCCCAGGGGAGTAATGACAAGACAGCTAGTGGTTAGCTCAATCCAAAGCCGGGCAATTTGTGCTAGGAGGTGATAGTGAGACCCCAGTTAACCCTGAATCAGGATTCCATCCTGAAAAGGAGCCTGGGGAGGCCATCTCCAGTCAACAGGTGAGTCACAGCGACTCCAGGGAGCGCCTCTGAAACTCACCTCCTGTCCCCAGCACTCCGTCCAGCAGGCTGATCTCCCTGGCCGCGTGCTGAGCCTGTCCGTGTGGCACCGTGAAAGTCTGGGTCGCAACATCTTTCTGGGAGAGGTCGAAGTGCCCCTAGACACGTGGAACTGGGACTCTGAGGCTACCTGGCTCCCCCTGCAGCCTCGGGTAAGGGTTGGTGTGCAGTCACGGATATTCCTTCTTTATCCCACAGGCCCACTGAACCAAGCATCCGCAGACCGTTTTACAGTGCCTCACTTGCCTCATACTGTTACCTTTAGGCCGGGCTTGCCAGCCAGGCGCCTCTTCCTGGGGAGTGTGGCCATTGGGCTCCTCAGTAGAGGCCCTGTCCCCAACATCCTTCTCACACTTAACTCTGTTTCTCTACTGACACGCCCACTCCCGGCCTTTTCAGGTTCCTCCCTCTCCAGATGAGCTTCCCAGCCGCGGACTTCTGTCTCTGTCCCTCAAGTATGTCCCTGCGGGCTCAGAGGGTAAGTGACTGCCAAGTGAGAGAAGTTAAGCTGGCCTGGCCCTGGGAGGTGGGAGACCTGTTCTGTGAGGTGGTGGTCTGAACTGGAGTGTCCCCACAGGAGGAGGACAGCCTCTGAGTGGGGAGTTACACTTCTGGGTAAAGGAAGCTCAGGACCTCGTCCCACTGCGGCCAGGATCCCTGGACACTTACATTCAATGGTGAGAGGAGCCTAAGATGTCAGTCCCTTCTGCTCTCCACCTCTAGCCAACCTGTCCCCAAAACCAAGATCAGTCAGCCTAAGCGGGACCGAGGTGATCAGCCAGGCAGAGGGTTGGGGGCGGGGGCTGGGACTGGGCATCAGTTGGTGGACCACTTGCTTAGCATTCAAGAGGCTCTTGGCTGATCCCTGACGACCTACTAAGCCTGGAAGCAAGAGGATCAGGTCAAGGTCATTAATGGTTACATGGGATAAATAAGGTCCCTGTCTCAAAAGTTTAGGCTAGGCATGGTGGCGTGCACTTTTAATCCCAGCCCTGGGGAGGCAGAGGCATGTGTGTCTCTGAGTTCCAGGTCAGCCAAAGCTACATAGTGAGACCTTGTGTAACAACAACAAAAAATGGAGTCAGGGGAGCTAAGGGACTCTATCTAGTTAGGGTTTCTATTACTTTGATGAAACACCATCATCAAAAAGCAGGTTGGGGAAGAGAGGGTTATACACTTCCACACTGTAGTCCATTGCTGAAGGAAGCCAGGGCAGGAACTCAAACAGGGCAGGAACCTGGAGGCAGGAGCTGATGCAGAGGCCATGGAGGGGTGCTGCTTACTGGCTTGCTCCTCATGGGTTGGTCTTCAAGGCTTCCTTAGCCTCTCTTATAGATCCAAGATTACCAGCCCAGGGGTAGCCCCACTCACGATGGAATGGGCCCTCTCACACCAATCAGTAGTTAAAGAAATGCGCTGCAGGCTTGCCTACAACCTGATCTTATGGGGGCCTTTGCTTAGTTGGGATTCCCTCCTCTCAGATAACTCTAGCTCAGTGGTTCTCAACCTGTGGGTGGCAAATATCAGATATTTACACAATATCACAGCAGTAGCAAAATGACAGTTACAAAGTAGTGATGAAATAATTTCATGGCTGGGGGTCACCAGAGCATGAGGAGCTGTGTTAAAGGACACCAGCATTAGGGGGGGTTGAGAACCACGGCTCAAGTTTGTATCAAGTTGACACAAAATTAGCCAGCACTGGCTGCATTCTGGGGAGGCTGTGTACCTACTATGCACGTACTATGATGCAAAGGCCATGAGGTCCCTCCTTGGAACTCAAAGGACAAGCTATGGAGCTTAGCTCTGAACTTGTGATTCAGTGCTTGGTGATTGGAGTTGTCCTTTAACATGCTGGGGACTGACTGATGCTTCAGGCACCCTCAGCATAAAAAAAAACAAAAAGTTCTACCACTGAGCTACACTCCAGCCCTGTGGTTTTCAAAGTAAGCTTTATAGAACCTCTAAACATGTTTCTGGGTGTTTCAAGTGTTACCTCACCCTCCAGGAGTGAGACAAAGCAAGCCGCTCTGATTTTGAGCTCCCGTTCTGGCTTCCTTTCTGTTACTCTATATCAGAGTAATATTATTTTATTCTGCAGAGTGGTTGAGGCTTTGGAAACTAAAGGGGTGAGCAGGGAATACTGAAGGTTATTGGGCCAGAAAATAGCAGAATTGCATTTCAGAGACTTCTCCCTGGAATCCTGTGAACAGTTATCAGCTTCAAATAAGAAGCCTAAGAAAAGATTGGTGTAAAGGTCCCCGAACACAGAGGACTAGAGACCTGATCTCAGGCAGGAGCCAGGGAACACGCACATGTGGAAGGACAGGACATGCTGCCTGACTGGCTTAGATAGGGAGTGTCAGGGGGTGGATTGCCTAAGACCAGCCCTTGTTTATTACCCTGTCACAGTTCAGTGCTGCCTGATGACAGTCGGGCCAGCCGCCAACGCACAAGAGTGGTTCGAAGAAGTCTCAGCCCTGTGTTCAACCACACCATGGTGTATGATGGCTTTGGGCCTGCTGACCTACGCCAGGCCTGTGCTGAGCTCTCCCTGTGGGACCATGGGGCCCTGGCCAGTCGCCGGCTGGGGGGCACACGGCTCAGCCTTGGTACCGGTGAGCAGAGGGGGCCCTTGAGGGGAGCCAAGCTCAGAGGCAGGGGATGATTGGGACCAGAAAGTTGTAGCGGGACCTGAGGTCTCCAAGGTAACAGCATCCTCCACTTGGGCTCGCCCGTATCCAGGCAGCAGTTATGGGCTCCAGGTGCCCTGGATGGATTCCACACCCGAGGAGAAGCAGCTGTGGCAGTCACTCCTGGAGCGGCCCTGTGAGTGGGTGGATGGCCTTCTGCCCCTCAGAACCAACCTGGTCCCCAGGGCATAGCCTTGTCAAACCCCTCCGTGGACACCCATGGCCGGAATCAATAAAGTCTGTTTACAGAGCTACTGCCTATTCAACTGGGTATGAAGTCTGGGTGGTAAGGCATTAGCTTGAAAAAGCCCAGGAAATGAAGAGGGGCCACTCAGGCATGGAGACCTCAAGGGGCTCCTCCTTGGACACTCCCCACCCCCACATACACCCTTCTGAAGTCGCCAAGATGAGCATGGTAGCAAGTGTTCTGTTTAATAGTCTTTGATTGTATGTAGTGTCCTTTGGGTGCCTCCCTAGTTAGTTCCACCCACTGGGGTTGGGCCTGGTCCCTGCAGTTGCTCCTAGGTTCTAGGACAGGTGTGTCAAAAGCTGTTTGTGTCTTCTCTGTTCATTCCATCGGTGTCTGTGTCCTTTGATGTCATCACTCAGTGTCCCGGGGTCCAGGGGTGACCGATGTGGCTCCTGCTCGCTGTGCCAAGATGGCTCTCCAAATTCGGCATACCATCCCCCCCCTGGGGACATCAGGGATCAATGTGATTCAGTCAGAAGGCAGCCCATGCTCTCTCTTTAGGAACCACTACGCGCACAGGAGAACTTGTTCCCCTGTGGTTTTCAGGGAGGGAATCAAGGCAGGCCCACAGGGCAGGGGATGTCCGGATATTGCTAGCAGGTGCTCATCCCTGGAAGACCCAAGGTGTACCTGATTCTGGTGTAGACTAGATCATCTTGAGTGGCACAGGTGAGCAGGGTTTGAAGGGTGAAGCTATGGCTCAGGAGCTGGTTATGAACCGAGAACCACAGAAAACAGGGAAAGATCAAGTTGCACAGAAATACAGCTAGAACCCAGATTCTTGCTTCTAGCAGAACTCTCAGGCCGGCGGCCCCCTTGTGGCCTGAGTTTCCCCATCCCTACAATGAGAAGTGCATACTAAGGGCTCTTCCAGTATTGAGCATTTTTGCAGCAGTGAGAAAATTTGAATGGCTGGAAGGCAGAGGAGCCGCCTTTGACTGGTGGGGGGAAGCCAGTTCACACTCGCTCACCGTTTGGATAGTAGCTGGGTCTACACTCAGTTCCTGTAGCCACTGCACCAGGTTCTGGTCCTTTGGGAAAGTGGCTATCAAAACGGCAGGTGATGAGAGAGGGCAAAGGTGTTCTCTGCGGCCTTACCCTCACCATTTCCCAGTCAAATCTGCTCACCTGGGGTCTCTGAAGCCAGGGCATACGTCCTGGTCTCTGCCTGCACCCGACGCAGGGCCTGTTGTACCAGAGCCTGGCACTCACGTTCCTTCTCAGCCAAAACGTCCCGAAGCCTGTGGGAAGGTGGGGTGGTAGAATGAAAGGGCCTGCGGGTTGAAGCCTCTGCAGCTTCTCCGGGTGACCCCAAGACTTCACCTGTCAGTCTCGGCTCGCAAAAGGCCCAGCTGCACCATCAGCGATGGGGGTCCCTGCTCTGGTGGGAGCTGGCTCTGCAGCGCCTGGCCCTCCTGCGGGTTCTCCTGGGACTCCCCTTTCCTCCACTCCTCTGACCTCGGTGAGACCGCTTTCTTCTCCGCCTCTACCAATTCCAGTAGATTGAGCTCAAGGTGGGCCTGGCGCCCCGTTTAGGACCCCAGACGGCCAGGGAGAAGAAGGGAGGGCCGCTAACTACTCAGTTTTATGTTTGTCACGCCCCCAGGGCCACACCCCACCCCCACCCCCGACCGGCCGGCTGGCTGGATCCAACGCCGCCTACCCGCGTCCAGCACAGTCAGCGCCGCCCGGACTGCACGGCTGAGCAGCGAGTCCAACACGAACATCCAGTGTGGGCGGATCTGGCGTCTGCGGAGGATCTGCTTCACCTGGGGAGGGAAGAAAGGCGCGGTTGAGACAGTTGCATCTCAAACAGAGGTGGGGCTTGAGTTGCAAAGCCCTAGAAAGTAGGCTGCGGTCTAAAAGAGGTGGGCGGACTTGGGGTCAAGGGTGGGACGGGGAAGCCAGGACTGGACATGCGTCTTCCTGGAAGTCATAGAATCCTGGAACATCAAGATCTTGATCACGACCTGTTATTGCACAGCCCTAACTTCGAGGTAGCTTCCTCACCGCGTCTGGAAAGGCGAAGAGCGGTCCCTTCAAAAGCGCAGGGCCGAGGCTGTGGGCCTGCAGCTGAGCCTGCAGGGCCCGCAGCTCCTGGGCCAGCTGACGGCGGTTGGGAGTGTGGATCTGTGCCCCGAGGCACCGAAGCAGAAGTTCCACATGATTCCTGCTGAGTCGAGAATCCTAAAAAGAGGGGGCGTCTGTGGATGATCGCATCCGCAGTCAACAGAGATGCTCGCCGGTGGACCATAAAGTCTTATCCCAGCTCGACCACCAGGGGGCGCTGGGGCGGGCCGCCCACCTGTTCCTGTTCCAGGAGAGTCTCCGCTAGTGTGGGCACCTCCTGTTCCAGCACCGCAGCCAGCATGGCCCGGCGCTTGCTCTCCTGGTGCAGCAGACTGAGGCCTGAAGTCTCTTCTGGGGACGCGGGTTCCTCGGCAGCGGGCTCCTCGGGCACACTGGGCACAATGAGGGACATCAGATGGAGGGTGGGCAACACCATGCAGCCACCTCTGCTGCAGGATTTGAATCTTGGATCTTTTATGCCCACTTCACGGAGATAAGAGAAATTAAGCCCATCTGGGAGACGGCAGAGTGAATGCCACAGGCATCTGGGAGAGGGATGGAGGAAGTAGATACCGTCCCTGTAAGCGGTCGGGGTGTTTGCGACCCAGGGAGGCCTTTTTCTGGAGGAAATGAATACAAAGGCAAAACTAGATGAAGAGAACCCACTGCAGGACCCTAGGCGCTCACCGGAGCTGACTGGAGTCCCCATAACTAAGGCATCGCTTTGGGGGGCTGGGTGGGTGCTGAGAGGGTTCCTGGGGCCTTGGGAATGTCTGAGACTGTGTGGCTGAGTCAGCGGAAGGACTGGAAGCACTGGAAGGTGCACCTGAGGGAGGAACAAGCTGTTAGTCTGCTCGTCAGCCCCTCTGCCCTTCCCTAGGTCGCCTCCCTTCACCCTCATAGCACCTGAGGGCCGGGGAGTATGACGAGGAGAGCCAGGGCTGCAGCTTCTCTTCCCTGGCTGAAGGAAAGGGTCTCCCAGCAGCTCTTGGGCGCTGGCTCGGAGGCGGGGATCTGGCTCAAAAGTTCGGAGGAGGAAGGCTTGGGCCTCGGCTGACAGGGAACTGGGCACTGGTGGATGTACCTTGTACATGCCCACCTGTGGAGGTGGGGCAGATGGGATAAACCCTCGATCAGATCTGAGGCGCTGGAAGCCCCATCTGGCTCCGCCCACCCTCCGTAGGCCACACCCCAGAGAGACTCACCTGAAACATTGCAGCCTGTGGGCTCCCTAGTTCATGGAAGGGCGGACGACCTGTGGCCATCTCGATTACAGTGCAGCCCAGAGACCAGATGTCAGCTGCCTTCCCATATCCTCGTGGGCCCTGGTCGATGATTTCTGGAGCCATATACTGCAGAGTCCCTAGACCACGAACAGGAACAACAATGCCAGTGTAGGTTTCCGTGTCTCCATCATCTACTGGCCACCTGCACCCATGGGAACCTATCACCTCAAATAGTGGTCATCACACTCCTGAGTGTCATTGTCCACCTAGGCCCTGTCACCTGCCAGGCTTCTGTCCTTCATGCTAGGCTGCATGGAGTTCATCCATCAGCCACAGGAGGGTTCCAGTTTGTACCTAACATCACGTCATCCTCCCTTCAAATTCCACCAGCCCATTTCACACCCCCAACACACACCGCCTTACATTCAGTTTAGACGCTGAGCTCGTTTTCATTAGTTAGCCAACCCAACCTTGGAGCCTAGATTTTATCAGCTGTTCCTGGATCTAGCCACCTGTCTCCATCCAGATACCATTAAAACTGTAACTCTGTGCCCAGAAAAAAAAAACTCTATTCCCCAGAAGTCTCCAAGAGCTTGACACCCCCTACCCCACCCCACCCCATCCTAGTTACCTGTAAAAGTCTCTGTGCACGGTGTGATGCCTGCTAGCCGCTTGGAAGTGCCAAAGTCAGAAATCTTGAGCAGCCCACTGAAGGTGTTGATCAGTACATTGTCCCCCTGATTGAAGAGGACACTGAGATTGGTTACTGCTATAAACCAGAATCCCACCATCCTGGAACCCGAATCTCCCGAGATTATATCCTGAGCCTCTATGAGTGTCTTCTCCCTACCAACTCAGTGTAGGAACTTGTGTCTGATCTTCCACAGACATGGCTTTTTTTCTGCCTTTAAGGGACCTCTTTGATGGGTCCCCCACCCCTTGCAAAGGTGTGCTCTCTCCCGCCATTACTGCCAGTTTCAGTCTGGTACTGTGTCTCCACAGACCCGGACCAGCCACAGGGCTGACCTTGATGTCTCGGTGAACAATGCGGTTGTCATGGAGGTAGCTGAGTCCTTGCAGGATCTGACGTGTGTAGAAGCTAATAGTACTCTCGTTGTCCTTTAGGGGTCCCCATACTGACCTAAGCAAAGAGGACAGGCTGCCTGGGCAGAGACAATCCAAGTTTATAATTGATGTCCGCTTAATCGACCCACATCCCTCTGATCAAAGCCCAAACACACCATTTCCCATGACCCAGACTTCCATCACCCAATGCACCCTGTCAGCTAATTCTAGGCGACACACACCCACACTAGAGTTCATTTCCCCTCAAGGTTTGCCACCCCAGTCTGGCTCCATTCCCACGCCCCACACCTCAGGTTTCACTCCCCTCCTACGCAAGGCTGATACCTCCAGGCACTTCCTCCATGAAGATCTTGAGGTAGCCGCCCTGGCTAGCTGAGCCCAGATACCGCACTATATTCTTGTGACGAAGTCGTTTGTGAAGAGCAATCTCTTCATGCAGAGGCTGAGAGAATCTGGGTGTGTCAAGGAGAGAGCAGTGGGCAGATGTGAGCAGAGATAACCTCCCACAGTCCTGGACCATGAGATAATGCCCCTAGATTTAACACCCTGCCTACAGACCTCTCATCTACTGTAAGGGCCACCACCCCAAGTCCAGTCACTAAACAGCTATCTCCATGCCCACAGCCGCTCAATTCTCACGTTTCCTCAACACACACACATACTCCTAACCTGTTCACGCCCACCCTCCCGAGCCCCCAGACCTTTGTAAACCAACACACCCCACCTGCTATCTCTCTCTGGGATCTCCTTGATGGCGATTCGTACCCTCGTGTGCCTGTCACGACCGGCATACACCACCCCATACGTGCCTCTGCCCAGCACCAGCCGCTCACCAGTCTCCGAATATTCATAGTCAAACTATGGGACACAGAGCACCCAGTTCAGCAGGGCCCTTCACCCCTCACTCTCCTCCAAGCCCCCTTTCCGCCGCCTCACCTCCAGCACCTCCCTTGTGCCTTCTGCCTCCTCAGTGGGTGCGGAGGAATCTGGATTCATCACCAGGACCTGAATTAGGCCACAGAACCTGAAGAGATGGAAACAGCTGGAAGGGGTGATCTGGCCAGGAACCACCCCCTAAGAGCACCAGGTCTACTTCATCCCTTCCTTTCCCTCAGTCCCCTGGGCATCCCAGCCCCCAACTCAGAAAGGCTAGGCACACCATTGGCAGCGCTCCACACTGGGGAAGCACAACTGGACATCCTGGGCCGGAGGAAGTGCGTACAAGAAGCAACAGCGCTGGTCCAGCTTGGAGGCGCTAGGGAAGGAGAGGCCAATGAGTGCCAGGCTGGGTGGCACAGGGGCTTGCCAGAGGGTCCGCCTCTCACCTGATCCCACAGATGGAGGTGACTGGGAAGGTCCAGCTGGAAGGATCCTCCTGTGAGAAGAGAGGGAGGGGGGATGTGGAGGTGCTGGGGCTAGAGAGGATAGGAGAAAGAGATTCGGACCAGTGAGGAAGGGGTCTCACAGATCACCTGAGTCTCTGGCTCCAGCAAGCTTAGCGTCACTGCACTCACGGGGTCTGTGCCCTCAATCTCAAGCCTGGCAGGCAGTAGGACCTTGTTTATCTCCAGCACCAGCACCTGTAAGCAGTACGGGAAAGGGATCTGTCATAATGTGCATGCCCGGTCCCTGGATCCCTGGGTCCCACTGCCCTCACCAGGCACTGGTCCTCCTGAGGAGGGGCTGTCTTGAAAGGCTGGCAGGATTGTAGCAGGAATTGGAGCCAGAAGTGAGCTCGCATCAGGGGTCCTCCCGAGGGCTCTGGTGTGGGTCTGAAATGCTGGTACAGTAAGAAGGTCTCCATCACTGACACCAAGTACCTAAATGCACACACAGCCTTGGCCTCAGCTTAGCCTAGGTGCCAGCCAGTGCCACCCAGTGGCATGTAGTCAGAATATGGGCATTGGGTACCATGAGCAGAGAGGAACACAGGCCTTGGGTATCATAGTGGTGTCAAGGTGTTGGGGTCATGGCTGGGGGTGGGGTGCCAATGGGCATAGGTGCAGGGTTGAAGAAGGGGCCACCTACCATATGGGGGCATTGAGCTTGTACAGTTGTTCTGCAGCCAGCACCACCTGGATGGGGTCGTTGGCAAGAATCTGGGCTCCCAGGTAGAATCCCACATCCCAGTAATACTGCATCTTCTCCACACAGCCTTTGCGGGCTAGCAGACAGCCCAGTTTCATGCCTGGGGAAGGGCGGCACGGGCTCAATCGCGTGTAGGTGCTGGAGTGGATCCAACTACAACCTGCACACACGCACGCATGCGCGCACAGAGGAGTGCGGACATGAATGTAGATCTGGGCTGAAAGGTAGGTGTGGCAAGATCTTGGAGGTAAGAGCCTAGCACAGAGGAGAGCCAGGGCACAATCAGATGTGACATTAAGTGTGACAACCAGAAGTGTGGGTTTGGGAAGAGAGGCATTCAACTGCTCCCAAGGCCTCAGACCTCAGTAGCAGGTCAGTCTCAAAGTCCAGGAGTCAGCAGCGCTTCTTCCCGCCCAGGGCTCTTTCCTTGCCCTCTCCGAAAGTCCCTCTGGACCCCGTGCTGGGTTGCCGTGGGCTAACAGCTGGCCTTACCTATCAGCCGGAGCTCCTTAGAGTCTTCAAAATGCTGCCCGGCCGCAATAAGCAGTACAGCTGCGTTGATGCCCGAGTGCAGGCTGGGCTCCACATCAAACGCCTTGCGGTACCTAGAGTCGGGTCGGGCAGGGGATACAGGGCTGAACGGATGCCCGCAGCCCCACCCCCCATCCCCATCGCTACGCCCTCTACACTGGCTCTCGTGTGAATTACCAGTGATAGGCTTGCTCCAGGTGCCCAGCATTTTGGAAGCCAGAGCTGAAGAACATGTCCTTGTAGATCCGGCCACACATGCAGTACAGATCCGGAGCCACGGGGCCACCATACTTCACCAACGGCAGCAGGACAGCCAGGGCTTTCTCTCGGTCCCCAGGCCTGTTCCTTCTAAGGCAGAGGAATGGGCACTAAAGACCTGTCTGATGGCTCTGACCCACCCAGTCCTGGGACTCAATAGATCACAAACGGAAGGGACCCTTCTGGGGGCTTACTATTAATGAGCCTCAAATGACACTAACCTCGGGAAGCATTGGCCTCTCGAGTTAGTGACTCCAGGTGGAAGGGATTTCTAGTTGCAAACAACTCTAAGGAGTAGCGACCTTGGACGGCTGTGACCCTATCAAGGGGATACCACCTCCTCTGTCTCCACCATGCATCAATAGCCCAGATCAACAGGATCCTTGGGACATTAGGACCCAAGTTAGCAAATTCCCTGAGGAGCCGTCGTTCCAGACTGCAATGCTCTTGCTCCACAGGGGCCTCCTGTGACTCTGACTCAAGCCACCACGTCCCACCACCCACCTGTTGAGGGCAAACGTGTAGTGAAAGCAGACATTGTGCTGTTCGGCCACATCGCAGGTGGGCAAAGCCTGCAGCGTCTCTACCAGCTCAATGATGGCCGAGTAGTCCTGTGTGAGGGAACATGCATCAGCTCGGAGAGCCCTTGACATGGAGGAAAAATCTTTTTTTTTTTTTTTTGAATTCTGAGACAGGGTAATCCAGCTGTCCTGGAACTCACTCTGTAGACCAGGCTGGCCTCAAGCTCACAGAGATCCACCTGCTTCTGCCTCCAGAGTGCTGGGATGTAAGACATGTGCAACTACTCTTGAAGGCAAATTCTACTGCCCACAAGGCAAAGACTTTGCATACCTCCCTCCGGCCAAGCAGATTCACAGACCACACCTTCCTGGAGAACCCACTGTGCACCCCACACTGGGTGTTTCTAACCTCACCAATGGCCTGTGAGGCATCATCCCTCAAAAATAAGGAAATGTGGGCTGAGGAGAGAACCAACAGCAGTTAGAAATGCTGGCTGCTCTTCCAGAGGACTGCACTTTAGACCCCAGAACCCACAACAGGAAACTCACAACCCCTTAACTCCAGCCCCAAAGGATGCCGCACTCTCTCCTGTCCTCCACAGGTAACTGCACACACAATGTACAAACCCCAACTCAGACACACACACATACACACAATTAAAAAATAAAATACCTCTCAAAAAAAGAACAATAAAACCAGGTATGGTGGTACATGCCTTTAGTCTGGCACTCCGAAGGCAGAAACAGGTGGATATGTTAGCCAGCCTATGTACACACTGAGTGCCAGACCAGCCAGGAATGCACAGTGAGACTATGTTTTAAAAATACTATTACTACTAATGTGATTGAAGAGATGGCTCAGAGGTTAAGAGTACCGGCTACTCTTCCAGAGGTCCTGAGTTCAATTCCCAGCAACTACATGGTGGCTCACAACCATCTCTAATGGGATCCGATGCCCTCTTCTGGTGTTTATGAAGACAGCTACAGTGTACTCACGTACATAAAATAAAAATAAATCTTAAGCCAGGCAGTGGTGGCTCATGCCTTTAATCCCAGCACTTGGGAGGCAGAGGCAGGCGGATTTCTGAGTTCAAGGCTGGTCTACAGAGTGAGTTCCAGGACAGCCAGGGCTACACAGAGAAACCCTGTCTCAAAAAACCGAAAATAAATAAATAAATAAATGGCTTAAAAATAACAACAACAACAATAATAATAAAATAAGGGAATGGAGGCTCAGGCAATTTATTTAAAGCCACCAGCCAGGCTCAGCCAGGAGCTGACCTTGTATTTGTCTGGCAACAAATGCCTGTCATACAATGATCTCTCTCTCTTGGGTTTACACAGGATCCCTTGAAGCCCAGGCTGGCCTCAGACTTGCTTATAAACAGGATGACCTCAGACTCCTGCCCTTCCTGACACAGCCACTTGAGTGCTGGAGTTATGTCCTATGCTCTGGTCCCTCGGACCACCACACAC
This sequence comes from Tokudaia tokunoshimensis, assembly GCA_036184795.1. Classification (NCBI taxonomy): domain Eukaryota; kingdom Metazoa; phylum Chordata; class Mammalia; order Rodentia; family Muridae; genus Tokudaia; species Tokudaia tokunoshimensis. The sequence continues at coordinate 116,481,339 of BTHU01000005.1, read as the reverse complement.
CTGGACATCGCGGAATGACAGCAGCAGGTTCATGATGATGTCAGGGCTCAACAGCTCTACACTGTCCAGTCTCCGCTGCAGGCGAGCCAGCTCCTGCCTCAGCTGCTGCCCACTGAACCGTTCCCGAGCCTGCCGGATATCCTGACGAATGGTCTCCCGGAAATAGCCGCTGATGCCCAAGACCAGGGGGAGAGAGAGAGAGAGAGAGAGAGAGAGAGAGAGAGAGAGAGAGGAGCCTGTTCCTCAGTCCCAGCAAACTTTACCTTCATCAGCCTCTACCTGGTACCCCCTCCCCGTGAGCCCCATTACCAAGAGTCCGTGGGTGTGGCCTCCAACAGACGGACAAGCCTGCCCACCAAGGGAGTGAGGAGGGCCTCGGTGCCTGCCCCAGCCTGTACTAGTCCATCGGCTATGCCCCTCAGGAGGCCTGCGTCGCCACATAAGACCCGTCCAGTGGCTGTCACCACATAAGGAATCAGCGTGTAGCTGCCAACACAATCCTGGTGGGAAGAAGGCCGCAATTAGTGTAGGTCACACACAGGTCAGCAGAAGGTTAGAGAGTGAGTGGAGATTAGTACTGGTGAAGATACGAATAGCAGAAAAGAGCCACACATCACAAGAGGAGCTACATGGAACAGACGGTCACACTGATGTCAGAGACAAATGAGGAGGCTGGGAAGGTTAGTGGAGGTCAGAGGTTATAACATTGGCATGAGGGGTAGATTCTGCTCACCGAGTTCTTCTGGAAAACATCCTCCTGCAGGAGGCAGACAATCAGATACTGGCATTCTGGGAAGGCCTTACCCCAACCCTGCACCTCTCCCCCGACCCCACCCTCCAGCCACCTGGCCACTTACACGAAGGGCCTGCAGGTCAGGGAGCTCGTCCTGGGAGCAGAGGAGCACATTGTTGGTCATGCTGAAGCTCTCACGCACGCCGAGGTGGTAGAACAAGGAGGGCTGTGCCAGGGAGTTGCTCACCTCCAGTACCACTACATCTGTGGACACAGAAGTCCAGGCCTGAACGTCAAAGCACAGCTCGGTGGCCAAGGAACCTGGAGATGCATGCTGCTTCCAATGCCTTGCCTGCACCTGATGCCAAATTCCGTGCTGCTCTAGAGAGCTTCCCGATGTTTTCACAATACTCTTATTGGTGGTATTATAGAAGATGCCCAGAGACCCTCATCCCACTGAGAGCCTGGAAGTCCCAGGAAGGAGATAAATGGGGGTACTCCAGCTGGGCACTTCCAGGTTATATAGGAGACAGGAACTTTGCAAACAGAAGTTCTATGCTCTAGCGCTCTCTCTCTCTCTCTCATTTTATTTATATGTATGTGTGTGTTGGTGTGAGTGTATGATAGAAGGCGGCATAGGGATCCTCTGGAGATAAAGTTACAGGTGGTTGTGAGCACCCCAGGTGCATGCTGGGAACCTTGAGTCCTCTGGAAGAGCAGCAATTGCCTTAACCTCAGCGCCATCTCTCTAGTCTTGAAGCCAAGGTCTTGAGGGTGATCTGCACCATCATGTGTGAAGACAATGTTGTGCTTTTATGTGTGTTTGTGTAGCTTACTGTGTGTCCAGCCATCCTTTAAGTGACAGTGTCCGCAAGGGAGGGGCTGTATGACTCAACGCGGATGAGTCCACTTTATCTGTGGTCTGATCGGGTCAGCCTTCATTTTTAAGCTACAATTTAGCAGATGTGCAGGATACACGGTTCTCTGACTCTGGGATAAACAAATAAGGAAGAGGTGGAACATCCGGGTAGGTGGGAAAGAGAGGAATCTTCCGACCTCGCCCTGGACTCCCTGTCTCTCCTCTAGACCCACCCGTGTCCCACCCATTTTCATTTGACTCCTAGTCTCCAAATACAATCCCTCGCTCCTATAATCCAGTCTCGAAGGATTGCCTCAGCGCTTCCTTTCCTGCCCCATGTGGGATGTACTAATGCTAGGACTTATCAACCCCAACCCTGTAGAGATGGCTCCTCGCCATAGATCCGAACTTCCGTCTCAGGCCTGATTCACCCTCAAAAGTCCAACATGAGATCATCCTGAAAAATGAGTTCTCCCGTTTACGCAGAGAACCGCAGCTCTGCCCCTCCCTCTGCCCCGCCCCTCCCCAGAGCCCCGCCCTTAGAGTTCGTCTGCCCCGCCCCAACTGCTTGGCACCTCGCTTACCGAAAGATACTTAAACTCCGGCTCAGGAGCCAGGCCTGGATCCCCAAATCCAGCCTCAAGCCCCACCACATCCACAAACCACTAAATGTCCCTGTTGTTACTGCCGGGTCTCAAGTCCGGCTTTAGTTTACCGTAAACTCGGTAGACCCAGTACCCACGCCCGCCCCGTCAGGGGTCTTCAAGCCCCGCCCCTTGTCCCGCCCAGACTCAAGCCCCGCCCCGAGGCGCTCACCCGCGTTGTAGAATGAGTCCAGCGCAGCGGTGTCGCCTAGCGCCAGCGTCGCAAAGGGCAGGCTGCGCAGCTGCGGGGGTGGCCGCGTGCCCTGGAGATGAGCGCAGGCCTCGCGCAGGCATCGCAGCGGCAGTGGCTCTGCCTCGGTTCCCGAGCCGGGCTCCACCCCGGGCCCCGGCTCCCGGGTCAGCACGTAGACCACACTGAGAGGCCGGCTCCGCGCGCAGCCCCGACCCGCGACCGCGGGAGACGAGCGGCCCCGGCTCAGCGCCTCCGCCAGCGGGTCCTGCCAGCAGCTGCCCGCCCGTTCTAGAACCCCGGCCCCGGGACATGGCCCTGCCATGCGGGGGCGCTCAAGCGCAGGGCGCCGGGCGCGGGGGACCCGGGCACGAGGCTGAAGGTGTGGATCCAGCCGGGATCCGGAGGTGGGCTGGACGTCCTGTTCCGGAAATCTTAAGTCCAGAGAGAAATCTTTGCTTAATCTTTCACCGTCCTTACAGATCTACAATCCAGGACAGGGTTCTGGGAATCTAGGGTACCAAGTAATCCTCGACTCACAGGTCACAGAAGGATCCTGGGAACTCAACCGTCAGCGTGCTACACCCAGACTTCTCAAGGGAGCACGGGCAGTGACTCTGTCCTGCCCTCACATGTAGGCTGGGCCCAGCCCTTTCCCGACTGGGAAAGGCTCCACCCTCGGCCCTGGGGCAATGAAGCTCCCCAGCGGCTTTCCCTCCCTCCTCTCCGGCTAGAACCTCTGACACTGTCCACTTCCGGAACAGCCTGTGTCCCTATTTGGGCCAAACACTGTTGACTGCTCACTGAAAACGCTCGTAAGATGTGTGCCCGGGCCGGGGATAGGAAACAGGACGGCCCCGCCCTGCAGGGGATCTGGTGAATGAATGGACGCGGGGCAGGGGGAGGGCGGGAGGGGGCGCCAAACATTGTGAATAGTAGTAGGTGTCACATGTAATGTTCCTGCTGGTAGGGGTCTGAGGGTTGACAAGCTGCTTTCCTCAGAACCTCGCTTGCTGTGAAGCTTTGCTGACCTCATGGGTCCGCCCAAACCTTGACCGTGGAGCTGAGAAGCACTTCTAGTGTAAATTTCCTATCTACCCTTTGGAGTTTTGGAGGAACTCCAGAAGCCTCTGCTTTTGGGTTACAAGAGTATCCCAACTTCAAATTCACCAAGAACCTTTAGCTACGAATTAGTGACTAAGGCAAATGAGTTGGTCTAAACCTCAGAGGACCATGTTTCATAATCATTTATTACGGTGGGGTTTGGGGCTTGAGAGACAGCACAGTTGTTAAGGCCATTTGCTGCGCTTTCGAAGGGCCCTGGTTTGGGTCCCAGCACCCACATGGTGGCTCACCGTCGTCTGTAACTGCAGTTCCAGGGGATTCCTGGCACTCCCCTGACGTGCACGAGCACCAGGCACATACATGCGCACATATATAATTACAGGCAAAACATGCACACATGAAATAAAACTAAAACTGTTATAAAATAATATGTTGGGGCTTTGGACAAATGGACTGTCCAACAAATGGTAGGAAGCCTCTATTTCACAGCCTTCTTGTCTCATAGAAGAAAAAAATTATATCTTCCCAGGTTTGAACCAATGGGATAAACAAGCAATAGAGAGAGAGAGGTTTGGGTAGAAAACATACTTTATAAGAAACAAGAAGGAGCACAAGGAGTGTCGGAGGCATAAGTCTTTAATCCCAGCGCTCAGGAGGCAGAGGCGGGTGAATCTCTGTGAGATCAAGGCCAGCCTGGTCTACGGAGTTCCAAGACAGCCAGGGCTGCATAGTGAAACCCTGTCTCACAAAACCAACCAACCAAACAGCAAACAAAGAGGAAGAGAGCTGTCCGCAGACGCATCCACTTTGGGCTTGAGGGCCCAGGAGGATTGTCAGTGGATGGCTGAATCTCTAAGCTCACTTCTAGATGCCCCTCTGGTATTGTCTTACATCCTTCTAGGCTCAGAAACCCTGCGAAGTCCCACCCCTTCATCTTCCTGATTAGAAGTTCTTCCTTGAATAGAACTGAAGCTTGTGACCCTGTTCTGTTTCCTATAGATTTCTTCCCCAGTAAGAAAAGATCCACAAAGTGTTACCAAGTGGCCCAGGAAGCAGAGGTAGGTTGGTGATGAGGTGGCTAAGGGAGGGAAGCTGTAAGGAGTGATAATGATACTGACAAGGCATCATGAGCACTCCCACGGCAGGGTGACCCATGACTTTTTCTGACGCCCAGTTGATGCCAGACATATGGGCAGTGACCTCAAATGCAGTGGAGTGCCCCTCGAGATTGGTTCAATTGCAGGATTTCTACCACCCGGCACGTGAGACACTTACTGCACAGTTGTCCCATCTTCAATAAGGGTTTGCATCGTAGGTGGTAAAAGTCTTCCCACTGTGGAAGCTGAGAGTCCCCAGGCTGAGGTGTAGAAGGCATCTTGGCACCCTGCAGCATGCCTGACCCCCTTACAGATATTATCCCAAGGCAGCTTCTAATCGGTGATGAGGTGAATGTTATCAGGCCCCATGAGACCCCAACAGCACCAAGAAGCTAGTTCTTGTTAGTTTGTTTGTCTATGGTCATTCAGCTAGTCACAGTGGGAGTGGGACTCGAACTCAGAACTATTCTGTTCCAAGTCATCAGTTTGACCCAAGTCTTCTGCCCTCCAGAGTTCCCAGCTTCTCTCTAGTCCCTTTGTCTACTCTCAGTGCCAGCAAGCAGCCTGGGCAACCATGCCAGGGAGAGCTGAGAGGAACCTCTTGGGCATGGGCAGGAAAGGGGGCTCCTCAGAGGCACCCCGCCATAACCACTTCCCCCTTTTAGTTATCTCCTAACACTTGCTGCTTCTCTGAAAGAAGCCTGCCAGTTCCTCTCCTGGAGCAGAGCGTCCTGTGCTGATGCACAACAAAGCGGCAGATAACAGCCCCACCCCTGCACTTTGTGCCCCACCCTGGCACTGCATGCCCTGCCCCCTGCACTGCATACCCCACCCTTGCACTTCATGCCCCACCCCTGCACTGTGTCCCTCCCCCTCCACCCGGCTCATTTCATATAAGGGAAAACTGAGGCTGTGGCCGGGAAAGGACTTGCCCAGAGACAATACCATCACAGTAAATACCATCTGCACTCCGAAGCTGTTCCTCCCCAGAGCCTAAGTCTTTCCCTTTGGCCCCACTCTGTTTCAAGACTGCCATTTCTCAGATGAGGAAACTGAGGCCCACAGAACGGAAGAAGTCACCTGAGCTCATTCATGAACACTGGGCCAATGTTGAGAAGACCCAGACTCCTTGTTCCCCTGCCCCAGGGTGAACTGGAAACCTAAGGGATTTTTGGAAAGTTGGCTCAATGATGTTTTACTGGGGCAAACACGTGAAGGAACATTTTGTTAAAGTGGACACAGGCGTGAAAGGCTAAGGCAGACTCATAAAGGAACATTTTGCTGAAGCAGACACAGGAGAGAGGATGGTCTGCTAAAGCAAGCATGTGAAAGGACACGTGATGAAGGATTCTTTCCTAAGGACACACATGTATTGGTCCACTTTACATTGTATAGATGAGCTGCATTTGTCAGGACTCCATAGAGAGAAACGCACCAAAACACTTCTGGTGGCGTGCTGCAGCTTGTTGTCGCTTCTAAGGACTAGGGCTGACTGGATGCACATGCCGAGGCAAGGCACGTGGCAGACACGTGACGTTTGGAGGGCATAAATAGGACTCCATGGAGTGACGGAAAGAGAGCTAGACTTGCTTATAGAGCTAGCTGTATAACGCTTGTGGGTCTCGAGTCTTTGCTGATCTTGGCTTCCCTGAGAGAGGCACAGTTGAGAACTTCTCCTGATGTCCCTCCTGGTCCCTCCTACTGACTTGTGCCAAGGCTGAGGCCTGGCTGTCTCTACAGGTCTCTTCATTGCTGTTGCTAACCCGACTGTACTGAACTGGCCTGCTGGTGTATCTGTGAACTGTTTGCGAGTGGATCGAGTTGCTGCTGCTAACCTGTGAACTGAACTGCTGGTTTCCAAACAACGTAGACGGGAGTTGTTCCAAAGAACCTTTCTAAGCGGGTCCATTTCTCCTGTATCCTTTCTTTTCCACTACCTTTGATGGATGGTGGGTTAGTAAAAAAGGTTAAAACATTTAAAAGCCATCATTAAAAATAAGATTAAAAAAAATTTAAGCCACACCAGGACCCCCCTGTAGGTTGCTCACTTGCAGAGCCCTCTAAGAATTTACCCAGCATCCACTCTGCCCGTGGTTCTCCTCCCTGAGGAGGCAGAAGGTAGCACAACAAAGCTGCAGCTGCCATTGGAGTCTTCCATCTCCACAGGACCTTCCCGGATACCTGGGAGGAAGAGGAGGCTGGGGTGGTGGGGATTTGGGCTGGCCCAGCCCTCTCACTGGGAATTCACCCTCCTGAGGAAGCTAGTGTAAATTCTCATTCCCACACCAGAACTCAGACTCCTGTCTCCCTACCCCTGCTCTGTAGCAGTCAAGAATGGGAGAAATCCCACAGACCGGTAGAAAGTGGGGTACCCGCCCCTGCATGTGCTGCCACTCCAAACTGGCCTGGGGCAGGGGAAGCCAGGGAAGTGCAGCGAGGGGCTGGCTGGGTGGGGATGCTGGCTGGACCCTGCCCTTCTCTTTGCACTGGGGACTTACACGGCTCAAATGTGACTCCTCTGGGTAAGTTTAGCCTATGAATGATGATAAATTCAATTTCTTCATTAACTTTTGTTAATGAAGACAACACATGACAAAAGTCTCTTAAGCTCCTGGGAAGAATGGAATGATTATACACACACACACACACACACACACACACACACACACACACACACACACACACACTGTCCCCATTGATGGGAGATAGCCAGGCAAAACAACCTGCTTAATTTGCAGGATAAGAACCAAGATATTTACAGCATAGACATTGCCCCCAGAGGCCCAAGCTGGATTCCTGGCCTTTTCCTGTGGCCTTTCCTTCCTCTCCCAAGCCAAGTAGTCCCCAGCCCTGGAGTTCTGCTCTTAAGGGCAGCCCAGCGGTGGTGGCAAGCTCCCTAACTCCAGCACTCAGGAGACAGGGGATCTCTGTGAGTTGAAGGCCAACCTGGTCTAGAGAGCAAGCTCCATCGCTACGCAGAGAAATCTTATGGGGGTGGGGTGGGTGCCTGTTGCTCTTCCAGTATCTTTCAGATGACACCTGCCCAGTGCCATGGATGTCACTTCCCACGGTCTCCTGCCTGGCCCATTCCTAACCTATGTCCCCACCTTCCGCCTCACCCCATTCCACGTCCACGCCTGTTTTTTAAAAAATTTGTATAGGTGAGAGAGTGGAATGTGTGTGTGTGTGTGTGTGTGTGTGTACACGTGTGAGTGCAGGTGTTGTGTGTCTAACAGAGAGAATGTGTGTGTGTTTCTGTGTCCATGTGAGTGCAGATACCCAAGGATTCTAGAAGAGCATGTCAGATCTGCTGGAGCTGGAGTTGGAGGCAGTTCTGAGCCGCACAGTGCGGGCACTCTGCACAGTCAAGTGCTTGCTGTTAACCGTGAAGTCACCTCTCCAGCCCCACGCCGTCTGTTGTTGAGACCTGGCCTCATGTAGCCCACTCTGGGCCTCTAATTTCAGAGGCCCCTGCCTCAGCCTCCCAGGTGTTAGGATTACAGGCATGCACTTCCACATAGGACTTATCTTTTATTTTTAGATTATTTATTTATTTTACGTATATGAGCTGTCTTGTATACAGTGTCTGAAGACACTGTAGCTGTCTTCAGACACACCAGAAGAGGGCATCAGATCCCATTACAGATGGTTGTGAGCCACCATGTGGTTGCTGGGAATTGAACTCAGGACCTCTGGAAGAGCAGTCAGTGCTCTTAAGCCCTGAGCCATCTCTGCCGCCCCCTGACTTATCTTCCTAAAACTAAGTCTGACCCGGCCTCTTTTCTGCCTAATATTCTTCCCACGGCTCCCCCTTTGCCCTGCTTTTCAGTGACGCAACGTCCTCTATGAACTGGCCTTTGCGAAGATCCTGGGTGCATGTTCGGCTGGTGCTAAGTACCCTCTCTGGACAGCCCCAGCTTACTCTCGTGACTTCTTAACCCTTCCTCTCTCCCGTCTCTTCCAGTTTGCCTGTTTCTACCTGTAACGTGCCCTGCAGCTCGCCTGCCTAGAGAATGTTCACAGAGCCTTTACATTCTTCCAGATAACACCCCCTCCATGAAGCCTTCTCAGACTTCTGGCCCTGTAGAAGCTGGGCAAACACCTGTCAGCGGAGTCTAGAAAGGTGTGCCTCGCTTCAGTGGACTCTGGCTCCCCCTAGGGGGACAGAGAGAAGTGGCCACTGGGCCTTGCCTGTTGCCTCTCTTTCTTACTCTTTCTTTCATGTTATAAAAGACTGGAGGAGTTCTCCAGACCTGGGAAAGCGAAGATGGGTTGAGAAAGGCCCCAAGTCATTTCCCAAAAGCCTCCACCCAGATTCTGGGACAAGTATGGCACCTAGCAGCCCTCTCAGATCCTGAGAGCTACTGAAGAGGTGCGCTAGCTATGACGAGCTCTGAGGAGAGGGTTCCATGCCTGCAGCCTTCCCAACACCCCAGCTAGGCCCTGATTCCAAGTTCCCTGCCCCCATGGAGGCCTCCTCAGCCTCTTAGTACCAGAGCAGGCTGCTGATGTCCTGCTCAGAGAAAAAGAACCAGGTGTCAACTGGCTCTGAGGTCTGAGAACCCTAAGGGAGTTTCTGTGAGCCAGCCTTGGAGCAGAGCCAGCCTTTCTCCAAATTCTTCTTCTTCTTCTTCTCTTCTTCTTCTTCTTCTTCTTCTTCTTCTTCTTCTTCTTCTTCTTCTTCTTCTTCTTCTTCTTCTTCTTCTTCTTCTTCTTCTTCCTCCTCCTCCTCCTCCTCCTCCTCTTCTTCTTCTTCTTCTTCTTCTTCTTCTTCTTCTTCTTCTTCTTCTTCTTCTTCTTCTTCTTCCTCTTCTTCTTCTAGATTTATTTATTTCATTTATGTGAGTACACTGTATCTGTCTTCAGACACACCCAAAGAAGACATCAGATCCCATTACAGATGGTTGCAAGTCACCATCCGGGTGCTGGGAATTGAACTCAGGTCCTCTGGAAGAACAGCCAGTGCTCTTAACCGCTGAGCCACCTCTCCAGCCCCCTCTTCTCCAAATTCTTACTACTTCTTCCAACACTGGCCCTTCTGAGGGCACTCACAGCCCTAAGTAGCTGAGAGGGCCCAGCCCTAATCTGCAGAAAGCAAAATCAGAGGGTGGGCTGAGACCCCAGGCTTGCCTCGGGAGCCAAGGTAGCCCTGGAATTCCAGAGGCAGATGTCCTGTGTCCTGCCTGATGCTCAGGACAAAAGGAGGAGGAGGAGGAGGAGAAAACAGAATTTGGTGTCCTCATTTATTAGCATTCTTTTCTGGCCCTGTACTGGGGACAAGCAATTGTTCCTTTCTGAGCCTCACAGTCCTCTACAGTAAAACATGAACAGTGTAATCTACCTGGTACATCCCAGGATACTGGGCACAAGTAGTTCCCATGTCTCTGTTGTCAATACTCAGAACCTGCACCCCAGTGTCTTAGTCAGTGTTCTATTTCTGGGAGGGGACACAATAACCGTGGCTACCTTTTCTGTTTATTTTTGTTTGTTTGTTTTTTGAGACAGGGTTTTTCTGTGTAACCCCAGCTGTCCCAGAACTCACCTTGTAGACCGGCCTGGCCTTGACCCCACAGAGATCCATCTGCCTCTGCCTCCTGAGTGCTGACCATGAAGGCAACTCTTATAGAGAAAGCATTTAATTAGGGGATTGCTTACAGTTTCAGAGGTTTAGTGGGGAGCATGGTGGCAGGGAGGCAGGCATGCTGCCGGAGAAGGAGTTTAAAGCTACATCCTGATCCAAAGGCAGAAAGACACACACTAAGGCATGCGACAAAAAGCATGGGCTTTTGAAACTTCACAGCCCACCCCCAGTGACACCTCCTCTAATAAGGCCACACCTCCCGATCCTTTTTAAATAATACCATCCTTAATAACTATTTAAATATATGAGTCTATGAGGGCCATTCTTATTCAAACAACCACACCCAGCCTCCACAGGTTGCCTGAAGGGACCTCTCTGCTAGATCCCTAGTATCCTTCTTGGGACACCCGAATAACTGGGCGGAGGGTGGGGGGACCACTTTGCTGGCTTCCAGCTCCCTGATTTCTACATGGAAACACAGGGCCAATGGGCACAAGGTGAACATATCTCCTCCAAACTCCTCTGCGATTCCTTCTACCTCCCAGATTCTATTCCTTCTATTCTCCCAGATAGCAGGATCTCCCAAGATGGTAAGGTTCTGTGGTATTTACATCCTATTTACATATGTTGTGATATTTACATCCTATTTACATACATTTACATGAACAAGTCAGATTATCAATCTCTCACTCTTCTTCTAGAGATGAGGAGAGAATGAGGAGTGGTTGATGTAGTAAGCACTTGTAGGACCCTACCTGGGCAGCTGGGGTGACCCTGGGCCCTCAGGCAGGCAGCCCTTCAAATAGGAGCAGCTAGAACAGTAGGACCCATTGTAGGTCCATCTTGTGGGGTTCACTAGAGGGGGGTGCCAGCAGAGATGGCCAGGCTGTGGGGGAAAATAACTTGAAGCAAGACCTTCTCCCCATTGTCTCCCAGGGACCTAAACTGGAGCCAGCAGGGTTTTGGGTATTTCGTCCCTCAGGCCCCAGAGAACTGGTATTGCCTTGTGTAGCTCTGCCTCTCTGTGAAGGTTGCTGTCTCTACTGCATGGTCCTTGTGAACACTATTAATAGTGGTCACCATTTATGGGTTATCTGTTGCATTCAAATGTCACTCCTAGTTGTGTGTGTGTGTATGTGTGTGTGTGTATGTGTGTGTGTGTTGTATGTATATGTGTGTGTATATGTTTGTGTATGTATGTGTATATGTGCGTGTGTGCGTGTTCACTCATGATGCAGAGCCTAGAGATCAATGTTGAATATCTTTGATCACCTCAATCACCCTTTACATGACTTAAAACATTAACTTATTTTTGAGGCATGGTTTCTGTTACATATCCCTAACTGACTTGGAACTCCCCATATAGATCAGTCTGGCCTTGAACTCACAGAGATTTGCCTGCCCTCCGCCTCCTGAGTGCTGGGATTAAAGGTGTTCACGCCATTGGCCAGGGCACACTTGCCTTTATGTGAGAGCAGAAGGTCCAAGCTCAGGTCTTTATGTTCACACGACAAGCACTTTACTGACTTTTCATCTCCCAAGACTCCCTACTCCGCTCTTTAGCATGGGTCCAGCTACAAAGCACTGGCTAAATGGGTAGGGTGGGGTTTTTTTCAAGATTTATTTATGTATATGAACACTCTATTTGTGTATATGCCTGTATGACAGAAGACGGCATCAGATCAGATCAGATCAGATCTGATCAGATCAGAAGATCAGATCCATGGTTGTGAGCCACCATGTGGTTGCTGGGATTTGAACTCAGGACCTCTGAAGGAGTAGCCAGTGCTCTTAACCGCTGAGCCATCTCTCCAGTCCAGGGTGTGGCTTGATTATAGAGCAGGTGCTTGGCATGCAGAAGTCCTTGGTTTTAATCCCAGCATTTGCAAATGCACACACATACACACACACACACACACACACACGTGTGCATACACATGAACAAGAGAGAAAAAGAGAGACTCTTGTCAGGCATGATGATGTAAACCTCTAATCCCAGCACTGGTGAGGTAGAGGCAGGCAGAACTCTGAATCTCTGTGGCCAGCCCAGTTTACCAAGTGAGTTCTAGGTCAGGGCCAGCCATGGCTACATAGGGAAGCCCTGTCTCAGAAATATGGGCCTCAGAGATAAGCCATGATTTTGCTGTACCTCAGGGCCAGGCCATAGAACTTGCAGTCACACCCTGTGCCCCCTCAGGGAAGTGGCTGCTTGTTCCATTTTGACTCCCCTGGAGCTTTGGAAACAGCTGTTAGCATAAGCAAATCCAGTGGGTGGTCAGGGTGCCTAGAGTCAGTAGGGCCTGGTCCAGCTGTGAGAGGTAAGGCCTGAGCCTCAGAGGAGAGCATCTTGAGGGATGGGGGAGAAAGGGGGGGGGAAATGAGTCATCTCATTCAGCAACCCTTTGGAGGGCCTGTCCTATGTCAGGCCCCGTGAGGGTGGGGTGGGGACAGCCCAGGGGCAATGAGGTGTCAGGGGAAGCAGAGGCAAAGCCTATGGGATGGATGAATCCCTGAGACGGATGCCCTGAGATGCTACAGTTCCACCTCAAGGGATCCGTCTCACCCAAGCCTTCCTACAGCGGTGCCAAGCTCAATGCACAGGCCTGAACACGGCTTCCTATGAGTCAATATGGAAATGATCCTAGCAGACATTCACGGGATCCAGGCAAACCAATTATGACCATCTGGCCACGTCACAGGATGCATCTGATCTGTGAGAAAGCAGTGACTACAGAACAGCACGGACCCACTCTGTACTATAAAAATGCTAAACGCGTGTACATAGGTTATAAATCCCCAGAGAAAGGTCTGGAATACACCAGTAACTGCAGCTACATCCAGGGGAGGGGCCACGGGAAGGAGTCTTACTTTTCGTTTGCTGTGATAGACACCATGACCAGGGCAACTTATAAAAGAAAGCATTTGATTTGGGTGTTCATGGTTCCAGGGGTTGGAGTCCACGATCATCATGGCAGGAACCCAGGCAGCAGGCCTACAGTCATGGTGCCAGAGCAGAGGCTGAGCGCTCACCTCTGATCTGGTAGGAAACAGAGAGCTAACTGAGAATGCCTTGGGCTTTTGAAACCTCACAGCCCACCTCCGATGAGGTGACTTACCTTCTCTAACAAGGCCACACCTCCTAATCCTTCCCCAATAGTTCCAACGGCAGACTGAGCAGAGCATTTAAATGTATGAGCCTAGGGGACCATTCTCATTCAAACCACATTATTTATTATTTTGTTTTGAGACAGGGTTTCTCTGTATAGTCTTCAGCTGGAACTTGATCGCTAGACCAGGCCGTCCTTGAACTCACAAAGATCTGCTTCCTTCTGCTCTCTGCCCTTTGCCCTCTGCCCTCTGCCCTCTGCTTCGCTTCCTGGGTGCTGGGATTAAAGACATGCACTGCCACTGGCTGGCTGTTTGTTTTGGTTTTGCGACAGAGTGCCACTTTGAGCTGGCCTTAAAGTCTCAGCAATCTTCTCCCAGCCTCTTGAGAACCATGATTATATGTGTGCACCTACCTCATCTGGTTTTATTCTTATATTTAGTTCTTTAAAAACAAAAGATTTATTTATTTCATGTGCATTGGTGTTTTGCCTGCATGTCTGTCTGTGCAAGGGTGTCAGATCCCCTGGAACTGGAGTTACAGACAGTTGTGAGCTGCCATGTGGGTGCTGGGAATTGAACCTGGTCCTCTGGAAGAGCAGCCAGTACTCTTAACCACTGAGCTGTCTCTCCAACCCCTACATTTATTTCTTTTTTCTTTTTTTATTTCTTTCTTTTTAAAATTTCTTTAATTTATGTGAGTACACTGTTGCTGTCTTCAGACACCAGAACAGGGCATCGGATCCCATTACAGATGGTTGTGAGCCACCATGTGGTTGCTGGGAATTGCTCTTAACCACTGAGCCATCTCTCCAGCCCCAATTTATTTCTTTATTTGTGTGTGTGTGTGTGTGTGTGTGTGTGTGTGTGTGTGTGAGAGAGAGAGAGAGAGAGAGAGAGAGAGAGAGAGAGAGAGATCTTATGTGTGAAGGTCAGAGACCAACCATATAAGTCCTAGTGTTTGAAATCAGGCCGTTAGTTGCTGAACCATCTTCCTGGCCCCTATTTATTTACTACTACTACTATTATGAATTTACCTGTTTATGAGACAAGGTCTCATGTAGCCAAGGCTGGACTTGAACTCCTGATCTTCTGCCTGTATTACAGAACCAAAGAACCACACCCAGCCCCACCTAACATGGAGACAAGCTATTTGGGATTCTTCTCACTGTATATTTCCATCTGGTTTCGCCATAGTCTATGATGGCATCTGAAGTTGTCAGTACAATGAAACCACATGGACAGATGGAAGCAGACTGTTCTTCCTCTTCTCTACACCTACAAGCTGCATGTTGGGTCTGGGGTTCATCCCTCCATACTTCCTCATCTACCTGTATGATTGACAGTAGTGCTCCCAGCTCTGTGGTCATCAATGATTTTCAATTTGCCAACGTGGTCATGCTTCATTACCACGTTAGAAACCAGATGGCGATTTTGGATTGTGGCCTCAGAAGGACCTTCAGCCTTGTGGACGACCTTGAGAGCCCAGCCAGGGCATTCTCATTACCATTGCTGCAGCTTGGGAAGGTGGGGGAAGGGGCCCAACTCCAACTTTTTGTTTTTTCTTTGAGATTTTATTTTGGATTTGGCATGGTGGCACAAGTCTTTAGTTCCAGCACTCAGGAGGCAGAGGAAGGTCTGTGTGAATTTGAGGCCAGCCTGGTCTACATAATGAGATCTAAGCCAGCCAGGGCTATACAGAGAGAGCCTGTCTGAAAACAAACAAAAATAGATTTTTTTTTCTGTAACATCGCCCGGCAGTGATGGCCCACGCCTTTAATCCCAGCACTTAGGAGGCAGAGGCAGGCAGATTTCTGAGTTTGAGGTCAGGCTGGTCTACAGAGTGAGTTCCAGGGCAGCCAGGGCTATACAGAGAAACCCTGTCTCGAAAAATCAAAACCAAAACAAACAAACAAAAACACCAAAAAATTTCAATATTTTAAACTTTTAATTTATTTTATGTGCATTGGTGTTTTTGTCTGAATGTGTGTCTATTTGCAAGTATCAGGTCTTAGAGTTACAGACAGTTGTGAGCTGCCTGCCATATGGGATCTGAACCCGGGTCCTCGGGAGGAGCAGCCAGTGCCTTAACCACTGAGCCATCTCTCAAACCCCCTTTTTATTTATTTAGTTAGTTATTTTTAAAGATTTATCTATTTATATATGTAAATACACTGTAGCTGTCTTCAGACACTCCAGAAGAGGGCGTCAGATCTCATTAAGGATGGTTGTGAGCCACCATGTGGTTGCTGGGATTTGAACTCAGGACCTCTGGAAGATCAGTCAGTGCTCTTAACCACTGAGCCATCTCTCCAGCCCCCTACCTTTTTATTATTACTTTTTTTAAATTATGTGTAAGTGTGTGCATGTGTATGTGAGGGCAGGTACCCAAGGAGTTTAGAACAGAGCATGCCCGAGAGCTGGTTTTGAGACCCGATGTGGGTGTTGGGAACCAAACAGGTCCCCTGCAAGAGCAGTAAACATTCTTAACCACAGAGTCTTCTCTGCAGCTTCTCTCATTCTTACTGTAAATGTCTAGTCCTTTATTTCCAATCAGAGACATTTGCTGCTTTTAAAGGAAAAGACAGCCTTTGATCACTGAGCAATTGTGCAGAGTGGGCTCAGGCAAGGGCTACGCCATGGCAGGAGGAAGCAGGATGCCAAAACCTGGAGGAAGAGGACAACGGGATGCCTGGAAACTGGAGAAACTGGAGATCCCGAGAGCCAGAGACCCCGCAAAGGGGATGCTAATGCCAGAGCAGACGGAGGCGGGGCCTTGCACGGACTGCAGCAGCGAGGGCAGCTGGACGCGTGGTGACTGTTGATTCCATACCTGGGCAGATAAACCCCGAGGCCAAGTAGCAGCCAGAGGCCCCCTTGGGAGCATGGGATGCGAAGGCAGAGACCGCTGCTGCATTCCTGGAAGCCTGCCTGCTGCTCTGGAGAGGAACGGGGCACCTCCACCTGCTCTGTGCCTCTCCACATCTAACCAAGGTGCCGTCCCCACTTCACAGAGAAGGAAACCGAGTCCCGGAGCTGTGAAATTCCTTGCTTGAGTTGGCACTGCCTGAGTTTGTAACCCCCTAGCACAGCTGGGACGGAATGTTCTAAATAAGACCCAAATACAGACCTGGCAGCGAGTACAGTTCCAGGACTGTCATCAGCCAGAGAGGTTTTCTGCCTGCCAGTCTCAAGAGCCCCGCCCCCACCCCATGCCCCACCCCCAGCCCTGGGGCAGACGCTTAATTATAGGGGCAGCAGAAGCTTCGAGAAGGGAATCCTGATGTTGGGTTCACGCTGGAGTCAGGAATCTTAGACTCCAACACCAGCCCGGTCTCTCCAGCAGCTGAGCGTGTCTGTACTCTTCCTCAGAGAGGGTGGGAGACACCACGGAGGCCTGGGGAGGGGACTCAGAGGGTAAAAATCATTGCTGTGTAAACATGAGACCCTGAGTTTGAACCTCCAGCAACCATGTAAAAAGCAAGGAATGGCTGAGCTACCCCACACTAGGGCAAGAGTGTGCAGACAGAGTTGGGTTCCAGAATGTTCTGACCAATCAGGTAGCCAAAAGGTCAAGTCTCCAGTTCAGTGAGAGACCACGCCTCATGGCAGTAAGAGGGAAAACAGTAAAGGAGACACCCAACCTCCTTCTGTGGCTCCTGCACACTCACATGCACCACACACTGGTACACTATCCCCATGCCAAACACTCATATGCTGTACATACATACATACACCACACATGCTGCATACACCACACACACACACACACACACACACACACACACACACACGACATTAACCTGAGAAAAAGATATCCCAGATGAAATTCCTTTTTTGGTGTGATGCTTTTGATATTTTGAGATAAGGTCTCGTGTGATTTGGGCTAGCCTTGCACTCCATTCCTCACTGTAACTGATGATGACCTTGAACTCCTTCCCTCCTACTTCTGTCTACCAAAGGTACACGTCACAATGTCTGGCTTGAAAATTTTTTTTTTTTTTTTTGAGGCACAGCCTTGTGTAGTCAAGGATATCCTGAACTTGCTATGTAGTCAAGGATATCCTAGAACTTGCTATGTAGCCAAGGATATCCTAGAACTTGCTATGTAGCTGTGGCTAGTCTAGATACACCACCACACACACCTGACTCTCAAGGCCTAGCTTAAAAATATTTTTTTAAAGATTTATTATTTATTATATGTAAATACACTGTAGCTGTCTTCAGACACTCCACAAGAGGGCGTCAGATCTCACTATGGATGGTTGTGCGCCACCATGTGGTTGCTGGGATTTGAACCCAGGACCTTCGGAAGAGTAGTCAGTCCTCTTAACCGCTAAGCCACCTCTCCAGCCTCAAAAATATCTCTAAGAAATGATCTATTTTTATTTTTAATTATGTATATTATGTGTCCAGGTATATACACATGAATGCAGGTGCCTGCAGAGACCGGAAGTGCGTGATCATCCTGGAGCTGGAGTTATAAGTGGATATAAGCTGTTCAGCATGAGTGTTAGATAGTACACTAGGGTCCTTTTCCAGAGCAATGCATGATCTTCACTTCAGAGCCATCTTCCCAATCCCTAAAATATCTTTTTCTTTCTTTCAAGGCTGAGGACTGAACCCAGGGCCTAGAGCTTGCTCGGCAAACGCTCTACCACTGAGCTAAATCCCCAAACCCCCTAAAATATCTTTTTAAAATTTAAATATGTTTAACATTTGTTCAGGGCTCTGGCACGTCCACGTGTGACGATCAGGGGACAGCTTGCAGGAGGCAGGTCTCTCCTTCCACTGTGTGGGTTCTGGAGATTGGACTCAGGTGGTCAGGGTTACACAGGAAGTCCCTTTACCCACTGGGCCATCTCGCTGCTCTCTCCCAGCTTGAAAATATCTTGAAAATACTAGACAGAAATTCCTCCCTCACCCCATCCAATTCCTATACAGCCCAAGACATAGGTCAGGAGTCATGGGGTGGAAACAGGTCCTTTATTTGAAGGTAGACCCCGGAGTGCATTGGTGGGAGGAGGCGGCACCTTAGGGGGCCCAGCTGGATGGACGAGACATGAGGTGGTTAGAGGATGCTCTCAGCTTCAGGTGCCAGGCCCAGGACAGGAAATGTCAGCCATCAGCGCTAAGCCCGCTTGGTGCCCTGTGCCTACAGGGACCAGAAACTGGTGGCCAAAGTTTGTCCCACCCCCAGTGCCCATAAGGCAACCAAGAGGGTAGCCTCTGAGTCCTCTGTCCCTTCGAGATTGGAGCCAGGACCACTGGGGTTAGATTCTGTGGAGGCCAGACAGAGAGAACACTCAGAGGCGAGGCCCCACCCCACTTTCCAGAGAGCAGACGCAGCAGAAGCACAAACACTTTAACACAGGCTGCACGACTGATCCCACAGCACACAGAGGCACACAGAAGCCTCGCCCAGCCCCTTCCTCAGAGAAAACCACACTGCACACGGCCCTAGCTGCTGCCCAGGGCGGCAGTGGGGTGAGGACTGGCCAGGGGCTGTCACCTACTGGTTCTCTTCCCTGCTGGCAGCATGAGGAGACAAAGACAGACTCAGCTGGACTCTCAGACCCTGAACTCTCAGGGCTGAGTCCAGGTCCCACCCGACATCTGTCAGGGATAACCTCAGATGGAGAAAGAGGAGGCATGGCTCCCACGGGTGGGTGGGGGATGTTGGAGGGGATTCACTGTCCTTAGGACCACCCCGTGGAAGACAGTTGCTAGGCAGGAGGTGTAGGGAACACAGCCAGACTCCGGCTGGCCATGGACTCACAGTGTCTGGTAAGTGCTGTCCTTGGCCTTAAGGAAGCGCAGCACAAAGAAAGCTGTTGCTTGCAGGCTCAGTACCAGCACAATGCCCCCAATGAAGCTAGCTCCATCAAAACCTGGGCTGTGGTCTTCAGGGATGGGGGGACTCCCTGCAGGATGAGGCAGAGTGGAGGTTACAACAGGCCACCGAGATCCCAGACTCATCCCTCAACTGATACCGTGAGGTTTTAAAGCCCTCAAGATGGGACCTGGGCTACCATGCTCTGAAGTCCAGTCGGGGGCCGGGGACACAGCTGAGTGGTGAAGCCCTTGCTTAGCTTGTCTAGTGAGGCCTTGGGTTCAATCTGTACAGCAATACACACAGACACACACAGACACACACATACACACACACACACACACACACATACACACACAGAGCACACTATTTCAGACCCTTCAGGCTCTGCAAGCTGGTGAAAGGGATAGTTGAGGCTAGGGAAGGTGGACTTTGTTCCTCAGTTGTGCCACAGCTTTATGTTTTACACACACACACACACACACACACACACACACACACACAGAGAGAGAGAGAGAGAGAGACAGACAGACAGACAGAGACAGAGAGACAGAGACAGAGACACACAAAGAGAGAGAGACAGACACAGAGAGAGACAGAGAGACAGAGAGAGAAAGACAGACAGACACAGAGAGAGACAGACAGAGAGAGAGACAGACAGACACAGAGAGAGACAGACAGACAGAGAGACAGACAGACACAGAGAGAGACAGAGAGAGACAGAGAGACAGAGAGAGACAGAGAGACAGAGAGAGAGAGACAGAGACAGAGAGAGACAGACAGACGCAGAGAGAGACAGAGAGAGAGACAGAGACAGAGAGACAGAGACAGAGAGAGAACTATTTCAGACCCTGGTGGAAGGGATAGTTGAGGCTAGGGAAGGTGGACTTTGTTCCTGAGTTGCTCCATAGCTTTATGTCACACACACATACACACACACACACACACACACACACACACACCCTCTCTGGGCCTCTTGGTTACAGGGTACCAACAGTGACCAAGTGCTCCTGCACCCTCCCTGTCCCTCACCAGCTCAGTAGAGGAAGGACGGACCTAGAGCTCACACCCCTTCCAGCTAAGGGCATCGGGCTTGAAGCACAGAGGAAGGACACAGTCCTTTGGACTTCTAAGCTTGGACTCTTCACCAAGAAAGGAAGGACCAGAGGGAAGGCCAGCACCCTATTGAGCCAGCACGTGAAGACCTGGCTGGCTCCCTGCCCGTCCCCCTTTGTAGGGCAGGGTCACAGCGCTGCAGTCAGTCGTCTGGGCGTCGGTGGTTACCAGTTGTACCACATTACCCATCGATTCTGACCAGGGATTTGATTTCAGGCCCTGGGCCAGGTGCCCAGGGCAGGAAAACACTAGGGAGGGGAGGATCATTCTGGGACAATGGACAAGGGAACCAAATGCGAACAGGGTCTCCCTTCCAGAGGACGCGGACCGTGCAGGATCTAAGAACAGGAAATGGGAAGCAAGGCTGCGCTGGCTGCTGCCAAGCGGAGGAGGACGCTGGGGAAAGAGGAGAGAAAGGGAAGCCATGAACTGGGCCGATCTGGGGCTCAGGCCGAGGGAGCTGAGTCATCAATAATTTATTCCTTCAGATCAGTTTCCGGCTTTAATTAACCAAGAGCCTCTTCAGCCATCCTGGCTAAGTTTAGTGACCTCCAGGCCTCAGAGCGGGAGTGCGGGGACCTAGAGACAGATGGGGTTCCTTCCCAGCTCTGTTGGGAACCCACTGTGGAGACCTCAGCTTGCAGCAAGTAGCCAAGGAGGGCATCTCTTAGCAACTGAAGCCACACCTCCTCAGCTCCAAGCATGGAGCTGAGGGGGTCACCCTGAGTTCCCAGAACCGGTGCGGAGGGAAGCTGCCCTTTCCTGACTGCTTTCCTTGTGTCTGATGCTTAACTGGGCCTTCCTCAGACTTATAATCCCTCGGGGCACTGGAAGGCAAGAATCCATCCAACCTATCTTCCAGGTGTAAAAAAGCACACTGAGGCCTGAAGTCATGGGGCATGCGTGTCAGCGCCTGTGCCTTTAGGTGCCTCTCCCTTCTGCAGCTGTCCTGCCCCTATTCCCTGGGGAGGACCCTACCTGTGGTACTTGGCTTCGGTTCCTCGGTGGAATGATGGTGGGAAGCTGAGGAGAAGGGAATCCACAATAAAACACCCCTCCTTGCTACCAGGAACCCCAAGCCTGGCCTGGTAGCTGGACCCACATCCTGTTCAGATCACACCCCTGCCCCATTCAAGCCTAGTCACCCCGTCTCCACCCCTAGCTACGCTCTGTCTCTATCTACAAAGCTCATCTCTAATGTCACTTGCTTCAGGAAGACTCCTCCATTCCAAAGACCTCCTCACCAGAGGAGGAAGACTCCTCCAAGCTCCTGGGCACACTGGACCAAATTATAGGCTAAGATACCAGCCAGGGCATGGTCACAACTGTTCCTGGATAAGGAGCCAGTACTTCGTGGGTGCAGTCCACTTCCTGAGACACTGTGGCTGGGGACACCTCACTCCCCTCCCTTCCTGTAGGCTTAGCTTACCTGGGCATGACTCTGAGCGGTTATAGATAGAACAACCCTCCTTGACCACCTCAGCTTGGGTCACACAGTGTCCTGGTGGGAGAAGGAAGAGAGAAGAGGTTTGGGGAGAGAGTTGGGGGGTGGGAGGGTGCGTATAGACAAGAGGATGTTCGAAGAAATGGACTCAACTACATACCTGGCTCCTCTGGCCCACATTGCTGCCAGACACAAATAGAGAAGTTGTGGGTTCTGTCCACACAGTGTTCACAGTGTCCCAGGTGTTTGCAGCCCCCTTGGGCAGTAGGCCAGACGTTCAGGCGGAGCAGGGCTCCCCGCCCAAAGCCACGAGCTCCTTTACCTGAGAGTGGGGGTGCACATGGGAAGAAAGCAGAAGAAAGCCAGGTGCCAAGCTGCAGTACCCCTCCCACAACAGGGTCTGGCGCTTCCCCAAGCCCTGGTTAAACTAACGGAGCTGCTCCCCCAACTCCCAGCCTCTTTCCATACACCCTCCTGAAGTTCCCAGGGGTGACCTCCTCCGCACTCACCTAAGTCTCCTAGTCCCCCACACCTGGAACCTATAAATACGCACTAAGGTCTCGACACACCTCTGGAGTCCTGCAGAGATCGAAAACGTCCCCCTCCCCGCCCCCAAGCCTACTGTGCTGGAACAAGAAGCTGAAGTAAGCTACACGGTCCCTGGTCAGATCCTGCTCAGAATTACCAGCTAGAACCAGTTGGGCACACAGGAGGAGGCAACAACAACCGCCGCAGAGAGCGGCACGCAAGGCGCGGGGTCCGGGTGCGGCCATGGGCGCGGGGGCCGGGACTTGGGGGTCGGCGGACAGCTGGAGTGGCGCGTCCTTTCTTGGCTCCACTCGCCCAGCTAGCCAGAGCCAGACCTGGGCAACGGGGGCGTGGTCAGGCGGGAGCGTGGTTGCCTTGTGGGCGTGGCTAGTGGGTGGGACCTCTGGGAAGGTCCAGGTAGAGTTTGGCTCTGCTGTGGTAGAGCTTGGCTTTGCTGTGGTAGGGCTAGAGAAGAGAGGCCAAGAGGTGTGGCTGTATTCTGTTATTTAAGGCGGGGTCTGAACGAAAAGGGGTGGGTTTAAGACTAGTGCCATCTGGTCACTGAGGGGCAGCTTCAAGGCGGGAGGATCTCTGTGAGAACTGGCCTCGTCAACATAGCAACTAGGTTTTGGAGAGTTTTTTAGGGAATCACTGTGTAGCACTAGTTGTTCCTGGAACTCACTATAGCAGACCAGTGCTGGGATTAAAGGTGTATGCCACACCTAAACTCTGCTGGTTCTCAACCTATGGGTCGCGACCACTTAGGAAAACTATCTCAAAAAAAATTATTTACATTATGATCCACGACGGTAGCAATATTACAAAATAATTTTATGGTTTAAGAGTCACCACAAGATGAACCGTATTAAAGAGTCCCAGTATTATGGAGGTTGAGAACCAACTCTAAGCCCTGGAGACTGGTTTTCTTAAAGATTTATTTATTCATTTTATGTATATGAGTACACTATAGCTGTCTTCAGACACATCAGAAGAGGGCATCAGATCCCATTACAGATGGTTGTGAGCCACCATGTGGTTGCTGGGAATTGAACTCAGGGCCTCTGGAAGAGCAGCCAGTGCTCTTAACCACTGAACCATCTCTCCAGCCCCTAGAGACCGTTTTGTTTTGTTTTTTTTAACCCTGTCTCTAGTTCCAGGGGATCCAGGTGAGGCTCCAAAAAGGTGAGTGAGCAGTCTGAACTCACAGTGGTTGATTTTGGACTTGATTGAGGCTACACCGTATAATATACACACTGTGATCTGTTGAAGGCTGAGCTGAGGCCCAGCTACCCCTCGCCCTTGGCTGGCTATTCCCAGCCGTGGGAATACCATGCCCTGTTCTGCCTCCAGATCATCTCTTCTCTGGGTCATAAGTGGTGCCATTACTAGATCACTGAGCCTTTAGGGATCTTCCTCGTGGCCACTCTCCTGTCCTGGAACAGTTTCTCTGCGGCAGATTCTCAGTTCCTTTGCACAGAGCTCCCTTTCCTCCCCAAGCTTCTCACTCTGTAGACCAGGCTGGCCTCGAACTCACTCTGTAGACCAGATTGGCCTCGAACTCAAAAATCTGCCTGCCTCTGCCTCCCAAGCGCTGGAATTAAAGGCATGCGCCACCACTGCCCGGCAGCCTCCGCCAGCTTCTTCAGTTGTGGCCATGAACCTTAGTCTGTCCTCTCCTGTGATCATCTTGGCTGTCTTTCTGCTGTCACATCCCACTTAAAAGCCAGCAAGGAAGGTCAGGAATGTGGTTCATTTGGTAGAATGCTTGGCTAACATGCCTGAAGGTCTAGGCCTGATCCCTAGCACTGCAGAACCCAGACTGGTAGTTTGTGTGTGCAGTCCCAGCACTTGGGTGGTAGAAGAGAAGAATCAGAAGTTCGAGATTGTCATTTGCTGCAGAGGGGGAGTTAGAGCCAACCTAGGCTAAAGAACCCCTGCCTTAAAACTGGGGAGGTGGGGGAAAGGTATTAACCTGGCACAGTGGCACATACCTTTAAGCGCAGCACTCCTCAAAACAACAAAAGGGTGGGGAGCTGGAGATAGGGCTTAGTAATAAAAAGTACCTGCTGCTCTTCCAAATCCAGGTTTTGATTCTAGAGCCGTATGGTGGCCCACAAATACCTGTAACTCTAGTTCCAGGGGATCCAGCGGCCACCATCCTCCGGCCTCCACAGATACCAGGCATGAAAGTGGTGCACAGACATATATTCAGGTAAAATATCCACTCATATACATTAATAATAATAATAGTAGGTCACCAAAGGAACAGATATCTGTCACCCAGAACTTGGGAGGCTGGAGCAGGAAGGTTGTAGATTTAAGACAACTTGGGCTATATCAATGAAACCCTGTCCCCTGCCCTCCCAAGAAAGGGTTGGAGATGTAGCTCTTAACCCCCTCCTACCATCAAGATGTAAAATATATTCTAATCAGAGCTACTCAGCTAATGTCCCCAACTGCCCCATGGCATGAGCTGTCATCTTCAGTTGGCAGTTGCTCAAGGGAAGTTACACCTCAGCTGAGACTGGGTGGGGGTAGGGAGCTGTTTCCTGTGCACCTCCACCTAAGTACTATTAGGCCTCTATTTCCTGTCCCCCACACAGGAAAGCCCCAGTTTCTGCGTTCCTCACTGCCAATCACCCAGGTTGGATCTCAGTGGTCTGTTTTCACCGCATCGTTTGCCCCCAGTTAAAATCCTCCAACTCAGCAGGGCAGTGTTGGCACAGGCCTTTCATCCCAGCACTCAGGAAACAGAGGCAGGCAGATCTCTGAGTTTGAGGCCATCCTGATCTACACAGAGCGAATACCAGGATAGCCAGGGTCACACAGAGAAACCCGGTCTCAAAAAACAAAAACAAAACAAAAATCAAAAAACAAAACCCAAGCCGGGCGGTGGTGGCGCACGCCTTTAATCCCAGCACTTGGGAGGCAGAGGCAGGTGGATTTCTGAGTTCGAGGCCAGCCTGGTCTACAGAGTGAGTTCCAGGACAGCCAGGGCTACACAGAGAAACCCTGTCTCTAAAAAAAAACCAAAAAAAAAAAAAAACCCAAAACAAGCCAAAACAAAACCCTCAATCTCCCATGCCTCCTGGGCCCTGGCCCTCACACAGAAGTCCACATCTCCTCCAGTTAGTAGCTTGTCTGCTGACTTCCCCCGCATGCGGAACCCTGGGATTCCTGACTCTGGCAGTATCTTGCTTGTCTCTGCTTCCCGTCATCTCTCACTTCCGAGATAGCGAGAGTCATCCTCCTTGCCTTAGCCCAGCTCTCTACCGGTGCATGGCTCCATCTGCCTAACTAAGTCATCCTTTGGGCCACCACTGAGAATGATCCTTGCAAACAAAACAGCCCCAGGGTCCCAGGTTGCCCTGCGACCTCCTCAACCCCACCAGCGCCTTCCAGCTCATGGCCCTCCATCACCCACTGAGTCTCTCCTGGTGCCTCTGGGCTCAGCTCCTGCACTCGATTGTCTCTTCTGTTTATCAGCCCCCTCTCTGGTCCTCACACTCTTCCCCTCTTCAGGGGACTGTCCACTCGCTGTGCCCTGTCCGTCCAGGAAATGCAAACTCATCTGTTCCCTCGAGTGACTCGTTCTTAACCTCTCTGCTGACAAGACCTCTTCTAGCTATTCTCCAAGCCGGTGCCTGCTCTCCTTCGGAGCGAGCATCCAATGCATAATTAACTGCCCTTTTGTTCCCTGGTCTGCATGAGTCACAGTGTGTGTGTGTGTGTGTGTGTGTGTGTGTGTGTGTGTGTGTGTGTGTGTAAGTTCAGGTGGTGGAGTGCTCCTTTAGCATGCAGGAAGCCTGAGTCTGGTCCCTTCACCACATACAACCACGTGTGGTGGAGAATGCCTGTAACACCAGCACTCTGGAAGCGGAGAAGGAAGATCAGAAGTTCAAGCTGGAGGCCAGCCTTGGCTGCTTGAGACCCTGTCTCAAAAAAAAAAAAAAAAAAATTACCTGGCAGGAAAGCACATAGCCATCTGGTGGCCACATGAGGAAATGCAAGTTTATTGGTGAGAAGCCCCTTTTAAGAAGAGCATGCTCTATCTATGTAAGCACTCTGGGCAGCTTCACCATCCAATTCTACCACTCACAGTGTGGTTCTGGGAAAGTCCTTTGGCTTCTATGAAATTTTTGGGATCTGCACCTTAACTTTGCAGGGCTGTTGGTGGGAAAGACTGGCACGTGTTGGGGGCGTGGGGGGAAGACATAGGGAGACAGGGACAAGAGGGCCTGAGAAAGGACTGCACTTCCCCTAGACAGGAGGTCTCAGGGAGGAGAGGGTAGAGGAGAAAAGGTGACCCCAGCCAGACATAGTGGCTCACACCTATAATCTTACCAAGAAGGATTCCCACAAGTCGGAGGCCAGTCTGGGCTACAGGATGTCTCCTTTCTGTCCCTCTGTCTTTGTCTCTCTGTTTCTGTGTCTCTGTCTCTCTCACACACATACTCTTTGGCACCTGAGAAAGTACACATGTGAAAATCCATTGCCTTACTCAGACCGAGTCTCCAAGGGTTCTCAAGTTAGAAATACTCTCACTGGGTTGGGCGGTGGTGGTGCACACCGTTAATCCTAGCACTTGGGAGGCAGAGGCAGGCGGATTTCTGAGTTCGAGGCCAGCCTGGTCTACAGAGTGAGTTCCAGGACAGCCAGGGCTACACAGAGAAACCCTGTCTCGAAAAACCAAAAAAAAAAAAAAAAAAAAAAAAAAAAAGAAATACTCTCATGCTCCCCTTCCCTGACAGTGAGAAACATCCATCACCATGAAGAACACAGTGACATGCAAACAAGGAAGTTCAGTTCATGACCATCTGCTTACTTCAGTAGAAACAACTGGTTGTTAATGCCCTCACTCTAGTTTAGTAACTGTCACTAAGACAGAAATTTGAAGAAGACTAACCCAAATGCTCAAGACACTCAGGATGTCATCTTTATATTTAGATTCCGAACCGATTTTGGTGGTGGGATGTCGGGGGCACTGTGGAGGGACACAATGGGTGGAGATTACAATTATCCTATAAAGAAAAATCAATCCAAAAACAGATTGCAGGATATGGCCTGTATAAACTGGAGATCTCGAGAAAACAGGTCAGGGCTGGGGAGTGAGCACTGGAGAAATGGCTCTGCAGTTATGAGCACTTACTGCTCTGCTAAAGGACCCAGCACCCATTTCAGGAAGCTCACAACCACATCTATAACTCCAGCTCTAGGGATTTGATACTATCTTCTGACCTGTGTGACTATGTTCATGGCGTACACTCAACGTAGAAATACATACATATACACAAGTAAAAATAAAAGTCCTTTTTAAAAAAGATATTTATTTATATGAATACATTGTAGCTGTATTTGGACACACCAGAAGAGGGCATCAGATCAGATCCCATTACAGATGGTTGTGAGCCGCCTTGTGGTTGCTGGGAATTGAACTCAGGACCTCTGGAAGAGCAGTCAGTGCTCTTAACTGTTGAGTAAAGTGCTCTCCCACCCATAGAAATCCTTTTTAAAAATGAAAATAGCTGTTCGGCAGTGTGGGTGTAGACCTTTAATCCCAGCACTCAGGAGGCAGAGGCAAGTGGATCTCTAAGTTCAAGGGCAGCCTTGTCTACAGAGTGAGTTCCAGGAAAGCCAAGGATACACAGAGAAACTCTGGCTTAAAACACACACACACACACACACACACACACACACACACACACAGAGAGAGAGAGAGAGAGAGAGCTGTAGGAACGGACAGAATGACAGAATGGAGAAGTCAAAGGCCAATGTTGGAGTGACAAATGCAAACATCTTTGAAGACTTGATCTACAGTGATAAGACAGTTTGGTTTTATTTTGGTACAAGGTCTCATATAGTCATACATTTGATACAGGGTCTCATGAGGCAGGACGACCCCAAACTCCTGATCGTTTTTACCTCCCAAATGCTGAGATTACAGGAATGTGTCCCGATCCCTGCTGGTTAGTTCCCACCAGCAGATCAGTGAACTCCAAAATGGGTTGTAATGGCAATTCCTGGTTGTCAACTTGACTATATCTGGAATGAACTACAATCCAGAATCAGAGGGCTCACCTGTGACCCAGATCTTGAGGCTGGAAGACACAAGTTTCTGATCTGGATCTTGGCATGGAGATCTTGAGGCATGGTGGTTACGAAAAGCTTAGGCCCAGGCAAAGTAGTATATGTCTTTAATCCCTGGAGACTGAGGCAAGGAGTTCTCTGATTTCAAGGTCAGCCTGGGACAAAACAAGACCTAGATCGAGGCGTGGTGGTCACTCCTTTAATCAGGGCCACACCTTCTGCTGGAGACCTACATAAAGACATCGGAAGAGCCGAGCGGTGGTGGTGCACGCCTTTAATCCCAGCACTTGGGAGGCAGAGGCAGGAGGATTTCTGAGTTCCAGGCCAGCCTGGTCTGCAGAGTGAGTTCCAGGACAGCCAGGGCTACACAGAGAAACCCTGTCTCGAAAAACGAAAAAAAAAAAAAAGACATCAGAAGAAGGAAGACCCACTCTTCTTCGCCTGCTTGTACTTACTTGCCAGCACATCTGTTGGAACCGACTTCCATGGAAGACTGGGTGAAACAACCAGCCTTGTGGGACTGAGCAACCACTAGATCCTTGAACTTCCCATTCACGGCTGCCCATTGTTGGGTTAGTTGGACAGCAGACTTTAAGTCATCAACAAATTCCCTTGGTATATAGAGACATTCCCTAAGTTCTGTGACTCTAAAGAACCCTTGACTACACACAGTCGCTCAGAAGCACAGGTATCTCTCATCTACACTTGGATCCCAGTGCATTAGCACCTGTTCCTGCTCCCCGTCTCTGAGACCAGAGCTCTGTTGGGGACTTGACTTAAAATGGGGAGGAGTGGACATCCAAGTCTTGGGGTCCTGATGTCCTGTGATGCCATTGCCCTCTCTCTTGGACACATCTCCATCAGGACTGTCATTTTTTTCTGTGTTTCTCTTTTTCTCTCTCTGGGTTTGTTTATTTTTAATTTGTTTAGATATTCATTATTTTATCTATATATGAGTATTTTGGGGGTTTTGTTTTTCAAGACAGGGTTTCTCTGTGTAGCCCTGGCTAACCTGGAACTCAAGAGGCCTGCTTGCTTAAAGATGTGTGCCACCAATCCTAGTAAGTGTTTTGTTTTGTTTTGTTGTTTTTTAATATGAGTGAGGTACCACAAGGATTCTGGGAACTAACCTTGGGTCCTCTGGAAGAGCAACGCGTACTTTTAACTATTAAGCTATCACTCCAGTCTCACATTTGAGTATATTTGTTTTGAGACAAGGTCTCTCTGCATAGCCCTGGCTGTCCTGGAACTCATTCTGTAGACCAGGCTGGTCTCAAACTCACAAGATCTGTGTGTTTCTGCCTCCCAAGTGCTGGGATTAAAGGCATGTGCCTCTGCCCCCCCCCCCCGTTGTTCCCCTCTTTGTTACATTTCATCAACCAACAGATAACAGTAATTGAATACCAATTATATCAGCCACTGTCCCTAGCACAAACCAAACCTAGTCATTATTGTCACATGGCTTATCCTACAGTGGGACAGCCTCAGACTCCAAGCAAACAGAAAAAGGGGGCTAGGGAGAGTATTTTGTTGCAGGAGTTCTGCACAACCTAGAAAATATCAAATAGAGGAGGAAAGGACAGGGAGAGGGTTAGTTGGTCATCTGTGACAGGTCAGGAAGTCCATTTAGGGAAGAAGTGGCTAAAAGGAGAGCCCTGAAGGGAGCAAAGGAAGAGCCCATGCGCAGAGCCTCATCTGGCCTGGTCCCTCAAAGGCAGAGCTTCCTGTGACCACTCTTCATTTTCTTTGTGCCCTGCTGTATTTCCCTGGTGTCCTCTACTGGCCAGATATACCACTGACAGCCAATATACAGCCCATGCTGATAACGGGTCAGCTCCCTCCAACAGTCCCCAGCAGTTTAGACATGGAAAAACAAACAAACAAACAAACAAACAACAACAACAACAAAAAACAGGCTCAGAGGGCCTAACAGGGCCTCCAAGTCACACGGTTAGGAAATGGAGGGATTAGGATTCGAAGCCATTAGGATTCCTCCTGACCTCTTCTACTAGCTGAACTCCCCATATCTGATCCAACATATGCCATTCTCGCCAGCCTAGGCTCTGTCATATCTGTGAAGGTATGACGTATTCCCTGCCTCTTGACCTGCTTCCTTTCCTTAGCCTCAGACTGACGACACCTGACCCCTGATTCCCATCACCCTCCTCAAGTTTTGAACATTCCAGAGAAGATCAAAGGGAGAGGAGACAGTACTGGTCACTAGGGTTAGATGTGATGGGGCGTTTCCCTAGGGATAGAGCTGAAAAAGAGGAAGTTTTCTTCCTGCGCTACCCCCTGGGGTACCTAAGCTGGGTGAACAGAGAGGCGGCTCTGAGCACAGAGCTGCCGAGTCCTTCTGCTTCCAAGTTCTTCCCGGCTCCCTATCTCCTGCTGCTTCGGGGAAGTGACTCCCCCCAACCCCCGCTGGCTTTTCAGATCCTTGAATAAATAATTGAAGTTTTGAAATTTTGCCAGGCGCACCCTCCCGTGCAGCAAGGACGCTATTGGGCCCACATGAGTGACGTCACCCAGCTCCTTATTCCAACCCCAATATCACAGGACCTGTCCTGACAGCAACTTACCTGCTGGGTCGCCGTCCAGTCAGACTTCCTACCCTGTCCCAACACCCTGGGGCCCACTCACAAGTCATTTGATCTTTATTTCAGGACCCCACAGCCCTCATTTAGTTTTGTCACCTCAGTCCTTTAGCACTTGACAGGGTCACAGTGACCTGAAGTTCAAAGCCTTGTCACCACTTCTGCCACCCTAGGGTCCCCGAGCTCCATCATGCTGCAGTCATCCTGACAGTGCTGGGACTGCCCTGAGGAGGCCTACACCCTGCTACCGTCAACGTCCCACAGCCGCCATCCTCCACGATCATGTCACCGCACTCATATCGTCACAGCCACCCACCTCCCTGCTCCCTCGTGCTCCTGTCACCGTCACCTCAGGGCCCTATCAGAGGCCAGAACCTGTCATCCTCACCGGGGACGCCCATTTCGCTCCATCACCTGTCTTAGGTCAGCCCATTTCTGCCACCGAAGGTACTCATCACCCCCGCAGACTATCCCAATCCCTTGACCTCTTCCCACATCCTCTGTGGCCTCCCCGAGTCAATTTTAAGGCTCTCCCACTAGCGTCCCCAAAATCCCCGACCCGCAGAGGGCGCCGCGTCAAGGACAGAGCGAGCCGGCTCCGGAGGGGGCGGGGCCGCGGCCACGGTCACTTTTTATGAATGGGGGAGCGGGCGGCGCGAGGCCTCATTACTATGCCGCGCAGCACGCGCTGCGCTCCAGCGCGCAGCGCCCATTGGCCTGCTGGGCTTCTGACGTCACCAAACCGGTGGCCGGGGGCGGGGCGGGGCGGGGCGGGGTGACTCACGCCGCGTCTCCCGCGGCCGCGGGGGCTTCTCGGGGTCCGCGCACACCTTGCTCTGCCAGAACCTGAGTGGAGGCTCCCCGCGGCCCGGCCGCACCCGGTCCTGAGCCACCGGTGAGTAGAGGGCCCTGCCGCGGGTACCCGGAGTCTGGGAGGACACAGCGTGCAGGGGCGCCGGGCCGGCCGAAGGCTGCTGCTTGCGGCTGCTCAGGGTCGGGGGTCGTACCTGGGACTCTGGATGAGCAGATTCTGCATAAGCAGGCAGCTCCCCAAGGGTTCGGGTGTCTGGGTGGTATGATGGGGTGACCCGGCAAAGGGTGAACATTCCTGCGGGACCTGAGGCCCTGGAGGGACGGGCGGTCATCTGAGGTTGGGAGAGCAGGAGGCGTCTGGGGCGGGCACCTAGGCGTCCGAGTAGCGGGAGGTGTCTTATTTAGGGCTATCCAAGGCAGGAGGCGGAGTCAGGCCCAAGATCCAGGTGTCCGGGCAGAAGGAGGGGTCTGACTCCGGCATCAGGCTGCCACCAGGGGGTGTCTGCTACGGAGACCCAGGGGCTCGGAGGAAGAAAGGGGGCGGGGGGCGGCTGTCTGTCCGGAGTCAGAAGTCTGGTAGAGAGCGTAGGGGAAATGAGTTCCCCGGTGTTACCCTGGGAATGTCGAGTGGGGGCTGGCAAGAAGCTGCACCGGCTTTGCCTGGGGGCGGAGCCTGAGGCTGGCTGTGCTGCGAATCGTGAGGGGTCTGGGAGCTTCGGGAACCAAGTCATCCTATCATCTCCGATGGGAGGGAGCTGACCGCTCTTCTTCCTGACGTGTTTCCCTCCCCTATTCATGAGCTGATTGAAGGCACACCTTGAATCTTGTCCTTCCCCACTCACTTATGGTAAGCTTTGGTTCACTTCTTTGACCACATGTGGCGAAGAGGTCTTCAGGACTTAAAGGAACGGAGGGGAGGATGAAGGGACACAGAAAAGGAACCCCCTGTTTAGAGGCCCGGAGGTACCAGAGGGCAAAAGCCACAGGACATGAATTGGGGACGCAGGACATCGGTACCCTACCTGTTATCCTGAGAGGTTTCTTTTTTTCTAAGGGCCTCCTGTCAGGATACAGGCCTGCCAGTCTCTCATGGGGCCTTTCTTCTACAGGTACCATGATGTGGGGTGCAGGACGCTCCGTGGCCTGGTTCTCGGCAGGCTCAGGCGGTGTGAATGTGAGCACTGTGGACCCAGCAGAGGAACCCACAGGCCCAGCCACACTGCTGCCCTCTCCCAGGGCCTGGGATGTGGTGCTGTGCATCTCGGGCACCCTGGTGTCCTGCGAGAACGCGCTGGTGGTGGCCATCATTGTGGGCACTCCTGCCTTCCGTGCCCCCATGTTCCTGCTGGTGGGTAGCTTGGCCGTAGCAGACCTGCTAGCAGGCATGGGCCTGGTCCTGCACTTTGCGGCTGACTTCTGCATTGGCTCACCAGAGATGAGCTTGGTGCTGGTTGGCGTGCTAGCAACGGCCTTTACTGCCAGCATCGGCAGCCTGCTGGCCATTACCGTTGACCGCTACCTTTCCCTGTACAACGCCCTCACCTACTA
Organism: Tokudaia tokunoshimensis; assembly: GCA_036184795.1. Lineage (NCBI taxonomy): Eukaryota > Metazoa > Chordata > Mammalia > Rodentia > Muridae > Tokudaia > Tokudaia tokunoshimensis. Next base: position 116,448,099 of record BTHU01000005.1, on the reverse strand, counting down.
CTCAGAGACAACAGTAACTCGGACCTATGTGATGTTGGTCTTGGTGTGGGCGGGTGCCCTGGGCCTGGGGCTGGTTCCCGTGTTGGCCTGGAACTGCCGGGATGGCCTGACCACGTGCGGTGTGGTATATCCACTCTCCAAGAACCATCTGGTGGTTCTGGCCATCGCCTTTTTCATGGTGTTTGGCATCATGCTACAGCTCTATGCCCAGATCTGCCGCATCGTCTGCCGCCATGCCCAGCAGATTGCACTCCAACGACACCTGCTGCCTGCCTCTCACTACGTGGCCACCCGCAAGGGCATCGCCACATTGGCCGTGGTGCTTGGCGCCTTTGCTGCCTGTTGGTTGCCCTTCACTGTCTACTGCCTCCTGGGAGACGCCGACTCTCCTCCTCTCTACACCTATCTTACCCTGCTCCCTGCCACCTACAACTCTATGATCAACCCGGTCATCTACGCCTTCCGCAACCAAGATGTGCAGAAGGTGCTGTGGGCCATCTGCTGCTGCTGTTCCACTTCCAAGATTCCATTCCGGTCCCGGTCCCCTAGTGATGTCTAGTTTCATCCTGGTGAACTTTGACTACTGTAGAACTCCACAATTTTGGGTCCACCAGGGCTTAGTTCCAACCCTCCAGCTCCACGCCCTTAAGACCCAGCGGGTTCTGGAGTTCTAGGACATTGGGTGTTTTAGGATCTTGTTCAAGATTCCTGTGGGGCCCAGCCTAGCTGACTGCATGGTTCTAGAATGTTCCAGATGGTCAGGGTCCCACTCAGAAATGGCTCACAGCCCAAGTGGTTTGCAATTCCAGAATGCTGGGAATTTTACAATACCATTCCAAGTCCTTGATCTTCCTTCCCAGAAACTTGACCTTGATCATGTCGCTTTTGAATTTCGAAACTCCAGAGTCAGAAGGTTAATCACTTAGTTGCCTAGATGAGAGAAAGATTTATCTCTATATATGTGGACATACAAAGAAGGTATATTTATTTATTTATTTATTTATTTATAAATTTACTTATGGGTGGTAAGGGAATAAAAGAGACCTACACCTAGAAATCTAGTTCATACCAGGGTATCCCCAGCCTCCATGACCCCATTTCTGACCTCAGTTCCTGGATGGGGGGGAATGAAAAAAGAGAAAACACGTATTTTGTTATTTTTGCTTATTTTTTATCAGAGAAATCATAGAAACCAGAGCTTCCTCCCCAGGCCCGCACTGCTCGGGTTTGCAGGGGGAACACACCAGCCTCTGGTTTTTTATTTTTTTAAGAAGCCATCACCTGAGCAACCGAGAATTCCTCTGCGCTGAGGCCCGGCTTCCCTCTGGTGGCCATTTGGGGGAATTGCAACCCGGCGAGGCAGTCGGGATTGTAAAACGCACCCCCAACTCCCACTGCAGCCTGGCTTTCAGCGCCACAGCCATGGCCTGGGGGCCAGGCCTTACCCTGAGGTGCCCTAGAGGAGGCGGGGCAAGAGCCAGTACCCCCACCCCTCTGCCAATCGGGGTATGGCCCCCAGTGCATTCCTGTTCAGTCCCCAACCCTACTCAATAAAAAATGTGTTTTTTTGATAAATACTTGTGTTTGTGCATATACATAGTGTGGAGTTGAGCCAGGATAGCGGGACCCCATAAGGAATCTGAGAACTCAGTATCCCTTGGACCAAACCCGGATATCGACTTGCAAGAACCTCTCTACCCAGATACAAGAACCAGGATACTCCTCTTAGTCTGAGGGTACCTACAGCCTGTTCACAGTAGCCAGATCGGGACTCAGGCATGCAGGATATGTTTGTGCCATGCAAGTTCCCTTTGCAGTAATTAGCTTCCTTCCACAATGTTTTCCTCTGGGCTACATTGTGCTAAGGGTACATGAGTAGCTAACAAGGCTGGCACAGGCTATCTTATTTCCACCTTAAATGTATGAGAAAACTGCTGAGGTCATACAGCTAGAAATACAAGATGGTATTTAAGCCTGGAACATCTGTTTCCAAAATCTGTGCTCAGCCTCCTGGACAATGAGTTTTCCATTTTTTTTTTCCCTACCCTGGGGCTCAGAACCTTCTGGACCTTGCCTTATGTCCTTGGGACCAGTGACCCACATTTGGGAGGTGGTCACATTGTAGGGCTGGTAAAACTTCTCCTCCATGTAACGCTGTTTGCAACTGGAGACTTGAACTCCAGGGGCTTAGGAAGGGAGGAGGCCTGTGCTCACTGCAAGAGCAGAGGCAGCGTCAGGGGAAGCTCTGGGCTGGGGTGCCAGATTACATGTCTGCAATCTCTGTGTTGGAGAGACAGAAGCCAGAGGATCATGAGTAACCAGGCCAGCCCCAGCTACATTGAGTTCAATTCCAGCCTAAGGGCTCTGGATTCAAACCCTAGCAACACCCTAGTGAGGGTGGAGAAATAAGAGTTAGGAGCACTGGCTGCTTCGACAGAGGACCTGGGTTCAATTCCCACCACCCACATGGGAGTTCACGACTGCCTGGAACTCCAGATCCAGGGCATCCAACACCCTCTCCTGGGCACAGATATGTGTGTAGACAAAACACCCACTCACGTAAAATGGAAAAACGATCAAGCATCCAACACCTGTGGCAGTACAGGTCTATAATCCCAACACTGGGGAGGGAGGGAGTACATATGTATACATGCATAATACATACATGCATAATACATGCATGCATACATACATACATACGTAGGAAGCTCTGACTAGGTCAGCCTGAAGGAACGAGCCATCTCATGAGAACATTTCTGACCCACTTTACATTTCTACTGTCACACAGCTAGGGAAACTGAGGCCCCAAGATGAGCAGTTTGTTCAAACTCAGCTGCATCAGGCCTGCTGGAACACAGTTCTATCTCCATTTCCCAGGTTCAAGACCCCTCTCTAACAGAGGTCACAGGGTTCAACTCCCAGGCACACAGGGAGGGATGCCCACTAGCTCAGGCAGAGCCTTGACCATCCTCTCTCCTCAAGTTTTCAGAAGGCCCCTGGGAGGAGCTCGTCTCTGGGCAAGCTCCTGCTCCAAGCCAAACCAGAAGCCAAACAGTTCATATACTAGCTCCATACCACTGGCAGCGGGGCAAATGCTCCATGTTTGAAGAAGATGGATGATGGATGTAGTGGTGCATCTATTCCCAGCACTGAGATGTTAGAGCAGAAGGCCAGGAGTTCAAGGCTGGCTTCAACTACATCGTAAGTTCAAGGTCATCCTGGGCAAACCAGACAAACATAAAACACAAGAGAGGCGAGAGACGGCTTTGAGGATAAGTTGAGCATTGTGACACATACCTATAAATCCCAAAGTGCTCAGTAATTCCAGTTACTGAGGCAGGAGGATTGTAAGTTCCAGGTTTCCCTGGGCTACAGAAACTCTGATAGTAACTCACTGATGTTCTTACAGATAGCTTAATGTCTAGCCGAGGAACTAGAAAAGGTTTTCAATTGTTTCAGTTAGGGCTGAAGAGAAGCAGTTAAGAAGAGCACATGCTGGTCTTACAAAGGAACTGAGCTTGCGTCCCAGGACTCACATTGGGCTGAAACTCCAGCTCCGTGGGATCCAATGCCCTCTTCTGCCCGCCGCCACATCTGTATTCACACAGGCACATACCCACACACAGATATGCATACATACAAACAATTAAAAATAAAATATTTTAAAATATAAAGTGGGCTGGAGAGATGGCTCAGCAGCTCTCTTCCAGAGGTCCTGAGTTCAATTCCCAGCAACCATATGGTGGCTCACAACCTTCTGTAATGGGATCTAATGTCCTCTCCTGGTGTATCTGAAGACAGTGACAGTGTACTCACATACATTAAATAAATAAATCAGTTCTTTAAAAAAGAAAAAATCCAACCCTGCAGTGTTAGTAACTGAAACCTTGAATAAAAATAAAATAGGGAAAGAGAATATATGAGTAATTTTTTTTTTTTGAGACAGGGTTTTTCTGTGTAGCCCTGGCTGTCCTGGAACTCACTCTGTAGACCAGGCTGGCCTCGAACACAGAAATTCACCTGCCTCTGTCTCCCAAGTGCTGGGATTAAAGGCATGCACCACCACCACTGCCCGGTATGAGTAATTTTAAGATTAAAGTTAAAGAAAGCCTGCCTGGAGGCTGGGGCTACAGTTCAGTTGGCAGAGGACTTGCCCCGCATGCACAAAGAAGCCCTAGGTTCAATCCCCAGTGTGTGCTCATGCCAGTATGTGTCTGGGGACGGGTAGTAAGGCTCCTAGCTGCTCTGCCTCAACCAGATTTCTTACCCCATGTTGATTCTACCATCAAACTAAATGGTTTGGAGACACATACTTGTAACTGTATGACCTGGGAGGTGGAGGCAAGATGATCACCAGGTCTTCTGAGGTTACATGCAGAGTTTGAAGCCAGCCTGTACAACAGGAAACTCTCCAATGATTTAAAAAGGAAAGAAAGGCCTCCCAGAAAGGTCACATTTACGGTCAATTGAGCTGGGATTTGAACCCAGGCCACATCTGCCTCCAAATCTCTTTCTTTACTGATTTAGGGAGTAAGTTTTGGGAACAGGTCAAAAAAGTTGGCCAGGAATGTGGGGTAGGAAGGCCCTGTGCCTATGCTAGGGTGAAACTGGTCTCTCCAGATTAAACCTCATCCTTGGAAGAGGCACTGTATGGAAGCGTCTTCATGCTGAACCCCTGTGTCCCTGTGACCCTGTGCCCCAGACAGTTTTCTGTTCTAGCCGGATACAGCTGGACCCTGGGCATCCTCATTCCTAGCTTCCTGCTCTGGGCCTCACAGGAACCTACCGACTGCCATCGTGTGTCTAGGAGTCTGTGTTGGGCCTCAGATGAGGTTCTTGCTCTGTCTTGGGGCAGTGCAGCCATCTGTGGCATTTGGGAGAGCCCATGTGTGTAGTGGACTAGTGGGGTCTTCCTTTCCTTGGGGTTTTTTTTTTCCTTTGCAGAGACAGGTCAGTTCCCCCTACCACCCAGCAATTCTTCCCCAGGGAACTCCTTGTTGGGTCCTGTTGAGCTTAAGAAGAAACAATTTAAACAACAAACCTTCCTCCTCTTCCCCTGGAGCCACAGTATGCGGAAAGGTAAAGTCAGACCAGGCCTCCTGAAGGCTGTGCTGTATCCTGTCTCCAACAGAGGGTCCCTGACAGCAGGGACATGTCCTTTCAAGCTGAAGGCTCATCAAAGTACATTTCTTTGTCTCTTCCTCGGAACTAGAGGCTCCTGAAGACAAGGTCATGACTCTCCTCAGACCAGGAGCTCAGAAAGCTGAGTTTCCTCTTAGGCAGAGGGCCTTTAAGAGCCCTTGAGAGCAGGGCTGAGCCTCCCCTTTACACTGAGCCTCCTGTCTCCCTGTCTCTGTCTCCTCTAGAGCTAGGCCCTGGACTGTTCAGTCTGGGGTGTGTGTGTGTGTGTGTGTGTGTGTGTGTGTGTGTGTGTGCGTGTGTGTGTCTGGGGAGGGTTACTAAGCCTCCCAGTGGCTCTGTCTCTGCCAGCTTTCTTATCCTGATGCTTCAGTTTACCCTCTTACAGGCCAGGAGAGGGTGCTGGGCAGCGGGCTCTCTGAACTGAGGGAAAAGCCAGGGGCTCTCTTCTAGCTGGGCTGAGCCCTGGTCCTTATGGGAGGTGGGGCAGCCCTGAGTGCTGCGCCCCGCAGGGGCCATGACCGCCTCTCCCTTGCAATAAGTGAGGAGACAGCAGCTATTAATATAAGATGAGTTCACGGGCTCGCAGCTTCCGCAGGCTGGAAAACAGGCTCCCAGGGCTGGGGGTGGTGGTGGTGGGGGCCTGTAGCAAGCCTCGTCTGTCAGATTCTTTCCTGCAGCCTGGAGCCCGCCATTCCCCAGCTCATTCCATGCCAAGATCTCTGCATACACAGACACACACATGGGCACACATGTGGGAACCATGTGCCTGACTGTTCAGAGACACATGCAAGCATGCATATATCCATCCCTGGGTGCATTTGCACACTTGTGCAGGCACACTTGATCTGCACACTAGATACAGCATTATACATGTGAGCTTTATGTTACAGGAGTGCATGCTGGAACACTCATATATATATATTCTTGCACATATGTATATACATATACACAGGTCTGGATATGTTTGTATAAGCAAGCCCATTTGCACACACACCACTGCACACTTATATGAACCTACATAAATGTAAATAGGTGGTATTCATAGTCATTTTAACACAATTGCATACAGGGCCACATTCAAGGACATGAATGCATCTACATACTACTTCACACACAGTACACACACACACACACACACACACACACACACACACACACACACACACGCTTCTTGCTGTTAGTGGTCAGCAATCAGGAATCCACGGGCACACCTCTGGTTCTGCAGCACGGACAAGCCTCCACTTCCTCTTTGTCCCCTCCCCCAGCTTTATGACAGGCAGCTCCTGCTTCTGTCAACCCCATGGCTGCCTTCAGCTTCCCACCCCCTGGGGGGTCCCCAGATCCCTGATTAACCCCCTCACTAATTGGCCACAAGCCCCTTGACTTTGCTGCAGGCCTTCTTGGGAGCTGAAAGCGAGGCTGTAAATTGGCTGAGCAGGATGGGTCCAGGGAATTGTGTACATGCTGTGGGGAGGGGGCACGAGACAGGGCTCTGCCTACAGCCCATCAGGGCACCACATATACCAGGGTCGGGGGAGTAATGACATCATTCTTTCTCACAGGGCATTTCTATTTTACATGGACAGCCACACAAAGCCATTCCCGTACATAATCATACCCACAATCACAAATGTACACACATACCACAGGTGAGTATATGTGTGCAGGTCCACCCAGCTCTCCACACCAAGGCAGGGGAACCCTCGTATATTCATTCCGGAGTGGATCCAATGCACCTACTGCATTGAGCACACACTCAAGCAAAACCTTACCTGTTCATTAAGTCACTGGACAGACATGTAGAAATCATTTATTAAAGATTTATTTTTACTTTAGGCAGAGTCTCAGGTAGTCCAAGCTGGCCTTGAACTCACTACACAGCCAAAGATGACTTTAAACTTCGGATCCTCTTCTCCATCTCCCAAGTGCTGGAATGGTGGATGTGTACCACCAAACCTGGTTTTACTAGGGATGGAACTCAGCCTGATGTATTCTAGGCAAGCACTTTCCCTGAGTGAGTAGAGGTGCCCTCAGATTCCCTGCAGCTGAATTATATGATTGTGCTAGGTGCCCAACCTGGGTGCGAGAAATCAAATCCTGTCCCCTGCAAGAGCGGCAAATGCTCTGAACTGCTGAGCCGTTAGGCCCACAGACAGCTTATGTCTGTAAGCTCACACGCAGGGCCTGAGGCTACAGCAAGGCCTGGGGTTCAATCCCCAGTTTTTTTGTTTTGGCGTTTTTGGGGTTTTTTTTAAAAGTCCAGGCTGTGGTGGCATATTCCTTAAATTCCAGCACTCAGGAAGCAGAGGCAGGCAGATCTGAGTTTGAAGTCAGCCTGGTCTACAGAGTGAGTTCCAGGACAGCCAGGGCTACACAGAGAAACCCTGTCTTTAAAAAAAAAAAAGGCAGACATTGTGGCACAGTGGCTGATACCTAGGATTTGAACACTTAGGAGGCTGAGGCTAAAGGATCACCAGTAGTTTGGGGCCAGCCTGGGCTACAGACAGACAGCCTGTCTCAAAATAAATAGCCACATAAACCAACTAGTCACAGTCATGGATAATAAACCTGTGTGTAAGCTCATATGCACTACTTTAGGCATGCGTAAACGAACTCAGGTAAGTGCAGGCCCCACTCACTCGTGCATATGTAGATGAACAAGCAGGCGGCCATGGGCTAGGGAGAGGCTCCTTTAGCTTGCCTCATGCCTCTGCATAAAAGCAAGCCAGAGATTTACCCTGTGCAGTAGGACGCAATGGAATCCACACCGCTTTCAAGATGCATTTTCCCCAGCCTCCCTGCTGAATGCCCAAGTCTAGAACCTCCCCTGGGCTTCCCCCAAGTCTTCAGAGAGCCAAAGGGACCCTGTGAGTGTTTTCTGAAGAAAAAGAGCTCTCGACTTTGCCCCTTGGGCTCCAATCTCTTTGTCTCTGGGCCCTAGCTCATAAGGTGCTGTGTTCTCTTGAGCATCTGATGCCAGTTTGCTGTGTGGTGCCGGGCAAGCTGCTAAGCCCTGCTGTGCCTTTCCACATCTGTGCAATGGGAATCTAAGGCTTTTAAGTGGACAATCTTTTCAAGTCTGTCCCGAGAAAGCCACTGAACCCTTTATAGATGTGCTCTACTCAGGTGCACATCTGGGAGCGTTATCAGCTGCAAAGACACTGGAGCACCACAGTGGAATGACTGCACCCAGTAGCAGGCTCAGTGCCTTGCTGAATAAAGGAAGTTCAAGTCCAGACAGAAAACAGGGAGCTGGAGCAGCTCCTGCATGGAAGCCTGCACCTCAGCACCTCATGCCGGCTGGCACTTCCCTAGGGCAGGGTGGGGGTGGCGACTTGCTGGAGAGGGAGGGTATCTGCCCTGCTGTCACACAGGAGGGCAATTCTACTTCGATTGCTCAGGATGTTCAGGCTGTCTGTGTCCTTAAGCCTGAAGAGCCTCCTCAGGTGCCCCACACCCTGGGCCTGGGTGGAGGGAGGCCCAGAAATTGTTCCTGACTCCAGGATCTAGGCGAGAACTGGTTGCCGATCACCCTGAGCAGAACTTAAGGAAATGGTGCCAGGTTGCCCTGGTGGAAAGGTGGCCAGGAGGGGGCAGTGAGCAACTGGCCGAGGCAGCCAGCCAGCACCGTGGCTCAGGAGGACTGTTAGATGTGTTTGCAATTATGCCTGCTCCTGTGGCTGTGTGCTGATTTGTGTCCTTGTTTTGCTTAAGAGCCGAGCTCTGTGCACAGTGCGCGTGTGTTTTCTGGGCCTGGACTGTATGCTACTTACAGACGAATGCGTGTAAGTGAACCTGTGCGTGTGTGAACAGGGCAGGGGCGTACCTGCGTGGAGCCCAAACACAGGAACCCGTGTTGTTCCCAAGTAGTCAAGGGCACAGGCTCCTTCTGCTCCAAAGGTCAGAGACCGCTGGGGCCTCAGCTGAGCGTGTTTGACACCGAAGAGTAAAAATAACCCTCACCGTTATTGCACCTGTAAAACTGAGGCAGCTAAGATGAGACCTTAGACACCGGCACTCCTCAGCCTGCTGCAGGCTGGGTTGTTAAGCAGTGTAAATGGCATAGCAGGTAGGGTTAGGTAACTCAATGCAGCTCTCTTGGCCAACAGGGGACTCGAACACTTAGCACATGCTGCCTAGAGTAGGTGGTGGGTGCTCCGTAAATGTCCATTTTCCCTAGTTCCAGGAGGCGAAGCAACTTGCACAGGGTCAGGGCTTCCGAGCGCCAGCAGTGGAGACAGCATCCAGGCACAGGCCTCGTTTCCCAGAACCACACTCCTTCCCTCCCGTTCCTCCAAGGGCGGCTCCGACACCATTTTGTCTTCTGCCAGAGCGGGCGTCTGGCTGCCTGTCAGTCACCAGCTCCGGCGGCCAAGTGCTGACTAAACACAGGCCGAGAGGGAGGGGAGCGAGGGGTTCTGTGCCCCCTCCCCGGCACCCCACCTCCAGCGATGAGCTCAGAGCGGCTGGCGGCTGGCGCAGCACTTGCTGACAATTCAAAACTTCTGCCCCCTCTCGCGGGATGCCCGTGGGTGACTCTGTGAACAGCAGGCGTGGTGACCCACGGTCCACGGCGCCCACCCCTCTCTGCTCCTCGTCGTCTCCCCGGGCCATCCCACTGTGCCTGCTGGGCCGGATCTGAGTGTCTGCTCATAACTTACCCCCGGGGACAGTAACCCACAGCAGCTGTGCTCCAAACAACCGTTGCTTCCTGGGTAGGTCATTTTGGGGGGGTCAGGATACAAGCCCAGCCCCCTCAGTCTTCCTCAGGCAGGCAAGAGATGGGGTTTGGAGCAGCCTAAAACCTTTTTATCGGATTCCATTGTAAACGGTTCTATTTAAGGTAAGTTGCTTGGGTCTGTGAGGCAGACAAGATGCTGGCCAGATGTTGGCAGGCAGCATCAGCATTCAGTGTATGCCTCTCCTGCTGGGTGCAAGGAGCCATGGGCAGCCAGCTCTAGGACTGTCCTCACAGAAGGGGACCTGTGCCCACAAACCAGTCAGAGGCCTCCTGCCTTGGAAGCCCACCCACGCTGGACCCCTTACAGAGCTCCCCCACCCACCTGTGGCCTTCAGAGTTGCTGCTTATGATCCCGTCTCCCATGAAGCACACACACACAGACACCAGCAGTGACTGAGTGACTACAAAGACTTTATCAAATTATTGAAAAGGTTGGCATTTAAAGTATTCATGCGCATACACAGTTACATGGAACTTCAGGCTGTTGGGAGTATAAACATGGTACACACAATAGGCCTGGCAGTGAGGCAAGGGAAACCAGACATGAAACATAAAAATTGGATGTCCTAGCCAGGCATGGCTGAGGCAGGGGTCAGGAGTTCAAGGCCATCTTCAGCTGTATAGTAAGGTCAAGGCCCACATGGTCTACCTGAAACCCTAATTCCAAAAAAAAAAAAGTGGATGTTCTTTTACCTGTATGACAGGGGCAGAAAGGGCACCAAGGGTGGCTTCATCCCACTGCTCAGATCCCCCCTCCCAACCTTTGGGAGAAGAGGGACTATTTTTAGACAGTATTCCCGCTATGTATTAGCTCGCAGAAATCTTGATATGGGAAACACCAAGAACCTTTTGGAATATGTCCTTATAAATATATTTATATCAGAGAAAACAAGGCACTTTGGGAACATGATAGCTTTCTCTCCTACGTGTACATCATTCTAGGCAGAAAGTAAAAATTGGTTAGTTTCTCAAGTCAATTAACTGAATAAAGTTAATATAGGAGCAGAATTGTTCTCAGCCTTCACCGAGGCCCAACTAAAGTGAGTGCGGCAGGAGGCACCTGGTCCCAGGTCGAATGGGCGCCGGCCAAGCTCAAAGCTTAATCCCCCTCCCCCAGAGGCTGACACCTCTCCTGCCTGGCCCTGGTCCCGGGGCTGCAGCAGGAGGCTGTCCTAGTGCAGAGCAGGGACACGGTGGGATGCTTAAGCAGGGTCACCAAAGCCACAGAGACCTCAATGTGTCCAAGCGCTGGCGCTGTAGTCAAGAGGATCGGCGCCACGGGAAGAGATTTCACATTAGCCCTGACAACGCCGCCTCAGCTCTGCGGTGACATTGGCCAGGGTCGTTTGTGAGGGCGCGCGCGCTCGCTCGCGCGGGAGCTTGGGCCAGCCGCTCTGAGCCTCCAAGGGATCCCCCCACCCCCTCCCCTGGAATGAAATCATCGCACAACCAAGGCAAAGCTACAAGTCACTTCTGACACTACCAATTGCAAGCTGGGCCCCTGGGCCACAGGAATGGGGGCAGCCCCCCTGGGCCAGGCAGACTGGGAAGGGAGGTGCTCCTCTGCCTCAGCGCTTAAGAGTCCTTATGGGCCACCGCTTTAGACTCTCACCAGCCTCAGCCCAGTTTAAATAGTCACTAAACTTGGTATTCTAGCACAGGAGTACAGGAGTACAGGATTCCACAAACACACCCACCTGCACTGGATCCTTTATTATTTTAAAGGGCTCTGGGTTTAAAGTAGCATGTTTTTAAAAAAAATTTTTTTTTTTTGGTATACATGCCTAAGTAGAGCCTAGAGGACCTCTCAGCTGACTGGGTCCCCAGCCCCCCAAGCTGAGGCGGCTCTGCAAGGCCGGCTGCTACAAAGCTACAAAGCGCAGAGCTTGGCTGCATGGATTTTAATGAGAGCGTCAGGCAGGGCTGTGCTGTTGCTCTCCGGGACTTGCAGATCATTACCAAACCAGCTGTAGGATGAGAACACAGCACATCGAAACCCTAGGAGGTCACTGAGCTAATGATCTAATCCTACCTTCCGCAGACAGGGCCCCTCCCCATCTCCTCCCGCCCCCAGTCTTTCCTGGTGGACTCTGTCCATTCCAGAAGCCAGGCCAATACCACCCCTTCAAGGTCGGAGCAGAACCACAGTGATCAGCTCTGGCTCCCCTTTCTCGGAGAGCAGGAGGGGAGTAATTTAGTAAAAAACATTAGGCCCAAACCCTGGCCTGGCCAGGCCCCAGGACTTCTATTTGGAAGGACCACTGCCCTCCCCTGCCTCTCCAACCCCCGCTGGGCTGCAGCCAGGGTACCATCGACAGCCATTTCAAGGTTCTGATGACAGCACCTTCAGCTTCTAAGGCACAGGGCGGGAGCCATGCACAGCACGGGGCTGAGTGCCAGACTCTGGACTTGGGAGGGGTGGGGAGCACGGACACAGGAGACAGAGCACTCAGGAGTAGCCACAGCAGGAGGGTCTGCTGGCACCTGCGCTGGTCCCTTCCTCGAGTTCAAGAAAGGAGGCAGAGGGGAGGAACTCAGCAAGTGCAGGCAGCAGAGCCTGACTGCACTCTCCTCAAGCCAGAGGGGTTTATGAGGGCTTTGGCAATTACTACAACCATTTGCTGTGCTGTGTAGAGACAGATCCTGTTTCTCTTTGTTTCAGGCTCTGAAGCCAGAGAAGCCCTATTTCAGCACAAGAGGCCACACAATAGTTGGGGCAGAAGAGAAGAAACCTTGCTGCCGGCCAGAGCTGCTCAGTTTTTTTCCTGAATAATAGCACCCGTGTGTTAGCTCTCAGAAGGGAGGTGAGGGCCAGCATCACCATGCACGGCAAGGTGGAGAGGCAGGAAGACCCGCGTCCTTCTGCCTCTCAGCCATCTCCACGGCTGCCAGGCTCCCCCAGGCAGGTACCTGCTGCGGCTGCCAGCCTGAGGGACTGAAGTTTCTACAGCTGGCACAACCTCTGCTTAAATAGAGGAAACAAAAGGGGGAGGGAGCTGCAGTGAAGTGCGGCCGCACCCGCCAAGGCTGGATGCCCCACAGCTCCCCTCCCCTCTGCTTCCCCAGCACTGGCTCCCATGCCACACGACTGGCTGGAGACAGGAGGGAAATAGACGGTTACCAGAGCGGCTGCTGTTAAAGCCGCACCGGTGCGGCTGGCCCAGGCTGTGAACCCTCCAAATGCAAGCCCTGCACCGGAGGCTCTGCAGTAGGTGCAGCCAGGCTGCGCTGCCCAGACTCCAGCAGGTGCTCATTATTTGGTCCCAGGAAACACAGGTGACTTGGAAACAGGAAGCCTGGGCTCTTGTTCTATTATCATCCGTGTGACCCTGAGAGAGTCACTTCTCATCTTGGCCTCAGCATCCTGAGCAGGCAGGACCCAAGGTGTTCCATTCCCTTCCAGTCCTGCGGTGCCGCACCTTCAAGTTTTGCTCCTGACAATCAGCAGAGGCCCAGGTCCCTGTGTGTCGGGGCTAGTTTGGTCACGAATGTCAGAGGTTAAACTGGGCTGTGCAGTCTTAAGGCACCTGGGGTGAGGAGGGGCATGCAAAGGGCACCCAAACCCCACACTCACCAAGAGGGAGCATGGGAGGAAGGCTACAGCCTCAGCCTTCAGAAGGGTGTCACTTCTGGAACAAAGGCATCTGGACCGAGCTGAGCAGAAGCAAGCCTACCTGCGGCAGAAGGCTGAGTGTGGGCAGGGCTATGCCGTCTACTTGCCGAGGCACTTGGCCCGCTTTAGAGTTTCAGGGCACAGAAAAGGGGAGCAGCTGTGTCCACACAGGCTGCACCCACTGCTGTAAGACCAGGAAGCGGACAGCATTATTTGAAGTAGCTAAATGCAAGGGTTTGGAGGAAGGCCATGGGTTAAAATGGCTATCAGGGGAAGGCACTATCTCCAGTTGAAACCCAAGCAAAAGGATCTGCTGTAGGGTTTTTCCTTCCTGTCAATATGGAACAGTCACTTGAGGGAAAGGCGGATCAGCTCAGCTATGGACCCAGGAGCCCGCAGGCAGGAACAGGGGAAGAGTACATGGTAATCTGAAGGAAGCACTCGGCGAGATCTTTGGTTGTTCCAGAGAAGGCTTTGGCCCCTTGTAGTTCTTTGTCCTTGTTTTCTTCCCCCCATGAGACCGTTACAGTTTGTATCGGAGAAGGCAGGTGGGAGGAATAGAAAGAGGAATATGTGGGCAGTGGGCAGAGAGCTAATCCGACCAGTCGTCTTCATCAAATTCAGAGGAATCATCTTCTGAGTCGCTGTACTCGACAGCAATTCGCCGGGACAGGATGGTGGCCACATCATTGCCCACCACATCACGTTTCTCTTGCTCCCGTTGCTCCTCAACCCTTCGCAGCTGGAAGCCTAATGGGAGAGGGGGCGGGGTTAGGAAGCACAGCCCTCTGGGACCGAGTAGGATCAGGCAAGATTATAAAGGACAGAGAAAGGTGGATTCCTGCAGAAGCAAGGAGGGAAAAAAAAAAAAGGAAAGACAGGTTCTATGGAATCAGCATCTCTGACAGGAAGCCCACTGCGCCTCCTGGCTTCTGAGGGTAGAGTCCCACCAAACCCCGTCAGTCCTAGTTACAGTGGGGCTCAGAGGATTATTAACAGGACAAACCACACCTAACCCTAGGACCAAATCTGACCCCAATGAGTGACACAAGAGGGAGGGAGGGGGAGGTGGGAGGGGAGGGAGGGAAGGAGAGAGGGAGGGAGAGAGAGAGGGAGGGGTAAGGTTGGAAGAAGAGAAAAGAAAGAAAAAGAGGAGGAGGTGGGGAGGGATGAGAGAGCGGAGAGAGAGGACACAGAGAAGACAGCTGCAACAGAGTCTGGCTGAAAAGTTGGTCGATGGGACAGTGACTCACTTTCATCTGGGGATCTTTTCCTAAGAAAAAGTATGTATGTAAACACATATAACACGCTTACTTCAAGGAATTCTAGGGTCCCAGCTTAAAAAATAATTCATGATCAGCAAATATAGAAAGAACTCCCAATCTCAGTATCTTTAAGGGAGTCCCACCCTGACATGGAGGTCTAATCTCTCAGCTGTCTGGGAAAGCTGTTCCCTTGAAAGGGTCAAGATGGATCCCCCCCCCCCCCCCCATCTCAGACCCAGCACTGGATTTACCTTGGCGGATGGCAGAAAGCAGGTCACTACGTGCATCACTCACAGCAGGCAATGAAGACTTGAGCTTGGTGGCCTCAGAAGGAGGTGGTGGTGGTGCAGCAGGCTGGCCATCAGCACCACTGAAGGGGAGAGGCGGGGGCCCCGGAGGGGGAGGGGGAGGGGGAGGCGGAGGAGCACCTCCAGACGGTTGGGACAAGGGCGGTGGTGGCATTGGGTAGTCAGCTGCTGGTGGTGGGGGAGGTGGTGGAGGAGTAGCAAAATCAGGGTGAGGAGGGAAAGATGGAGGTGATGGGGGTGGAGGGGTCCCAGGAGACCCGAATCCTATAGATGGTAGTGGAGGCGGCACACTCATGGGAGGTGGAGGTGGAGGGGCAGGTGGAGGAGCAAAGCCAGGCTTGGGACCTGGCGGAGAGCTCAGAGGAGGAGCTGGGGGTGGATGGCTTGGGCTGACCATGCTGGTTCTTTTGGGTCCAGCCAAGACAGACGCTCTTTGGTTGTCTGCAGGGTAGCTGAAAGGTCAAAGAGACAAGGTTCACTATCACCTTCACGGTGCCCGTCCCTGCCCAGAGGCAGGCTCATCTGTAAGCTCAGGCCCTTCTTAGCTGACTCCCACTTCGCTCTGCCTCAGACAGATGGAAATGGCCAAGACAGGTCACCAAGGAACAGGCAGTACTGTGGGGAAGGGAGACAACTGGAGTCTGAAGGACACTACTGGGTGCCCTGTCAGGAAGACTGGCAGAGACAGCAGTTCAGGTCCCCTTTAATCTTTTCAGGAGATGGTTCCTTGAACCCTCCTGGAGAGCGTCTCATGGGTAGCTGTCGGTTTAAACCTCTAGCTAGGCCTAAATACATACAAGAAAGAGCTAGAATAAAAAATTCAAGCCCTCGTCATCCACTGGGCTCTGTTTCTTACTCTATGAATGCTACTGAATTTGGTAGGGGCAGATGTCCATTTGGAGTTGGAGATAGAACCTTATTATGTAGTCCAGGCTGGCCTAGAACACATGACAATCTCCTGCCTTAGCCTCCCAAGTGCTAAAATTGAACTAACACACCCAGCTTTGTTTGTTTGCTTGAGACAGGGTCTCACTATGTAGTTCTGGTTGGCCTCAACTCACAGAAATTGGCCTGCCTCTGCCTCCTAAATGCTGAGATTAAAGGCATGAACAACGACTCCCAACTCCTGGCTAACTCTTGACCCAGGTTTGAAAGAGGGTGAAGGCTCACTTTAGGGATCAGACTTGTGAGGTTCTAGCTCCAAGGTCTCAGGTCACAGTGTGAAGATGAGAGGTTTTCCTGTGAACCCTTGCACCCGCCCTGCACTGAGAGCTATTGCTTAGAAAAGCTCCTTACTGCGTAGAAGTGCTGGCTCAGGCCTTTAACCCCGTATTCCAGAGACAGAGGCAGTGGAGCTACGCGAGTTTGAGGCTAGCTTAGTCTACGTAGAGAGTTCTAGGACAGCCAGGGCTACATAAAGAGACCCCATCTCAAAAAACAAAAAGTGAAGACGAGTAGGAGGAGAAGGAAGAGGAGGAAGAAAAACAGCAGCAACGCCTATTCGGAGGTTTTCCACAGACCTTTAAAGTCTCAACTACATCCTGACAAGGCATCAGCAAGAGGTGATTTTGAAAGGAGAAGACTTGGGATTGGTAATTTAAGGGCCAAGAATGAGGAGAGGGGAAGAGGCCAGCACTATTTTAGTTTCCATCCGAGGATCCTTCAACATACTCAGCCACTAGTTAGACAGTATTCAGGGGAAAAGAGCACCTTGAAGGCCCACAGAGAGGGAAAAGGAACCGAGAGGACAGTGAAGTCTGAACAATCCTCAGACCCCTTCTCACCATCATGGGCAATCCTTTGTACATATCTGCCAAAGACCCCAATGCACACACCCCCAAAAGGACAGACTGGAAGTCACATAGTCTGTATTTCCCCTTTCCCTTGGTGTGCTGTCCCCCACCCATCCACCCTCACCCCCTGTCCTGTATGCAGTCCAGGCTGGTCTTACATTTCTTACCCTCCTGCCCCCAAGTGCTGGGATTACTTATGGCCACCACATTTAGCTCAGCTCATGTTTAGGGTAAACAGAAGTAAGCTGAAGCAGCTGTCTACGAGGTCCCCCGCTCCCGCCTCTGTATGAAAGCTGATGTGTACCTAATATGGGGTGACAATAACCCTGCCAATACTTCATGAATGGATTATCTGCACACTCTTGCCTCAAGTCACTTTAGTGGTCCTGACCTAGATTTTGAACTCTTACTTTGTTCTTGAGTGTTTTACTACCCAGGAAGGATGGAAGAGGTTCTACCATTTACCTGAATTCTGCTGGTGGGGGAGGCAAATTGTCTTCAGAGAGTGAAGGGGAAGGTGAGGAGGCAGAGTCCGACTGTGGTGGTGGTGGGTAGCCGGCCGCATCCACGTTTTCAACAGAGCCAATACCGCCATTCTGGTATACCAAGGCGGACGGGTACCTAATGACATACCAAAGTCAAAGTTGTCTTTTAAAGAAGCCAGTTCCATCCAAAGCACCAAAATGTGTTTAAATATACAGAGCTTGAGTGCTCTCTCTTTTCTTATTAAAAGATACCATGTAAGTGCATTTGATACAAAGATTATTAGGGTGGAGCAAAATTGGGAGATTCCCCATGTGTTTCCTGTTACACCAAAATTATATTTTAGGCTAGGTATGGTAGTATGTGACTTTAGTTTCAGTATAGGGGAAGCAAAGATAGGTAAGCTTACGGACCTTGAGGCCACCCTAAATTCCATGCCAGCCAGGGTCAAACAGTGAGATCTCATCTATTTAAATGCTCTCCTAAATATTAGGTACAGATAAACCTGACTCCCAAAACCTTCATAAGACAAAGAATGAAGCCAAACCCCACAAGTTAGTTGCAAACATGTGACTGGCAGCCTGATTCTGAGGTAGACAAGCCCCTGGAGTGTTAAAGGCTAAGGAGGATTCGACTGCAGAAGCAAGCCAAGGACAAGTGCAGGCTGCCATGGGGCAGTCATTACGGTTTGTCTGCTATGTCCTTTATCACATGAGCTGCCGCTTAAAGCAGGATGCTAGAAGTCTGGCAGCAGTGGTGCACACCTTTGATCCCAGAACGCAGGAGGCAGAAGCAGGGGATGCCTGAGTTCAAGGTCAGCCTGGTCTACATAGTGAGTTCCAGGACAGCCAGGGCCACAGAGAGAAACCCTGTCTCGAAAAGAATCAAAGAAAGGGGGAAAAAATGAGCAGTATTTTAGAGCTGGCTGCATGGAAACCCGTTCCTCAGCGCAGTAGGCCCTGGTGACTGGCTCTGGAAGAACACCAAGACTTCATACACATGAACACAGAGCAGAAAGCTCAAGAACACCAGGCACCAACTAGAGAAGCCGGCCTGTTCTGCCTCCTCCCCCTCTCCTCTCTCTGCCCCTGCTGAGCCCTACAGAGCTCACTGAACAGGTCCCAGGTTCAGAACTGTGGGGACGTAAATAAATCAGATGATGCTCTAATGTGAAAAGTCCCCAAACCTGGACACACATCTCTGACAGCATCACCCATGAGCATGCTCACACGGCGTAGCCACATAGCCAAGTCCAAGCCTTCAGGAAGGTGGGGGATGGGGATGGAGGGAGGCTACGTCCTCATCTTCACTACCCAAGACTCAAAATCAGACATACACTTTTGACGGTTGGCATTTATGGCCGCAAGAGTCACTAATCTTATGCCATGTGCCTATCAAAACAGGATGGGACTGTGGAACAAAATGGCCCCTAACTGGTCAGTGAGATCAATGAAGGCCCCTTTAGCACCGGTTTCTCTGTAGAAAGGTTCATTTCCACTGTCTTCCTCATGGTTATGAAACAAACCTCTGAATCCAGGAAGAACAAGTATCACATGTGCCAAGATTCCCTTGGTAGTTATTCTAAAAGCAAGAGTTCTTCCATCTTATCAGTGCTCAGCGCCCAGTATGGGCTGTGCACATCCCTGACAGCCAGATACAAAGAATTTAGAGGAAAAGCCACAGTGACTCTCATACCAGGCAGTCCTGGTGACTTGGCTCTGAATGTCACAGGGGTCAGACATCAAGATAAGCCAGCTTTTAAAACCATCCTGCCTCTTTAAACCTCCCGAGTGATTTGGTATTGGGAAATTGGTCAGGATGCTGTCTCCCACTTCTTCAGAGAGATGTATTTGCCTCCACAGTGGCCCAGCAGCCTTTCCCATACTGACTCTGAGGTCTGCGTTCAGTCCTTTGGCTAGCCTCTCTTCCAAGACTGGCTGAGAGTTTGTTTTGGGAACCTGCACAGTTTGCCTGCTCTGTTCCTCCCATGCCCAGCCCAGCTCTTCAGCACGGCCTTCACGTGTGCTCTGGAGGCAAAGGGCTTCCAAGACCATTTTTCTTGTTTTTCCAATCTTTCCTCCAAGACCTTTAGGTATACTGGTTTTTGGCAGAGTATCGGCATTAGAAACCATGGCCTTCCTGTTCAGACCAGTCTAGTCACCTCATTTAAACTGCAGAGTCTCTTAACTTATTTAGAATTTTTTTAAAAAAAGATTTATTATATATAAGTACACTGTAGCTGTCTTCAGACACACCAGAAGAGGGCTTCAGATCTCATTATGGATGGTTGAGAGCCACCATGTGGTTGCTGGGATTTGAACTCAGGACCTTCGGAAGGGCAGTTAATGCTCTTAACTGCTGAGCCATCTCTCCAGCCCCTATTTAGAAATTTTAATCACCAGATGGATGTTCTTAAAAGTAATCGATTAACGGTGTATTAGCCTAAACCCCACAGCCAGATTTCAGATGGTGGTAAAGGTATCACGCCAGAGCCTTTTGTCTGAGGTTCCTGACCGCTCCAAAAAATGCTACAAAGCATCACCTACCCAGAAGGCCCCAGCTTCTCCTTGGACTCTACAAATTCCTGTCCCATTTTCATCTTCTCCCACTCTTCCTTGCGTGTCTTGATTTTACGTGGGTTCACATTCCCTCTATTTGGATTATCTTTCTTTTCTTTCTATAATGAAAAGGAACAGAAAAGCCTTTGTAAAACATTCTCCAAAGTGCTTCGTTAAAGTTTGACGCATCTTCATGGACACATACTCATGAGAAGATCTGCCTACACAACACATGAGAACCGCAGACTTTACAGGATCCCCAGGTTTGCAGTGACCTCGAGGCAGTCCAGTTCAAACCGCCTCAGGGCAGAACATTTGCTCAGTCTCACACACAGAGCACCTCTAACAGGAAACAGCAGCTACCTCTCTGGGTAATTCTTTCACATCTTTAAGTGACTCTAATTGTTAGGAAGTTAGTAAACAGTTATTTGTTATTTGCTGTGCCACAAAGGTCAGACAAGGGATGAAGACTGACAGCTCCAGAGATCTGGGGCAGATAGAAGGAAATGGTTAGCACGGTTAAAAACAAAACAAAACAAAACAACCAATGAAGGGTCTTACAGCTCCTGAGGCCGCACAGCCTCTGGCCCTCTCTTGGGCCTCCTGACAGCCATGCTAATGGCATTGTTAGGTCAAAGCTGGCAGGTCACACAGCACCAGGAGCCCGGCCCACCCAGCAGTGAAGGGGTTAACCTGGTGCTTGTCTCTGAGAAATGAGCTGCAAAACTGTTGTGCATAGGACCAGGCTAGCTGGATGTCCAGCAGAGTCCGGTGCAGATTGCAAGAAAAAATAACTGGTGAACAGAAAAGTCCACTTCTAAAGCTCAGCTCAAATATACTCAGTTGTTAAATAGTGCCAGGGAACACGCATATTTTTGGTGTGATCTATACTTTCATCTTGGTGGTATTTGGTGTGGACACATTCTTTTTTTTTTTTTTTTTTAAAGAATTTTACCTGGCATCCGAGCAAGCCGTCACTTGGAATTACTTCACATAAGACCGGCCTCCTTTTTATCCCCCCTCTAGAGTTGTGCCTACTGATGTGTAGAACAGAGGGCCCTTTCCCCTCACCCTATGCTTTCTCTTCTCTTTCATGATATCCTTGGTGTCCTGCAGCATCTTCTCCTTCCAAAGATCAAAGAAGTACGAAGGGTTGGTGTAGAATTTGAGTGCCTCTTTTCCATCATCCCTGGGATAGAAATGAAGACAAGTAGCTGTCAGTAGAGAGATGAGCTCCCAACCAAATCCAATATTCCAAACACCAACCAGTTAGTAGTTTTTACACTAAGGACTCAGGACGCCTTCAAATCAATTGCATGTTTCTGCTCCCACACCAGATTCTCAATGGTCCTAACAGTGAGTGCCCCCTACTCCTATAAACCTTGGCCACACCTTCTGCCTAATAGTGAGTGCCCCCTACTCCTATAAACCTTGGCCACACCTTCTGCTCCCATGCAGGAGTCTGTGTGGTCAGGGCAAGAACAGGCTAGATTGGCAGGAATTCTGATTATTTCTAATCACCTGGACAGTCACGACAAAGATATCTGGACACTGTGTATCTCTAAGGAGACTTCTGCTGTTGGTTCCCCTTCCCTACCCATTCCCCAGGACTCTGTAGAAAGCACTGAGGTCTTTCCTACCCAATGTGTCTCTGTGTACAGTTGCTTTTCTACACACAGATAAGGAACTAAGCACACTGCTACTTCTTGCTCCCTTGTAGAGTAGCTCAGTGTCCAGTATTACTATAAGGAGAGCCACTGAACACAAATGGCCAGCTGTTTCAAATAAAAACTGGAAGCCAGGAGTGGTGGTGCATGTCTAGAATCCTGGCACTCAGAAGGTCGAGAGAGAAGCATCAGATGTTCAAGGCCAGCCTACACTATGTAGAGAGAATGTGTCACCAAAAAAAAAAACTATACACAAAAATCTAAAAGGCTGGTCTGAAGACAGCCTGGTATATATACAAGTTCTAGGACACCCAGGACTACATAGAGAAAAACAATCTTTAAAAAAAAAAAAGGCAAATCAACCAACCAACCAAAACTTCTGAAAGACAATTCTACTCCTTGCCTTTCAAACACCGAAGGTACTTCTAGATCAACGATTAATAGTTCCTTTAAAAAAATGCTTTAGATTTATTTTATTTTCATTTAATATATGTGCATGTGTGCGTGTCTCTGTGTACATATGTATGTGGGTGCCCATAAAGGCCAGAAGGGGGTGTAAGAGCACCTGAAGCTAGAGTTACTGACAGTTGTGAGTTGTCTGCTGTAAGTGCTGGGAACTGATTTTGCAAGAGCAGCAGATGTTCTTAAGTGCTGAACTATCTCTCCAGGCCTTGACAGTAACAGTTTTTATATTAACTCTATCTTGCTCTAAGTTAGAGACACCACTGCTTGTTTCTGTTAGGTCAAGTCCAGATAGCGGAGAGGAAGGAAATACTAATTCTGGCAGCATGCATCTAAAAAAGGAAATATAGTTTCCAGAAAGAAGAAATATCTCAGTATTATCTGTCAATCCTATCCCATCATACAAACACTGTATCATATCACTTTCGGTACTATGAGGTATGTCAACCCTTTCTGTCACACAACACGATCCCCAAACTCAATCAGACGACAGCATGACAGCCCCGGGGCAAGCAGATACTCTTCTTGATCTCTGTGAGGCGCTACCAAGCTCCTATTTGAGGCTCTCTGACAGACCAGTGTCCTTGAATTCACAGAGGTAGACACACACTGCTTTTTAGTGTACCCATGTCTGACCAGTGGCACCCACGTCTAGCTACCTATAACTACTTTTTATGGATACAAGCAAGGTAAGTATTCCCTTCTACTTCTGCTCAGTTGGTCTGTACAGGATGACAACATTAGCAAATCACCAGAGGGGAGATCTCTAGGTTGTCTTTAAGCCTACTGCGTTCTTTTTCTATGTCTACCTACAGCAGGGCAGGTCCTTGCATAAGAAACCATCCAAAGGGTGTTCAAAACCAAGTGAAAGGCTCTCATGTGGAAGGATACCAATACTCCCCACACTTTGGAGGCCCCATCTCGAGCCTAGAGCAGCCAGTGTGAGGCTGGTCCCACTAACTTGCCCAAACATCTGGTAATTTAGAGTTTTCAGAGAAAGTGGAAACCCGGTTAGAATGTGGCCCATGGGAATCCTGCCTGCTAACAAGTCCTCTTGCTTCTGTAATAACTAAATTCCTTGGATGGAATCCAGATGGACTTGCAGCATCAATGGTACAGCAAACTTTCAATATATAGGAGATACAGCATGACTTTCAGAGACCAAACAAGAGTGGACTCTATCTTTGCTGGGGTAGACAGGAAGTTCAATACTATTCTCTGATATAAACATTATCTTTAGAGATTTTAGACAATGTAGTCTTTAATCACACACATGCACGCTCGCACACACGCACGCATACACACACCCACAGTTACCTGTAAGGACTTAGATTGTTAAGAGGGGGAGGAGCGTCACAGCTGTTATAGGTTTCTAAGACGGGCACTGGGAGAGAGTTTCTGTCAAAAAGCTTCTGGTCTTGGATGGTAGAGCTTCTGAAGGCCTTTCGAGTGTTGATTCCTTGTAGTGACACTGAGAGAAGATGGAAGGCGTTAGAAAATGGACGACAGGCTATTTGAGCAAACACTGAGTCACACCATCGGAGACGCCTCAGCGGCTGCCTTTCTTGGCTGCAGCCGTCTGCAGCCAGGTTTTTTTTTTTCTTCCCCCTCTGGGGAAGCCCCACGAGGCTGTCAGCAGCCCAGCCATTTCATGACTGAACAGATGAAGCAACACAAAGGTTTACTATGTGGCCAGATCTTGCGGGCCTCTCCTTAGGTGAAACGAATCTTCCAAGTACTTTTATGGTAGCAAAATACCATTGAGGGAAAGGAAACTTGAGAACGAGGGAATTGGGGAATGGAAGAAAGTGAGTGTGGTGTGTGGTAAAGGTAAAAAGGTTTCTTTACACCACCTAGGCTTATGTCTCTTCCAAGTAGACGTGCATCAGTCTCTCTGATCTCGCCTCTTGCTTTTTAACAACCAGGGGCAGGAGGAGTCTCAGACACTGCTCGGCAGGGCTGCAGCTCAGGCTCGGCCTCCTTACCTTCTTCTTCCTTGGGATCCAGCTGAGTGACTTTAACTTGTACTCGGTCAACCCGCTCAGCAAGGGAGTTTACTCGGGAGGCAAAGGCACTTGCCTGAGTACAAATCTCTCCGAAAATGTCCTCTGCATACTTACCTAGAAAGAGCAAATGAAGCAAGTCACTAGTGCACAGGGGTGCGAGGAGCCAGCCCAATGACTGAAGAGTGCACCATCCACCCAACACATACACATGCTTGTCCTTAGAAAAAGACAGTCTCCATGCATGGTCACTCTGTGCGCAGATAGTCCATAACTAAGAGAACCCTTTTGGCAAATTCTGAACAAACATGAAATTCAAAGCAGGTTGAACAAAAAATCAAAAGGTGCAATGTCAACAAGTTAGTCCCGGAAGAGCAGACCGTATATGCAAACATTTGTCCTTGGCTCTCAGCCCCTCCTTTTCTGTAAAGCACCTTGTCAAATGGCTCTGGAGAACAGACTGGGAGTGAAGAGCAACAACCAGGTGTCCATGCTTAATACACTAAATTACTTCCTCAGTAGAATTTCAAAAGCCCACCGAAAACCAAGACGAGGGTATCTCTAAGGGGCCTGAATTTCCCCACCCCACACAGAGATGCCAAACGTCACCTTACACTCTCCAACCCACAGCTTCCAAAGTCTTTGCTCCAGGTTACAATCCTTCAAATCCACACCCCAGGGAACAAGCGAAAAGCTGAGATATTCAAGCCCTCCCTGAAAAACAACACACCACCGGTCTTTTCCCACAAAGTTTCACTTTTTATAAAAAGAAAAGAGTTCTGTACTTTCAACCCTGAATGCAAGGAGAATTTGCAGCCAAAGAAACAGCAACTTGGAATAACTCCACACTGCGGTGCCGAGCCACAAGGTACTTTCTTGCTCGGAGCAGGAAGGGGTATGAATGGGTAAACGACCACCTCAGCTGTCTGCTCACAAAGTGAAGGCAGACATTAAGTGATTGCCCAACCTGATGATATTTTGAGACCTATTTAAAGTAAGGTCTCATTTTTTTTCTTTACTAAGCTTAGTACATATTTGAGGGGGAATTAGGCTAATCTAGACTGGAAGGGCAAAACCACACCCTCAGGGTAAACTGTAGTTAACGTGTCCAGGGGAACCCAGAGGACAAGTGCACTGTGAGCTACTGGTGCATATAATAAGTCAACGAAGAGTTCCTGATTGTGCATACTGCATGGTCCCACGCAGCAACAGTGAAGAGGAATTCCTGAGCTCAAAGGACTCAAAAGAGGCGACATGACATGCCGTGTCCCTACTCTGCAGGTAGAGGATCCGGTTTGATATGTTGATAATACGGCAGTGCGCCTGCTCCACCAAGTAAAGAAAATTTGTGTTTGGAAACAAAAGCAAAGAAATATGCAGCGTTATGCATGGAAAATGGACCAGCCTTACCCAATTGTGGTAGCTCACACCTATAATCTTAACACTTGGGAGACCAAGAGGATTGCAGTTTGTTCAAGGCCAGCCTGGGCTATAGTGAGACCCTGTCTCAAAACAAAAGCAAACTTCAAAAAAAAAAAACCCAAAACCCAAAACCCAAAAACCAAAAACCCACCACCAACAAAACAAAATCAATAATTCAACTGCTCTGGCAGAAGAGAAAGAAATACAAGTTAACCCATCTTTCTGTCTCCCAGAGAAGACTCAGATTTTCTGTTCTGTAGTTGAAGGGTTTGTGACAGTGGGGCATCAGGAAAAATCTCACAAAAGACCTCAATATACAAAACTGATAACTCTTATTTTCTTTTTTGTGACAGGGTCTCACTATGGAGCCCTGGCTGGCTTGGAACTTTCTGTGCAGGCAAGACCTTTGAAAACTGAGTTAGAAGCCGGGCGGTGGTGGCACACGCCTTTAATCCCAGCACTTGGGAGGCAGAGGCAGGCGGATTTCTGAGTTCGAGGCCAGCCGGGTCTACAGAGCGAGTTCCAGGACAGCCAGGGCTACACAGAGAAACCCTGCCTCGAAAAAACAAAAACAAAAAAAAAAAAAAAAAAGAAAACTGAGTTAGAAAACATAAAGGGCCCTTCTCACCGTGAGAAGTTTTGCATGCCTTCATCTTGGTTTGAACTTCTACTGGAGAAGTAACTTCTCATTCAATGTACTAATCGTGGACACCTGCCTGTTCCTCTTAACTCCCGAGCTGCTCTCCAGAGCCACCATACAAGGAAGGTGTCTTTGAACCCAGAGCTCTGCCTGCCTCTGCCTCCCAAATGCTAGGGTTAAAGGCCTGTGCTCAGCTTTCCTTTCCTTTTAGTGAGATAGGGTCTCTCTGTGTGGCCCTGGCTGTGTTCTGTAAACCTGGCTGGAGTAAAAGTGTGCACCAGCACAGCCTGGCCTCTTCCTCCCAGTTCTGAAGAGTGAATGAGGCAGGTGAAGGCTTTCCCACGTCAGGTCAGGCCCTGGGCAACTCAGAATCACACTATGGAAAATGAAAGAGCAGTGGACCTCAAGTCAGAAGACCCAGACTGCTAGAGCTCAGATTCTTATTTTTAGACACTGTCTCGCTACATTCCCCTGGCTGATTTCAAATTCACTTAGTAGACCAGGCTGGCCTCAAACTTGCCATGATCTCATCCTTTTCTTCCTCAGCACTGAGATGTCTTGCATATCACTGTACCCAGCCCATGCTGCAGCTGTTTCTATTATGCCGGAGTACTTCTTAGTTTTTATTCCTATCTTTGTGTACTCGTGCTTCTGTTTGTTAGTATGCACATGTGCATGTGGTTGCCCACATAGGACAGAGGAGGGTGCCAGATCCCTTGGAACTGGAGTTACAGGAAGTTGTAAGTCACCATGCAGGTGTAGGAAACCAAACTCTGGTCTAAGAACTAGAAGTGTTAGCTGGGCAGTGGTGGCACACGCCTTTAATACTAGCACTTGGGAGGCACAGATAGGTGGATCCGAGTTCGAGGCCAGCTTGGTCTACAGAGTGAGTTCCAGGACAGCCAGGGCTACACAGAGAAACTTTGTCTTGAAAAAACAAATCCTCCCCCTAATAAAAGAATTGCAAGTGTCCTACTCTGTTTGCTTTTTGAAACAGGGTATTTAAGCCGGGCGGTGGTGGCGCACGCCTTTAGTCCCAGCACTTGGGAGGCAGAGGCAGGAGGATTTCTGAGTTCGAGGCCAGCCTGGTCTACAAAGTGAGTTCCAGGACAGCCAGGGCTACACAGAGAAACCCTGTCTTGAAAAACCAAAAAAAAAAAAAAAAAAAAAGAAACAGGGTATTTAGATGAAGCTTTGTCTGGCCTCAAACTCAGAAAGGCCCATCTGCCTCGGCTTTGGGGCTCTGGGGTACATGTACCACAGATCTGGGTGCAACAAGTACTCTTTTCTTCCCTTAAGATTTATTTACTTATTTAATGTATGTGAGTACACCATAACTGTCTTCAGACACACCAGAAGAGGGCATCAGATCTCATTATGGATGGTTGACAGCCACCATGTGGTTGCTGAGATTTGAACTCAGGACCTCTGGAAAAGCAGCCAGTGCTCTTAACCACTAAGCCATCTCTCCCGCCCTGTGTTGTAGAGAGAATATGTTGTATATGGCATGGATGCATCACCTATCAATTAAAAAGTCTGTGGCCTAAGCAGGAAATGAAGATGAGACCTCTTGGGGGAAAAAGGATTCTGGAGGAGGGCTGAGGTGGGACGATCCAAGGAGATGGATGCCTGGTACCTGAGCTCAGGTAACCAGCCACATGGCAAAATGTACATTAAATTAATGGAAAGAGAAGTGGGTTATCTTAAGTTATGATTCTAGTTAGAGAAGAGCCTAGCTATATGGCCAAGGTATCTGTACATATATTTTGAGTCTGAGTCTTATTTCTAGGAGCATGGGACTGGGACATAGAACCAGGACCTAACTTTTACACTGGGTACTTCTTTTTTTTTTGGTTTTTCGAGGCAGGGTTTTTCTGTGTAGCCCTGGCTGTCCTGGAACTCACTCTGTAGACCAGGCTGGCCTCGAACTCAGAAATCCACCTGCCTCTGCCTCCCAAGTGCTGGGATTAAAGGCGTGCGCCACCACCGCCCGGCACACTGGGTACTTCTTAGGCAGTCACAATCTCTCAAATTTAGTCTTCCCTGTAAACTGGGGACTGTGATTATATCCTCCCATCACATTATGAGACAGATTAAACAAGCTAGCAATCTAAGTTGTCACAGTGAACTTCTTTCTTATATTGCTCAGCCATGGAGACAGTTTTTCAGAGTTCAACTACCTAAGCCAGTGTGCAGGCCTCCCCCAGCCCTGAGAAGCTTCAAGGCTGATGTGAGAGGATCACTTGGGCCCATGAGTTCCAGTGAAGCCCAGGGATGATAGCAAGACCTTGTCACAAAACAAAATGACTATTAAATACCCTAAATTCCAAGCTTAGAGGAACCTCCCAAACCCAATTCAGAAGGATAATGTTCAGTTTACTCTAAAAAATAGCTTTTCACCTGCAGCACATCACCTGTGGAGGACAGTGGAAGACTTAGACCTAAACTGTTTGCCATAGTCACGTCCTTAGAAGAACGTTTAACTGTCATTTCAATCAGATTTGATAGTTTCTATTCTTCAAATGTAAAAAAAACTACTGCAATTTCTGGGAACAGAAGTATGATACTTCAAAAAGACAAAGTCAGAGCCAGAGATTTTCCTGTTGGTACAGTGCTTGTGTACCATGTACAAAGCCCTGGGTTTGCTCTAAATCACTGTTCTGTAATAGTACACGCTGGTACGCCTACAATTGGGAGATGAAGGTAAGAGGATCAGAAATTCAAGATCACCCTTGGGTTATATGGTAAGTTTGATGCCAGCCAGGGCTACATGAGGCTGTCTCTACGCAAATTAACAAATAATGGCTGGAGAGACACTGGGTGGTTAGAGTCCTGGCTGCTCTTCTGAGAGACCCACGTTTAATCCCCAGCACCCACACAGTAGACAACAACCATTTGTAGTTCCAGTTCCAGAGGATCTGACATCTTTCCTCGCCTCTATGAGCATTGCACCCACATGGTGCACAGGCAAACATGCAGGCAAGACACATGTATATATAAAATAAAATTAAAAATAAATAAATTTAAGTAATCAAAAGAAAAGGAGAAAAAGAAAGGAAATTGCCTGGTCCAAAGGTGAATTGTACCCATCCAGATATTACCAAGACAGATCCAGTAGCTATCAGGATAGTCATTAACACACCACATTTTGCCAAAAGATTTCAGGAATAGTCTTCAGGAGGTTCCCCCAACTGCCTCAGCAAAATTCTTCAAGTGAAATGTTATGTGGAACCAGAAACTGGTGAAACTCATTTCTGGTTGAAACCCAAGTGGGAGTCCCAGGGCTCTGCAGAGGGAGCACCACTGTCCTGGGTGGGCACAGTACTGGTCAAAAGCGCAGGCTGAGGCTGGGCATGGTGGCAATGGCTTGCTTGGTGGCCAATGCCTTTAATCCCAGCCCTTGGGAGTCTGAGGCCAGCTTGATCTGTGGGATGTGCTAGGGGTACCTGGGGCGAGTGGAAGGGGGAATCTGGGGCATGGTTGAGATGATCAAGATACGTCGTTTACATGTATGAAATTGTCAAGGAATAAATAAACACATTCTATTAATTAAATGTAATTTAGTAAAAAGAACACAGATAATTTGTGTTATGGGGGTTTGCAGTAATATAGGTATGTAATAAGCATGTTCAGGGATAATTATCCCAGAGCTGGAACTGTTAGCTGCAGGAGCCAACACATAGGAGCCAGGGCATCCAGCAAGCAGGTGGAGCCTAACACCCAACACTAATAGTAACGATGGAGTAGAAGCATTAAAGAACAAGGTCTAGGAGGCAGGCATGGTAGCACACGCCTTTAATCCCAGCACTGGGAGGCAAAGGCAGGGAGTTCTTGCCTGTGGAGGTCACAAGATAACCTTTGGGAGTTGGTTCTCTCTCTTCTACCACGTGGGCTCCGGGGGACTAGACTCAGACTTCTGGGCTTGACAACAGCAACCTTACTTACTGGGTCATCTCGCTGGCCCTCTCTTCTCTATTTTAAAAGAATTTTTATTTGAGTATTATAAAACAGGAAAAAAATGAATTACAGAACATAAGAGTAGAAAGGAAGATAGGACTTTACGATAGGCCAAGGAACTTATACTATTCCACGGGATTTTTTTTTTTTTTAAATGTGCTTTTCAAACATTTATTAAGCTAGGCCAGTGGCACACACCTACAATCCTAGATATTTGGAAGGCTGAGGCCAAGGTAAGCCAGGGCAACTTAGCAGGACCCTGCCTCTAAATTAAAAAAGTAAAAATAAAAGATGGGTGGATATAGCTCAGTGGTAGTGAGGAGGAGGAGCGGGGAAGACTGTTGACAAATTCATGATATCTTTTTAGAACTGTCTGGGTTGTCCTTGGCTATACAACTGGATGAAGGGCAACCCAAAGTACAATGGGAACAAAGGGAAACTTTGTATCAATGAACAAACTAATTCCAAATTAGAACCAGGAAAGATACTGTAGCATCTGGAAGGCTCCAGGCCAGCCTGAGCTACAGAATAACACCTGTCTCAAAAAGTTTCAAAGCTCAGAATTACATACAGAAAAGGTGAGCTGTCTGTTTTAAGCACACCACTGTTGGTATACAGGACAGAAATAAGCAGACACTAAAAGAAAGGAGGCCAGAGAGAGGCCTGGACAACAGTTCCTCCGAGACTCATGGCGTTAGCACTCAGGAGCTGAGGCAGGTGGGTCACAAATTTGAGGCCAGTCTGAGCTATATAATGAGATCCTGTCTTAAAAAATAAGCTAATTTATTACCTCAATGTAATTAAAAATATTTTAGGTAAGTCAACAAAGACCTGAACTAGGACACCACTGGCATGGTTAAAACTGGTGACGGAGCAAATAAACTCTCAGCTACGTTCAAACGCTCACGTTTGAGGCTGGGCATGTGCTTAGCACACACAATGCTCTGGGGTGAGCCTTAGGATAGGGTAAGTAGATACAAAAATAAGGAATAACTGAACTTAACTCTTACTGGCTGTGTCACTTTAGGAAAGCTATTTCATGCCTCTGAGCTTTCATTTGTTCATCTGAAAAATGGGAACACAACTTCCTAGACAGGTAGAAGTAACAGACAAGATTACATGAAATTATATCAACACCTCATTGTAACAGGCAATCAACAAATACAAGTTCCCCTCTCACCCTCTTTCCATTGTCCCCTCAAAACTTATTTCTTAATATCTCTTTTGGTAGGTTCTGAGCTCCTGGAAGTCAGGGACTATCTCCTCTCTTCTTACTTCTGTGTCATTACAACACCTACCATATAAGACACATCCAATCTGTGTTTACTGGGTGGTAAATGGAGGGTAAGTTAGTGCCCTAATATGCAGAACTCAGTCCTTAGGTAAAAGCTGACCCTGGTTCTCAGA
The DNA here is from genome assembly GCA_036184795.1 of Tokudaia tokunoshimensis. NCBI lineage: Eukaryota > Metazoa > Chordata > Mammalia > Rodentia > Muridae > Tokudaia > Tokudaia tokunoshimensis. The sequence continues at coordinate 116,416,638 of BTHU01000005.1, read as the reverse complement.
CCACGTTCAAGATAGAAGTGGTTTGATCACAAGCGGAGAAAGTCCACAATGGCCTCCATTAATGCTGGAAAACACCTCGGAGCGGGCGGGACTCCTGCTTGGTGAGCAGGAGCTGCAGCAGCAGCAGCTGGATGCTCTCTGTCCTGTGGAGAAGGAACCAGTGTATGACTGACTTCTATCCACTTGGCCTGCTGGGTGACAGAAGCAGAGCGCCTCTGCAGCTTCCTGGTGCTCCACTGTCAGCTACAGCTCTGCTGCTGGGCTGCCGTCAGTGTCTTTGTGTGCGACGGGCACTGCCAACGGGTCTATTCTCTGTGATGCCCACCCAGACTCACTAAAGCCCTGGTCGACAAGGCTTAGGAGCCTCAGACTCCGTCCATCGTCTGGTCACGGCTCTGCCTCCTCGGCTCCTACTCACTACTTGGGGGAATGCAAGCTTCTCACAGTCCTCTGTGATGTGACTGACAGGAGGGGTGCGTGTTGGAAATAATTTACACAAAATGCCTTTGCTAAAGAGGATCACTAAAGTGGCATTTCCACAGAGGTGCTTATGGGAGCTGAGGATGCACTAGACAAATGCAAGGCCGGTCCTAACATCTGCCTCTCCCACACCTCAGCTTCAAGGAAACAACATCAGCTGTTGATTCAGAATGGAATCCAAACCACATGCAATAACCCTCCCAAGGTAGTCTCATTAATATAGCCAATTAAAGCAATTTTACATATATGTAAGAATGGCTCCAGCTACCATATATGTAACATGGCTCTATGTTCACACTGTGTGCTCACAAAGCCTGCAAATCTCTCGACACTCTGGAGACGGCAGAAGTAATTTTTACCCTGATCTTGGACCCGGGGGCTTGCAGCACAATTAAATGTGTATCAGGGATGACACATCAGCCAGAATCTCTCTGAGTACATGCTTACTTTACTTCCCTTTGGGAAGAGCGTGGTGGGGTGTTGGGTAGCTAGACTATTGGCGCACGTGAGGCTTCAACAAAGTCAGGCTACATGGAACAGACCGTCTAATTACAGGAGCATTCCTCGACCCAAGACACTGCTCTAAGAACCTCCCACTTCACTTCACACACAGAGAATTCTGCTCTGTCACTGCGTCTGCAGTTTTTGCTGCAGCCCTTCCTGCAATCCTTCCTGCAGACTCCTTTTGAAGCAGGTGGAGGGGAAGGTAGAAGCTAGAGGGTGGTGGGAGATGAAGAGAGGGTAGAGGGGAAGAAGAGGAACCAAAAAAGGAGCCCTTCTTGGAGCAGGGAACAGGGATATATTTTTGCATTACCTAGGGAAGGCAGATGGGGGAGAAATAGGAACATGGAGGAGAGGGAACCTATATAAAGAGCACCAACGACCCCTGAGGGCAAAGCGCGGGCTCTCTGCGGCACTCACTCAGGCTGCCCAGCTGTCGGATGACATTTGCCAGGGTGATGTTGGTCCTGCACTCCAGCTCGCTTGTATCGCTAGGCAACGTCTGCCGGCACAGGTGCCTTGGCTCGATGTTCCTGGTCACTAACGGCATAGTGGACCTGCTTCAGGCAAGGTTCTCAATGATGAAAAACAACCTAAAAGAGAAATAACAGGAAAACAGTACTCAACACAGATCCCAGGCACACGAGGGCTATGTGAGTCTCTTCCTTTTCTTTTGTGGTGTTGCTCTGATCTGAAACAATTTTTAAAAAACCTTTCCCCATCTCCTATCTTCTAATTCAAGCAGATCATCTTCATTTCAAGGTTTACTAAGAAGTCTTGCTATAAGTTTAGAAATTCTGAACTGGTGACGTCATGAAGGCAGTGTGGAACCTTAAAGTAGTAATTACTGCTCTAACCAATAAGAACCCTCCAGGCAAGGAAGCATGATCAGAACCCAGCAACCACAGGTATCTACATGGTATCCACACCAATAGAAACCTAGATTCGAGGCCACTAGCTAAGGTTCAAAAACAAAAAGTGACCTCTGTGGCAGGGATGCAACCCAGCTGGTATGGCACTTGCCTAGCAAAACAAGATGTAGTTCTGATGCCCCGCCCCTAACATGTCATAAACTGGACATGGTGATACACGCCTGTAATCCCAGCATTCGGAGGAGAGAAGAGACAGGAGTAGGAGAAGTTTATAACCACCCTCAGCTAAACAGAGAGTGTGAGGTCAGACTATGAGCAGATTTGCCTTTGTCTGGTAATCTCTACAATGAAGTCAGCTGCCAACAGTGATCCCACTGCTAAGTCTCTGGCTATAATTTCTTTCTCTAGGTCTTCCTGGATGGGTGACTATTAATGTACAATTAAATACCAGCTGCCAGGATTTATTAACACTACCAAAGTTTAGTCTGAAAATTGATAGAATGAAGGAAAAATTTACATGTTCAATATGTCAAACGGAATCCTAAGCCAACTGTGCTTTAAGACCCCCTGGCTCCCTCTTCTACCCAGTGCTCCTCTCCTGGAGTCTAGACACCTGGGCCAAAGACAGGTAGCAACAGCAGGCCATGTCTGGACACATGCAGACACCCACCTGCTGCTGTGTTTTATCCTGGTGGCTGAGCCCTTCCCCAGACACACCAGCGCCTCTGGCTTACTTGAAGCTATCGTTTTAGATTTAGATTACCAAATTCCTACATTATTAGTTTAGGAAAAGCTCTCCTTCTCCCAGACCAGGTTTCTCTGTGTAGCCCTGGCTGTCCTGGAACTCCTCTGTAGACCAGGCTGGCCTTGAACTCAGAGATCTGCTTACCTTTGCCTCTCGGGTGCTGGGATTAAAGGTGTATGCCAATGCCACCACCGCCACACATTGGGAAAAGGTTTTATTCTCAACAAGGCGGATATGACTAGAACAGTCAAGTTATAGTGGACAGGCCTTGTTTTTGTATCTTAAAAAACCATACAGAAATCTAAAATGTCTTAACAGCCTTTGTGCTATTTTACATCAAATGAAAAGACACAGAAGCAACTACAGAAACAAACTATAAATTCCAAAGAGGAGGAGGAGGAGGAGGAGGAGTGGAAGAGACAGAAGAGGAGGAACCCACCACCACCACCACCACCACCATCATCATCATCACCATCATCATCTACTCACATCAAATCCTAAAACACCAGCTTATCATCAGACAAGTTGCCTGCCTGCAAATGCAAAATGCTTAGGACAAGCTCATCACTACAGAGATGAAAAGCAAACCAACACATTGTTGCACCAGAATGAAACAAAGACCCCAAACTAAAAAAATCCATAGAGAAGCAGTGGAACCTTTGGAACAGGCGCTCCTTGTTATGGATATTCTGATCTGCTACAAGTAAAAATAAAACAGGAAGCCCGCAGCCTGGGGAACAAGATTTCCTGTCACCAAGAGCAACAACATAGGAACTAAAAGAACCAGCTGTTTGCTTCTAACTTTGAACCTCTCCAACGGTCACCGTGAGGCAGCTGTGCCTATCTTAGGGGTGCAGAGGTGTTTCCTAAATACTTGTCCACTGTCTTAGGAAATGACTTCCATTCCATTTCTCTGCTAAGATCCTCCTCTGACCCAACAGGTTTTTAACACTAACTCCAGACTTTCCAGTTTAACTTTTCTACTTAAAGCAAACAGTACGAGCTACTAAGATACACACCTACACTTAACAGCACACGGTGATCAGTGAATCTAGAATGGTAAAAAGAGTCTAGGAAAGGAAAGAAGGTTAACAGTAGAATGTTGGGCCAGTGAGATAGATGCTAAATGTGCTGCCAAGCTTGATAACCTCAGTTCAATCCACAGGCTTCTAAGGCCGGAGACAGCAGCTCTGTGGCTAAGAATACTTATCACTCTTGCAAAGAACTGGGCGTGGCTCTCAGCACTTACATGGTGGCTCATATATGTAACTCCAGTGTCTGATACCTTCTTCTGACCTCCATGTGTACCAGGCATGTGGGAACTATATATACATGTATACATATATACACACAAATATAAGCAAGTTGTCCTCCGACACCTTCATATGTGTGCTATGGCATGTGTGTGCAATATATGTGTGTGTATAGGCAAAACAATAATGCATGTAAAATAAATCTTTAAAAATAAAAGACAGGAGGCTAGAGAGACAGCTAAGAGCACTGACTGCTCTTCCGAAGGCCCTGAGTTCAAATCCCAGCAACCACATGGTGGCTCACAACCACCTGTAATAGGATCTGACGCCCTCTTCTGGTGCATCTGAAGACAGCTATAGTGTTGTACTTAGATATAATAATAAATAAGTCTTTAGACTAGAGCGAGCGGGGTCGACCAGAGCGAGCAGAGGTTCTGAATTCAAATTCCCAGCAACCACATGATGGCCCACAACCATCAGTACAGCTACAGCGTACTCATATACATTAAATAAATAAATAAATCTTTAAAATAAAAAACAATAAAAGAGAGAATGAGAAAAAATGTTAATATCCATCAAGAAAAAATGATCAGAAAAACAGATATGCTATTTCTTTTCAAAAGTTTTTGTTGTTTTGTTTTGTTTTGACCAGGTGTAGTGGCCTATGCCTTTTTAATCTCAGCACTTAGGAGGCAAGGCAGTAGTAGTCTCTGTGTGTTGGAGGCCAGCCTGGTCTATATAACAAGTCCCGAGACAGCCAAGGCTAGATAGGGAAACCCTGTTTCAACACAAACAAAAAACATTTCTGGGGCTGGAGAGAAGGCTCAGAAGTTAAGAGCATTTGTTGCTCTTCCAGACACAGGTTCGAGTCCCAGCACCCACCTTCGTCCGGCCTCTGAGGGCATTATACTCACACAGTGCACAGACACACATGCAGGCAAAATACCCACATACATAAAATAAAGATAAAAGTAAAATAAATATGAGGGATAGAAAGGAGATTTTTTTCAAAAACACCAAAAAGAGACAAGATGCCCTGCTATATAGGAGTGCCTATACCAAGTGCTCCTTTTTCTTTTAGATAACCAAGGACTGGTTGTCTTCTGTGGAAGAAGTATGAAATTATGCATACCTGAAACACACTTGTAATTTGACAAAAGAAAAAATCCTACATTTGAATGATGATAAATTTAAACTTTCTAGCCTTTAGATTCTCCATGTCACTTCTAACTATAGAAAATACATAGCTTGTAGAGTTAGGACTTACATGAACTGTTCTTTTAACTCTGATACCTCATAATTGTTTATCTTCAACAATTTTTCTATAGATACTAAAAAAAATATCCAAAATTCCCTCTATAGAGCTTAAAGGGATGGGATAGTTATTTGTAGTTTCATGGGTTGTAGGCAAATCTTCCTGTTGAATGAATTCTATTCATTGATAAATATTTAAAAACACTTTAAACCATGGACATATTACATAGTTGAATGCAACATTCACATAAAAAATTTAAAGATGAAACCCTAGACTTCAATGAATTTGATGGGTTTTCCCCTGAAGCTGCCCCTAGCTATACACTCAGGCCTCCTGAAATACAACCTCTCTCCTCCAGTCTCTCACAACTGTGCTCCTCATCTGAACCACAGAACAAAGGGAATGATTAGAGCTACTGTTTCCTCAATTTTCTTCCAGACTGTACATAAGGAGCGCCACTGTGGATGCCCTGGGAAGTTAGTCTGTCACGCACAACAGGTGCCCGGTGACATTAGGCTTTCTTTCTCTCGTGGACTCCAGTTAAGACAGCTCCTCCAACCGCAGAAGTACTGCTTTATGGGGGACTCAGAGAACACCAGGTATTGATGAACTACTGAAGCAAAGGCTCCAGTTTACATTTTGGACAGATTATTCGTGTAAGGACAAACGTTATACCCAGGCAGAAGGCTGGAGGTTCTGGGGAGAGCAGACTGCGAGACCCACCATGTCCCCCTGGCACAGCCTGAGAACACAGGCTACATGAGTCTAGACCATCAGCTCTACCTGTCCTTCTCATCCGTCCTACAGCTACAGACAAAGTGATAACAACGGGGACACTCCTGTAGTAAAAGGGGTCAGTAAACCCTAAATGCTAGTGCTGGAGGGGAATATAAACAAAGCAAGGAGAACCGAAACAAGCCAAGAAAAAGAAGTTATGAAGGCTGAGGGTATAGCTTGGAGGTGAAGTACTTAGCTAGTGTGCACTAGGTCCTGGGTTTGATCTCCAACATCATAAAAAAAAAAAATTAAAGTTCTAAATACAGGAAAGGAGTGGAATGCCTTGTTTTTAACAGAATCAGTAAATGTCTTTTTCAGTCATATGTTAATTTTTTAATTGGGGGCGTTGTGAGATGTAAGAGGGAGTGTGTGCATGTACACACAAGCTAAAGGCGGGTGAGGGGTCTTCCTCTAGTGCATTCACCTCATTCTCTTGAGACAGTAGCTCCCTGAACCTGAAGCTTGCTGCTGTGGCTAGCCTGGCTGGTCAGTGGACATCCTAGGATCCTGTCTCCACCCTACAATGCTGGGGTTACGTGCATGCATGGCCATGCCCTGGCTTTTTTACAAGGGTGCTGGAGATTTGAACCCTGGTCCTGATGCCAGCACAGCAAGAGCTCTTACCCACTGAGCCCTCTCTCCAGCCCTTTAGTCATATATTATTACTTTTGATTAGGAAAATTACATAACATCATAATGGTTGCTAATCTCGGGATTTGAGAAGGTCTTATCTTGAGAGTGTTACATAGAAAATGAGTTAGAACTGTCAAAAACATAAAAGTTACAGAGAAGTAAATTTCAATTTATCTAGTTCTTTATAACTGGCACAGCTCTATAGCAGAATGGGTTCTCTTTAGATAAAATTATGAGTCTTCCCAGCCTGTGCATGAGCAATTGTCAGACATGTTGAGGGAGGAATTCCAAAAATACAAGAAGGTACTAAGGGGGGGGGGGGTCAAATGTGTACAAAGCTGGGCTGGAAAGATGGCCAGAGGTTAAGAGCATGTACTGTTCTTGTACGAGAATCTACATTCTGTTCCTGGCATCCACGGCCACCTGCAAGTCCAGATCCAGGAGATCCGACATCTTTTTCTAGACTTTGTGGGCATCTGTATCCGCAGATGGACATATGCACACACCCACCTACATCCTCATACATAATTAAAAATTAAATTTAGGGGCTGTAGAGATGGGTCAGCAGTTACAAACTGGCTGTTCTTCCAGAGGACTTGAATTGAATTCCCAGCACCCACATGAAGGCTCATAACCATTTGTAACTCCAGTTCCAGGGAATCTGATGCTCTCTTCCGTCCTCCAAGGGCACCAGGCACAGATAAACATGTAGGTGTACTGACATACATGCAGGCAAAGCCCTCATACATCTACATTTAAAAAATAAAAATAAAAAAAGTATGTCTAAGGCCTTGGGTTCATCCCCAGCCTCTCAGAATAGAGCTGAGAGATCCAATTGTGCCTCCACAGCACCTTCTCAATCAGGGATGCGGGATGTGAGGGCAGTCAGGCTGAGACGTCTGTGTGTCTCCTCACTGATGCCAGGGTGACTTGACTAGACAGATGTCCTCCTCTGACTCCTTCAGCTTCATGCCTGTCCCTCCCACAGCTGTGTGCTCCCTCCTACACCACAGATAAGAACCAGGACTATTTCAGCTGCTCTTCCCTGCTAGACGCTCCAGAGAATCTCTCAAAGATGTGGGCTAGGGATATAGTTCAGTGGTAAAGGGTTAAAGCAATTGCCTACCATGTGTCTAAGGCCCTAGGTTTGGTCTACAGCACCATCACCTGCATGGCCGCCGCCACCATCACCACTATCAAAAAAAAAAAAAAAAAAAAAAGGTTGTAATTCTCACCAGGTTTCAGTCTCCTCAACTGCAAAATAAAGAGACTAAGCTAAGTGATCTTTGAGAAACTCCCAAGGCTAGTACGAGGGAGTTGAGGCAGCAAGGACCACTGAGAGCTCAAGACGAGCCTGCAACACAGTGATATCTAAAATATCTGGATTGGCTTCTAAGCTGTCACAACCTCCTCACTTGGGAAACATCCACTTGTGTTCTAAACACAAGGTAGAACAAGGGAGATATTGTCAGTTACCAAGATCCATGTGATAGATATACAACTGCCCCAAAGAATATTCCAGAGAAAACACTGGGGTTATTTAAACTCTAGGAGGGTCCCAGACCAATCTGAAAGAATTATACCTGAAGAAGTCCAAAGGAAAGAGGTATCTCTAGACCAGCTCCACATATCCAAGCCAGACCCAGAAGCAACCCCCCTATTCACCACTAGCAGGTTTCAGCCTAAGGGAGTAAATCCAAACACACACAAAAGAAACTCATACATCCCTCTCTAGTCCTGGATTGGCAGTATACCAACCAGTTTGGATGTTGGCACCATGATGGAATTTATATTTTGAAAGTGAAGCTGGGGGCTGGAGAGGTGGCTCAGCGGTTAAGAGCAACTGAGTTCAAATCCCAGCACCTACATGGTGGCTCACAAAACCAACTGTAATGAGATCTGATGCCCTCTTCTGGGGTGTCTGAAGACAGCTACAGTGTACTTACACATAATAAATAAATAAATCTTTAAAAAAAAAGAAAGTGACGCTAGATGACAGGGTCTTTCAAATCTCCCTCAAATGATGAAATTCTTCAAGTGTGCACACTAGAGTTTACCGTGGAATATTTGCATATCACGTTAGCTCAGGAAAAAGCCCAACTTTTGCTTTCTGAACTTCCACAATCCTGCTGCCAACATCACTGGGTAGTTCTGGGGTGATTGGTGAGTTGGTGAGGTTTGGGGTGGAAGAATGCTGCATGTGAGAAGCAGCAGCAGCAATCATTTGTGCTCCATATTCTGCAATACTATTCATTACCGGGAAAAGATATATGCTTGCCCATAATGGCAATGATAACTCATATTGAGCTGTTTATAATAAACAAACAAGCAATGCTGCATTGACAACACCTACAGATTTCTATGGTCACATTCAAAAGGCAAGCGTACAGGAGCAACAGCCATAACCATCACAAGGAAAACGCTTCTCAAGGCAGTTCCTCTTTAACATGATCAGCAGAAGAAGGGACAGGACCATGGGAGGATGCTGGGTCCGGGCAATTACAACTTCTGCTTTCACTTCAACTTTTCTCACTGCCCATTAACAGTGCCTTGAAAGGGGGCAAACAAGTTCACTTCATAGTTTCCTCTTGCAAAAGGCAAATTTCCTTGCTTAAAATTGTGCATTTCATCAGCTCTAGTATGTTTTAATAGCTGAGAATGGGCACAGGCCTGTAACACACAAGGCAGAGGTAAGAATCCAAGGCCATCCTTGGCTACCTAAGACTTTGTCTCAATACCCACTCTTTCCCTTCAAAAACCAATGTTCACTGAAGTCAAATAACCACCTGACTTCAAGACTACACAGTCTTACCAGCATAGTCTAAACTGGTACAATAAAGTGTGACAGTGGGCAGGAGAGGTGGTTTTGTGGTTAAGAGCATTTGCTGCTCTTCCAAGGACCTGAGTTTGATTCCCAGCACCCACGAGGTGATTCACACCCATGTATGGTTGAGAACACTTCTCCCTTTTTCACAAAAAGCCTAACTGTTGAATACAGCAGCCCTCCATACTGTAAAGTGAGGACAGGAAGAAAACTTCTTGAAAGGCTAAGGCACACACCCACTTCCTGTTGAAACACAGGGCGGGGCTGAGCTGACAAATCAGGGTGGGTGACTGAAAACAATGTCCAACAGAGCTGGCAGGACAGAGAAAACACGCCTATGCAAACCAAGTAAGAGAGCATGATTTAAAACTAAGAGAAATTTTGAATTCGATAAAGGAATGTCCTCTGGCCTAAACACAGTCAACCTAAAGAAGTTTCCTGTTTTAATTTGGCTCTCAGACACCCAGGAAACAGGATTTCTAAATTGCAGTAGCACTGCACATCCGGGCCCATTCATCCTTGCTAATTCCCCAACTTTCTATTATTCTTTGGGGGTGAGCCCACCACTCTCTCATCCTTACCTTATTACTCTTCAAGCTTTAGTCACAGTTTCACTCTTAAAATTAAGATTGGAGCTGGGCGATGGTGGCGCACGCCTTTAATCCCAGCACTTGGGAGGCAGAGGCAGGAGGATTTCTGAGTTCGAGGCCAGCCTGGTCTACAAAGTGAGTTCCAGGACAGCCAGGGCTACACAGAGAAACCCTGTCTCGGAAAAAAAAAAAAATTAAGATTGGGGGATCATCCCCTTCAAAATTAATTTTTTCTAGAAAATTTCCCTGTAAGTGACCAAAATTAGGCTCTATTTTCAGGAAAGCAGGATCCACCTGGTTTCCCAAAAGATAATGCATTTAAATTTTGAGTCAGAAACCTGGATCCGAGTTCTTAATCTAATGGTGACCGGAAATTGGGAATAAAATTTTAGTTTGCTTAACTGAAGCTTACTCAAAAAAAAAAAAAAAAAAAAAAGCTCAAGAGATGGTATACAGAACTGAGACTGGTGTTCTCAGCTCTGGAAAAAACATTAGTTCTCTCATTCCTTCTGTTTTTCACTTTTTAATTGCAAAAAAGATTTAATCATAGAGTATTTCTTTTATCTCTATTTTAGCCCAATTCCTTTTTATGGAGCTACTTGGACATCAAAAGATATAGAATATTGTCACTAATGATTTTTAGTTACAAATAGAAAATTTACTTTTCTTCTCCTTTTTTTTTTTTTTTGGTGGGGGGAGGGGTCAAGACAGGGTTTCTCTGTGTAGTCCTGACTGTCCTGGAACTCACTTTGTAGACCAGGTTGGCCTTGAACTCAGAAATCCACCTGCCTCTACCTCCCAAGTGCTGGGATTAAAGGTGTGCGCCACCACTGCCCGGCATACTTTTCTAATCTAATGTTAATTTCCAGTAATATTCATATTGACAAAATGGTATGGTTTGAAATGCTGAAAGCTACCCATCACCTAAATTAGCACCTTTTTTGTTTAGGTTTTTGATACAGGGTTTCACTATGTAGCCCTGGCTGGCCACTGTGTAGATCAGACTGGCTTGAACTCACAGAGATCTATCTGCCTATGTCCTGAGTGATGGGATTAAAGTTATATGCCACCATGCCAGGCCTTAAATTAACCTTAATTAAATAAATATATAATGAATAATTTCCCTCATCAACAGAAGAGTCTTTTTTCTAACATTTGTAGAGACCAGATTTCTTTCAGCTGTCATCATCAATTAAACATTAAATTACACAAGACCCCATCAATGATCAGAGAACCCTGTTTAAGAAAGAGTGCCTGAAGCAGCGGAAGCAGGAAGTGGTATGGAATGCTGATTTCCAGGAATGACCTGTCCGTGCACTCTTGGATTCATACCAACAGGAGTTGGAGCCGCACAACTACTCTCTGCGCTGGAGGCTGAACCCTCATACACTCCCACATGTGCCATGACACACACAAGCCCTACCCACCCAAAATAAATGTTTAAAAAAAATTTTTTTGGAGACAAGGTCTCTATCTACATAGCCCTGGCTGACCTGGAGCACAATATGTATACCAGGCTGGCCTGGAATTCAGATTCTCCTGCCTCTGCCTTCTGAGTACTGGAATTAAAAGCACGCACCATCATGCCAGGGTAAAATAAAATTTAAGACATTAAAGTAGTAGGAGGACTAATTAGAAATAGGGAGGCAATCGATTCACGTGGGAAAGGAATAAGAAAGGGGAAGTGAATATGATCAACACATTACACACATGTGTGGAAGTGAATATGATGGAGACACATTACATGCATGTATAGAAATGCTGTAACTAAGGGCTACAGAGAGAGGATCTGAGTTCTCCAACAACTACAAAACAATCTCAGTGGGACAAAGAGCTCTCGAGATCTCAGCAATGGGGAGAATTGTAGATGACCTTGAACATCTAATCTTCCTGGCTTCACCTCCCAAATTCCAGGATTACAAGCATGTGCCACCATGTCTGGTTTATGTGGTGCTGGAGACTGACACTCCCCAGGCCCTTGCGCTCACCTATCGGGCATTCCACCAGCTTCCACAGCCAGCTTTCATACAAGGCTTATCCCGTCTTGCTTCCCTACTTTGGGGACAGATAGTATGGTAGGTACTAAGATTCTTGGCTCATGCAGTAGAAGTGAGTATGTATGGGAGTCAAACTCCCTCTACACCAGGCCCTGAAGAGCTAGTGGGTTATACGTGGGGAGGTGAGATAAAGAGGGAGGAGCTCATCAGAGCTGAACTGTCACTCATCTGACCAACTGTCTAACCACTCATTTTAATCTTGGTGATGAGTCATTTTGTGTTTTGAGCTTCTTGATGCAGTAACTGTTCCTCTCTGGAAATGAACAGCCAAAAAGTAACTGACTTCATACAACTGAGAAAGGCCAGGGAAAAGAAGGCTGCAGCGCAACACAAAAAAGGAAATTCAGCAAAATGTTTTGCTGACAGCTCAGGGCGATACACAAGCACACCGTGTGGTCATGGAGCAAGCAGATGCAGCAGTCTGGAGAGTGACTACCCCAGGAGAGGGGAGAGGCCTAGCAATCACCACCACAGCTGAGCAACAGGGAGCAGAATTATGGAGCAAACTGCCACGCACGGCCACAGCAATGATTCTACTCTGCCAGCCTGCAACAAGAATTCATTCCTGAAAAACTGTCACATACTCATCTGTCACAAAGAGCCAAGCCACCAGCAAGTGACTCAGAGTCAGCACAGGGCAGCTGTGCATCTACTTCCGCTCACAAGGTCTAGTCATCACTCAAAATATGGGGATTAGAGCGAAGTATCTCCAGCAGATGAAAAAAATAAATACCTTTCTGCCTTCAGTTTATTTCCAAGTAACCAAACCTAATAAGCCCTGGGGCAAAGCTGCAAGAGCATGAGCCTTGAGAGACAGATGTGAGACCAGCGACCACCACCACATTTTACCTTGATATTCTGGCAAATTGGTCTAATCTCTCAGTCTGTTTCCTAACGTGATAAACTAATGATTCCTATTCTGTAAGATTATTATGAAGAAAAATAAAACATGGATATTCAACGTATGATGCTGGGTTGGAACAGCTTAGACCCCAGCATTCATGTAGAAGCCAGTGTGACAGCACAGCCGGCAGTGATATCACCCAGTGATAGATATTCCAGTGATAGGAATGCAGAGACAGGAGGATCCCTGGCCAGCCAATCTAGCCTAATGGGGAGCTCTAAGCAAACTGAGATCACGTCTCACAAGAGAAGGGCAGCATTCTTAAGGTTGTCCTTTGGGCTCTACATTCACAAAAGTGCAGGTGTATAAAAAGTGCATGCATCTGCATATGAATACATGCGCACATGCATGAGCAGACCCACGTGCACACACACAGTGAAAATAGCCAGGTAAGGTGGCACATGCCTTTGATCTCTCACACTCAGGAGGCAGATGCAGACAGATCTCTGAGGTTTTGGCCAGCCTGGCCTACAGAGAATTCCAGGCCAGTGAGAACTACACAGAGACCCTATCTCAGATAAAGACAGAGTGTACACACAGAATAAATCACTGAAATGCCAATAGCAGTAGAGGGAGTGTTCTTACAAAGGACCCAGGTTTGATTCCCAGCTCACAACTGACTTTAACTCCAGCTCCAATGGACCCAACAATATCCTGTGAGGCACCTGTATGCATACGCACACACATACACAGACACAGAGTTAACTAAGAGAGACCAACAATATGGTTCACCAGGTAATAAGTCTTGTCACCAAGTCTAACGAATTGAATTTGATAGCCTGAACTCACCATGAAGGAGATACCCAAGTTCTACAAGTTATTCTGACTTCCACACCTGTGCCCAAACACATAGGTAATAATACACAAATAAATGTAAAACCCTTAAGGGAATAAGAATGGAGGGAGCTGGGAGGACACAGCAGTGTGCTCCTGAGGTTACAGCACAGAAGCTGAGGGAAGAAGGTCCTGAATCCAAGGCCAGTCTGTTACATAGCAAAACCCTGCCACAAAATCATAAACAAACAAAGGTAAATATATTATACAACAGCTTCAAATTTCATTCTAGAATAAATTACAGAAAATACAGAAAGGTCACTTTCGGTGGACTTGTACTATATAATCAACACTCAGACTACTAAGGGCAAAATGCACCATGAGTCAACAAACAATCAAATGAAGTACAGGGCTAGAAAGACATCAGCTGTCCAGAGTCCAGGTTCAGCCCAACACCCATGTAAAAAGTCTCACAACCACCTGAAAATTCTACATCCAGGGGATTCTACACCCTCTTCTGGCCTCCACGGGCTCAAGACACACACATATAAACACATACACATACATTTTTGAAAGTCTTTTTAAAATGCCTCTGTTACAGTTGTATAACCCTGGCTATCCTGGAACCCATTTTGTAGACCAGGCTGGTCTCAAACTCACAGAGATCCTCCTGCCTCTGCGTCAGTTTCTACTAGCTGATTTTTATTCTACTTCTTCTAGTTAGATGGTTTCTTCTTGAAATGTTATGTAATTTTTAAAATTAGTATTCTAGCCTCAAACTCATAGATCTGACTCTATTTTCCAAATGCTCAGATCAAAGGCATGTATGTGCCACCACACCTGCTAAGCATTTTTTTGTTTTGTTTCTCAAAGATTTTATTTATTTAGTTTATATATATGATGAGTATCATTTCAGATGGTTGTGAGCCACCATGTGGGTACTGGGATTTGAACTCAGGACCTCTGGCAGAGCAGTCGGTGGCTGCTGAGCCACCTCTCCAGTCCCTGCTAAGCATTTTATGATGAATACTTTTAGTTAGTATACAAGCCAAGACATATCACACCTATGCTATGCCCACCTTTGCCACTCAGGCCCCCCAGAATAGATGGGTTTTTGGTTTTTTGATTGTTTTGCTTTTGGACAGGGTAGAATTCACAGATTTGCCCAGCTCTACCCTCCACCCCCAGTGTGAGGATTGGAGGACTGACCGCTATACCATCCCACATAAACAGTTCTTTTTTTTTTTTTTTTTTTGGTTTTTCGAGACAGGGTTTCTTTGTGTAGCCCTGGCTGTCCTGGAACTCACTTTGTAGACCAGGCTGGCCTTGAACCCACAAATCCGCCTGCCTCTGCCTCCCACGTGCTGGGATTAAAGGCGTGCGCCACCACTGCCAGACTTAGACAGTTCGTAATGTGGGAATTTACGGTGTATACCATCATACCCAACCCAGACAGCCTTTACTCTCAGGTCCAGAGTCAGCCACGTGGCTTATGCCTATAATCCTAGTATAGAGAGCTGCAGGTAGGCAGGAGAGCTGGAGCTTTCAGCCTGCTTGGGCTAAAAACAGAATAAAACGAAGCCCAGGCCCATTGGGCAGTGATGATGTGCGCCTTTAATCCCAGCACTCAGAAGGCAGAGGCAGGTGGAACTCTTGAGTTTTTGAGGCCAGCCTGGTCTACAGAGGGAGTTCCAGGACAGCCAGAGCTACACAGAGAAACCATGTCTTGAAAAACAAACAAACAAACAAACAAAAACTTAAAAGACATGCAGGTTCATCTATGTTCAAAGTTCATGTTTTCCCCCTAACACACTGCTAACGCCTCACAAAATCTATACAACAAACAAATATGCTCCGATTTCCCATCTCAGGAAAAGGGCCCCAAGCTCCAGATGAGGCTCCTCTCCCTTAAAACTCAGACTGCGTGCTAGCACAGGAAAGCTTCCTGACATATTTATCCTAGAACGGAAGTGGTGTTAAGGAGAATAACACCCCTCCCTCCCTCCCTCCCCCACCCACCCAGTTTTAGCCAGCTGCTCAGGGGCTTCACATCTCTCACTATAGACAACATAAACAGTGGCTCATTTAAAGTGCCAGTCTCAGATGACACGTTTAGATGCTACTGCTTTCAAAAAAGAACTAAAAAAGAACAAAAAAACAACCCCCCTCCAGTTTCTGGATAGCTGGGCACTCAGGCTGTGGTTGCTGGCTGGCACTCTTATCTACAGGGTCCCAGAGAATCCCTTTAAGCCTCCGTCTCCGTTCACTGCTCAGTATGTCAGATCGTTCCACCAGGGACTTCTTTAAAAAGCATCTAATACCTCATCTATTTTTTTTTAACAATGAATCAAAACATATTCCTATGGGTAATTCCTATACTACATAAGTATATTTTTAAATAAAATTCTTGCAACTTTTTTCTAAAAACAGCTGTTTTCACCCAAATCAAGAAAGTAATGTCAGAAATTTGTTTTCCCCTATCTCTTATAGGGCTACTGAAAAGATGTCTTTTTAAATTACTAAATGTAAACAGCTCATTAAATATAATCCAATTACTTTAATTGTAAAAAGGGAGTAATTGAAGTATGTACGTGTATTCTCACCTAGTACATTTAATGTATCGAATTAATCTTTTCAGCATTAATATTTTAAATTAACCTTTGACTTTGGAAAAATGTAAAAATGTCTCTTTTAAAACATATGCATGCCGGGCGGTGGTGGCGCACGCCTTTAATCCCAGCACTTGGGAGGCAGAGGCAGGAGGATTTCTGAGTTCGAGGCCAGCCTGGTCTACAAAGTGAGTTCCAGGACAGCCAGGGCTACACAGAGAAACCCTGTCTCGAAAACCCAAAAAAAAACAAAACAAAACAAAACAAAAAAAACATATGCATATGTGTGTAAAGCTGTATTTTACTGGGTTTTGTTGCAGTTTTAACCACAAACATTTTGGCAGAAATAGTTTATTCCTTCAGAAAACCTGATTATACCCTCCCTGGCCCAGCTGACCTGGGGTTCCCTCTCTGCCATGAACTACATGGCGGTCTGTGTACAATCCCAATGTCAGGTGGGACAAAAGCCACAAGATCAATTCTGTCAGAAATGTCACCTGAAAGACAATCCATACAAAATGTGTTTCCAGGATGTAATGGTCCAGTGCTCTACCTTTCCCACTCCTAAGTTCTACTCTGTCCTCACCCACCAGCCTCCTGGGACCCCCGGGCGCTCTTCTTCTCTGCGCTCTGGCCCATATCTTCTCTGAGCAGCCATCCGGCTCTTGGGCTTTTACACTCTCCTGTTAGGCAACAGTAAATAAACTGTACAGCTAAGTCTAGGAACTGCTTTGAAAATGGGCTCCGACATTTTTGAAAGAACATCAATTAGAACAGAGAGGGAAGAGGATCATACAAAAAAGAAATGAACGAATTTGATCTTGGGTCAAATACTTGCACTTAGAAATACTCAGCAAGTGGTGCGAATGGCTGAACCGTCTCTTTAGCCCTCAACAGTGACTTGCAAACTGTCCTCTGACCTCTGCACATGGACTCGGCCCAATCACTGGAATAGACTCTAGAAAGTTACCAAACGTCAGCATGTGGAGTGGGGCCTTGAAACCTGATGATGACCAAGTGCCCCAGAGAACGGCATCATTAAAAGAAATTTCACAGATAAAAGGGGCATCAACAGCCAAAACCTAATCCCTATTCAAAATTTCAATGACTCAAGTTTCATCTTGATAACACTGGTATTTCTGTCCAAAATATATCTTATTAGGCAGCTCTTGAAAGTTAAAAAGGTGTCTTTAAATGCCTGCTGACCTAAAATTGCCATGTTCCATACTTTAAAGGGATTGATTCTGTGCAGGACAATAAGATACCAGAGTCTGTTCAATGGCGATCAGAGCACTATTTGGTGAACCTATTCTGCACCTGCACAAGTAAAATAAGGCTGGCCTGCACATCCCGGAGGGAGGATGGTATTTATGTGGGCTCTCCCTATGACCTCTTGGCAGAAAATGTAAGAAAGTCCTTTTCTGAGGCGAAGGGGCGGGCCCAGGACTTTCAACTACCCATTCAAGCAGGGCTACAATTCCCCTCCTCCATAATTAAGTTCCCTTTTCACTCTCCATGCATGCATGAGTGGCCGTGACACTGACATGGGGCCCTGACATTAGCCTCTAAAGGTCATTTAAGTCTTTCCAAGCAGCCCTAAAAGGTATGCATCATCCATTCTACAATGCCTGAATGTAGGATTTGGCACAGTTCTCAGAGCAAATCATCCAAAAATTAAGAAGGCTCCAAATACATGAATCATAAAATGAACAAATCAAAGAAATAAAACATAGTAAAACTCAGTTACTCAAGATACAATAGTAGGCTAGTTGAGATGGCTCATGCCTTTTATCCCAGCACTGGGAAAGCACAGACTAGAGGGTCACTGCAAGTTCAAGGCTAGCCTGGTCTACTTAGCAAATTCCAGGCAGCCTGGGCTATACAGTGAGACCCTGTTGTCATCTAATACAGAGAGAATGAGCTTATCAATAATACCGGTTTATCTGGGAAAGCAGAAAAGGTTACTCACAACACAGCTGCTTTACATGGCTCAGACCTCATACAAATTCCCCTTGTCTGTAGCCCTACAGAGCTTGCCGATGGCTACAATTACAGCATGCTCTTCATTCTCTGCTTAAGTCTGACCACCTTCCACACAGTTCCTACCAACTTCTATAGTCTTCTGAGATTAAGCACAAGTGAAGCAGAAGAAGACTGAAGGCCTCTCCCAGTGTCCTTCTAGTTCTCTCCTTTTTAATCTTAGAACTAGAGATTAAACCGAGGGTCTTGTGAGCACATAGCAACAAGTATTCTGCCCCAGAGCTACACCCTCAGCCCCATTTTCCCGTTTTTTTTTTTTTTTTTTTTTTTTTTTTTTTTTTGGTTTTTCGAGACAGGGTTTCTCTGTGTAGCCCTGGCTGTCCTGGAACTCACTTTGTAGACCAGGCTGGCCTCGAACTCAGAAATCCTCCTGCCTCTGCCTCCCAAGTGCTGGGATTAAAGGTGTGCGCCACCACCGCCCGGCGCCCATTTTCCCTTTTAAGCCAGGGTCTTGCTAAGTAGTCCAGGCTAGTCTGAATTCCATCTTCAGTCCATACAGGCCTTGAACTTTCAATCTTCCATCCTCAGCTTTCTGAGTAACTCTGATTACAGGTCTGCCTGCCAGGCTTAGGTCCATCTTGGTTCTCTAAGTTTCCCTATACCTTTCCTCACCAGACCATCACACTGGGTTACAATCACTGCCTTTCTTACCTGCTGTCCTGATAACCTGAGAGGTTCTCTGAGGCTGGCAAGGTTACTCATCCTTAGTTTTAGCACCTGAAACTGTATTAGGAAGCAGGAAAATGAGCAGAAATTGAAGAGCAAATGAATCAGGCTCTTGAGCCTTAACTCCCCCAAAGACAAAGATGTAGATAATGTCAAATTTCTGCTCCTACAGCTCTCTGAGGGAAGAGAGCCAATCTTCATAACACAAAGCAGAGTCTGTTTTAGCTTTTGTTTTTCAAGACACATTCTCTCTGCATAGCCCTGGACATCCAAGAACTCACTCTGTAGACCAGGCTGGCCTCCAACTCAAGAGATCCACCTGCCTCTGCCTCCTGAGTGCAAGGATTAAAGGCCTGCACTACCTCACTCAGCATCTAATTTAGTTTTTTGTGGGGTTTTTATGTTGTTGTTGGGAAAGGGTCTCTCCTGCAACCTAGGGCTAACTTTGAATCTGCTATGTAGCCAAAGATGGCTTTGAACTCTTAATCCTTTTGCCCCTACATCCAGGATTACAGGTTCCATTTATGTGGTGCTGGAGATCAAACTCAACAGTTTCCAGAATACTAGGCAAGCACTCTACCAAACGAGCTAAAACCCCAACAGTAACTTCTATTAAAATGTATAGCAGCAGCCCGGAATTGTGGTGCACACCTTCAATCCTAGCATTTTTGAGGCAGAGGCAGGTGGACCTCTGTTGAGTTCAAAGATAGCCTGGTCCACAAAGTGAGTTCCAGGAGGGACAGGACGATATAGAAAGACCCTGTCTCAAACAAAACAAAATAAGATACCAACAGTTAACCAGCTCATGAGACAGAGTCATGAGACGCCAAGGAAGTGATGAAGTGCCCAATCTGGGACACGGGGAAAATTAATTAAAAATTAGAAACCAACTAGGCTTCTAAAAGTGATACGCATACTTTAATCTCAGCACTCAAAAAGCAAAAGTATATGGATCTCTTGAGTTCAAGGCTAGCTTGGTCTACATAGTAAGATCTAGGACAGCCAGAACTACACAGAGAAACCCTGTCTTACACACACTCCCTGCCCCCAAGGCAACCAATACGATCGGTCTGCCACTTCCACACTTCCATTTTATCCGAGTTCCTCAAACACATGATAGTGCTTTCCTCAGGTGAAGGAGAAAAACTTCCGTAAGGCCAAGGAAGGCCAGAAGAGGGTAAGTCATGAGAGTTAGCCCATGGCTCAGCTGCAAGGAGATCCACAATGTTTTAGAGCCTCCAGGCACTTGGTGTAAAATATGAATAAAACACCAAACCCACCCTTCCATCCTCCCTCCCTCCCTCCTCTATAAACAGAGATGAAGCTGGCCAGCACACAAACAAGCACACAGTTCGTGACTGTCAACGCCAAGCGCACACACATGGTGGGTCGTGTAAAACGGCACAGATCTTGTCATCTACCTTTGCGCATCCTCTCGCTGGTTTGTGCTTTTGAGACAGGAGCTATTATGTGGCTCTGGCTGCCCCAGACTCAGTAAGCAGGGCAAGTTGGCCTCCAACCCAGAGATCTGCCCGCCTCAAATGCTGGGATTAAAGGTTTGCACCACCACCCCACGATAAAATCCAAATCCTTGATTGTTCCATCTCAGTCTCTAAATTTCTGAGGTTATGGGATGGGAAAGAGAGGGAAGGTATCTTTAATTTCAGGTGACAGAGCAGCAAGTGCAGAGGTAATGTTCCAGGAACAGCAAACAGCTTGAAGTACAGGAAGTAATGAGGGATGAGCCTAATAAGCTGGACAGAAACAGAGACACAGGGCTCTACGCAGGAGGCTCTAGCACTTCCAGTGAGCTGAAGGCTACTGGGAGCCGTGTAAAATGAGGGCAGAGTAACACGATCAGATCTGCATTCAGAGAGCTCTCTTTGGCAGCGTGTGGAGAATGTTCTACAGGAAGGGTGGGAGACTGAAGCAGAAGCACTTCTAATTGACTGAAAGGATCTATGTGACAGGAAGGGAGAACTGCAAGAGATGACAGAGGGCTCCACCCTCAGTAGAAAGAAAGGCAGCTTCTGTCGCTGTCTTCCTTTAATATTTAAACTACATTGCCCTAAGAGCAGTAATTTTTAGGTATTTTTTTGTTTGCTTGCTTGGTTTTTTTTTGGTTTGTTTTATTTTTTTGAGACAGGATTCTTTCTCTGTGTAGCCCTGGCTGTCCTGGAACTCACTCTATAGACCAGACTGGCCTCAAACTCAAATCCGCCTGCCTCTGCCTCCCAAGTGCTGGGACTAATGCTTGCTTGTTTCTTGAGATTCAGTCCCACACTAAACCAGGCTGGTTTCAGACTCTCATTGTATCCAAGGATGGCCTGAATTCCTTATCCTCTTGCCTCCAAAGTACTGGCGTGATAGGCCAGTGCCATTATGCCTACTTTTTAATGCAGTGCTGGGAATCAAACCTAGATTTTTCTGTGCATCAGGCAAGCCCTCTACCCTACCAACTCAACTACCACGAGTCCTAGGTATGGCTTTATAGTCTGAAAAACATGCTTTATGTTTGAAAGCGAAACTAGGGAGAATATTAGACTACTGTCAATAGTTACAGCTCTTCGTAATGATTTGTAATCATTTATTGCTATAAACTTTTTAAAAGGTCCAGCAAACAGCATGGTGGCATATTCCTTTAAGCCCAGCCCTGAGGAGATGGAGGCAGGTGGATCTGTATGAGTTCAAGGCCAACCTGGTCTATATAGTTAAGAGCATTTCCTGCTCTTCTATAAAACCTATGTTCAGTTCCCAACATCTATGTCAAGCTGCTCACATTGTCTGTACATCTCTGTGGCTTTGGTATCTTCTATTGGCCTCCATGGCACCTACACACACACAAAGAAACAGACACACATGCATTAAAAAAAAAAAAAAGGAAGGCCAGAGAGATGGTTTAGCAGGTAAAAAACACTTGTACAAAATGACTTCAATCCTCAGAATCTGCTATGGAGAAACTAGACTCCTAAAGTCTCAGTCTCAGTGTCTGTCTGTCTGTCTGTCTGTCTGTCTCTCTCTCTCTCTCTCTCTCTCTCTCTCTGTCTCTCTCTCTCTCTCTCTCTCTCTCTCTCTCTCTCTCTCTCTCTGTCGTGTGTGCTTGCACACACACACATACAAACGAATATTTTACTTTCTAATTTTATTTTATTTTTTAGTTTTATGAGACAGGGTCTCAGTATGTAGACCAGGCTAGCCCAAACTCACAAAGATGTACCTGTCTCTGGCTCCCAAGTAACCAGGACCCACATGGTGGAGGAAGAAAACCTACTCCTGTGAGTTATCCTCTGACTTCCAGACACACATTGTAGGATGTAAAAAAAAAAAAAAAGAAGGCAGGACAATGGTGGTGCACACCTTTAATCCCAGCATTTGGGAGGCAGAGGCAGGTGGATCTTTGTGAGTGTGAGGTCAGCCTGGTCTCAGAGCAAGCTCCAGTGTAGCCAAGGCTACACAGAGAAACCCTGCCTGTCTGAGGAAAAAACAAACAAACAAACAAACAAAAAAAACCAAGGAGGAGGAGGAGGAAGAGGAGGAGGATGAACAATAGTAGTAGTAATAGTAGTAGTATCCAGTTCAGTTGTTTTGGTAATATTTTTTGTTTTTAATTTTTTTGCCAATATGAACCAACATTATGACTGTTTGAATCTGTACTTTCCTAATAACTAATGAGGCTTGGTATCCCCAATGTTTTTTTCAATAAATGACTTTTTTTAATCTTTCCCAAACGCTGAGACCAAGCAAGCACCTCTGGAAGCTGGAAGATTATGGAAAGTGGCAATGTGGAATGGCCGCCCCTCAATAACTAACCAGAAGACTGGTCTCTTTCAACAACAGGTAAAACCATATGACCAAATCTAAGTTGTATTAAAACCCAACAAGAAGGCAACCGGGAAATATTTATCTGTGATAGGTCAAGATATTAAAGAACTGAGACAGAAACAGGGACCACTCACAATCATTAGGCAGATATGTGATATGTGCTGCTGTAAAGTAGGCAGGAAGAGCAGGTCAAGGACATTCTCAACTACATGTAGATTTAGAAGCCAGTCTGTGCTACACTAGACCCTGTCTCAAAGCACCAAAACCAGCCAATCATGGTGACACATGCCTTGAATCCCAATTCAGGAGGCAATGCCAGGCAGATTTTTGTGAGTTCTACACCAGCCAGGTCATTGTCTTTAAAAAACAAAAACTGGGTCTGGAAAGATGGTTCCACAGTTTCCCAGCGCCCACATGGCAGCTCACAACCATCTGTAACTCCAGGCTGGAGTTACAGGTAATTGGATATCTTCTTCTGGTCTCCTCAGGAACCAGATGCACATGCATACATGAGGGCAAACACTCATATGCCTTAAATAATATTATTTTTAATTCAGTGTACTTTGTACTAGAGTAACTTGAAAGCTTGTTTAGCGACTGGCCAAAAAATACTATTCTTCTCTTAGTGAGAGTCAACATCTAATAGGATTCCCTTTAGCAGAGCACTATTGCAATAACTGTGATTACAACAGCAGCGGGCACTCCAAGGCTGGCAGATCAATGGGACAAGACTCATACCCTAGATCCCAGACTGCCATAACCCTTTCCAATAAACATTAGCCCAGCCCCATGACCATACAATAAGGTTATTTCCAAACATCTATAAGAAGATGACAATAGCATTAATTCTCTGCCAATCTAGTAATATTGATGACTTTCCCAGCTCCACTCCTTGTAGAAATCATGTTAATAAAGATGTTTTGGGATTTATGGTTTTAAATGCCAATATTTTAAACAACAGGACAAGTGTTACAAAAATTCCTGCTAGTATTTTTCAGACTTAGAGGAAATAGAGTTTGACAAAGAGTATTTCCCAAGTGGTCTGATACAGGGCGAACAAATTAACAAAATCAAGAAAAGAAAATATGAAATATATCAGGTAAAGACCTGACTTCTATTGGCAAGAGGAAATCCGCCTGCTTCTGCCTCCAAAATGCTGGGATTAAAGGCGTGTGCCACCATGCCTGGCTCTCTCTTGCTTAAAAAATTTTTTAGATTTTATTTTGAGTATGAGTGGTATGTATGTATGTATGTATGTATGTATATATGTGTGCCATGTGCAATTCTGGTGCCTGAGGAGATCAGAAGACATTGCATAGACGGTGTGAGCCCCCATGAGGGCTGGGAAACAAAATCATGACCTCTGGAGGAGTAACCAGTGCTCTTAGGTGCTGAGCCATCTCTCCAGCCCACTTCTCTCTTGCTCTTTTCTTTTTTTTTTTTTCTTTTTTTTTTTTGGTTTTTTCAAGACAGGGTTTCTCTGTGTAGCCCTGGCTGTCCTGGAACTCACTCTGTAGACCAGGCTGGCCTCGAACTCAGAAATCCGCCTGCCTCTGCCTCCCAAGTGCTGGGATTTAAAGGCATGCACCACCACTGCCCGTCTCTTGCTCTTAAAAGTGAACCAAAGGCTGGAAAAGTGGCTCAGCAGTTAAGAACACTGCTTGTTCTTCCAGAGGACCTGGGTTCAAGTCCCAGCACCCATATGACAGTTAAGAGTCATTGTAACTCCAGTTCCAGGGACCCGTGAACTCTTCTGACCTCTGAAAGCACCTGGTGTACAAGCATTAATGCAGACAAGATACCTATAAACATAAAATAAAAACACTTTTTTTTAAATTTTTTAATTTAATTTTTTTTATTTTTTATTTTTACTTTTTGTTTTTTAAAGACAGGGTGTCTTTATAAAGAAGCCTTGGCTGTCTTGGAACTAGCTCTGTAAGCAGGCTGACCTCGAACTCACAGAGATTCTCCTGCCTCTGCCTCGCCATCTCTCCAGACCTGTTGTTTTGATTTTGAGACAGGGTCTCTCTATGTAGACCAAGTTGGCCTGGAATTCAGAGATCCACCTGCCTCTGCCTCCTGAATGCCGAAATTAAAGGCCTGGGCCACCACACCTGGCAAGCATGAGGTTTTAAAAACAACATACATTACTGTTCCAATTTTAGCTACCTCACTATGGATTAATAAAGACCAGACATAGCTTAATGGTTAAGAACACCAGCCACTGTTCCAGAGGTCCTGAGTTCAACTCGCAACGCACACGGTGGCTCACACAGTCTGTAACTCCAGTTCCAGGAGATCCAACACTCTTCTGGCCTTCAGTACACAAGACACAAGTGGTACACAGACACCAGACACAATTCCTACACGGACACACATACATTCAAAATATCCACACACATAAAATACAATTTTTAAATAAAGGTCCAAAGAGGTCAAGTGTTTTTACTCTGGGCCACAGAGTCAACAGGCATCGCACACACCCGGGTGTCCT
This sequence comes from Tokudaia tokunoshimensis, assembly GCA_036184795.1. NCBI lineage: Eukaryota > Metazoa > Chordata > Mammalia > Rodentia > Muridae > Tokudaia > Tokudaia tokunoshimensis. Next base: position 116,391,342 of record BTHU01000005.1, on the reverse strand, counting down.
TGTGCCTCCGCATCCACGACTGTCTAAGTGAGGTCTAGGGTGGTGCTTCTACACAGCTTAGGGAGGAGCTTTCTCAAAGTCCCAGCTACTCAGCTAAAGAACTTTTAGGTGCAATACCTGATGTTCAGGTGCTCTTCCTCTCCTTCCTGACTGATCTTCCTAAACTCCTCTGAATTTTGCAGGCAATAATTTATTAGAATGGACTACACACATTTAAAACTAGACTAATTCGGGCTGGAGAGATGGCCCAGCCGTTAAAGGCTAGGCTCACAACCAAAACTAGACAAATTCAGATCTGATCTAAAGTTTGCCTCTGCACTCCAATAACAAAAAGTCTATGAAAACACTAAATAATTGTAGGAGAAAATGTTTAATGAACTGTATTTAAGCATTGCAAGAGTCTAAATTACATAAAGTGTATATCAGTCTCAGTTATTCATTGAGCCAAAGACCCTTTACCTAACAAAATACTTGCCAGACAGACTCATAACAGCTGAATATATATAAAAGGAGCATAAAATGCTCTAAGTTTTCCCCCAATTAGCCAAATGAATAAGGTTTGATGGTACCTCAAATGATGGTCTGTCTTGCTCTGATAGCTAGAGTAGAAGCTGAAATGTACTTACATCATTTGTTCTAGAAAGCAGGTACCAGAATAGAGGGGATCGGCAATGGCATGGACCAAGAGGCCGACGTCCGTGCTCACAAGGCACATCGTGGCATCTAATCCAGGTGACCTTGATGGAACTCCTGACCTTCGCTGGCCTTCAGCTGCCTTGCTGTCAAAACACAGAAGCAAGTACGATGTGCTCCGGACATAATATCTGACTAAAAGAATCCAGAGGCCGGGCGGTGGTGGCGCACGCCTTTAACCCCAGCACTTGGGAGGTAGAGGCAGGAGGATTTCTGAGTTCGAGGCCAGCCTGGTCTACAAAGTGAGTTCCAGGACAGCCAGGGCTACACAGAGAAACCCTGTCTTGAAAAACCAAAAAAAAAAAAAAAAAAAGAATCCAGAGGTTTTTAGGGAAATTGTAGGAAATGAACAGGATAAATTTGAAACCTGTGTCATATAGAAAGCAAGGGATACTAGCGAAGACTTCAGCAAGTATTTCAAAAAGAGTCAGCGGGCAACCTGAAGAGCGTCTCACAGGTCCAAGACCTGGAATCCACGTGGCGAAAAGAGAAATGACTTCTGTGAGTTATCCTGGCCTCAGCATCCATGCCATCACAGGCATCAATCAATCAGTCAGTCAACGTAGAGACCCAGACAGAGAAGCAGAAATGGGACTGTGTTTGCTTCATAGCTCTGGCAGATGTAACTCGTGGCACTAGGCACACCAGGCAAGCATTCCACCACTGAGCCGCACCTCAGCCAAGGGAGGCGGTTCTGTGGTTCTTCTCATTTGGGGGACTTTTAGTTTTGTTGTTGCAGTGCTAAGAATCAAACTCTTATCTACTGAAAACAGCAAATAGATTTTTTTTTTAATTAGAAAACAGAAAATGTTTTGACATAGGGCTGGAGAGATGGTTTAGCAATTAAGAGCATAGATTGCTCTTCCAGAGGACCTGGGTTCAATTCTGGCCCCACATGGTGGCTCACAGCTGTCTATAACTCCAGTTCCAAGGGCCCTGACACTCTCACACAGACATGCATGGAGATAAAATACCAATACACATAAATAAAAATAAATAATTAGAAATGTTTTGATACAGTTCCTTATCTAAAGATGTGTAAACAAAGGGTCCCCAAGGACCATTTGAGACTGACCTATCACAATTCATAATTTTAAAAAATTAAGGGGCTGGAGAGATGCTTAGTGAATAAAAGGTTTACTGTACAAAAATGAGGCTCTGCATTCAGAAGGACCTCAGCCCCACACAAAATGCTGGCTGCGGCAGGGCATATTTATAACCCAGTTCTATCTCAAAAGTGGAGATGGAGAGCAACAGAGGAAGACATTCTGATATCAACCCTCTGGACTCCACACATGTCTGAAGGTACACACACATGCATATACCAAATAATACATACTATTACCTAGAGTCGGGCCCTTTGATGAAAATTTACAATCCCAGTGTATGGGAGATGGAGGTAGGAGGATAACACAGCAAGTTCAAGACCAAGTTGGGCTACATGAGACCCTGCTTAACACCCCTTGCCCAATACATACAGGCAAACACGCACATATGCACACATGCATCGAAGCTAGGAGTGCCGATATATATCTATAATTCTAGCTTTTAGGAGGCAGACATAGGAGAATCACTACAAGTTTGAGGCCTGCCTGGTCTCCATGGCAAGTTCCAAGCCAGCAGGGCAATTCAAAACCAAAAAATTAGAGGCTTGCAAAATGCTCAGAAGTAAAGAATATATATTACTCTTTTAGAAAACCAGAGTTTGGTCCCCAGCACTCACAGAAGGCAGCTTACAACCTGTCCTAACTCCAGTTACAGTGTATCGAACACCCACCTCTGGCCTCCTTGGCACTTGCACACATACAGTACACACACAGATGTTCAGGCACACACACATGCACATAAATAAAAATAAATCTTTAAAAAAAAGAAGCTGCTGGGGGAGTGGGGTGGCAAACACCCTTAATCCCTGCCACTTGGGAGGCAGAGGCAGGTAGATCTCTGAATTTGTGTCCAGCCTGATCTACAGAGCAAGTTCCAGGACAGCCAAAGCTATACAGTGAAACCCTGTTTTGAAAAACAAACAAACAAAGGCCAAGTGCTAGGCCCTGTGTTCAGTCCTCAGCCTCGGAAGAGCCAGAATGGTAGCTCATGCCTTTAATCTTAGCACTCAGGAGACAGGGGCATATGAATCTCTAGGAGTGCAATACCAGCCTGGTTTGCACAGTAAGTGTGTCATGGTGGCATGCATACAACCCAAGCATTTGATAAGTAGAGGCAGAGAGATGAGGATTTCAAGAATGAATTATATGAGACCTTGTCTCAAAACTAGAAGAATGGAGAGATGGTGGTTAAGAATATGGGTTGTTCTTGCAGAGGGACCAAGTTCAGTTCCCAACACCCAGGGGTCAGGCGGATCACAACCATCTGTAACTCCAACTCAGGGAGAATCCAATGCCTCTGGCCTCCCCAAGCATACCCCCACATATATACATAATTAAAAATAAGAGATCAGGGGCTGAAGAGATGATGGCTCAGAAGTTCAGAGCACTGTCTGTTCATTCAGAGGTCCTGAGTTCAATTCCCACATGGTGACACATAACCGTCTTTAGTGAGATCTGGTGCCCTCTTCTGGTCTGCAGGCATATGGGAAGGCAGAACACTGTATACATAAAAAATAAATCTTTAATAAATAGTAATAAAATAAAAGATCTAGGGCTGCAGAGATGGCTCAGCGGTTAAGAGCACTGACTGATTTTCCAGAGGTCCTGAGTTCAATTCCCAGCAACCACATGGTGGCTCACAACAGTCTGGAATGAGATCTGATGCCCTCTTCTGGTGTTTCCGAAGAGAGCAACAGTGTACTCAAATGTATATATTTAATAAATAAATCTAAATAAATAATCTATAAACTATTGAATCTATAGTCTGGAATCTATAGTACTAGAGAGAAATATGAAGGTCCAAGGTTGGATGCGTCCAGAATTGTGGGAAATAGCCTCCATGTTGATAAAAATAAGGTAATGTAGTAATGGAAAAATAGTCTAAACTGTAATTATCAAAGATGAGCTCTAAAGCTAGCTGTCGAACACAGGGAAGGGTTTTAAAGCCCCTCATTTCTACCCTGAACAGCTACAAAAAGCCAGAAAAATGCTGGATGTTATTATGGAAGCCCAGGAAACACAGGACACATTATTCTTCCTTGTCCAAACCACAGTGTGTCTGTACCTAGAATAGAATGTGCGGTTGTGGGCCACAGAGAAAAGGTAAAATAGAAACTGCCTCGAAAGATAACTGAAAAGAACAAAGGACAGAGGTGCTTCTGTAAAGGCAGGATTGTTAAAAATACAGAAAGACAGACACATCTACAAGCATCTTTAACGTGAAGTAAAGCGATCAAATAGAAGACACTTCTGCATCAAATCTTAAAAGTTACAAAACAGTAGTCAAGAAACAATGTTTTCACTTTGTATCATTGCTGTTTAAGTCCAAACAAGTTTTTGAGCTAAGGTCTTGCCATACAGGCTGACCCTGAATCTACAATGCTCTGGCTTTAGTCTTCTGAATGCTAGAATTGGCAGGATACAAGCATGAACCACCATGCTTGGTCGTGCAAAATTTTCAAATTCTGTTTTAGTAGGCTTAGGAGTATAACCATAGAATGATCCCATTTTTTAACTCTTTCTTCTCTTCTTTCCTTTCTCCCTCTCTCTTTCTTTTTTGTATTTGTGTCTGAAGCAGGATATTCATTCACACAGTCTGTGTTAGCCTTGAACTCGCTATGTAGCCAAAGTGCCTGGCTTTGGCTCTTATCTATGATCATCTGAGAAGAGAGAAATTCTACTATAATGTGTTTGTATTTAGTGGCCATTGCTTTTACTAGACCCAATAAGAAGTAACACTGTATGCCCCAATCCTGAATTTAAAACAATTAAACTCACTGCTGAAGTGGGGAATGTAGAATATAAGAAAAAATACAATCCAAAGGCAGCATAAATTCACAGATAACATTTCCAAACAAATTCCTATGAGAAATCATAAATATTAGGCAACAAAGTCTTAATTTTTGAAAGTGGCATTTTCATTCCTCCCCCACAAAGTCCGAGAGCAGCAATTCTCAACCTGTGCGTCGGAAGACCCTTTCTCCGGGGTTGCCTGAGACCACTGGAAAACAGGGATTCACATCACAACTTGTAACCATAGCAACATTACAGTTATGAAGCAGCAACAAAAATAATTTCATGGTTCCCCACACACATGAGAGAATTCTCACGTACGCCAGCTTTTGTTGTGTGAATCTTGCTCCCCAAGTTAACTGGGCAAAAAAGACATGGTGAGGGTGATTGGGCAACAGGTAGAGATCAGCAGGCTTTCAGTTACCATGAGAAGAGACGGACCATGAGCATGTGGCCAGGCAGTAACAGGGACACAAGGCTGGGATATAAGTCAGAACAGCTCCAAACCTGCCCAGTCCAGGCTCACAGCTTGTGAAAAAATGCCCGGATTCTGTACTTTATATGGGCTAGCTAGAATTTATAACCTTTTTACAGGTCAAAGCATTAGGAAGGCTGAGAACCACTGCCCTAGAGTAAGCATTCTGTAGAAATCTTCCCTTTCCACCAAAATAGTGCCAAGGAAAAATAAAGATGTTTCTGCCATGCCCACCCTCATCCCAAAGTCAAAGCAAAGACAGTAAATACAGTGCAGCTATTACTGGAAGACCCCGAACGCCACAGCCACAGAAAAGCTGGGCATCACCCACATCTGGCAGGCCAAGACAATGTGGCTCCAAATGTCCTCAGAAGAGCACCCTCAGGAGAAAAGCTAACCATTCACCATAAGGTCCACTCTGACCACAAAGTCTGTGAGAAGCAGACAGAAGGGAGAATGAGACAGTCTGTTCATGGATGCCAAGGCTGGCAAGCACCAGGACAGGTAGGCTGTAAAGAAACTCAGTGTCACTGAGGCAGCCATGATCAGCAACCTGCAGGCCTGTGGAAGGGAGGTACAGTCAAAGGTGCCGGCAGAACTGAGACTGTCTAAACTGCTAATCCTAACTATACTTTCTGTATCATTAAAAAAATAAAAGTGTAATTCTGGGCTAGACAGATGATGTGCCTGACCAAATATGCCGTTCCTTAATTTATGGTAACAACTGTCAAGTTACTGAGCACTGGACGAAGGAGTGCGTCATTTAATCCTCCAAATATTTCTCTGAAATACACTCTACATTTTACAGTCTTCCTACCTATGTGTCCCAAGTGTTAGAACTATAGGCATGACCTACCAGACCTGGCTCAATATCTATATTCTTTATGCTGTTGTTGGTTTGCACTTTGTTTTTTGAGATAGAGTCTTACTCTGTAGCCCAGGCTGACCTGGAACTCACTCCAGAACCAGGCTGGCCTCGAACTCAGAGAGCTGACTGTTTGCGCGTTAGGACAGTGCTACTGCTTCCTACCTACTGGCAAACACCGAGTGAGAAGTAGATCGTAAAATGAGGCGGGTAGTCTCAGGGTGACACCCATCTGCAATTCCAGCACTTGGCAGGTAGAGGCTGGAGGATCAGAAATTTGAAGGACATCTTTTGCTACGCTGTTGAGTATAAGGTCAGGATGGACTTCATCAAACTGTCTCAAAATCTAAAAATAAAGAGCCGGCATGGTGGAACACACTTTTAATCCCAGCAGAGCCAGTCAAATCTCAAGCTGAAGGCCAGCTTGGTCTACAAGGTGAGACTATCCCAAAAACAAAACAAAACCAAAAAACAAATGATGATAATAATAGATAAATAAGTACATCAGCTGGGAGCCAGGCATGGTGGAACATGCTAATAATCTCAGCTACCCAGATAGGAAAATGAGAATTCAAAATCACCCTGAGCTACACACTGAGTTTCAGGACAGCACAAGGCAACTTAGCCTGACCCTGTCTCAAACAAAACCAAACCATACAAACTGAGCTCATTCCTGTAATAGAAGATAGAGGTGGAAGGACCAAAAATGTAGGCCATCCTCAGCTACATAGTGAGTTCTAAGCCAGCCTGAGTTACATGAGACTCAATCTCCAAAAAGAAAGGAAAGGGTTGGGGGGCACATTTCAGTCTAAAGTTTGCTATTCATGAGCAGAGTGACTTTTCTTTTTTTTTAAAGTTTACTGCTGGGACTGGAAAGATGGCTCAGTGTTTAAGAGCTGGTTGCTTTTCCAGAGGACCTGGGTTCAATTCCCAGCACCCACATGGCAGTTCACAGCTTTCTATAACTAGACATGCATGCAAGCAAAACATCAATGTACATAAGTTAAAAATGAATAAATTTTTAAGTTTATTTCTGAATTGATATAATCTTTTCATAAAATATAAAAAGTAGCCACTAACAGTTTATCTCAAATGCTGGGGATTGACCATACCAGAATACATCGGGAGCTCAGAGCACTGCAAATTATCATCCATGAACCTGAGGCAGCTTTCAAGCTAGAAAGCAACAATGTTGGTCTTCTACTTATCAAAATCCAATTTTGATTTTAGGAATCTACAATTCCTTATGTGAATGGAAGGAAATACCAACAAGTCTGTATGACCCAAGATCTCCTACACAGTTAAGCAATTAACTAAGGATCTGTTTTGAAGTCAGGCCTGATGGGCCTTAATCCCAACTCCCTGGAGAGCTGAGGCAAAACTGAGGCAAGTGCAAGGTCATTCAGGGTACAGAGGAGTCTGAGGCCTGGGACACTTAGGTCATACAGGCTACGGAGGAGTCTGGGGCCTGGGACACTTAGTAAGAGCATCTCAAAACAAAAAGGCCAAACCGAGGGCTGAGGATGTAGTTCAGTAGTGAAGCTCCTGCCTAGCATGAATGAGGCTCTAGGTCAGCCCAAGCACCAAGAAAGAGGAGGAGGAGGGGAGGGCGGGGGGAGGGGAAGGAAGGGAACGGGAGGAAGAAAAGAGGAAGAGGAGGGCAGAGAGGAAAAAGAAAAAGTGAAGGAGGAGGAAACTTTTTCGATACTTGCTAGAACAACAGCATCTTGGGGAGGGGGTAATTCTAAATACTTGAGAGCAAAAGAACTGTTGTTATTCGATTGTGTCAACTACAGAATTTAAATTAGTGTAAGTTACATAAAATATGTGTATAATAAATAGGTGTGCATACACTCAAATTGAAACTAAAATGAACCATCACTCTCTGAAAACATGGCATCTATATCCTAAAAATAAGAAGCTTAATTTTATTCAACTGAAATTAATCTTACAACTAAGAGAGTACACTTCACATTTTCCTGTATTTTACCAGAGAAGGAAGACCAGACAGAGCTCGAAAGTAAATATCATAAGCAGAGCTGAATAGCCTTTGCCATCAATCTCAAGCTGTTTATCTCACTAGCACTCCTGATGCAAACCAGATCTGTTCTAAGACACGTCTGTATCTGAGCAGCATTCCCTCTGCAGTCCTTGCTTCTATTCTTCTCTTTTCTAATTCAATTCTGTTTGGTTTCTAAGTTAAGAAGTGTGTTTCATTTGCATAAATGGTAACTATTCTGAGATACTATTCATGACTATACATTTGAATTCTCTAGAGTACCATTCATAACTTCAAATGAAACAGGAAAAAAACATTCATTCAACTTTACCTTAATGGTGACTAAGATATAAGCAATGCTAATGTTATTCTACAGTAGAGCAAGGAGTCCAACCTACAGCCCCAGGATAGCTACAGAAGCAGCCCAATACCCAATCATAATTGTACTTAAGACATCAGATTTGTTGGGTGGTTTTCTGTTGTTGTTGTTGTTCTTACTCAATTTTTGGTTTTTCTTCTTACGATTTTTAATTTTTATTCACGTGTATGAATCTGCAAGTGTGTACAAATACTCAAGGACACCAGAAGGTATCAGATTCTCTGGGGCTAGAGTTACAGGCAGTGTGAGCCCCATATGTGGGTGATGGCAATTGAACTGGGGTCCTCTGGAAGAGAAATAAGCAATCTTAATTTCCAAGCCACCTCTCCTGTCTCTGAATTGCATATTTCTTGAACACAAACTTTATAGATGACAATGTCAGCTGCAAGTCATGCAAAGTAAACATATGTAAGCTCTTGCTACTGGCAAGCATATATGACTCTAGTTTTCCAGTAGTGTGCAGCTTTTCAGTGTATTATCTCCCAAGTACAGGCTAATGGGCATGATCAGGGTAAATGTGCTTCCACCAAGCCCAACAAGCCTGAGTTCTATCCCCAGAGCCTACGTAGAAGAAAACAGAATCTTGCAAGTTGGCCTAGGGCCTCCATATATATGCACTATAGCACACACATGCCCACACCACAAAAATACAAATGTAGAAGACAATCAATTTTTAAATGTTTATGTGTTTATTTACTTAGAGGCAGGCAGGGTCTTCACTATGTTACCTTGGCTGGCTTGGAACTCACAGAGCTCTGCCTGCCTTTATTTCCCGAGTACTGACAAGGAAGGGATACACCATCATGCCCAGATTTTTTTTATTTAAAAAATTACTCTTATGCCGGGCGGTGGTGGCGCACGCCTTTAATCCCAGCACTTGGGAGGCAGAGGCAGGAGGATTTCTGAGTTCGAGGCCAGCCTGGTCTACAAAGTGAGTTCCAGGACAGCCAGGGCTACACAGAGAAACCCTGTCTCGAAAAACCAAAAAAAAAAAAAATTACTCTTAAAAACTGGCTTAGAGCCGGAGAGATTTTTTTTTTTATTTAAAAAATTACCCTTAAAAACTGGCTTAGGGCCGGAGAGATGGCGCAGAGGTTAAGAGCACTGACTGCTCTTCCAGACAGAGGTCCTGAGTTCAATTCCCAGCAACTACATGGTGGCTCACAACCATCTGTAATAAGATTTGATGCCCTCTTCTGGCCTGTCTGAAGACAGCAACAGTGTGCTGACATAAAATAAATAACTCTTAAAAAAAAGACAAAGGCTTAGTGTTGGGCAGTGGTAGTGTACGTATGCCTTTAATCCCAGCACTCAGGAAACAGAGGAAGGTGGATCTCTGTGAGTTTAAGGCTACTCTGGTCTACAGACAGCTCCAGAGAAACTCAGTCTCAAAAAATATATATATATAATATATAGTGATTTTTTCTCTTTTTTTGAGACTGAGTTCTCTCTCTCTCTCTCTCTCTCTCTCTATATATATATATATATATATATATATATATATATATATACACACACACACACACACATACATATGTATGTATGTATGCATGTATGTATGTATTTGTGTGTGTGGAAGTCAGAGCACAACTTGCAGGAGTTAGTTCTCTCTCACATGAAAGTCCCGTGGTTAGTTTTAATTGTCAACTTAATATGTAGAATCACCTCAGAAGAAAATGTCAGTAAAACTGTCTAGATTAGGATGACCTGTAGGCATGTCTGTAAGATTGTTCTGATTACATTAATTGATGTGGAAAGACTCAGCCCATTGTGGGTGGCAAATTCTCTGGCTTTGGGTTCTAGACCGTGAAGAAAGACAAATGAACTAAGCAACAGAAGCATGCATGCATCATTCTCTCTCTGCTCTTGACTGCGATGTGACCAGCTGCTTCAAAGTTCTGCCTCAATGGATTATGAGCTAGAATTGTGAGCAAAATGTAAGCCCTTTCTCCCCTAAGTCACCTTGTCAAGGTAGTTCATTATGGCAACAGAAATAAAGAATTTTCTTTTTTTTTCTTTAAGTTTTATTTATTTTTTTATATGAGTACACTGTAGCTGTCTGCAGACACACCAGAAGGGCGGACCAGATCCCATTACAGATGGCTGTGAGCCACCATGTGGTTGCTGGGAATTGAACTCAGGACCTCTGGAAGAGCAGCCAGTGCTCTTAACCACTGAGCCATCACTGAAGCATTTTTCATTTAGAGACTGAACATCGGTCTTGAGGTGTGGTAGCAAGAGGCTTTACCCAGGAAGACCTTAAACCTGTGTTTTAGAGTTATAAAGTATCTAAAAAAGGACAGCAAAAGATAGACCTTAGCCAGAAAACTCAAACTTCAGTTAAGAAGAATCCTAACCAGTTCTAGCAGGTTTTTAAAAAAGCAATTCTAGTTAATCTTTAGGACTGAAGCTTTTCTGAGTCTTTCATTCATGGCAGTAATGGTCTGCTAGTTCTTTACTCCATCTAATCTTAATCAGTGATAAGAAATTGAATTTACATAGATCTGCATAAATAATTCAGCTCTCTGTACTGCTCCAATATATTTTAACTTAATAAAATAAAATCTCAACAGAATAAAAATAATGTGGCTATTTTAAAGTTGTCATTTCCTGATTTCCCTCAATTTCTCTTCTCATTCAAAGACAGGAGGCCTATAACCAGAAAGGAGGAACAAAAGCCAGGCATCCATCTCAGGATGTCTGCACGCACTTCCTTCTGCAGGCCATCAGGCCACCCTGCTAACTCAGTGGTTTCCAACTGGGGCATTCTGCTCACCAGTGTCTGTGTGACAATGTCTAGAAATATTTCTAGGTGTCACATTTGGGGTGGGGGAAGAGATATCACATCGATACTGGCAGTGGGTAGCAAACAGGAGGCTGCTTAAAGCTCTAATTTAACCATGAAATGGAATTGAGATAAACTCACACAAATGAAGTTAGAGAAGCCAGACACAGTGGTACAGGATGTCAAGAGGCTGAGGCAGGGGGACCAAGAATTCAAGACTGGCCTGGGCTAAAGAGTGAGATCCTATCTCAAAAATAAAACCAACAACAACCCCCCCCCAACACACACACAGAGAGAATAAAACAGAGGTATTATTAGCACTTATTATTAAGCTCATACGGTATATTATACATTGGCCATACAAAAATGAACAATAAAGTTGTGTGGCATGCCCAAAATCCCAGCACTTAGGAGGCAGAGGCAGGCGGATCTCTGCATCTGAGGCCAGCCTGGTCTACAGAGTGAGTTCCAGAACAGTCAGAGCTTCATAGCGAGACCCTGTACAGAGAAAAATAATAAATTAAAAAGACTGGGGGTGTGGCTCAGTGGTGTGGCACTTGCCTAGCATATATGAGGCCCTGGGTCAATTTCCAGTAAAAAGAAAGAGAGAATAACATTAAGTCCTGACCTTACGAAGCACACAGTCAGCCAGGTATTATGGCACATGCCTTTGTTCACAACACTTGGGAGACACTTGGGATAGAATCTCTCTGAGTTCCAGGATACCCAGGGCTACAGAAAAACCCTCCCTATCTTGGAAAAAAAGAAGAGGAGGAGGAGGAAGAAGAGGAAGGAAAAAAAGCAGCATCAATAGCAGCTCACGGTCAGGGAACGCAATTTTCTAATTTGTCTGACTTGGGGGTGAGGGTAAAATAATTTTTTGAAATAATAACTACTTCATGTCCCCCTTCCTGTCCTCCCTCCAGACCTTCAATATATCTACTCTTGTTTTGTTCCCTTTTGAATTCGTGGCCTTTTTCCTTCTATTTTTGTGTGTATACGTGTGTCAGTGTGTGTTCCAATGCTACTTGTTTGAATATGATTTTCAGACCATAACCAATGGTATACTCTTTCCTGCCCTCAGGATTAAGCACCTTTTGATATCTAAGTTTTGACTCTGATTAATGGTTTAACCAGAGGGGGGGCGGGAGTCAAAGATCCTTTCCTAAATTAAAAAATGGCTTCTGAGATCAGCTTTAAAGGATAAGCAAAGCATCCAATGGTATAGCCTTCTTCCCTAAGGAACCGTTCAATTCTTTAGTCAACCAAAAGCGATGGACCATCAATTCTTTCTCATGTTATGCTGGAGACCCATTCAAACTATAACTTTCTCCTATTTTTTTTAATATTTTTATTATTTTGAACTATGTTTATGTGTTTATTGGTATGTGGGTAGGTACACATAAATGCAGGATCCCCAGAGACCAGAGATCTCAGTCCCCTGGAGCTGGCTGCAAGCCACCTGATGTGTGGGTGTTGGGAGTTAAACTCAGTTCCTCTGGAAGAACAATAATGCATGCTCTTAACCACTGAGCCATCTCACCAGCCCCTCAACCTACAACTTTCCATGTCTTCTTTTGGCATCACTGGTGCCCAGGAGTCTGCCTCCCTAACCCAAATCCCCCAAGATTATGCATTTCTATCTATTCCCCAATTATCACTTGTCACCCCACTCAACCTTAGTAATAAAAATAACCTTCAGATGGCCAGGTATGGTGGTCCCTGTCTGTAATCTCAGGACTCAAAATCCAGTCAACAGGCAAGTGATTTTTTTTTTTTTTTTGAGACAGGGTTCCTCTGTGGTTATCCTGGAACTCACTTTGAAGACCAGGCTATCCCTGAACTCAGAGATCCATCTGCCTCTGCCTCCCAGGTACTAGGATTAAAAGTGTATGCCACCTCTGCCAGGCCTGAATCCTCTTTTAACATACTCAACTCATGTTACTGCCAGCACAAGACTCACCGAAAAATATTACTGGGCAGTTGCAATGTAATATATCAATGATATATCAATAGGCTCATCAAGTAAAAACTTCACAACCTGACAACCTTGAATTCCCCTGGATACCAGATGAAAGGAGAGCAGTGACCCCCAAATAGTCCTCTGACCACACACCTTCTGTGGCACACATGCATCACACACACACAAACACACGCAATAAATGAGAGATAATTTATTGCCTTTATTTTATATGCATTGGTGTTTCACCTACATGTATGGCTATGTGAAAGTGTCAGATCTTGGAGTTACAGACAGATGTGAGCTGCCATGTAGTGCTGGGATTTGAACCTGGGTCCTCTGGAAGAGCAGTCAGTACCCTCAAACACTGAACTAGAAAGATAAACAATTCTTTTTTTTTTAAAGATTATTTATTTACTTTATATATGTGAGTACACTGTTGCTGTCTTCAGACACACCAGAAAAGGGCATTGGATCCCATTACAGATGGTTGTGAGTCACCATGTGGTTGCTGGGATTTGAACTCAGGACCTCTGAAAGAGCAGTCAGTGCTCTCAACCATTGAACCATCTCTCCAGTTTGAGAAACAATTCTTAAAACGTGGTTATGTTATTGACATCAGAGTTCCTATGCCACATAATAAGCACATTTTTCATGAAAAATCCTGATATGACCAGTTTGAAGCTCTGGTTTTTAGGAATTACAAACACAAAAGAATATGAGACACCTGGCTTAAGTTTGTGGTGGTGGTGGTGGTGGTGTTTGTTTTTCGAGACATGGTTTCTTTGTGTAGCCCTGGCTGTCCTAGTACTCATTCTGTAGACCAGGCTGGCCTCCAACTCACAGAGATCCACCTGCCTCTCCCTCCCAAGTGTTGAGATGATTTACTCAGAATCACAAGCATATCTTAGCATGTAAAATGCTAGCTCACTATTTTACATTTCAATAGTATCAGCACTTATGAAATGGGAACGCGCAACTTCTTTTTTTTTTAAGATTTATTTATTATTATATGTAAGTACACTGTAATTGTCTTCAGACACTCCAGAAGAGGGCATCAGATCTTGTTAATGGATGGTTGTGAGCCACCATGTGGTTGCTGGGAATTGAACTCAGGACCTTCGGAAGAGCAGTCAGTGCTCTTTTTTTTTTTTTTTTTTTTGGTTTTTTGAGGCAGGGTTTCTCTGTGTAGCCCTGAATATCCTGGAACTCACTCTGTAGACCAGGCTGGCCTCGAACTCAGAAATCCTCCTGCCTCTGCCTCCCAAGTGCTGGGATTAAAGGCGTGCGCCACCACTGCCCAGCCAGTTAGTGCTCTTAACCGCTGAGCCATCTCTCCAGCCCCCACCTCCAACTTCTAATCCACCGTTCCACCCTCTCTACATCCCTGTCAAAGTGCTGTTAACAGATACTATGGAGCCATTCAAATCAGAGGATGAACTGAAAGAAGGCTTCAAACACAGTGGTCCCATAGTCTGTGGAACAAAATTCTTAAAATCTATGTTGTCCTGGGATTTCTTACAGAGAGAAGAAATCCTTCATTGTCAAACACTGAACTTCATTCTATAGTAGAGGTAGCTCAGAAGCGCTAAGAGTACATATAGTATGACGAGCTAAGAGTACATATAGTATGACGACGCCGGGCGGTGGTGGCGCACACCTTTAATCCCAGCACTTGGGAGGCAGAGGCAGGTGGATTTCTGAGTTCGAGGCCAGCCTGGTCTACAGAGTGAGTTCCAGGACAGCCAGGGCTACGCAGAGAAACCCTGTCTTGAAAAATCAAAAAAAAAAAAACATATAGTATGACGAGCTAAGAGTACATATGGTATGACGAGCTAAGAGTACATATGGTATGACGAGCTAAGAGTACATATGGTATGACGAGCTAAGAGTACATATGGTATGACGAGCTAAGAGTACATATGGTATGACGAGCTAAGAGTACATATGGTATGACGAGCTAAGAGTACATATGGTATGACGAGCTAAGAGTACATATGGTATGACGAGCTAAGAGTACATATGGTATGACGAGCTAAGAGTACATATGGTATGACGAGCTAAGAGTACATATGGTATGACGAGCTAAGAGTACATATGGTATGACTGAAGATACAGTTTAATTGGTAGAGCACTTGCCTAGCATGCATTGGTCCTGGCTTCAATTCCTAGCACCACAAAAACTGGGGATAATGGCACAAGCCTGTTGGGGGATGGTTTTGGTTTTGTGCACTGTGTAAAGGGTGTCTTTGTATTATTCAAATGCTGATCTCTGTACCCCAGAGAGCTGAGTACTGTCTAGACTTTGGTAATGTTACTTTTATGAAGTATCACCAGTCTCAGTGTTTTGTAAACATTCTTCTCCATCACCTCCTGATTGGTTTAATAAAGAGCTGATCGGTCAATTCCCTGGGAGAAGAGAATAGGGAGAGACTTCCAATCCCAGTCAGGGTGTCCCAGAGCAAGAAGGACCACAGGGACAAGAAGGTGTGGAGAGACCATGAGGAGTCACTGTGAGCCGGTCAATAAGGGAATCTCCATGGAGACACACATAGACCAGAGCAAGCCAGGGCAAGACACAGATTGAAGGTAAAGGAATACATTGCTGGGAATGGACAGCATTGGAGGGTTAGAATAGCTCAGAACCTGCCCAGCTTAGGCTTGTAGCTTGTTAATAAAAATACCAGGTCTCTGTGTCTTTATTTGGGACCTAAAAGAAGCTATAACAGTGTAGAAACACCCTGTGGTTACTTGGGAAAAAGAGGAGCATAGAAAACCCACCAAGAATTACTTTTTTAAAAAAAAAGATTGCTGGGCGATGGTGGCGCACGCCTTTAATCCCAGCACTTGGGAGGCAGAGGCAGGAGGATTTCTGAGTTCGAGGCCAGCCTGGTCTACAGAGTGAGTTCCAGGTCAGCCAGGGCTACACAGAGAAACCCTGTCTCGAAAAACCAAAAAAAAAAAAAAAAGACATAGACTAAAAAAAAAGATTGATTTATTTTATGTATATGAATATACTACAGCTGTCAGACACATCAGAAGAGGGCATCCTATCCCATTACAGATGGTTATGAGCCACCATGTGCTTGCTGGGAATTGAACTCGGGACCTCTGGAATAGCAGTCAGTGCTCTTAACCACTGAGCCATCCCTCCAACCCAAGAACTACTTTTATACAAGTCTCTAAACCCAGAACTTGAGGTGGAGGTACAAGGATCAAGAGTTCAAGGTCAGGGGCTGAAGAAATGGCTCAGCAGTTAGGAGCACTAGATGTCCCTCCAGAGGACTCAGGTTCAGTCCCCAGCACCCACATGGCAGCTCACAACTGCTTGCAGCTCTAGTCCCAGGGCATCCATGTCACCAGGAATATACATGATGTACATACATATGCATGCAGACAAAACACCTATGCACATAAAATAAATCTTTTTATAATAGAACAAACAAAAAAAGAGTTCAAACTCATCCTCAGCTACATAGCTAATTCCAGGCAAGCCTGTACTACAAGAAACCTTGTCTCAAAACACCAAGAAAAACAGGAAAAAAAAAAGAAAAAGAAAAACCTTGACCCAGATCCCACCTACTAGCAATTATCCCACGTTAACTAAGCATCACCCTGAAGGAAAGGCAGCTCTAAAACTCTGCAAACACAAATCTTTAAGTATGCAGAAAATAAAGAGCAAACAACCTACAAATTATTATTTATAAATGGATGGGGGGGCAGAGAGGAATGGTGATGTAATTCAGCTGTAAAGTGTGTCTGCTTAGCAGAAACAATGGAGTTCCATTAGCAGCACCACAAATAGAAAAAGGTGGGGGCGGGGTCATTTCACTTTATCAAAACAAGTACACAGAGAGTACTAAAATACATACTTTGGTATCTAAGAGAAAATGCCCACTGACTACTTTTTAATTAAAGTAAAAGTTTTACATGACAGAAACAAGTTTCTACATAACACTATTTTCAGACACTGAAATCAACTTTGCTCTACAATAGTTCCTGAATGTACTTGCTTGTGCATTGTGCTTGCGTGTGCAGTGTGCGTGCTGGCTGCCTGACATCAGAAGAGGAAATCAGTTCCTCTGGAACTAGAGTCACACACATTCACACAAAGATATATGCACATACAGACAATCAAAAATAAAATGTTAAAAAAAAAAAGACATAGGGGCTAAAGAGACGCTGAGCAACTAAGAGCACTTGTCGCTCTAGCTGAGGACCTAAGTGACTACACGGGCCATGTGATTACAGCCATTAAAAAAAAACCTTAAACGTCAAAAACCAAGTGGAGTACGCTAATGCTTGATGCCTGTAATCCCAACATTTGGGAGTCTGATGCAGGAAGATACTGGGATCAAGGTAAGCCCGAGTTACATACGAAGACCCAGATTCAACAAAGATAGATAAATAAATAAACAAATAAATAGCAACGTTAAAAAGAAAATAATAGAGCCGGGCGTTGGTGGCGCACGCCTTTAATCCCAGCACTTGGGAGGCAGAGGCAGGCGGATTTCTGAGTTCGAGGCCAGCCTGGTCTACAGAGTGAGTTCCAGGACAGCCAGGGCTACACAGAGAAACCCTGTCTCGAAAAACCAAAAAAAAAAAAAGAAAATAATAACAACATAGAGATAAATGGGAAAACATATTTTTCAAGCGCTGGTAGCTTTGCACCCTCTAGTAGCAAAGTCAGATAATGTTAAAACCCAGAGTAAATCACAGTTAAAACTCAGACAAAGCCTGAGAAGTATGAAGGGGACAACGAACCAACAGCGATGACTCAATAAAAGTGTCCCTTAATAGTTCATCCTGGAGGACTTAAGACCTAAAGTTATTCAATCTGGATTCTAAAATCTAGAAGCCTATTCTCAAAGTCCAGTCAATTCAACTGCCTTTTTCTGGGCAAGCAGTGCCTCCCACACGGCCCGGGACAGTCCTTACAGCTCCCTGACAGGAAGCAGGCTGTAGAAGTCTTTTCCTTCCTTCCTCCTTTAGCTGCTGCTTTTCTGGTTTTAGAATTTCAAACAAAGAAAATACATATTGGCTCCACAGCTAAGAAACGCCCTCTTTCTCAGCAACTTCCTCCTCGGATTTTCCTCCCTAACTTGGACACATGAGAACAATGCCCACAGCTGGACCTGCTATTTTGATTAACCCAAAGCTCTTGAGGTTTGGAAAACTTAAGGGCTAAGATACCCAGCTACTCCTACTCAAAGTCCACTGCCTTCACCCATCCACAAGATAAGGGAAGAACAAAGAAAGGCTTGAACACAGGCAGGCTACTGAAACTTTCACCCCAAGAAACCCAAGAAATTATACTCACAGATGGGTAAATTCTCCCTCCCAATAAAACGTAGCCTTCTTACAGAGGAGAGAAAGATACTCTGATGACGCCACCCTGAGCCAAAACTCAAGTCTATATACACCAAATGTTGGTAAACTTCCTTCTGCAGGACACCTGCCTGAGACTCAAAACTGAATCCTCTGCTGTTCTGACACACTTCAAAGTGACTTTTAACACTTAGAAATGGCCCTTTCTTAGTCACGAAGCAAAAGGAGATGGACTTATAATTAACAATCCTGAGCTCCAGACCTCCACACCAAAAGTGAAATCAAATCTCCGGGCTAGACCCCTCCCTCCATTTGTGACAAAGCAAACTGTTTAAGAGAACACTATCTTATCCCAGCCCGGTGCTTCCCAGAGGAAACACCCTCACTTTAGTCAGGGCCACACACAACTGTGTCACCCTGAGCAAGTTACTTCTCTGAAACATATTAGCTTCCTTACCTCTAGACTTACAAGGACAGCTGGAAAAACTAAACAAGCACGTATATCTAAGTTTTGGCACATAGTAGGACAACCATTAACATTTTTCTTGGCTTTCATCCTCTTTACTGCTGGGCTTAAATGCCAAGAGTAACCCCAAAGGCTCCAACAATTTCCTCATCATCTCTGAATCTACGAACGACTGTATAAAATTTCCTTATCTCGAAGGAACACAGGACTTGGCCCTACCCCCGTCACGATCTGGGTAGCACCCATGCTTTGGTACAAGTGTCCCGTAAGCCAAGGTTCCTTTCTCTAGGGCTCATTCTATGCACATGTGCGCACTCACACACTTATACACAGTGTCCTTCCCCCCAGACTAGCGGCCAGGGTCCTCAAAGTGCACCTCAATTACTTAATGGTCCAAATACGGAAACTGAGGCTCAGCCTGGAGAAGAACTTGTCCAAGAGCTCGGGGAGATGCTGAAACCCAATTCACATCCTTCGGTGAAGTCTCTTCATAAATGGTAAACTGAGGCCCAAAGACGGAAGTGACTTGCTCAAGAGCACATAGTGGGTTGGTGGCAGGGCCACAGGTCGTCACACTTTCGCCGACCCTCCCTAGTCTCCGAAGGGCACTCTGGGTCACCACCACCCCTGAGGTGTCGCCACCGCGCTGACAGCACGCGAGCCGTAACAGCGGCAGTCGGAGCGGACACCGGGTGCCCCCCGGACCCTGCAGGGGCGGCCGGGCCGGCGCTCGCACAGCCGGGCGCGCCCAGTGGGACTTGTTGCTCACCTGACCTCGCACAGTCGCCCTCAGCGACATGAAGGGCTGGGCAGCCGGTCCGTGTCCCCACGGAGAACGCTCCAGCCCACTGCTTCGCGGGCTGCTACACAGCCGGACGCCCCCCTCAGCGCGCTACGCCCCCAGCCGCACTCCGCCGGCTTGAGTCCGCCATTACGCGATTTCCCCGCCCCGGGACGCAGCCACACCCCGCCAACCGTTCTGATTGGCTCCCTGCCCCAACCGCCCTGGACTCACAACTATCCCATTGGTCTGGAGCCAATGCCAATTAAATAAGTACGCAAAAGACGTATTCAAAGATAGTGTCCCGGGAACTCCACCCGAGCGACTTCCGCAATCGGAGTAAACAGAGGCGAGGGCAAACCAAGTGGAGTGGAGATGGGAATAAAGGTAAATCGACGCCCTAGTCCGAGTGCAAAAATATCAGCTATGACAGTGAAAGACCTCGTCTAACACGTGTTGAAATACGAATTATTTTTATTAGAGTCCAGAGAGCCAGTACTTTTTGTGTAAAGAACAGGCCGAGCCTATGAACTTTCTGTGAACACCCCTCAAATTGCAAATAGTTCTGTCCCTTCACGCCTTGTCCCAAGCGGGACCGAAAGTCGGGTGGGGGAAGAGTGAGTCATAGGCTTCAGCTCACCCTAAAGGGTAGGTATTCGGGTGAAGCTTGCATCCTGAGATTGGGATCTAGTTCTGAGAGGCCACTGTCAGGTGAGCTAAACACCTGTCAGTTCACTCTGCAACTTCGGACAACTCTTGCCTACCTAGTTCTCACTTTGTTCTACAAAATAGGTGCAGTAGGGCCTGGCACATAGATCTCCCAGTCCATGAAGGTAGGCAGTATGAGGATACACGCCCAGGTGGCTTACTGAATACAAAATGCTGCAGTCGGATGACAATGTGGACGAATCCAGTTTAGCACATTTAGTATTCGAGAGCATCTCTGTATAGCAGATTTTGGCCTCTTACAGAAGACTAGATCTTAGGGCAGGCTCTGTTGCGGCCAAGTCTGCCGTGCTCTTTGCAATGTACTACTGAACTTACTTTTAGAAAGGTTGCACGATGTGAGGGGGTGGAGTGGGGGAGACGACACGACGCGACACGGTTCGGTCAGAAAGTACTGCTTTGAAAGCATGAGGTCCTGTGTTTGAGAACTCAGATTCAAAACAAGACAAAGCTTGACAGGCCCGATGTTGCAGACTGTAATACTACAGGGAGGCCGAGACAGGCAGAGCTCTAGAGCTCACAGGCCCAGCTAGCCTAGCCTGCTCCTCCAGTCTAGGCCAATAAGAGAGCAGGTTACAAAAACCGAGGTAGAAGTTGCCTGAAGAACAGCACCTGAGGTGATTCTCTGGCTTGCACAGGTACAACATGCAGGCACGCATACAACACCCTGAATACTTGATAAAATTTTCCCTTAATCACCCAGGTAATTGGAAATGACCCCAGAACTCAAACTTACGCTACTTAGCATCTATTTCTGTATTTCTTACTCTGTGACATCTTGTCACCTGAAAATGGCTTTTTTTCCCTCAATCCCTTAGCAGGCCAGGATGGTCCTAAGGGTGCTGTTCACTGTGAACTTGAGTCTCCTGCTACCCACCAGGTAAACCAATATTCTTGTGGAAAAGAGCCACCAGGGATGTGGTCAACATATTCCTGGTATTCTAGAAGTCAAGAAAAAAGAGATGACCAGTAGATGAATAACCCAAACAGAAGTCAAATGAAGATTTTCACTGGGGCCCTCAGTGAGACAGCCAGATGCTGGATCTTTTTTTATTTTTATTTTTGGAACAAGGTCTCTCTATTATGCACCTATTGGCTGTCCTGGAATACTATGTAGGCCAAGCTGGCCTGAAACTTCCAGGGATCTTCCTGCCTCTGCCTCCCCAGTGCTGGGATTAGAGGTGTTTGCCAGCCCACTGGGCGTTCCCAGGTCTTTGATCAGTTCTGTCCACTCTTAGAATTGAGTTGTGGCCATCAAGGACCGCTTTGGGGTGTATTTCCAAGTCTTTTTCCCTCCCTGAAGCTTAAGACTTCAGAAAGACAGACATGGCCAAGTAAGCAGAGCCAACAGGGTCCCAGGGACCACCCTGGGTTGGGCTCGAATTGGGACGCTACATCTGACAAGTGACTGAATCCGAGTGTGACTGTTAGGTGAAGGAGAGCAGCTGTGTAAATGACAGTGGATTTGGGATCAGACTGAGATCAAAATAGAACTCCAGCACTTCCAGTCTCTGAATGCCTCACTGACTTGTTCTCTAAAATGTAGACACCAGGGGCTGAGACACAGCTCAGGGGTTAAGGGCACTTGCTGGCTCTTGCAGATGATCCAGGTTCGGTTTCTGGCACCTACAAAGTGGCTCACAACTACCTATAACCGAAGTCCCGGGGCTGGGACACCCTCTTCTGACCTCTGAGGGCACTACATATACCTGGTGCACATACATAGGTTGAAGCAAACATAAACTAATTAAACCTTAAAAAAAAAATTGTGGCCGGGCAGTGGTGGCGCACGCCTTTAATCCCAGCACTTGGGAGGCAGAGGCAGGCGGATTTCTGAGTTCGAGGCCAGCCTGGTCTACAGAGTGAGTTCCAGGACAGCCAGGGCTACACAGAGAAACTCTATCTCAAAAAACCAAAAAAAAAAAAAATTTGTGGGCAGCTGTGAGAGTTCGGTGAATTAATGGCGGAGTGAATGGGTGGGCAAAGCTCCCAGTAGCAATTTGTTCATCAAAGGATTCATCCATTCAGTAGAAACTACGGATCAGGGTGGTTCAATGGGTAAAAGTTGAACCTGCTGATCTGCAGAGTGAGTTCCAGGACAGCCAGAGCTACACAGAGAAACCCTGTCTCGAAAAAAAAAAAAAAGTTGAACCTGGTAACTGAAATTCACTTCCCAGAACTCACCTGGTGGAAAGAGAGAATCAACATTCATGCATAGGCCTTGACACGTCTATGCCATTACACATGTACACACACACATACACACACACGCACTCAACAAATGAATGTTTAAAAATTGCAAAACACTTACAATCTGCAAAGCACCATGGGGATGGACAGCTGCAATGGTGAGAAAAACAGATTCAAACCCTCTTGGATCTTGGACTTAAAGTTAAATAAGTGACCAGGCTCATGAAAATACACCACCATGAAAGGGAACAGGAAGGCAGAGAGCAACCTGTTTGCCAGAGTGAATGTTAGGATGGATCGGGTCAGAGGAAGCACCCCCGAGTAGGTGATATCTGGGGTGAATTGATGAACAGTGGGGAGGAGTGTCTGCCCATAAATGTGCTGGAAGCTGGAAAAGGAGGAACACGTCGAAAGATGGGGTGCAGAAGGAATGAGGCCAATGCGGATAGTGACAGTGGGGAGGCAGGGCAGAGTACACGTGACCTTCAGATCCTGTTATTACTGAATGAATGAGATATGATGGGGGTGGGGACCTGACTTTGAAAGCGGAGCCGGGTCTCCTAGGATCTGCACTAGAAGAAGGAATCTTCAGGGTAGACTTTCCCGGGTCTGAACCTTGACTTTACCACTGCCCCTGGGCTTGAGTGACCTTGAACAATCTCCAAACCTTGCTGTACCTCATCTAGTCTTCAGAGGATATGATAGAAGGTCATAAAGTAGAGGTGATAATTTAATGAGGAAGCTGGGCGGTGGTGGCACACGCCTTTAATCCCAGCACTTGGGAGGCAGAGGCAGGAGGATTTCTGAGTTCGAGGCCAGCCTGGTCTACAAAGTGAGTTCCAGGACAGCCAAGGCTACACAGAGAAACCCTGTCTCGAAAAACCAAAAAAAAAAAAAAATTTAATGAGGAAATGGAAGCCTGGTTTTTCTTTTTTTTAAGATTTATTTATTTATTATGTGTACACTGTAGCTGTCTTCAAACACAGTAGAAGAGGGCATCAGATCCCATTACAGATGGTTGTGAGCCACCAGGTGGTTGCTGGGAATTGAACTCAGGACCTCTGTAAGAGCAGTCAGTGCTCTTAACCACTGAGCCATCTCTCCTGCCCAGTGTATAGCCCAGACTGGCCTCGTACTCGTGATCCTCCTGCCTCTGCCTCTGTCAGCAAATCCTACCTGCATGCGCCACCACAACCTGCAAAAGTTACTTTTACAGGTGCTGGGGAGTTTGACACATAAAAGGTTTGGCACATCAATGGTGCTTGGTCGGCCCAGCATCAGGGAGGTGAGTCTGATGCAGCGGATGGATTGAGATAGAATGGATACAGACATCTATGCCCAGGCCATGTTGTCTTGTGATCTTAAGACTTTGAAGCCAGCCAGGCAGTGGTGGTGTGCGCCTTCCATCCCAGCACTTGGGAGGCAGAGGCAGGTAGATTTCTGAGTTCAAGGCTAGCCTGGTCTACAGAGTGAGTTCCAGGATGTCAGGGCTATACAGAGAAACCCTGTCTCAAAAAAACAAAACAAAACAAAACAAAAAATAAATAAATAAATAAAAAATAAACAAAACAAAAAAAGACTTTGAAGGGAAACAAACTAGCTTTAAATCATTCTTTGACAACTTCCTCAATGTGTGATTTTGTTATTATTTGGTTCTTGTTGTTGTTTGACAGTGTTGTTTACTTTGTTTGGCCTCAAACTCAAGGCAATCCTCCTGCCGGAGCTTTCTGAGTCCTGGGATTACCAGCGTATACCACAAAATCTAGCTATGGCCTTAGGTTGGGTGCTTCACCTCTGTCTCTCTCTCTCTCTCTCTCTGTCTCTCTCTCTCTGTGGGTGGGTGTCTGTCCGTATGTGTGAGTATGTGTATGAGTGTGTGTAAGTATGTGAGTGTGTGTGAGTGTGTGTGTGTGTGAGAGTGTGTGTGTATAGATAGGTAAGTGCCTGCAGAGGACAGAAGACTGGCATCATATCCCCTGTAGCTGGAGTGAAGGGCGGCTATCATTTGCCCTCCTTCCCCAACATAAGTACTTGTCATGGAACTCAGGTCCTCTGGAAGAACTGCAAGCCCTTTTAACTGCTAAGCCATCTCTCCAGCCTGATACTATGTAGCACACATTAGCCTCAAACTCCTAATAATCCTCCTGCCTTAGGCTCCTGAGTTTTGACATTGCAGGTATGTGCCATTGTTCCTAGTTTGATGGTGCACACTTACAATCCTAGAACTGTGGCAGGAATTCAAGGTCCACCTGAACTATATAGCAAATTTGAATCTAGTTTGGCCTGTACAGCGAGACCTTGTTTCAAAGTAAACAGAAATTAAGGTTTTTAATTGTTTCTGGCTTAGTATGGAGGGAGAAGCAGATGGATCTCTTTGAATTTGAGGCTAACCTGGTCTACATAGTGAGTTCCAGCCAACCAGGCTACATAGCAAGACTCCGACTCAAAAGAGAATTACCATTACTTCTATTTCCCAGAGCTAAAAAGAATAAATATGATTGAGCTTGGTTTGCAATCACAGCACTTAGAAGGCTGAAGCTAGAAGATCTATAGTTTGAGGCTAGCCTGGGCTATACTATGAAACCTTGTCTAAAAGATGTATGAAGTGAAATTTTCTGGTTTCTTTGAAGACTCAGTTGTGTCATGTGAGGTTTTTCTGGAAACTTATGAGAAAAGGGTTTGCTGAGGTAGACACTTGGGGGGATGTTTTGCTGAGAACAGACACATGGTATTTTCTGGAAGCTGCCAGGGAAGAGGGCATGTGATGTTTTGCTAGAGCAGACACTTGAGAGAACATGTGATGTTTGGCAAGGGTATAAATATAACTCTGAGTTCAAGAAACCCTGTCTTGAAAAACCAAAAAAAAAAAAAGTATAACCCAGCAGACGGTGGACAACAGTGTGGCATTGGTTCACCTTGCCACTCTTTGTTGGGTTTTGCTGCCACTGGTCTTCACTGGTGACTACGATAAAGACCACGACGACTCCTCAAACCCATTGGCAGAGCCTGGAGGTTTCTTCTGAATTGAATGGCTGTTGCTGATTCGTGCATGATTGATCTTTGTGAGTGGATTGAGCTACCACTGCTGATTTGTATAAACTGAACTGCTGATACCCTGACAACAAATATTGGAATCTCTCCAAAGAACTATTTCTAAACAGGTCCACATCTCCCTTTGCCCTTTTAACCTTTCCTTTATACTATCTCTGGTGGGTGGTGGTCTAGAAGGGAGGTTAAAGCATTTAAAACCCCTTTTTTTTTTAAAGCTCTGTCCTAAGGCAAAGCTCTTTGTTTGTGCCTTCGGAAGCATTTTTTTTTGAGATTTATTTATTTAGTATATGTAAGTACATTGTAGTTGTCTTCAGATGCCCCAGAAGAGGGCATCAGATCTCATTACAGATGGTTGTGAGCCATCATGTGGTTGCTGGGATTTGAACTCAGGACCTTTGGAAGAGCAGTTGGTGCTCTTAACCTCTGAGCCATCTCACCACCCCCTTAAAGACCCTTATTAAGTAGGTTTTGAAAAATCTGTGCCTACAGGTGTGGTGGTGCCTCTGTGATCCAAGCGTTCAGGAAGTGAAGGTACAAGGATAGGAATGTAAGGTTGGCCTGGTGGGCCTGGTGGTGCACACCTTTAATCCCAGCACTCAGGAGGCAGAGGCAAGCAGATCTCTTGAATTCTAGGCTAGCCTGATCTACAGAGCAAATTCCAGGTCAGCCAGGGCTACACAGAGAAACCCTGTTATCATTACCCCGCCCCCCCCAAAAAGAAAGAAATTTAAAGTCATCCTCAGCTGCATGGCAACTTTGCCATCACCCTGGACTACATGCCATCTTGTCTCAAAAACATTTAAAGGAAACAGTATACTCAGCACACTAATTGCCATATATCCGCAGCTATTGGGTGGGAATAATAGATCTGACAATGTTTATGGTTATTAAACCCAGTGTGGTGTTTCATGATTGTAATCCTTGTACTTGGAAGCTGAGGCAGGAGAATTACCTGGGCTACATAATGAATTCAAGGACAACCTGGACAAGCCTTTGTTTCAAAACAACAAATCGGAGACTAGTAAGGCATGCCTTTGATCCCACAACTTAGTCAGAGGCAGGCAGACTGATGTCTGTGAGTTCCAGGCCTGCCTGATCTACACAGAGAGTTCCAGGACAGTCTGGGTTACCCAGTAAGACCCTGCCTCAAACACAAATAAAAGTTGTTAATATGCTTGTGTCAGCAGTGATGCCTCCTGCAGGAAGAATTAAGATTTGGGGTTTTGCTTGTCCAAGACAAACTTTGGCATTTCCTGTGGAGATGATGTAGCTAGCTAGGCGACTTGCTTTGTGAAAGGTAATGTTACATATAGTAACAATATTAATAATCTCCAATGTTTAATCAGCACTTACTGTATGCCGAGTTTATGTGAATGCTGTTTACGTGCATGCATTACCTCAGTCATCGCAAGTCTATGGGTCTGTTTCTGTTCCTCATGTTACCCATGAGGCCAAGGAGGAACTGAAGGGCTAAGTGCCTGGCTCCAGGACATTCAGTCAGGAAGCACTAGCTAGGACTGAACCCAGTGTGCCCAAACCCTCCCTCTTCTACCCAATGAATCAAAGGGACCTAAAGCCTGGAGCAGCTCTCCAGGTGGCAAAGACCACACCCAATGCCTCTCCCTGAACTCTAAAACTGTCCTCAAACTGGCTGGGAGTGGTGGCACACCCTTAGATACCTAGAGAGACCCTGTCTCAAACATACACACACACACACACCAAAATGGAACTGCCCTTTCCTGAGAAAAGCAGGAAACAGACCCTCTTCCTCCACTGGAGAGTCAAAAAAGAACTCTAAGTCACTGCACACCATATGAGCGCTAGCTTTTCTGCTTAGGAGCTCTGTTATCTCAGCTGGGTCATACCCATTCTTGAGCCTCAGTTTCCTTATCTCTGAAATAGGGATAATAAAACTTCAGGGCATTCAAGCAATAAGGCACTTGCAAACTCTAAAGTGCAGTCCACCCGGGAGTTCCTGTCAGCGTTGCTATGGGGACAGGAACCCTTTGGGAGAACAGCCCATCCATCTGACAGGCAAAATTGCCACCTGTAGAAACAGACCAGAGATCAGTTCTTAGATGCGCCTCTTACACAATCTGGAGCTGGGTGCAGGACACCTATAATCCCAGCCCCCGCAGGCTGAGGTAAAGGAAGGAGTGTTTGAAGCCAGTGGCTACTTCGTGCTACTTTGTTAGACTTTGTCTCAAAAAGAACAAACCCACAAAACTAACCAGCCAGACAACCCAAACATGCCTTCTGATTTCCATCAAGGTATATACCTCAATTTTCTTGTCTGTAAAATGGAGCACATTAATATGGATCTTGTAGAGGGGAGAGAAAATGCAATATGAGAATTCCTGAAGAGCTTTGAGCCACTGTGTCTGATGTAGAACTCACATTGCCAGCTGCAAAACAGAGGGTCAAAAAGAATCACCTCTCTGCCTCCTGCATCCCAACCCTATCTATAGGGAAGTGGGTGGAGAGCGCCGTGCTCAGAGCCACAAAGTCCTGCCACTCCCCTTCCTCTGGCATCCTTGGCTCTTGCTGGGTACACTGTCTGTCTGTCTGTCTGTCTGTCTCTTTCTCTTCCTCTCTCTCCTTCCCTCCCTCCTCTCTGTCTCTCCCTCTCTCCTTCCTCTCTCTGTCTCTCTCCTCCTCTGTCTCTGTGTATGTTTCTCTCTCTCCCTCTGTCTCTCTGTCTGTCTCTCCCCTCCCTTCTCCTCTCTGTCTCTCTGTGTGTGTCTTTCTCTGTCTGTCTGTCTCTCCCTTCTCTCTCTCTCTCTCTCTCTCTCTCTCTCTCTCTCTCTCTCTCTCTCTCTCTCTCTCTCTCTCCAGGCAAGTTCTTCTTCACTGAGCAATCCCAGGGGGCCCCAAACCTCGGTTCCAGCCTGGCTCACAGGCTTTCCCCGCCTCCACATCCTTAATCCGCAGCCTTTGCGCCATTCCTTCCACCTGGAATGCTCTCGCCTCCCCGAGCGCCTTTGATGGGGAAGGGGGAAGGGGGGTGCTGGGGGGGGGAAGGATCTGGAATGATGCACCCCTACCTCCTCACTCTGCTCCCCCCTGCATCCCCAGCGGCATACCTGACCTCCCCCCTCCCAGCGTGGGGGAAGAGGCGCAGGGAGGAGGAGGTGGGAAGGGGGAATGAGAGAAGGGCCCTCCGTGGGGTTTTTCACCTGCTTGGAAGAGACAGACAGAAATGAAAGCTCTAGAAACTGCCTGCTGCTCTGCCTCGCTCGGAGGCCCCAGCTCGGCGGAGCCTCCCTGCCTTCCCACTAAGCCCATGTGCTGTGCCCTTCTTCTCCTCCTCCTCCTCCCGCAGGCAGGTGCTCCAGGCAGGGAACACGGGTGGGCGGCAGAGTTAGCGGGACCTGGGTTCAAACCCCGTTCCTGCCACTTACCCAGCAAGCAACCCCAGCGAACCGTTTGTCCTGCTTCTTTAGAAAAAGGGACAACAACCAACCCCTGGCTCTTTGGGCTTTGGTAAGAACTAAGGAAAATGGCAGACTAAAAGAAAAAAAGTCTGACATGACTATGACCAAAAGGCTTAAGGCAGAGATAATAGTGACAGCAGTTCACATGATGCTCATATGTGCCTGCACCACTCAGTGCCTTGTGGGGAGGGTGTCTGTCTGTCTGTCCTGACGCTGTTCCCTTGGTGAAAACATGTTACGTTTTTTCCTCCTGCCTTCAAAATCCTGTCTGCAGCTGAGATGTATAGCCCAGTGCCATAGTGTGGACAAAGCACTTAGCCCCAGCAAGACCTGAGTTTACTCCCCAGCACTACCCTCCTCCCCATACCCACACCCATCCTCCCCACCCCCATCCCAGGCCTCCACCAAAAAGAACCCAAATCCTGAACTTGACCTCTTTTACCAGTCTCTTCATTTAATAAGCATAGATTGCTGTCTGCTCCTGTAGAGGCTTCTGCAGGGCACCAGTGACCCCGGATCAATCTAACCAGCCTCTGTCTGAGAGTGCCTCTTAATGAGGAAGAAGCCAGTGGGCGCAGTAGCCTGTGCCTGTAATTCCTACACTTGGGGGAGGGGGAGGGATGAAGGCAGGAAGATCAAGAGTTCAAGGTCATCCTCCTCGATTACGTAGCAAAGCTTGAGACCATCCTGGGCTACCTGAAACCTGTATTAGAAGCAAAATGAGACAGCTCAATGGTTAAAAGTGCCTGCTGGCAAATCTGAGGGCCTGAGTTTGATCCCTAGGCTCAGCGTGGAAGAAGGAGAGAAAAGGAGAGAAGTGATTCCTGCAAGTCATCTCCTGATACACACACACACACACACACACACACACACACACACACTAGATAGGCAACATAGGCAACGTAGTGGAGAATGCATCCAATCCTAGCAGGTTCGAGACCAACTGAGGCCTCACGGTGGTCAGGGCTGAGGCAGGAGGATTGCAAATTCAAGGACAAGCCACAGAATGAGTTCACACTAACCTAGACAATTTAATAAAACCTTATCTTAAAATAAAAAGTAAAAAGGGTGTGTGTGGTGTGTGTGTGTGTGTGTGGGTGGAGGGGTGTCACTCGGTGGTAGAGTGTGCTTAGCCTACCTGAGTCCCCAAGAGCATGCACACACACATACAAACAAGCAGAGAGAGAGAGATACGAGAGAAGTAGCCTTTGATGGTTCTCTATGCGTTCCTTGGGTGATGGGAGAGCCCAAAGCAAGTTAAAGAGCATGCGGGCAGAGGAAGTCTCATCGGCAAGAGGGAAAATGGTTTCCTGGGGGAAAAGAAAGCCTCCATAGGAGCTGATGACTGGAGAGGCAGAGATGGAGGAGTGTGATGAGAATGCAGGGTATGCGTGGAAGGTTGCACTTTGCTTTTGTCTTGATTTACATATATTTATCATAAACGGGAGTGGCCTTCCTAGAGGGCGTGGTCATCAGGATTGGCAGCAGGCACCTTACCCACTTCTGTGCCGGATCCAAGGCCTGAGTTGGCCTGGGTTTTTTTTTTTGAGAAAGGAGTATTACTAGTGTAGCCCTGGCCGGCTATGTAGTGGAGGCTGACCTTGAACTCTCGACAATCCCAGCTCGGCGGCTTCCTGAATGCTGGAATTACATGCACGCACCACCTCCCTTATCGGCACGAAAGGCCGTTAACAGGGGTGTGCCGTTGCCAAATGGCCCTTCAGAAGTTTTCTCTGAATATTTGGGGAGGATCTATTTATAGTTTGCATTCATTCATTCATTCATTCATTCAAGACACAAGTAAGGCATGGAAGCAGACATGGGAACTCCACATAATTAAAGAGCCTTCAGCAAGAGCAAAGGATAGGGCATTGGCTGCCACCACTGCCAACGCTTGCTTCCGGTGAGCAAAGACTTAGAATTTGAAAGTAAATGGCTCTCACCAAAAAGGAGGAGGAAGGGGAGGAGGGGGGGAGGAGGAAAAGGGGGAGGAGGAGGAGGGGGAGGAGGAGGAGGGGGAGGAGGAGGAGAGGAAGCAGAGGCAGAAGCAGCCAAGTCCTGTACAAGGCAATAGCAATGATATGAACATATGGGTGATGGCCCTGGGGGAACTTGCAGTGATTCATAGAAAAACAAGTGACAACAGGAAGAGGAGGGATGGGCTAGGGTCGAACAATCCAGAGCCTGTAACCTCTGCTCTGGAGAAAATGGCCAAGTAGGCAGGGCCGTGAGATCTCCCACCAGCCCCCTCTGCAGCCCCCACATTTTCTCAGCCCTGGTGAGCCATGCAGGTTCCGAAAGACACACCAAACCCAGAAAGAAAAGGAGGTGAAGAGGACGCGGGCAGGCAGGCAGGCGGGCGGGGGACAGGTCTAGGCCTCTTGCTGGAGCAGAGCCTTCTTTCCAGGGCCTAGAGCCAACAGGCTGGCTGGGAAGGCAGAGGGTGCAGGCAAGGATTAAGGAGCCGGTTGATTTTCTACCCAAACCAGAGCTGCGTGTCTCTCTCTCTCTCTCTCTCTCTCTCTCTCTCTCTCTGAGGTTCCCCCCAGCCTCTCCCCTTTTTTTTTAAAGAAAAATGTTCCTGTACACGCACCCAGAGGCTTTTGCAGGAGGCAGCTTTTGGAGAGCTGGGAAAGCAAGCCAAGAAGCAAAAGGGAGGAAGAAGACCACGCCTCGCCTGGCAGATTCCTAATGGCCCAGGAGACTAGGGCTTTGCAGGGGGAGCTGCTGTGGGGGTGGGGCTGGCTCCAGTAGGAGGGGAGGGAAGGGCAGGCAGAAGGACAGCCACTTGCTGGCCAGTGACCTTGGGTGGGAATGCTGCTTGTTTCCCCCGCTGGTGTGGATGGAGGAGGAAGGCAGAGACAAGGCTGGCCGGCTGGGGTCACAGGAAGGCCCCTTCTCTCTGGAAACGTGATCTTGGGATATGGAGCCTGCCAACCTGCCCCCGACCCTGGGCCAGCAAGGATGAAAGGCTGCCTGTCTCCAGCTTCCAGACACCACCACCAACAGCAACCCCCACCAATCCCCCCCCCCAAAAAAAACAGGCCCAAGTGCCTCCAACTTGGAGAGCGACAAAGCTGCCGCAGCTAGCTAGAACCAGTTTTTGGGCTCCCCACCCCACTTATATCATCCCAACCTCCCTTCCTTCAGTTTGGTGGACCCAGAGAGGGCTGATGACCTGCATGAGGTCACACAGCAAGTTGAAGGAGCAGAGCCAAGACTCGCCACAAAGTCTGGACTCCAATTCCAGACTTCCTTGTCTTTCCCAGAAGTCCCGCTGCTGGGAGGCTTATCCTGGGGACTTGGGGGGTGGGGAGTGGGAATCTAGGGTCAGGAAGGACAGTTCAGAGCTGTGTCTGTTTGAAGTCACGGCACAACTTAATGTTGACTAAAGTACCCTGGTTTTGTTTTGTTTTGTTTTGTTTTGAAGACCAGAAGAAAATTGCAGGCCCCTCCTTAAGCCTGGACTTGCCCTGCTGCCAGGGGAAGGAATGTGGTCCTGGCCACCACAGCTACTCCTGGTCATCTGCAGTCTCAGCTCTTGCCTTTCTCATCCCAGCAGGCACTGGGACAAAGGCCCCTTTTCAGGCCTGTTCCTTCCACCCCCGAAGCCACCTCCTCACAGACAGACCTGCTCAGTCACTGCCCAATCTGGCCTTTAGTGTCCTTTCTGTAAAATGGGGCAGTGTGTCTCCCTAACTCACTTCTCTGCTCTGAGGTTTAAAGAGGCAAAGTGCCAGAAACCCTGATCCCGCAGTTCCCCCACCCCTACCCCACCCTACCTCCTCTCTGTCCCTCTAGCCTCCAAACCTATGCTTTCCCTAGCAGCTGAGCCCAGGCTAGCCTAGATCAGCTGAGTATCACTTTAGGAAGCCTGCCCTTCCCTCCAGTCCCTACCGGCTTCATTGGGATATTTATCACTGTTGTACTGAGATAGTTAAAGTGTGTCGTGGGGTGGGATCTGTCTCCTTCCCGAAAAGGAAACAACAGCTAACACCGAGTGTTCACTCCATTCTAGGCATATAGGTGTCATTATTGTTCCCATCTTACAGATGACAAAAAAAAAAAAAAGAACCCATCACTCGCCTCAAGTCGTAGTAACCTGAAGGTCGAGCCAGGACTCACTGCAAGTCAGCTGCAAAGCCAGACTTCCAATCCATACCCGGGGCTGTAGCAGTGTACCGCTAATGATGTCTCCCCAGCTCCCAGCCCAGCAGCCAGCAGCCACTCAGTGATCCATTAAGATGGCTGAATGCATACACAAATGGCCGAGGAATGCACACGAATGTCTGGAGAATAAAGCATCTTCTTGGGTGAGCCAGGCAGGTGGCGAATGAGGGTCCCCACTCTGGAATATTGCAAAGAACAATTACCAGATTCTTTCTGCAGTACGGAAGCCACCTGGGGTATCACCTTTGACTTCTCTTCCCCACCCCCACCCCCCACCCCCATTTCATCTGCCAGAGCCAAACGGTCCCCGCTGGAACCCCAGTGTTTGCTTGGTGTCTCCCCAGTGTATCCCTTCCTCTCCACCTCTTAATAAGCACAGGCTGGCCACATGTAGCAGAGGGAGGGTGACCTTGAACTTCTCTTCCTCCTCCCGACACTTCCAAAGTGCTGCAATTATGCTCCATCAGGCCCAGCTCTTTTTTTTCTAGAGGCATGTGTGTTTGGAGAGAGAGGGAGAGAGAGAGAGAGAGAGAGAGAGAGAGAGAGAGAGAGAGAGAGAGAGAGAGAGAAAAGAGAGAGAGATATGGAGGGGGTGAGTATGGGCTCATAAGGGTCTATACCAAGGGGTCAAGGCTTTACCTCTTAGCCCCAAGCACATTTACCAGAGAAAACATCTCACCAGCCTCAGGCACTGCTCTGTTCTCTTGGACTTTTGTACCAAGTTCCTCCCAGATTGTCTTTCTCTAAAGTGCACCTCTAAACTGGACATAGTGGCTCATGCCTTTTATCCCATCACTCCGGAGGCAGAGGCAGGAGGATCTCTGTAAGTTCCTGGTCTACCCAATGAGTTTCAGGACAGCCAGAGACACAGTGAAACCCTGTCTTGAGACACACACACACACACACACACACACACACACACACACACACACACACCAAAATAAAATAAATAAATAAAGTGCACTTCTGAAAATAGACAGCTCACCATGCCACTTCTTCTTCACCCACACCCCTTGAGTGGCTCCCCAGTGCTTCTGGGTAAAGCAGCCCTGCTGCCCACGACCTGGCCTCACCTCCTGCCCACTCCTCATGGCTCCACAGGACCTCTGCTCAAGCTCCTCCTATGAAGTACAAAGAAGGGAGCAGATGAAGATGTGACACAGGGTTCTAGCCCTGCCCCGCCCCTACCACCTGCCAGTTGTGGGAGTTTGAAACAGGTCGATTCCTCTCTTAGTTTCTCCACTTCTGGACTGGGGGTGAAATCAGAGCATTTCACAGAGGTGGTGTGAGACTTTAGCGACTGCTTGGTCCCCAGCCATCACGGTTTGTAATGCTCAGACTTCCTCTGCCACCAAGAATATTCTTTCTTTTAAAATTGCATGTGAGCCGGGCAGTGGTGGCCCACGCCTTTAATCCCAGCACTTGGGAGGCAGAGGCAGGCAGATTTCTGAGTTCGAGGCCAGCCTGGTCTACAGAGTGAATTCCAGGACAGCCAGGGCTACACAGGGAAACCCTGTCTCGAAAAACCAAAAATAAATAAATATAAAATAAAATTGCATGTGGGGCTGGAGAGATGGCTCAGTGGTTAAGAGCACTGGCTGCTATTCCAGAGGTCCTGAGTTCAAATCCCAGCAACCACATGGTGGCTCACAACCATCTGTAATGAGGGTCCGATGCTCTCTTCTGGTGTGTCTGAAGACAGCTACAGTGTACTCGTATACAAATACATACAAATAAATTAATCTTTTAAAAAAATGACATGCGATTTATTCGGTCTGTTTGGGTGGCATTGCCTCAGAGGCTGTGAGTGGAGGTCAGAGAACAGCCTGAGTAGTCAGTTCTTTGTCTCCACCATGTGGGTCTCATGTAGCCCAGGCTTTCCCTGAAACTGGGTCCATAACCTAGAGATGACCCTGAGTCTCTGAACCTTCTGCCTCCATCTCCCAAGTCCAGGGCATGAAGGTGAGCATGGTCATGTCCAGTTCATGTGTTGCTAGCGCCTGAAGCCAGGGCTATCCTAGGCAAGCGCTTTGCTCCTTGGAGTACATCCTCACCCTGTTGCTTTTTTCCCTTTTCTTTCTTCTTTTTCTTTCTCCTCTCCACCCCCTTTTGGTTTTTCAAGACAGAGTTTCTTTGTGTAGCCCTGTCTTTCCTGGAACTCCCTGTATAGACCAGGCTGGCCTTGAACTCACAGAGGCCCACCAGCATCTACCTCCCGAATGCTGCCATCACAGACACGCACTACTTCACTGAGTTCTGCCAGTGCCTTTCCTGAGTGCCTGGCAGGGGAGGGGATCCTGCAAGAACCTGGGGTGCCCGTTGTCCTCTCCATCTGGTGCAGGTTCTCTTGTGTGGGCGTGGGTGGAGGAAACTCCTGGCTCCTGCCGCTGCCAGGCTCTCTCTTCCCCTGAGAGGAAGATTGGGAAGAGGAGGGGGTGTCCAGGTGCTGAGCAAAGCCTGTGGAGCTGGAGCAGGAACTGTGACGTGGGTAGCGGCCTGGCAGGCTGCAGCTCCTCAAAGACCAGGGCGAGGCCCTGCAGGACATGCCTCATGGCCAGTCCCCACCTGCAGTGCCCCACCTCATGCTGGCACCTGGATTAAGTGACTTTTCAAGTTGTAAAACTGTGTCTTGATTGCAAAGGGGTAGAATCCAAGCCTGGCCCTGTCTCCGCTGAGCAAGGAGAAGGGGGCAGGGGGCGGGTTTTCCTTTCTTCCTTTGGGTTGTGTTGTAAAGTGGTGGGTTAGGCAACACCTTGTCTTCAGGAGCACAGCAGAGAAGGTAACTACAAGTCATAAAGCCTGTTCATTCCCCTGACTTAAACCCCTTTCTGATGACCCACTACCCTCAGGATGAAGTGTCAACTCCTATACAGCCGGCAACGCCCAAGGTGGTCTGCTCTTTGCTTCATCCGTTTTTTTTTTTTTGTTTGTTGTTGGATTTTTTGTTTGTTTCGAGACCAGGGTTTCACTATATAGCCCTGGCTGACCAACTTGCTAATGTAGACCAGGTGGCCTAGAACTCAGACACTTGTTGGGGTTGTTGTTGTTGTTGTTTTGAGATAGGGTTTCTGGCCCTGGCTGTCCTGGAACTCACTCTGTAGATCAGGCTGGTCTCGAACTCAGAGATCAGACAAACGGCCTCTGCCTCCTGAGTGCTGGGAGAGGAGCGCAGGCAACACCTGGCTGGTTTATTGTTTTGATGTAGGGTCTCCTGTAGGAGGACAAGGAGTTCAGGCCCATCCTGGGCTCCCAAGTGCTAGAATTTCAGGCATCTGATATTATTACCGGGTACTTGTTTTTTTTCTGAGACAGGATGCTGTTATGTAGCCCAGGCTAGGCTCAAACTCATGATCCTTCTGTCTTGGCCTCTGAGTGCTGAGATTATAATAGGTCTGGGCCTCGTGTCAGACTGTGGTTAGTGTGCTTGAAACCTACAAAAAGCTTTGAGTCTCACAGGTCACGAAAGTTCTCCAAATGTCTTCTTTTGCTTTCCTTCTCTCCTTCCCTCCTCCCTCCACCGCACCCCCCTTTACTTTCCTACCCTATCACCAAGCCCTTGGGTTTTGAGATGGAATCTTGTTACCTAGCCTGGGTTGGCCTCAACATTATAATCCTTCGGTCTTCCCCTCCTGCGAGCTGGGATCGCAGGCATGCGCCACCTTGCCTAACTCCATATGCTGTCGCGTAGCAGCTGTGTATCGCCCGTGTGTTTACACCCGTGAGTCACGGTGACTCGCCACCGGTGCAGTGTGAGGCAGGGGCTGAGACTCACTCCTGCTCGCTCTTCACACCTATTCATTTCTTACAAGTTTGGAAGGCACCCCTCCTCCTATAACAAGCCCCACCCCCCAGGATCAGGTCCTCAGTCCCCATAGTCCAAACACTTTTATCCTAGAATTGTTCGTCTCCCAGTTGTAACTGGACAGTTTTCAGTGTTTCACCTGCCTCCTGACCCCCATACCTCTGTAAGCTCAATTGCTCCGTTTCTATGCTTGTCTCGCTCTCGTTTTTCTTCCTTTCCTGTGTTGGAACTCAGAGCCTTGTACAAGCTAGGCAAGTGCTCTTATCACCTGAGCTGTACACCCTGCCCCCTATAACTGTTTTTGCAAAAATACTTTAAAATGATTTATTGTCGGTTTTTGGTCCCACCCTCACCCACCTTGGAGCTGAGGACAGAAACCAGGGCCTTGCGCTTGATAAGCCAATACTCTAGCACTGAACTAAATATCCAACCCCTGTTGGTGGTGGTGGTAGTATTGTTTTAATTTTGTTTTCCAGGACAGGGTTTCTCTGTGTAGCCCTGTCTTTCCTGGAACTCGCTCTGTACACCAGGCTGGCCTCGAACTCAGAGATCTGCCTGCTTCTGCCTCCCTAGTCCTGGAATTAAAGGCGTTCACCACCTCACCTTGCTTGATTTTATTTTTAATTTTTATTTATGTGTGTGTTCATTTATATAAGCGTATACCACATGTGTGGGTGCCTGTTGAGGCCAGAAGAGGGTGTCAGACGGAGCTACAGGCATTTGTGAGCCATCTAACATGGCGCTGGGAGCTAAATTTGGGTCCTCTGGAAGATCAGGAAGTGCTCTTAACCACTAAGAGTGGTCTCCAGGCCTCAGAAACACTTTTTAGGGAAAGATATGTACAGAAGAATGCACACATTAAATATACATCTTGATGAATTGTCACCCATGTAGCAGAAGCCAGACCAAGATACCTTTCCTTATTTCCTGTACCCAGAAGCCTCTTCCTGTCCCTTCGGCTTCGACTGTCTTTTTTTTTTTTTTTAACTTTGTTTTGTTTGTTTTTAGGTCAGGTCTCATATAGCCCAGGCTGGCCTGGAATTGACTGAAAGAAGTGAGAATGACCTTGAACTCCTGATCCTGCCTGTCTCTACCTTCTAAGAGCTGGGACTGACATGCTACGGCACCAGCCTGGATTTATGGGATGCTGGGGACTCAATCCAGGCATTCCTTCATGGTAGGCAAGCTCCTACCAAAGAGCGACGTTCCCACCGTATTCTAGTATTTTGCATTCTTGTATTCTCAGTTCTAGCCCAGATCCAGGAATTAGTAGATGTCCATGGGTTTGTCGAATAAATGAATGAATGAATGAATGAATGAGTTAGTGAAACTGTTAATGTTTGCGTGGTCTTGATCAAGTTATTTTTCTCTGACATTAAAAGAATTAAAAAGCAGGAAAATGTGCCAACCGAGGGAAGACTACAGAAGCTAAAGTCTGGTCTCTCCTTGAGGGTGTTTTGTTTGTTTGTTCTTGGTTTTTAGTTCTTTGGAGACAGGGTTTCTCTGTGTAGTCCTGGCTGTTCTAGAACTTACTCTGTAGACCAGGCTGGCCTTGAATGCAGAGATCCACCTGCCTCTGCCTCTCGAGTGCTGGAAACGAATGAGCTACCACATCTAGCAAGGACTGGGGGCTTTAAGGAGTCTTCCTACCCCCAGTTTAGGGTTGGTTGGAAAAAAAAACACACAGGGAGGGTGATAAGTCTGAAAGTTTGGGGTTAACAGGTCCGGATCTGTCCTTGAGCTTGTCAGACTGGCAAGAAGAGGGGTCTCCTACTGTGTGGAGAAAAAGCCCACTAGACCTGTCTGAGGTCAAGAGGGTGAGGAAGACAGCCATCTTGGAAATTCACCTACTCATGCCCCTCCTTCTCCCAGTCCGTCTGCCTATCAGAGATTCCATCTAACTCCTGGTCCCTCAAAACTTAATTCATCAAAGAAGGCCACATGGAATCCAATGTTCCTTAGTTGTAGTCCCAGCTTGGTGTGATCCCCCCCAAGGAGGTCTCTTCTGCTTTCTGGGGCTCAGTTTGTAGAAGAAGGGAAGTTGGACTAATGATCTCCTTAGGGCTTTTCCAGATGTGGCCTCTGGAGCAAGACTAACCCCTGGGGTTCGGGCAGTACACTACTGGGAGTTATTCTGGTTTCCTGCTTGAAAATGAGGCCCTGAGGGGTTTGGAAACTTGATCTGTGTACAGGGTCAGAACCTGGGCCTGAGAGTCAGGAGACTGAGGTTTGAGTCCTGGGTTGGTGTCTGGATGATCTTAGCTCCGTGGCTTTCTTTCCCAGGCCTCTTAGACACAGAAGAGTCGGTGGGAGAAAGGTTGAACCGGCTCCAGGCCTCTAAGCATTAAGATTTGGTTCCTGGGGAAGGGCAGTTTTCTGGCTCTGGGTTCAACTCTGCCAGGCACTGGGAGTGGAGGGAGAAAAAGACATGGTATGATCCGCCTAGGGGGAGGGAACTCGAAGTCTGGCCAGGGACCCAGTGTTCAGCCAGGAACCAAATGGAAACTGGATTGATGATCCAAGTGACTCTCAATGTGGGGGGGCTGGAGGGGGGGATGCACTGGGGAACTCTGAGTGGGGTATAGGAGACCCCAGGGGAGCTCGTGGAAGAGACAGAAATGGCTTCCTGGGGGAGAAGATTTTTGAAATTGGCAGTGCAGTCTGCCCAGTGCTGCTTCCCAGAGATGGGAGGAGGCAGGAAGAAGGAAATTGGGTCCAGGTGACCACAGAGCAGCAGCTTGGCCTGGTGTAGGAGAGATGGGGCCCGCCTGTGCGAGTTTGGACCGCAGCCACAGTTGGGCCACGGAGGGAATGGGGGCGGGCCTGGCCTCAGCTCTGTGAAAGTACCATCTTCTCAGGCCACAGATACAGTTACAAACAGGAGGGACGTCTCCCTAAACAGCCCTGGGGCCCTGCCTGGCTGTCCTATGACTGTAGGACAGAGGTGAAGAGCAGGCTTACTTAAGCTCTGGTCCCTAGTCCCTTCTTTGTTTGTTTTTTTTTTTTTTTGGTTTTTTTTTTTTTTTGGTTTTTCGAGACAGGGTTTCTCTGTATAGCCTTGGCTGTCCTGGAACTCACTTTGTAGACCAGGCTGGCCTTGAACTCAGAAATCCGCCTGCCTCTGCCTCCCAAGTGCTGGGATTAAAGGCGTGCGCCACCACCGCCCGGCTCCCTAGTCCCTTCTTAGCTCTGAGATAGCTTCAGTTTGGAGGCCTGACTCTGGTATTCCAAACACAGGTCACGAAGAAAAGCACGTCTGTGCCTCGTTTCTCAGGCAGAGGACTGAGGCCAGGGGCTGCTAGCCAGATTAGGGGACATCTAACCAAGACAATTGTAATGGGCACCAAGCCTAGAGTCAAAAGCCAGGGTTTGACCCTGTTCCGAATAAGCCGTGCAACCTCAGGCAAGTCTCTCAACTTTGCTGTGCCTCTATTTCCCCGCCTGAAAAGTAGGCCAATACTACTACTTCCTGAGCGTTGTGGTGAGAGTTAAATTAGGAACTAGCTGTGCGACTCTGGGATATGTAGAAACACTGCCAGCTCAGAGGCAGCCGAGTAAACAGAAGACTTGAACGTCACTGTCGCTCTAGCCTGAGCACAGGTTGCTTTATCTCTAAAACGGAGCTGGTAGTTCCTGCCTTCTCAAGCACTTGTTACTCAGAAGGACACACTGTTCCTTACAAGAGCGTGCTGGAGGCCCTTCTTCTCCTACACCCCCTCTCCCTGCTCCACTGATTCCCTCAGCACCCCCTCCTGGTGAACAGCTGCCTCTGGCCACCCCTCGGGCCCAGGAATCTAGCTGGCAGTGTGGTTTGGACTAGGGAAGGGCACGCCCACGCCCTGTCAGCTGGCTCAAGGACTCAAGGATCCTTGGAATCCAGAGCTGTTTTAGAAGAGAGTGGGGTGGGCTCCTGCTGAGCCTCTCTGATTTCTTAGTCCGTGAGGGAATGACCAGTGGAGGCGGCAGGGAGGGAGCTTTTCAAGTACCGAGGCCCCCCGTGTCCCTGACTGCCGGGACTTAAGGGGCCGTACTAATTAAGAATAAATGAGGACTGGAGAGAAGGCTCAGGAGTTAGAGCACTGACTGATTCCAGAGGACCCAGGTACAATTCCCAACACCCACGTGATGGTTCAGGAGCATCTGTAACTCCAGTTCCAGGGGATCTGACCCCCTCTTCTGCATTTGCGGCACCAGGCGCGTAGCGGTACACGGACACGGGGAGGCAAAAGCACCTGTATACACACACAAACGAATAAACCTAAAATAATTGTGTTCAAAAAATATATATAAATGGCTCTCTCTTTTTCTGTTTCTCTCTCTCTCTCTCTCTTCTTTCTCTCTTCCCCTTCCCTTCTCCCTTCCAATGGCCACCCCCCTGGCTTCAGTCCTTGGAGTCAGTAAATTCCCCAGGAGCAGTTTCACAATAAGCTTGCATTTAATAAATAAATAAAGGACAAGGCTGGGAAGATGGCTTGGCAGCGGAGAGCCTACATCTCTCCTACAGAGGACCTGAGTTCAGTTCCTGGCACCCAGGTCAGATGGCTCACAACCTTCCTATAAAACACACTCTCTTGGCCTTCGTGGGTGCCTGCATTCAAATGTGCATATGCCCACATACAGACACACAATTTTAAAAAGGAAATACGCATGAGGTCTCACACATTTAATCATGCACTCAGGAGGCAGAGGCAGGCAGTCTCTGTGAGTTCTGGGTCAACATGGTCTACATAGTGGGAACCTCTTCTCTCAGAACAAATAAGCAGAATGGTGGTGGTGCATGCCTTAAATCCCAGCACTCAGGAGGCAGAGGCTGGTGGATTTCTGAGTTCGAGGCCAGCCTGACCTACAGAATGAGTTCCAGGACAGCCAGGGCTACATAGAGAGATCCTGTCTTGAAAAACCAAATAAATAAATAAATAAATAAAAAACAATAAATAAATAAAACAATTAATATGTTTTAAAGAACAGACAAAGCTCAGCGTAGCACACAGACACTTGGCACACATTAAGAATGGCCACATTATTTACCTATTCGGCGGCTCCGGAGGGCAGATAATCTACAGCTCATTTTGAAGGTGAGGAACTAGAGCCTCAGAGAGGCGAAGCTACGTACTCAGAGTCACACAGCTATATCTAAGGGCAGATGAACCTGTCTGATCCCAAAGGAGCTCCCAGACAAAAGATGGAAATGCCCATAGACGTTTGTGGGGGAGGGGCAGGAGCCAGGTACGGGGCTGGACATGTGGCCAATCCCAGGATGATGACTGGATGCACTCAGGGTGCATTGTGGAGGGTGTTTACTTACCCTTAGGAGCCTGTCCGTGAACCCCTCTCCCAACCCTGTATAGCATGCTCCCTGAAGTTCGGTGTACATGTGCACACCAGCCCCTGGGTGCAGCCATGTCCTAGGCTCTCAGAGCCTGAATGCATTGTGAGACTTGAATGTGCTCTCCCAGGTGCTGCTAGTTGGGTGGAAGATGAGGGAAAACTTCACCACAGGTCTTAGTGGCAACAGCCAATCAGGGTTCAAGTCCCAGCTCTGCTACTTAGTACCGGTTGGAACCAGCACAGTCACTTCTGAGCCTCAGTTTCCTCTGAATGAAATAGGGATGATGCTAGGACGCTCACGAACTGAGGGGGCGCTGTTTTACTTCTGAGTGTGTGTGTGGTATATGCCCACCGAGGACAGAAGAGAGTGTCAGATCCCACGGAACTGGCGTTTGAGGCCACTGTGAGCTGCCATGTGGGTGCTTGGAACTGAACCCACGTCCTCTGGAAGAACAGTCAGTGTTCTTAACTGCTGAGCTGCTTTCCAGCCCCACAAGCAGAGTTGGAAGAATTAAAGAAGATCATTGGGTAGGGGGACTGAAGAGATGGCTCAGTGGTTACACGTGGGGTTCTCTTCCACAGGACCAGGGTTCAAGTCCCAGCACCCTGTCTGGAACTCCACTTCCAGGGGATCTGAGACCTTCACATAGGTATACATGGAGGTAAGCACCAATGAACACAAAATAAAAATAAATTAAAAAAAATTTTTTTTTTAAGATCATGACTGGGCAACTGACTGCTCTTCCAGAGGCCCTGAGTCCAATTCCCAGCAACCACATGGTGGCTCACAACCACCTGTAATGGGATCTGATGACTTCTTTTCTTGTGTCTGAAGACAGCGACAGTGTACTCATATATGTAAAATAAATAAATCTAAAAAAAAGAAAAAAAGAAAAAGAAAATAGAAAAGAAAAGAGGAAAAGATCATGACCAGGAAAGTGCACGTAAAGCCACTGCCGAGGACCAGCTATCCTCTATTCAGACATAACTGCAATGTGTTGTAGTGGGGCAGAAAGGAGAAACTTACTGGAGTTAGAGAAACAGGATCAGGAAGGCTTCCTGGGGGAGGGGGCATTCATGCTGGGCCTTTAAGGATAAAGTGGAGGAGGGCATTCTGGGAGGAATGTACAACCTAGCCTAAGGCTCAGAGACAAAGAAAATGACCTGTTAGGGTGTGGCAGACTGAAGCTGGCTGGGAGGAGCAAGCGGAAAGTCAGTGGGCTGGAAGGGCCTTTGGAGTGTTTCAAGGGCCGCGTTACCAAGCTGGGACTCTGAAGGATTGTGGGTGCAGAGTAGAATTCTGCCATTTTTAGAAAGCCAATGCTAACTGTGGCGCAGAGAGTGAACCGGAAGGGAGAGGCTGGAGGGCATGCTGGGGAGGAGATCTGAGCATTCTCCCGGTGGGAGGCCCCCCGCCCCCCCCCACACACACACTCACACATACACACACACACACACACTCACATCACCAACCTCTGGTTCAGCTCTGACCTCTCCTACTTCCTGCCTTCCCAAGTGTGGACTTGTTCCTCTGCCTGGAGCACCATCCCCCTCCTCAAGCTTGGCTATCTCACTGTCCCTCAGGTCCCCGCTGAGCAGCCTCCTGGAATGACGCTAGACACCCCCACTAGGTTAGCCGCTCCCCGCCCCCCCCCACCTCCACCCCCGCACTTACAGACTTGTCAGCCTTTCTGACTGGACTCTGGCCTATGCACCCGCCTTTTGTTGTATCCACAAAACCGGCTGTGGCTCAGTGCCTGGCACTCAGGGTACTTGATCTATGATTCAAGAAATGCGTGGTTGAGCCTGTTGGGCACAGGTGTGGTATCGATAGGGAGAACCTGTGCGGAGGTCTGCAGAGGCTGCAGAGGAGAGGCTAGTGCAGGCGCAGGGGAGAAGGGCGAGTGGATGATAACTCAGCTTTGGTTGCTTTCCCTCCTCACTTGGATAAGCCCTGGCTTTAAGCGAGATAGCAAGCAGGAAGGAGGGG
The DNA here is from genome assembly GCA_036184795.1 of Tokudaia tokunoshimensis. NCBI lineage: Eukaryota > Metazoa > Chordata > Mammalia > Rodentia > Muridae > Tokudaia > Tokudaia tokunoshimensis. The sequence continues at coordinate 116,347,021 of BTHU01000005.1, read as the reverse complement.
TTGGCAAGAGGGAGAGGAAGCTGAGGAGGCCGGAAGGGCCTGGCACACACTCTCTTGAATGTTCCTGTCTGCCCGCTGGTGGGACCATATTAGGATCTGTCATTCAAAACGTCCTCTGCATTATGGGAGTGGTCAGTTGGTAGCATGATTCCCTAGCATGCTTGAAGCCCTGGGTTTGATCCCCAGCACCACATGAGCCACGTGTGGTGGTGTACACCTATAACTCCAGCACTGAGGAGATGGAGGTAGGAGGATCAGCAATTCAAGGCTAGTCTCAGCTACATATATAATTAAAGCCAAATGGGATCCATAACACTAGTGGTAAGTGCCATTCTGTGTTCTTCTGGAGAACTTTAGTTCGGTTCCCATATCATCTCACAAGGGAATCTAACTTCAGCTCCAGGGCATCCTCTGACACCAGTTCCTGGTCTCCTTGGGCACCTGCACATGTGTGACATACATTCACGCACACACACACACACACACACACACACACACACACACGCACATTAGTAAATCTAAAACAACAACTAACTTGCCAAGCCAGACATGGTAGCACAGGCCTTTAATCCCAGCACTGAGGAGGCAGAGGCAGGTGGATCACATACCTTTAAGTTCCAGTATCTAGTATCTGGGAGGCAGAGGTAAGGCAGATGTTTATTTGAGGCAATCCTGGTCTACATAGGCAGCACCAGGTTTGCCGGAATACATAATGAGAACATGTCTAAATAAATAAACAATAGAGGGGGTGGGCTGGAGAGATGGCTCAGCCGTTAAAAGAACTGACTGCTCTTCCAAAAGTCCTGAGTTCAAATCCCAGCAACCACATGGTGGCTCACAACCATCTGTAATGAGATCTGATGCCCTCTTCTGGTGTGTCTGAAGACAGCTACAGTGTACTTATTTATAATAATAAATAAATCAGCCGGGCAGTGGTGGCGCATGCCTTTAATTCCAGCATTTGGGAGGCAGAGGCAGGTGGATTTCTCAGTGAGTTCCAAGACAGCCAGGGCTATACAGAGAAACCCTGTCTCTAAAAACCTAAATAAATAAATAAATAAAATAAACAACAGGGGCTGGAGAGATGGCTCAGCAGGTAGGAGCACTGACTGCTCTTGTGATAGACCCAGTTCAGTTCCCAGTATTCATTTCGGGCAGCTCTCAAATCCCTCAACTCCAGCTCTAAGGGATCTGATGCCCTCCTCCGGCATCTGTGGCCGTACAAACTCACACAGGCACAGGCACATATATACAGATAAATAATTTAAAAGTGGGATGTAGGGAGATGGTTCAGTTGACAAGATGCTTGCCACACAAGGACAAAATGAGTCTATCATCTCGAGAGAAATGAAGATGGGAGGCACCCCGGGGACTTGAACCTGTGAACTCCAGGTTCAGTGAGCAATCAACTCCATGCCGAAAATATAAGGTGGTGTTAGCTTCAGCAGCACACTAAAACTGGAGTGATAAGGAGAAGATTAGTGTGGCCCCTGGACAAGGATGACATTCAAATTCTCTTAAAGCATTCTGAAGTGGGGAGGCAACATGAGGGGAGGGAGGGTGATTGACAGACACTTGAAGAGTAACCTCCGACCTCCACACATGTAGATGCATACCTGCATCCACATAAGCACACGCCTGCATCCACATAAGCACATGCCTGTATCCAAAATTGCCTCCTTAACATTGATCTCCCAAAACAGCCTGACTCCCTGTTCTTTTGTTTTCTTACAAGGAAGATCTCACGATATTACCCAGACTGGTCTTGAATTCTTCATCCTCCTGCCCCAGCTTCCCAAGAACTGAGGAGATGATCAGCCTGTGACGCACATTGCCCGAAGCTCTCGACTTATAGTTATTTAACATATCCTCCTCCCAAGATTGGCAGGTTGCCTTCCTCCACAAAAGAAGCAGAGAACTCGCTGGCCACCTTGACCTTGTCCATCAGGCAGGCTCCTTGACCCACAGTAGGACGCTCAGAGGCCATTTGTGGAAGACTTAAGTCTCAGTCAGTGGATTGCTTGCCTACCACGCACAAAGCCCATAGTTCAGTGCCCAGCACCATGGCAACTGGGCATGCCTGTGTTCTTGTTTAGTCTAGGGCCTTTAGTCTAAAGTGCCGAGCCTCTAGGCAGGAGGCTCTTCTCAGGATCACCCCCAGCTGCATTTCCAGTTCAAGGACAGTGTGGGATACTCTGGGATATGTGAGCTTCCCCCCCCCTTTTTTTTTCTTTTTAAAAAAAGAGAGAAAAAAGACAAGAGGAAAGAAAAGGCAATGAACTCGGCCTCCAGGGTGTCAGGAGTCATGGAATGCTCGCAAGGAAGGCAGTGTCAGGATTCAGCTCGTGTCTTCAAAAACTCACCCTGGTGGCTGTGTGTGTAAGATGGATTATGGATTGAGGAGGGAAGGCAGGCGACAAGAGGAGGGGGGACTGAGGAGCCACTGGGGGAGACAAAGACACAGCACCTGAGGCTGAGCCTGAATGCCCCCTGCCTGTGAGGCTCTGAACCCCTTCCCAATCCGCCCCTCCACCCTCCAGGCCTCTTGTCTTGAGCAGCGGTGGGAAGGACCGGGCTGGCAAAACTGACACTCACTAATCACGGCCCTCACCCCAGAGCTGCACTGACTGTCTGGTCTCCATGGAGACACGGCAACCTCCGGCCACTTGTTAATGGCAACTCAACAAGGCTGTAGCAACGAGGCCGGGCCTGACCAGTGTGCCCAGCTCTGCACCATTCATCCCAGTTTGGGCCTCTGCAGAAGACCCCAGGGGTGCCGGAGTTGGGGCACAGGAAGGAGGACTGGTTGGCTGCACCCCTCTGCAGCCCCGCCTCCTTTGGCACTGCCAAGCAGCGAGAGCAGAGGCAGTCTTTGCCCTGACTGACTCCTCCGCAGGGCTGCTGGGAAGCTGCGCTCATGCAGGTCACCCAGGCAAGGCCAAAGGGCTGGCGGGGGATGGCGAGGAGTCCGGAGGGGACCTGCCTGCATCCCACACACAGCAGAACGGAGGGGGGTGAGCTTCTCCTGCACCAACAACCCTCTGCTCTGCTAGCCCGAGGCAGGGGCCCAATTGGGAACCATCTGTCCAGAACCTCTTCCCAGAGCACTGTCGCTCCATCGGAAATGCCACCATTAGCAATTCGTTCCATCAGGAGGCAGCATGGCTTAGCACACAAAACACTGGCTTTGCAGTCAGGCCAGCCTGGGTATAAAAACTTGGCTCTATCCTTACCATTGAGCATTGATTTCTCCATCTGTAGGATGGGGACGATAATTGCGCATGTGTGTATGTGCGCAGGAGGAAGTGCTACGGAGACCGATCTTAATACCTGTGCTTTCCATTTGAGAAGCCATTTCTTTCTTCCTTTTTGTCCCCCCCACCCCTCCGGAAGCCATTTCTTTTTGCTTCTTCTCTTCTTCCCTCCTTTTCTTCCCTTTTTTTTTTTTTTTTGGTTTTTTCGAGACAGGGTTTCTCTGTGTAGCCCTGGCTGTCCTGGAACTCACTTTGTAGACCAGGCTGGCCTCGAACTCAGAAATCCACCTGCCTCTGCCTCCCAAGTGCTGGGATTAAAGGCATGCGCCACCACCGCCTGGCTTCCTTCCTTTTTAAAACAAACAAACAAACAAACAAAAAGGTTTATGGGCAAAGTACTGGCAGCCCACGCCTTTAATCTCAGCAATCTGGAGGCAGAAGCAAGTGAATCTCTGAGAGTTCGACAACAGCCTGGTCTACAGAAAATAGCCAGGGCTACACAGAGACACTCTGTCTGGGTGCGCGGGGGTACGTATCAAAAACAAATGCACAAACAAACGATGTTTTTGAGACAGGGTGTGTTACCCAAGCTGATCTAGAGCTAGCTTCATAGCTAAGAATGACCTTGAACTCTTTTCCTTCGAGTCCCGAGGGCTGGGGTTGCAGGCTTGTGCTACTGCGCCTGGCAACTCCAGGCCTTTCTTTGCCACCGCGGGCCATCTGGGTCCTCTTCCATGCTTCCCAGGATGATCCCACAGATGTTCCACCCTCCTGTAACTGTCCCACATTTGTGGTCCCCATAGACTGGGTTGGGTAGAGTGAGCATCAGGACAAAACAGATGAAATAAACAGGGCGCTGGGGAGGTTCTCTCTGCCTTTTTTCCCCCTCCTCCTCTTCCTCCTCCTCCTTCCTCTTTCCTGTTAAGCCCTCCACTCATGGAGATGGAGGCCTCTTTTCTCCCTCCCTTCCCACTGCTGTCCATCTGTCAATTCATCCTTCCCACAAACAAGGGCTGAGCCCCTCCTTTATCCCCGGGTCTTCAGAGATGCAGATACTACCTCAGCCTGCAGATAATCCAGGAGCCAGGCTCCCAGATATCAGGCACCCCACACTTGGCTGGGGGCCTAGACACAGTCACCTCCCTACACCGTGTTTTTCCTTGCTCATTCCCTAGGCAATGCTGCCAGCTGATAGGGTCCTGGGCACTCATCTATGGCAGCTATGGGGATGAAAAACTCGGAGGCCTGGGGCAGCTCAGGATCCCACAGCAGCTCTACTTTGAAGCTGACAGTGTGGTCCTGCTTAGGAGGTGGCTTTCGGCCCTCTGGGTCCTGCTGACAGCTGTGTTCTTGGTAGCAGCTGGAATGTCGGTAGGGTCCTGTCTGGCCTTTGACCCTGACTCCCCAGGGCAGAACCAGGTGGCCCTGGTGGGGAATGTGGAGAGCTCTGAGTGCGTGGTGAGGGCGTGGGATCGCTGGGAGAAGATAAGGGAGGGAGAGCTGAGTCTGAAGATCAGGAGTTCGGATCCTATCTCAGCTCTGCTCTGCACTCGCTGGCTAAGCCTGCCTTTTCTCTTCTCTTCTCTTCTCTTCTCTTCTCTTCTCTTCTCTTCTTTCTTTCTTTCAACATTTAAAAAAAAAGATTTATTTTATGTGTATATGTTTTCCTACATGTATGTCTGTGTACCATATGCAAGTCTCGTGGCCACAGAGGCTATAGGAGAGAACATGGGCTCCAGGGACCTGGAGTGAAAGATGTGAGCTGCCCCATCAGTCCTAGGAACTGAATCCCAGTTCTAAAAAAAAAAAAACAAAAAAAAAAACAACAGAAGGTACTCTTAACCTCTGAGCCAGCATCTCTAGCATCTCCCTTTTCTTCTTATTTAACAAAGGTGGGCCTTGAACTTGTTGCAATCCTCCTGCCTCGGCTTCCTAAATCCTGATTACAGGCATGAGTCAACACGCCTGGCTTAGATCTGTTTTCTTCTTCCTCTTCTTCTTCTTCTTCTTCTTCTTCTTCTTCTTCTTCTTCTCCTCCTCCTCCTCCTCCTCCTCCTCTTCCTCCTCCTCCTCTTCCTCCTCCTTCTCCTTCTTTTGGTGGTGGGGGTGGGGGTTTCAAGACAGAGTTTCTCTATATAGCCCTGACTGTCCTGGAACTCACTCTGTAAATCAGGCTGGCCTCGAACTCAGAAAATCCACCTGCCTCTGCATCCTAAGTGCTGGGATTAAAGGCGTGCGCCACCATTGTCCGGCATCTGTTTTCTTTTTAATGAAATGCCATTACCAATACAGAATGAAAAAGATTTGTCAATGGGAGCAGCTGTACAAAGGTGAGAACTATTTATTTGGGGGCTGAAAGAGCTGGAGTCCACAGAGTGAGCCTATGGTGTCTCTCCTGCTGCCTGTATTGAACTGTAGACAAAGACTTGTTCAGTCCAGACTGTTCATTTGCTAAAGAAGGAAACGAGACCAGAGATGGGGAACAAGTTGCTCAAGGTCACACAGCCATTATGGGTCCAATGTGGGCCCGGAGCCCAAGCTGTACACAAGGTCCCCTGCCCAGCTGCATTGCTTGCTCATTCAGCCCCTCAGCGAGTGGGCGCAGAATGGGCCCAGCTTCCTTCCTGCCGCCCTGCCCGCCGTCTGCCACGTTGGCAGCCGCCTGAAGCCTTCTCGCCCCTGCTGCCGCCGCCGCCGCCGCCGCCGCCGCCGCCGCTGCTGCTGATGCGGCATCGGCGGCCGAGACCAACCAGCCGCGAGTTTGCCCAGAGCAGCCAGGGCTGCCTGAGCCTGAGCTGGGGCAGGGTTAGCTGATTCTGCCAGATGGGAGGGAGAGAGGCAGCCAGTGGAGGGAGGGAACAAGAGCTGAGCTCTTCTCTACTCTCACCAGCCTAGGGAGGGAGGTAGAAGGCCGCAGTTGGGGGCTAGGAGACTGCAGTATGTGACCATGAGGTTCAGACATCTGGGTCGGTTCCCCTAGGAGCATGTAAATGTGTGTATGTGCGCGAGCGCGCGCGCGCGCACACACACACACGCACGCACAGACACGCACGCACACACACGCACGCACAGACACACACGCACACACACACACACACACGCACACACGCACGCACAGACACGCACGCACCGACACAGACACAAAACCCTGAAGAAGTGTATTGGTGATGAATCAATTTCCTTCAAGTGTGCAAATTCTCCTCCACCCACTTCTTGTTCTGTCCTCCCCTTCCTCCTCCTCTGCCCTCTCTTCCTCCTCCTCCTTTTCCTCTTCCTCTTCCTCCTTCTTCCCCTTCTTCTTCCTCCTTCCCTTCTCCTTCTTCTTTTTCCTCTTCTTTTGTTTTTTCAAGACAGGGTTTCTCTGTGTACTCAGAGATCCGCCTGCCTCTGCCTCCTGAGTGCTGGGATTAAAGGCGTGCGCCATCACTACCAAGCTCAAGTATGCAAGTTCTGCTGTGTGTGCATTTGTGCAGCTCAGAGAGCTACTGTGTGTTAGACTAAGCATGAGAGAAAGTTGTGCCTGTCCTCAGTTTGAATCCTGGCTATGTACACAGAAACACTGTGTCTCACAGTGTATACCATATCACTGACAAGGAATCCAGGTATATACAAAGGGGTCAGTACATATGCCTGATGATGTGTGTGCCACGTCAGGGTGTGTCAGGCATGCCTATGAACTTGTTATGGTTACAGGGGAATAATGAAATAATTGTCAATAAGGCATAGCAGGGATGTCTGCTTTAAGAGATGCTGTGTGGTTTGGTAATCTGTGTCTGGGGAAATACTGGGTAGCTGTGTGGGCTGGACCAAATGTCCAGGGGTAGGCATGCAGCATCTCTGTGGCTATTGATGGCGGCACAGGGGAACAGCATGTGTCTGTACATATTTGGGCATGCTGTATGAGAGATTAGGGGACAGGGCGGCAGTGATGGCCGTGGTGGGGATGATTGGTGGTGACACTGTGCGGGGCAACACTGCTTGGGGCTTGCACTTGTTTCTCTGTATGGCAGAGCCTGTGTGTGCCTGTATGTGTGAGTCTGTACGTGCTGTGTGATGGAAATCACGTGGGGCTGTGGTGAGCTAAGCTTAGAGGGGGGGCGGGGGGGTGAGTCCATGCCTGGGTTTGTATTTGTCTGTGCGCCCGAGGTCAGATGAGCTCCTACGTCCTGTGTGCACAGGTGGTCGCTGTGTCCAACCGTGCCTTTGTGTGGTTCAGTTTGCCTGAATGTGCACAGGAGGGGGACAGGATGGGAGGACTGGAGTGTGTGCCTGTGTGGGCCCCTTTAACGTGGCAAGTCTAAGAAATGTCGGCCTTCTTGGCAGCAGATCTGGGCTTGGTTCCACTGGGGGTGTCTGCAGAGAGGGGCTTAGAAGGGACGTGCTTGAGCGAGAGAGACAGGAAGGGAGGGGGGGCAGCCCAGCTTGGGGTTTCCAGGAGGGAAAGCCAGACATTGGAACTTGTCAACGCTACCTCCTTCCCAGCCCCCACCTCCTTGCTGCTGCCTCCCCTCCTGGCGCCTGAAGGCTGTTGGCAGAGGGACAGACAGACAGACAGTGCACACATAGACTGGCTCCATGGCACAGAGCCCAAGCCCGAGCCCCTAAACACACAAGCCTGGATACAGAGGTCCAGAGAGGGCAGAGGAAGTGGCCAAGTCTTGGAAGAGTATCATGTTTATGTGTGGGGAGGGACAGGGCTTGCTGTTGGCCTCTGGTGCTTCAACCTAACCCAGCAGGCCTTGGGGGTGGGGGCTGCTAGGGGAAGCCTCTGGGGAGGGGGCTTTTATGGCTCAAGCCAGGCTCTCAGCCCTGCTCCCTGCTTATACAACTGCCGCAGTGTCTGAGAACGCCATAGCCTCAGGAATCACTCTCTGGCACTGTCTGTTTTACTGAGGCAGAAGAGGCCTAGGGAAGGTCAGCGGCTGATCCCAGGGTCATAGGACGGGACCAGGCCTGGAACCTAGGGCTCCTCCTTGCAAGGGGCTGTGAGCGCGGTCCAAGAGCTAGAGAGCTTTCAGGTTATAACAAAGCCTTTGTTGTTACTGTTGTCCTGAGTGATGCATCCATCTGCTGATCATACAAAGGCTGTCATACCTTCTAAAGGAGAGCCTGGTTCTGTACCAAAGGCTTCTGGAGAGAGAGGCTGGGATAGGGAAGATGGAGGAATTCAAGAAGAGAGGAAGGGGGGTGGAACAGAGAACAGAGAAGGAGCAGGAGATTGACCTGAGCCGCAGGGCCCTCCCACGCCACCATTAGCCAACAGATCACACTGTGTTTTGAGAGCCTCCTGTTTTTCAGTTGTGTGTGTGTGTGTGAGGGTCTCTTGTCTTTGAGCCCAACCCCTAAGTCCTAAGGGCAGAAGGGTTAGCATCTTAGCATTCCAGGTCTACACCGTCCGTGTTGCTGACCACGCTTGCCATGAGAAAGGGGAGGGGCTGTGGTGGGCAGCGCAGGTGTGAACTTGGGTGTGTGCTGATCAGGGTACTGGCTTCCTGGAACCTGGTTGTGAGTAGGTGTCTGTGAGATTGTGAGTTTATAAGGACTCTGTGTGCATGCATGAGCACGTGACTATCAGGACTTCATAGGAGGGAGGAAGACTTTGGGAGTGTTTGCGGCAGGCAGGGAATGTATGCGTGCGAATCTGCCTGCTGTGTGTCCTGTGCGTCAACAGACAATTTAGAAAGTCATCTACAAAAGGGTGGGCGTGGCTGGGGCTGCGTGACTCCTGAATCACAAGAGTACACGTGAAGCGTGCAGTTATGTATGTGTATGGGGGTATACATGAGTCTGAGGTACACATGTGTTGTCTATGTGAGTCATTACATTTCTTTTTCAAGTATGTGATTTATTACCGAGTGTTTTGGGCGTGGCTGTGATGCTGCATACCTTATGGAGGTCAGAGGATAACTTTGGGAGTTGGTTGTCTCCTTCCCAGGGATGCAATGATCCAACTCAAGTACTCAGCCTTTCTCAGAAGTGCTTTCCCCCACTAGCCATCTCACCAGCCCCCCTAGAATTCCTGACTATGGGTTATGGATGTAGATCACGCAGGTTTGTGGGATACTGACTATCAGGGAGTTGCTTACACGGGGCTTTATATTTGGGAAGTTTGTCACATGTGGATTCACTGTAGCAAGCTCAGTAAGCACTCTATAACTGAGCTACACCCTGGTAGTATTTTTTTTTTCGGTTTTTCGAGACAGGGTTTCTCTGCGTAGCCCTGGCTATCCTGGAACTCACTCTGTAGACCAGGCTGGCCTCGAACTCAGAAATCCACCTGCCTCCCAAGTGCTGGGATTAAAGGCGTGCGCCACCACCGCCCGGCAGTATTTTTTTATTATTATTATTTTTTTTTTATGTAGGCCGGGTCTGGACCACATCTTTAGTCCTAGCACTGTGACAAGCAGAGGCAGGAGGATCTCTGTGAGTTCAAGGCCAGCCTGGTCTACATAGCAAGTTCTAGGACAGCCAGGGCCACATAGAGAGACCCTGTCTCTGAAAAAACAAACAAAAGGATAATTACATTCTTTTAGCATGTGTACTCTCGGACATCAGGAACAGGGGGCTTCAGGGGTCAAATGTTGGGAGTCAGTGCTCTCTCTTCACTACGTGGATTCTGGGGTCCCATAGACTGGGTGGTACATTCCTTTACCCACTGAGTCATCTCACCAGTTCTTTGGCACTCGGCACCCTTTAACTTTTTATTTTGAGACAAGGAGGTCTCACTAAATTGCCTAGGCTAGGCTAGTGGGGAACATATTCTGAAGCCAGGGCAGGCCTTCAACTTGCAGTCCTCCTGCCTCAGTTTTCCCGGCAGCTGGGATAACAGGTTTGCAATGCCAGATCAGACAAATGTATGGCTCTTTTTTTTTTTCCTTCCAGATAGGGTTTCTCTGTGTAACCCTGGTAGACCAGGCTGGTCTCAAACGCAGATCCACCTGCCTCTGCCTCCCGAGTGCTGTCTGGCATATGTTTTTTTTTTTTTTTTTTTTGGTTTTTCGAGACAGGGTTTCTCTGTATAGCCCTGGCTGTCCTGGAACTCGCTCTGTAGACCAGGCTGGCCTCGAACTAAGAAATCCGCCTGCCTCTGCCTCCCAAGTGCTAGGATTAAAGGCGTGCGCCACCACCACCCGGCGCTGTCTGGCATATGTAATGGCTTTTTTTTTTTGAGACTGGGTTTCTCTGTGTAGCCCTGACTGCCCTGGAACTCACTCTGTAGATCAGGCTGTCCTCGAAATCAGAAATCCACCTGCCTTTGCCTCCCAAGTGCTGGGATTAAAGGTGTGTGCCACCACTACCCGGCTATGTATGGCTTTTTTTTTTTAATTTTAAATTTATCTTATATATTTATTTTCTAGCATCACCTTCCACTATCACCGACTCAGACTATGAGGACAACATTCGTAACTTAGGCTCTGGAATGAGAAAACAGCGTCCAATCCATAGTAGGCACTGAGTGCGTTCTTCCTGAATGGACGATGACCGAGCATGCGTTCAGCTAGGTGCGAGAAATGTATACGCACTGCTCGTTCTGCCTGTGTGAATGGACACTTTTCATTGTGATTCATCTGTTACATGTGACATGTGAACCAAATTGGTGTGCTCAGGTGCCTGAGTGTGTCTTGGTATGTGTAACTGTATACCTGAAGCAGGGCCATGATGTGGCATTGCTAGTTTTGGGGACATGGCTGCGTGTGCACAGCTCTGGGGTGGGGGGGGAAGTGGGGGGGATGGGAAGGCACTGTCGGCTTCTCCCAGCCTTCAGCACTCACTCAGCTTCACCCCAGGTCGCCTGCTGTGAAATGTCAGTGGCAGAGAAGCTAAAAATATCCTCTCTCCTCCTTCTGCTCACGGCTGGGGCTGATGGGACTGTGGGGCCCCAGCCGGCCCCTTGGGCCCTGGGGGAGGAGGAGCTGCTGCATGAGGGCTTGGGACAGGGAAGGAAAGGAGGCCCTTTTCAATGTGTTCATCCTTCCTGCTTCTAGTTTTTCTAGGCTCCAAAGCCAGACTCCAGGTTCACCCCTTTCAGGAAGCCCTCCAGGCCGTGCCCCGCCCCAAAGCGGTCACTTGCTCCTACATATCTATGTATGTGTCTGAAGTGTCCAAAGCTATCCTTGAAGGAGATACGGTTCCATCATACTCCAGGTTTCTGGGGCAGAACCTTCCCTCCTTTGTCAGTCCAGGAACTTCAGAGGTTGGGGGGTGGGGGGGTGGGTCTTATCCTCATCCAGATAGGGGATTTCCGAGGGAACTGATGGCATTGTCTGGGTACTGTCTGTTCCCTAGGGCTGAGGATTAGGGATGCAGCTGGCAACATATGAGTTCATTCAGCCCTGTTCCTGGGACCAGGACCTTCCAACTACAAGGCAGATGCCCCACTATAGAGAGAGCTGTGGGCGGGGAGGCGCCTCAACTCTGTCCTCACCACACCCTGGGCTGCCACATGTTTGTGCCTTGAGTACATGTGTAGGTTCAGGTGGGACATGTCAGGGCCTGTGGTCCTTTGGGGACCATGTCTTTACATCCGTTGGGCTCCTGGGTGTGTCTTCCTGTGCCAGTGGTTTCAGCCACTATATATCTGCCTTGGGTACTTGGACACTCAGTAGAAGGACTGAGTGTGTCCTTGTGTGCCCCTGCGCACACGTGGCTGACTACGTATGTGGGCTTTTTGTCTTTCGTCACACAGCCCTGCAAACACTATAAGAGCTGGGCGTATGTGGAAGCTGCTGGTGCTACCATTGGATGCCTTCGATTTGTGTGTCCCTGCCTTTGAGTGTGTCTGTTGGATGCACAGTGCCTGTTTAGTGTCAGTCTATCTGCAGTGTATCTGTGTCCACGTCTCAAACATGTGATGACTCCTGTAGTGTGTGAGTGTGTGTGTGTGAGTGTGTGCGCGCGCACGCGTGTGTTTACGCCTACAGGCATCTCTGTGATGGGTTGGATTCCTATGCCACTTTTTTGCATTTTTTTTTTTGTAACAGGATCTCATGTAGACCAGGCTAGCCTTGAGTCCTCCATAAAGCAAAGGCTAGCCATGGACTCCTCACCTTACAGCATCTACCTCCTAAATGCCAGGACTTGCAAGCGTGCGCCCCCTCTTGGCATGTGCCGATATCACTTTGATTTGTGACCAGGTGTCCACGTGTATGTGGTGGCTGTTCTCTGTGGCACTGACATGTGGTATCCTTCTGTTTTTCTTCTCTCTCTCTCTCTCTCTCTCTCCCAAAGATTTATTTATTTTATGTTAGTACACTCTAGCTGTCTTCCTTCAGACACTCCGGAAGAGGGTGTCAGATCTCATTACGGATGGTTGTGAGCCACCATGTGGTTGCTGGGATTTGAACTCAGGACCTTTGGAAGAGCAGTCGGTGCTCTTAACCACTGGGCCATCTCTCCAGTCCCCTCTTTTCTAAAGCTATATATTATGCAATGTGTGTGTGTGTGTGTGTGTGTGTGTGTTGCCTGCTTGTGTGCATGTGCACCAGGCGCACGCATATCTGTACCACGTGCATTTCTCTTTCTGCCATCATATGCAGACATGGTAGACATGCCCACCACGGCCAGAAGAGGGCGTCAAATCTCCTGCAACTGAAATGACAGGCAGTTGTGAGCTGCCCTGCGGGTGCCGAGAACCATACCTCTTGTGTCCGCGGGAAGAGCATCAAGAGCTCTTCACTGCCGCGCCGTGCCCCGAGCCTGCGGCTTGCTTTTCTTAGTCCCTCCCTATTCCGTGTTGAAGGCCTTAGGGTTGTGTGTTTGAACACGTACCGTACCTTTGCCCTTCCCAAAGCCTCCAGTCCCTCAGGTCTGCTTTCTTCGGCTCTTTCTCTGTGGACTTGAGATGGGAGAGATGTAAACAGGGAAGGCAGACACGGAGCCCACGACGACAGGCAGGGTTGGGGCCAGGCTGCCACGAGGGCCCTGCCTCAGCTTTGCTCCAAGCAAGCACTAAGCCAGAGCCTCGGTTACATGTAAACACCAGCTGTGTCAAGACAGCACAGCGTCTTCTAGGTCAACAGACAGCTGTGGGGTTGCTAGGCAACCGCCCCCCCCATCAGGCTCCCCTCTCACTGCCTCTACCTGTAAACCCTCTGCCGGCACCCCAGCTCTACGGGGCCTGCTTTCACCTTCCAGGCAGTTAATACAGTTTGGGCAGCTTTGGGACTGGAATCCTGCAGGAGGTGTGACTCTTTGCAGTGTGCTCACTCGCCAGCACTCGGCATTCTTCAGTTCCCACCTCACTCTATTAGGGCTGAACTGGAGGGCCGAGGAGCAAGCAGGTCCTGCAAGATGGAAGGCCTGTCTAGCTGTGGTGGTAACGAAGTAGCCCAGCCCCAAAGTCACACGAGGCTTAGAGAGGAGCGGGAAAGCAGGCGGGGGAAGGGCGCCGCTGTGCTGTGTGGGCCTCTGATGAGATCGCATGGAAAGCCAAGACTGCAGGGCCTGGGTCTCTCTTTCTCTTGCCCTGACCCACCTAAGGGTGCTCGCCTTCTTTCCAAGGCTGACCCGTGCTTCCTGTTGCAAAGCCCGCTTGGCGCCTGCGCCCGCCCAGGCAGGTAGCCCCGCAGGACCAGGCTGTCATCATCGGGCCTGGCTCTGGACCTCAAGGAGCGAAAGATGAAGCCATAGCGTCCTGGGACCCAGGGCTCAGGATCTGAGTGGAGCGAGTGGGCCGAGGGCGCGGGACCGAGTGACGACGGAAGCTGCAGGAAGGAGTGGGAGGAGAGAGCATGGCCGGTGGGGGGCAGCTGTGGGGGCAGTGCCCGTGGCCGCCCATTAGTATGCGGCCGCGCTTGGCGCGCCATGGCAACCGCTCCCCCCAGCGCGCAGCCCGCAGCCTGGGGCGCAGTGCGCACCTCTCCTCCCACAGGTGGTGGCGCGCACGGGCGGGCACGCACGCACGCACGCACGCACGGGCACGCACGCTCCTCGGGTCGCCGGGCGCCTGGGGGCGCGCCCAGAGCGCCAGGTGCGTTAGAGCCCCTGTCACCCGCTGTCACCTATGGGCGTGTCTCCAAGTGAGCCCTGAGGGAGGAGTGTGTACCTGAGGCTGTTCTGCCTAAGTCCCTCGTGGGTGCCTCCGTGCGCCTCTGCCTCTGCCCGCCCTTGAGGGTTTAATGCTTCTGTGTGCCGCTCCCTCCTTGTCCCTGTGTGTGGATTGGGGAGTGCGCTGAGTGACCTGTGCGCCTGCATCTGCTAGCTTTGTGTCTTCTGTGTCTGGCTGTGCCTGAAGGTCTGTGTGTCCCTGCGCATATTTGTGGCTTTAGGGTTTTCTCTGTGTCTGGAGGAGGATTTGTCTGAGGCTTTTTCATGAAGCACGCCTGTGTGAGCCACTGGGTCTGGCATCCTGCTGTGCTGCTGGGAGTGCCGGTGCTGTGCCTTTAGTTTTGGACCTGAGTGTGTTCCTGTGAAAGTCCTCAGGAGTCACCCTTGGACTTATCCTGCATCGTGTGTTCCTGTGAACACTTGGAATGTGTATCTTGGAGTGCGCTCGTGTCCAGGGCTGCTGGCTCCCGGCCCTCCCGGGCTTCTGTCCCTGCTGCCTGACTGAGCCCACACCTGCTCTCCGAGCGCTGGCCCCTCCCCCACCTGGCAAGGACAAGGAAGGACAGAGGCAGACATGGAAGCAGAGACAGAGACATAGAGGGGGGACACAGAGCCAAGTAGGCTGGAGAGGTGGAGACCCAGAGTCACGTGATCAGCCTCCTAACCCAAGACCCAGAAGAGAAACAGATGCCAAGATCCTGACATTACAGAGAGGGACACCCAGAGCCACACAGAGACCCAGAGCACCAAGTCCGGAATTACTGAAACAGAACAGAGATCAAGGATGTGGCTCCCCAGCCTCCCTCCCTCCCACTCTCCAGTTCCAGCCCCAGCTGTGCCTCCCCCACATACTCAAAGCATAGCTCTCCTGGCTCTGACTGGAACCCAGTCTCCTCACAGCTCGCTCTCTCGCTCTCTCTCTGTGTGTGTGTGTGTGTGTATGTGTGATCAGTGCTGTGTGCTGTGCTGGGCCGGTGTCTACCTTATGCACAGCCCTTCCTTATCCCCCGCTCCCCACTGTCCAATTTTACAGGGTTCAGATTAAACACACCTTCACACACATACACCACATAGCCCGTCACTTAAACTCATGCACACACTGTATGAGTCCCTCTCTTTTTTTTTTTTTTTTTTTTTGGTTTTTCGAGACAGGGTTTCTCTGTGTAGCCCTGGCTGTCCTGGAACTCGCTCTGTAGACCAGGCTGGCCTCGAACTCAGAAATCCGCCTGCCTCTGCCTCCCAAGTGCTGGGATTAAAGGCGTGCGCCACCACCGCCCGGCTGAGTCCCTCTCTTTATCACATCTGTCTGTTTTGTGACAGGGTCATAGCATTAGTTGACCTAGAGCTCAGAATAAAGACGAGGCTGAGGCTGGCTTTGAACTCACAGACAGATCGCCTGTTTCTGTACCATAACATCCTGTTAGTCACATCTGGACAGAGGGCTAGAACACAGGCACAAGCGCGAGTCTCTCGGGTCCAAAGCTCTGCCAGTCAGTCAGTTCTTACAGGGTTCCAAACCCCTGCCATTCACAGGAAGAGACAACACCAGACTACATACTTAAAGCAACACAATCCATTTGTTTCACTCGCCATTGTGTCTTGTGTTCTTAGGTGCCTGGGCCAGTGTCTGGAAGCTCAAGAGTGAAGGATTCTCAGTGTACACACAGGAAAGTGCCACAGACACACCTGGGATGACATATTACATATGGGGTGTACAACAAGTGGATGCTTGTGCAAATGCTTAGGATAATAGCTAGCCTAGAGGTGACCAACTCTGGCTGCAAACTGAAAATACTCCATGATCTTTAAAAGAGAGTCCATGCCCAGACTACACCAGGCAAATAAGTCAAGTGCTAGCAGCATTTTGTCATTTATTAAAAAAAAAATAAAAAAAGCAAACAAAAAACAGGGTCTCTCCTAAGTGGCCCAGGCCGGCCTTGAACTTTCTCTCATCCTGCCTCCGACCTCCTGAACGCTAGCGCTACAGGCCGGCTTCTACATGAAGGAGCGCAGGTATTGCCATTTTGACATTATCCAGGTGGCTTCTCTCACAGGTGGCGGAGAACCACAGATCTGAATGGTCTGGGGAACTGGGGTACAGGCTTGAGAGGTAGAGCATTTGGGGGGGGCTTTGTGATGTAGATTGAACTCGGGGTCTTGCTTATGCTAGGTGAGCATTCCACTAATGAGTAAGACCCCAGCTTCTGGGTTATCATGCTTCTTTTACCAAAACTACAGTGAACTGTGGACTCCGGAACCAGATGCTCAACTCTGGTGTCAACACTTACTGGTTTGGCTGGTCTTTACAAATTACCTCTCTGCGCTTGAAGGTTTCTTGGGTATGTACTTACTGCCAAGGTGTTATGAGGACAACTTCCAGGAGTTAGTTTTCCTTGCACTGTGTGAGTCCGGGATCAAGCTTAGGCTGTCAGGCTTGGTGCCAGAAGCCTTGACCTGAGCCACCTCCCTGGCCCGGGTTTCTTTTGTCTTTTCCGTATAGTTCTTTCTCATGACTGCATTGCCTGGGCTGCCCTTGAACCCCTAAGGATCACCTTGAGAGCTGAGATTTCAGGGCAAGTGCCACACCTTATTTGTGTGGTGTGCTGGATTATTCTGTGGCCTCATGAATGCCAGGGAAAGCACTACGCTGAGTTCTATTCCTGAAATGATTTTTAAATGGTATTTATTGAATCCAGGGCCTTGTGTATGCTACTAGGCAAGTGCTCTACTGCTGAGGTACACCCCACCAGTACTTGAACTTCCTGTATGTAAGATGGGATACTGTTACACTGTTAGGGTGAAACCTGTGGCACTGTGGAAACAATGTATATGTGTAATATGCTCAGGAAAGCTCGCTCTCTCTCTCTCTCACACACACACACCACTCAAACTGGAGAACAAATCCAGGGCCTCAAGCTTGCTTTGTTTTTTTTTTTGGAGACAGGGTTTCCCTGGCTGTCCTGGAACTCACTCTAGACCAGGATTGGCCTAGACCTTAGAAATCCGCCTGCCTCTGCCTCCCAAGTGCTGGGACTAAAGACGTATACCAAGCACTCTCTCCTCACCAAGCTGTATCTTGACTTAAACCCTTTTATTATAGGGTGAACCAATTTGTAGTTTTTAGAAGCTGAGTCCTCTCACCTGTGCTGTAGGTCAGACCCTGGCTGGCCCCATTTCACGATTGCTAACCTCAAAAGTAGTATGCTCATCTAGGTCTCCAGTGCCAAATGGATTGATTTTTTTTTTCCTTAAGTCTGTACAAAAAAGCAAAGGCTTGGGAGTCAGTATTTTAGGTCAGTCTATTGCCATCTTCCATATGACCTGTTTCCATTTTCCTGATGCTAAGATTACTGGCATGTATCACCAGATTTTTCCTGTCTACATGTGATGGATGTGTGCGTGTGTATATGTAATATGCATTGGTGTTTTGTCTGCAGGTATGTCTGTGGTCTGTGTGAGGGTGTCAGATCTTGGAGTTATACAGTTGTGAGCTACCATGTGGGTGCTGAAAATTGAACCAGGGTCCTCTGGAAGAGCAGTGTTCTCAACCTCAACCATTTTGACATCTCTCCAGCCCCCAGTCTATAATTAATTAATACCATGGTGTTTGTGACAGCCAGAGTACAACTTATGGGAATAAATTCTCTCCCTTTCCCACGTGGGCTTCAGGAACAGAGCTCTGGTTGTCAGGCGTACAACCAAGCATCCCTTTACTTGGTAAGTCATCTAGCCAACCCTGCCTCCTCCATTTTTGTTTTGTTGAGACAGGGTTTCTCCGTGTAGCCCTGGCTCTCCTTGAATGACCCGCCTGCCTTTGCCTCCTCAGTGCTGGAACTAAGGGTGTGCACCACCACTGTCCAGCTGTTGTTTTTTTAAAGACAGCATTGCAAAATTGCCTACCTGGCTTTGAATTTACTTTATTGCTTAGGCCTTAAATCTGAGATCCTCTTGCCTCAGCCTCCCAAGTAGCTGCAACTAAAGGCCTGAGCCACCAGGCCCAGCTAGGAACCATGTAGTTTTGATGCATTCTGAAGCCCAGGTACCTTGGCTTTGGTGATGCCCCAACCTCTGAAAACAGAACAAACTTTGTGACTTCCATCACTGGTTCACTTACCCGGAGTGGGTTCCTTCGGGCTCTTCCTGGATTCTAGGGCCTGACAAAACTTTCCATCCCCAAAGCAACATCTGGCCCCTGAAATAGCTTGGAGTCCTCACCCCTTATTAAGCAGTAAGCCTACCCACACGGTTTCCCCTCCCCTCTTCTGTCTCACTGAAGATCAAGGCTTGCAAGAGTTAGGCAGAAGCTCTACCACTGAACTACATCCTCATCCCAATGCCTCTTTCCCTCTCCATCTCTCATGGGGGCACTAGATTCTCACCAAGCCCCTCCCCTGTGCCCTCTGGCCTCCAATCCTCTGTGCTGTTATCACCTTTCTAAGCTCCTACTTCCTTCTCGGGTCTCTCCACCCTAGTTCCTTTTAGTTACTGTACGCACAGCCCTTCACCATCCTCCCTCTCCGTAAGGTCCGGCTCCTGCCAAGCAGCAAACCCCTTCTACTCCATAATCCACCCCTCCGCCCAGCACAAACCCCTTCTACTCCATAATCCACCCCTCCGCCCAGCACCTTTCCTCTGAGCCGTCAGAGATCCCTACCAGGCCTTCCTCTTTAACTGAACCCTGACTGCCAGTGATGCCAGTCCAGCCCAGCCCAGCCCCACTCATCTGCCAGCTCCGCCTGACTAAGACTCCCTTTTCTGTCCCTCAGCAGCCAATAAACATGTACAGTTTCTCTCTTCAGGCTGCAAACAAACTTCTTTTGGGTTGGTCCATCCCATCCCAGCTGTCCTGGGGCGCTGGTGTTTTTTTAGGAGTGGGTAATTGAACCTAGGGCCTGCGCCTGCTAGGCAAGCGCTGAACTACTACACCCAGCTCCCCTAAACCCACAGCTCCACCGGACTCTGATGCTCAACCCTTTCTACCACCTTTCTCTCCACTCCAGTTACCCCGACAGAACACTTCCACTCTGCTCTCTCAAAACTCCGGTGTGACTATTGAAGTTAAACCTACCTGGACCTCCTCCTCCTGCCTCCCCTCCCACCTCTGGCCTTTGCACCCGCTTCAGAAATCACTCACAGTTCTGTCACCACCCTAGGTGTGGCTTTTTACAAAGCTTTCTCCTCTGTAAAGCCCCTTCCCTGACCTGACCTCTCAGCGGGTCTCGCTGCTTCCTGCCCCCACTTCCAGCTCCACAGGAGACTGTCAGCTCGAGTGGTGTCATCTCCCACAGCAGGCAGGAAGAGGAGGTAGGCCAAGGTCTACATGGTGAGGCTGTGTGGAGGGGGGCTGTGTAGCAGATGGCTTTCACATCCAGCAGAAGATGCAGTTTTCAGGGACTGTGACCTGTGAATCCTTCTGCCTCTTCCAGGCAGGGGTAGCCAGAAGGTGGGGGCATGTTTGTCTTTCAGCGGGTTCCCCTGATGACCCCAAAGCATGGGTCTTGTTGCTAAGGGAGGAGAGGCTAAGCCACAGGGAACACGGCCTGGCATTGCTGAGTGTCACTGAGGAAGAGGAGCGGGGAAGTCACACTCAGCAGAGCTTCACCATGAAGTGGGTCATGGGAAAACATGCTTCTGAAAACTCTGCGAGAACCTGTGGAGTGAAGGGAACGGAGAGCCAGAGAGAAGGCTGGCTCTGCTCAGAGAGAAGTAACCAGCCTTTCCTGTCCAGGAGGCTTACAGTTGGTTCTTCTGTTAATCTAGACTGGCAGGAAAAAGGGGTAGCATTCAGAATTGCAGGGACTGGGAGAGGACACTGGAGTGCCTGGTCATACCTTAGACTATATAAAAGCAGATGGGTAAATGAGCAGACTGGGACTGGAGATAGGGAGACCTGGTGTGGACAGAAGAAGCAGGGACTACTCAAGTCGTGCTGGGTGCAGTGGCACATGCCTGTAATCCCAGCTCTCTAAAGATGCAGGCAGGCAGGCAGGTCTGAGTCTGGTCAGCCTGGTCTACAGACTGCATACCTAGCAAGCTCCAGGAGGGCTGGGGCCATATAGAGACTCTACCTCAGTGAAATAAAGATTGGCCCCTTAGAACATGATAAAACTGGGGGGCCTAAAGGCCAGGAAGCCAGGACAAAATGAATAGACTTAGGGGTGGTGCTCTGGGACGTGAAGTAGGATGAAGGCAACAGGAGGAAGAGGATGCAGACTGAGGTTACCATGGGGCTCCTCAGGGAGCCGGAAGCGGCTCCGGGAGCCACAGGGTGTAGGACAGAAATGGGGAAGTGTCAAGCAATAGTTCTGCTGTTGAGAACACTTACTGCTCTTGCAGAGGCCATGGATTTGAGTCCCAGCATTCGAATGACAGCTTTTAACTATCTGTAACTGGGGCTCCCATGCCCACACAAACACACACTCGGGCAAAACACTTGTACAGACACATAAATAAAATAAACGAATCTTTAACCCTCTAGGCAGTGGGATGGAAGTGCTTAGAAGCAGGGAAGCAGAGTCTGGGGGGAGGGAGATGATACCCAGATACCAGGCAGATGGGAGGACTCAGAGGTAGGGAATGCAGGAACATCCTGAGGCATTTCAACTCCTTGGAGGGACCAGTGGCTGTCACCCCCAGTCCAATCCATCCACCCTCATGTACCCTGTTCTACAAGACACAAGTTTTTTTTTTTTTTTTGCTTTTTTTCATTTCTTTTTAATACAAACTTGGATCTTTGGGTGTGTCCTGCCAACAAAAAACAACAACAACAACAGAAGAGAAAACCCAAGAGTGAAAAAGAAAAAAAAAGAAAAAAAAAAAAAAAAAAGCTCCCAAAAGAGGTTCTCCCTCCCCCCCACCATGCGAATTTGCACACCACGGGACCACAGCAGGTTTACAGAATGCAATATACAATCCACAATTTATAATAAAACAGTATATACAATAAATAGGATATTGTTCATTTTTGTCAAACGACCTGTAGATAAATTTCTCAGTGCACACTTGCAGGGGCTCTGGACACCTTGAAGCCCCCTCACAACCTCTTGCACACGCGCTCGCTCTCTCGCTCTTTTTTTTTTTTGTCTTTTTCTAAAACCGTGTTTTGTTTTTAAGTTTTGTACATTTTAAAAAGTATTTACAATTGCTGGTTTTGTGCAGAAAGGGCTCACCTTCGGCTTCTGCGTGGAGGAGATGGGCAGGGAGGGGTCGTGGGGTGGGGTATGGGGCTGCAGGGGGTGCAAGGGGCAGGTGGGAGGCGGAGGGGCAGGCGCTCCTGCCAGAGGACGATGTGGACGCTGGGAGGGGTCTTGGCATTGGTCTTCTGAAAGCTGCAAAGAAGCACAAGAGAAGAGGCGGAGGTCAGCGGCAGACAGATACTGAACTCCAAGACCAGGGGCTGGAGCTGAAAAGGCTTGGCTCAGTTCCTACCAAAACTTGGGAGACGCTACCATTGTTCCTTCTCAGGACAGGCCCCCCATGTGACTCTGGGCCTGCCTTGTGTTCTCCAAGCTCAGTTTCCTAATTTGGTGGTGCTTTTGCTTAGTCTCATGTAGTCCAGGTTAGCCTCAAACTCGCTGTATACCAATGCTAGCTTTGAGCTACTGATTCTCCTGACTTAGCCTCCTGAGAATTGCAATTACAAGTGCAGTCTCTCCTTTGTAGATGCCCAAGAGCTGAAAGAGGGACCACAGAAGCTGGCCAGCCTGGTCTACAGAGTTTGTTCCAAAGCTACGCAGAGAAACCCTGCCGCGGAAAAACAAAAAGAACAACAAAAAACCCCAGCGCCACTATTTAAAAGTTCTGTGACTTTAGGTTGGCGCTGCTTACCCACTAAAAGCCTTTTGTTGCTGCCAGTATACAAAGCTCACCATAGAGCTGGCCTTCAACTTATTGAGATCCCACTTGCCTTTGCCTCCTAGGTACTAAGATTTAAAGGTACCTGCC
The DNA here is from genome assembly GCA_036184795.1 of Tokudaia tokunoshimensis. Lineage (NCBI taxonomy): Eukaryota > Metazoa > Chordata > Mammalia > Rodentia > Muridae > Tokudaia > Tokudaia tokunoshimensis. The sequence goes on along the minus strand of BTHU01000005.1, from coordinate 116,324,777 downwards.
ACCATGCCTAGCTTACTTACTCATTAGCAAAAAGGGGATACTAGGATGGCAGACATGGTGGCCCACACCCCAATCCCAACACTAACGCAGGAAGATCTTAAGAGTTTGAGGTTAGCCTGGGCAGCAGTCAGACTGCCTCAAACCACCAAACGGGCTGGAGACAGATTTCATTTAGTAGAATGTTTAACTGACATGTATGAAGCCCTAGGTTTTATTCACAGCATGGAATAAACCAGGTGTGCTGTAGCCTGAGTACCATCCTAGTACCAAAACCAAACCCAACCAAACATCAGAGGAGGGTAAAAGCAGGGGCAATAGGGCTACCCCCACCTAAGTTTTGTTGCTGGATCCAGCGGTTTAAGACAGAGGAAGATTCAACACAGATGTGTAATACATTAAAATTAACTATCACTTTATTATTTTCCTGGGGCCGAACCTTCCAAACCTGTTTCTCTTTTCTTTTCCTTTTTTTTTTGAGACAGGGTTTCTCTGCATAGCCCTGGCTCTCGTTGTAGACCAGGCTGGCCTCGAACCCAGAAATTCGCCTGCTTCTGCCTCCCAAGTGCTGGCATGTGCTACCACTGCCCGGCCAAACCTCAGTTTCCAAATGTTGTAATAATGCATTTGTTTGGGAATGCTTCTAACCTCCATGGTTGGAAAAGGTGCCAAGGACGGAGGCTCGCCAGGCAGAGCACCACACAGGTGTGAAAGCCTGCTTCCATTTATTTGAAACCCACCTCTCTTCCTAGGCCCCCTCATCCATTCTGCTCCCAGGAGAGATGAGAAGAATGAAGGAAGAAAGAACTCATCCAACACAATGCCATCTGTGTTGGTGGAGACACTGCCTTCCAGAAGCCAGCAAACTCCCCAGTCCCCTCAGCCACTAAGGTACCTTCTTTCCCAGACAGTCCTGATCACGTGTGTGGAACTTATCTTCTCTACGCAGACCACCAGCCTGGCCCAACCCCTCACCCAGATCTATAGCTCTGCCGCTGTAAGGGATCAGATAGCCAGGACAGGACCAGCTTGGTCATTTCCAGAACCCTGGGCCATTAGACTGCCTGCCTTTCAGAGGTCTGCGACTCTGACTTCCCACCCCCAAGTGTGAGACCATTTCCTCCAGAACAGCAGCAGGGCTGGGGTGCTAAACTGCCTCCTAAGTCTCCTCTGTGAGCCACCTGTCCTCCCCCACAGCCGCAGGAGCCAGGCGGCAGCGACAGAAAGCCTCTCTCCCTGTACTTTCTTGGCTTGCGTCTCCAGCAGGGCCACATTGGCATTCTGCTCAGCCTCAGCTGCTGTCTGCTGGGCAATCAGCCCCAGGGATGACTTTTGTCCTCTGGTTGGACTAGCCAGGACACCCCTGAGAGCCAGGGGCACCAGGTGGACTCCCCCAGGGAAGGAGGAGCACCCATTTTGGTGATGAGGCGAGGCAGAGAGAAGCAAACGGGAGGGCGAGGGCTGGGATATCAGATCTGTACCTCAGTAAGGGGTAGTGGGGGAGGAAAGCTAGTGTGTCTGTAAGGTGACAGATGCAGCCCAACTGAGGCAGTAAGCAGAAAAGCAGCTCTTGGGGGCAGAGGTGCTGCAGGGATGAATGTCAGCTCTCTACAGTTAGGGTGACAAGCTCGACCAATTGCAAAGATGAAAGGAAAGGACTGTGACATGTGGGGTGCCAGGTTCAGCAAGCACTGGGGGCCTCAATCCAGAAGATGACTTCTCTGCAGTTGAAGGACAGTTGCCAAGATGAAGAATCTTCTGGGTAACTAATGGGGAGAGAGGGTGGGTTCCTGCAAACTACTCGGAACACTGAGAGTGATGAAACCCCAGTTTTGCCTGCTCCCCCAAGGGCCCAGAGCACAAATTCTGCATAAATCCCCTTGTCTCCCACCCCCACCAGCCCTTAGCCACTGCCAGTGACCCTCTGCAAGCCAGGTCTCCATGGTGATCTCAGCCCAGCAGGCGGTTCCTGCCAGAACCTTCCCATGGTGCCTGCGGCCAGGCAGCAGGAGGCTTTCTCACCCTCTGCTAAGCTGCCCAGAGCACCTTAGCCTTCCCTCCCACCTCCTTCCTAGCTTCTAGGACTTGGCCAGCCAGAGGCACAAACAGAATCTGGGGGAGGGTGGTGTGTGGGGAAGAATCAGAGGCTGGGGTGGGGGTGTTCTTCGTGCAGGGAGAATGATATGCTGGGCAGAACACAGACCTAGCCAGACTCAAGTTCTGAAAACTGAACCAAATATTAAGGTGCCAGGCAGCCCAGCTGAGGGCTCAGGGTCAAGGCAGAGGGCATAATCGCTCTGTATCCACCCCAAAAAGCCAGCTGAAGTGGAGGGAGTGCAAAGCAGACAGGTCCTAACCCGGGGAATCTGCAGGTAGATGGTTGGCTAAGGCAAGTCCTGTGGGGCTCAGGAAGAGGAGGAACACTGAACCCAGTCTAGGAAGGAAGACTAGCTCTAAACTAGCCGAGTAGAGTTCAGCACGCTGGGATGGCACATGCGTGTGGACGAATGGCAGCACTGTGACTGGTCTAAGGCCGGCCAGCATGTCAGAGTGTCCGGCTCAGCTCTCACCTTCCTCTAGGATGCCATCTTGGAACGCCTTGTTACCATAGCTCCCAGAGCACTTGCCATTCCCCACTCTGCTCTGCTAGAGCTCGGACCGCGTGGTACCTCTGAACCCTCAGTCCCAGTCAGTATGCACCTGGCCCCAGGACACCAACCGTGTTACTAAGGCTTAACCTTTTAGTGCCTCCACTAGGAACCTTAGAACCACCACATCCACTGCTCCCTCACGCTCCAGCAGTTTTATCGACTTCAGTGGTCCTTGCCTGGGCAGAGATTCGAAGTGCTGTGCTAGGGATTATAAGGAAATCAGGCTGCCCGGCGAGCCATTCTCTCTATGAACACTTGTGCCTCCTGGTAAGCAGTCATGTACCACACCCACTTCCTGCCAGGGCATGTGCTAAGGCTTGACCTCCATCCACTCCCTGGTGTGTGCCTCCAGAAGCGGATTTCAGTGTCAGGCACGAAAGACGGAGAGGGAGGCCCTTCCCTCTCTGAGCTTCATTTCTCTTTCTGAAAAGTAGAGGGCTTGAACAAGTGATGAGAGAAACCTTTAGGTGTTCCAGACACAAGGGTCAAAGGGCAAATCAGTCGCCAGAAGACTAAGCTACTTTCCTGGCATTTTCATGTCATCGCAGGCCTATGAGGTATCTCGATGCAAGATATTTCTGTGGGGCTTAAAGTACACCTGACAGGCAGAAATACCATGAGGGGTTCAATGAAGGGTCATAGGAGGTTTCCAACTGAGACCAAAGAACTCAGGGTATTGGGGGGGGGAGCTCCACTTTTCAAGACCTGTGCCATGAACTCTGGCTCTGAGAGCCCCCCTTTGCTGCTGGACACAGAGACCTACAAAACTTGCTGATGGGACCAGACAGGCTCCTTACCTGTAGGCAGCCACCAATCTGCTGTGAGCACACTGCCCACTTTCCAGTCCATCTTGTCCTGAGATAACAAGTCCTCATTCCCAATCACATTTGTACACTCTCACACTTACAGATGTGTCTCTCCACCCTCCCTACTGGTTTTGCATCCCATGTTTCTGTGCCTCCAGGGAGGAGGCCTCCCCTCTGAAAGCCGCCTGGTCCTGAGAGGTTCAAAAGGCTCACTGACACACCCTTCTACGCACCACTTTTGGGATTTAGGCACTGAGCTTTCACAGGGTTTCTCTAGTGTAGCCTTGGCTGGTCTAGAACTCAGTGCATGTTTCTGCCTCCAGGGTGCTGAGATTAAAGGCAGGCACTGACCACCATGTTCACCCTTTCCTCTCTTGGCTCTTCCAGTCTATTTCTTGTTCTTCATGTAGGCACACATGACATATCCCCCAAATGATGAGACATGAGTGAACAGTCTAAAGGAACTGATGGTATGTTGGGGACATTCCTGGATAGGGCAGAGACAGGTACGAGACCTCAGTGGCTAAGAGAGGGCAACCCAGGCTAGAGCAAAGAAAACAAGGGCACATTCTGTAAAGACTTCTCTTATGCTCCCTTCTGACTCTGCCTGGTCAGGAAGGGTGTGTGTGAGAGAGAGATGGGGCTGGGACAGAAGCCCGATACCCTCTGCATCATGGCAGGCATTCGAGCTTGTGCTCTGTAGACAAGAAGGCTGGAGAGGAAGGATGCAATCAAAAGGTGTGAAGCATGGAGTTACAAGAACAGATGTGCTTTAATCAATTCATCCAATAAATATTTTAGGGGCTCCAGACACTGTGCATCTAAAAATGCGCAACAGCAAGCACTTTGGCGGCCACCATGGGCGGAGTGGACCGGGGTGGGGGTGGGCCAGGGACCCAGGTGGCTGAGTAGGGCTCTAGCTGCTGAAATCTCTCATTTGCTAGGATCCATTTCCAGCCTCAAGGAAGTCCCTGCTGTCTGCCCTCTGTCCTCATGTAGCTCACAGGGGCTGGTGTGGAGGAGCCTCCTTCTTGCTAAAGAATCCAGCCTCCCCTAGACAGGGTACTCATGTAGGGTTTGAAACAAGTGTATTAGGCTTATGGCCAGGGGTGTCTTGGGCATGGGATACTGGTCAGTGCAGAGTGGGCTGCTGTTCACGTGGACTGGACACAGACTTCATCTACTTCTCCAGAGCAGGCAATGTGGTACCAAAGATGGGCACTGACGAACCAGACAGAGCTATCCAGGGAAAGCCATAACACACTATAAAGCTAGAAGGAAGGAAGGTTTTCAGATGCTTTTGGGTTTGGGGAGAAGACTGTATGAACTGTGTGAACAGGGATCTAGCTGACCCAGTGACTTTTGAAGGTGCCTAAGAGTAGGGCTGACCTTATATCTCTACATCTCTACCTCTTCCCAGGAGGACTTGGCCCAGTGGTGATTTCCCTGTCTACCATTTCTCCAGGTCTGGGGATGGAATCCAGGGCCTTTCATGTGCACAATAGGCAAACACTCTAACAATCAGCTCCAAGCCCCAAGAAGAATTTCAAGGTTTCCAAACGCTTGAGGCCCTCGCCAGAACACAAGGCTCTTGTCATAGGGCAGCAGGCAACAGACGCAGGAGGGCTATCTTTGGTCAAGCAAAGGTCAGGGACAAGGGTTGGAGATGTGTGACTCACACTGCTTGAATTAGGGACCCAGAATTCAGACCGTGGGAAGGTATTCACCCACCCATCTACCAGCCACTAACTAGGTGCTTTCCTGTGGGCCAGGCCAGGGCTAAGGGCTTTACATGTCAATCCCCTTAATTCTTACAAGAGATAGAGATGCAGTGAATCACCAGGTTACATGAATCACCAGATCACCTAGTTGCTAAGGGTTGGAACCAAGTTGTGCTTAGGGGCCTGTGCATAACCACAGACATGCGCTCCTAGCCACTGCCTGCCAGTTTTAGAGGTCCTGCGTTTACCAGGAATGTGGGGTGCAGAGAGGGGAGGAGCAGCAGAAGGTATGTTCATAAAGAGATGGTATTTCCAGGAAGCGGGGGCCTTAAACAAGAAGGCCTAGCCTAAATACGGTTTCAGGGAAGGCAAGCAGAACTGCAGGGTGACCTCAGAAAAAGGAGAAAACCTGGTGCCTGGAGGAAGCAGGGTAAGACTGGCTGAGGCCTGACATGAGGCCTCTTGCTCAGAGCCAGAAGCAAGATCAAGTGACCTCTTAAGGATTCAAAACTCAGAGAGACAAAGCCCAGAGCAGCCAGGCCTGGGCATGCCTGCTGACCCTGGCTGGATGGTGGCCTTGGAAACTGCCTCCTGTTCCGGTCCAGCCCCAGCTGGTGTAACCTGGGAGGACCTGTGACATTTCTCTTGGCCTCCCTTCTACAGCCAAGAACTAACAGGGAGGAGAGAGGATTAAAGATTCCTGAATGTTACTGGTCTTTCCCACCTTCCTATCTCTACTCCTGGGGTGTGCTGTGGCTGATCTTTGGTTCAAGGGTCCCAGTAGAGAGCCAGTCTGTCTGGGTCTGCTTTTCATTTAGGGAACCCAAGAAGATGCTGTATGGGCAGAAGACCCCCACCCCCTCTCACCTATTTCTAACTGTCCTATCAGCTACAGTACTCAGCAGAGATAGGACTCACATTCCCGACCATCTATCTGACCTTTCACCTCCCAACTCTCACAGGACGCAACTTGCCTTTGCCCTTAGTTCCCACTGCCTGCAGTGCCCTTCTCTGGCTCCACAAAATTCATTTAAATTATTAGACCTTCTGGACACAGTGGTCTATGCCTGGAATACCAGTGCTCAGTAGGCTGAGGCAGGGGGAAGCAAGTTTCAGGTTAGCCAGGGCTAAAACACAACAAGATCTCGTCTCAAAAACAACTCCTGATCCCAAAGAAGCACGGGATTCACCTTATGTGAGCCGCCATTTGCAGACGGGGATTTTGAAGAGCAGCCCCGTGGCAAGCTCCGAAGGGCAGGGATGGCTCCATGTTGTACACACTATGGATTCCTGGGCAGAGCTCAGCTGTCCCTGTTTTCTTAGCTCTTCAATGAAAGCCTAGAACATACTCTCTGCCCAGGATGTGGTGAGGAGACCTGGGGCAGTGTCACATATGAGGACAACACACACACAGGACTTCTCGGCATAACATCTAGTGCCTGGGGTGCAATCCTTATTTCTTCCCGCCTTTGGGGACCTGCCATCTCCTGCTAGGTGCCTCCAGGTTCCGTGTGCCTGCTTTAACTTCCTGGGCTGGTGCTGAACTGCCGACAGGAGCCATGTCTACTTTGTGTCCCCAGAACTGGCTCGCCAGAGACCGAGCTGGAGTGCAGCTTCCCCAGTGCTCACTGAAGCTGCTCTAGCTGCTGGGGAGCAAGATGTCACGGTGTCACTGTCTTCTCTGCTTAAGCCTTCTGTTGGCAGCGTGGCTCCCTCCTTGCCACTCTCCCCCCTCTCCCTCTCTCTGTCAGGGTTTTAACTAGTCCTTGGCACCAGAGGGTTGCTCTACATGAGGCACTCGTATGCTATCCTAACTAAGGGACTGCCCCAGACACTTCAGTCCAAGCCACCATCGTGGCTGGCTGGTCTGCTCTCCCTTCTTTCATTGCTTGTCCTGTCCCATGGTGACTGTCTACAATGGCTCCCTGTACATCTTGGGATGATACAAATGCCTTGTAGTGTCTTACAGGCCCTGCCTCTGCCAATCTGGCCCTTGCTTAGCTTTCCTGCCTTCTCATCCATCAGTTCTTCAGAGCCAAACCCCTCCCTGCCTCAAGACCGGACACACTGCTTGCTGTTCCCTCTGCCCAGTAGGTCCTCCCCACCTACCACGTAGCTCCTGCGTCTTGCTGGCAGCTGGAAGGTCTGGGTCCCCTGTTGCAAACTCTCACAACCTCCTAGCTGGCCCTGCACCGTTCTTCTCCACAACTCTACCCAAGCAGTGCTTGCACCGGTCTGTGTTTCCTATCTTTCCCTCTGAGGATCAAGCGCCTCATCTCCAGTGCTTCCAATGCCTGATGTATGCACGGGGAGGACTGCATGCATGTCCCTGGGATTGCACGTGTTCCTGTGAGGACAGCGCTGCTATCTCCCAGTGCTGGGTGGGGAACAGGCTAGAATGTGGGGCTGGATGGCATCCCAACTCCTCCTGCATTCAGGCCTAGCTGGGTGGTTCCATTATGCACTGCGCTGAGCTGTGACCTGCCCAAACACCCAACCCCCACACCCATTCATTTTCCATCCTAGAGCCTGGGAGGAACGGTTTTGGGATTATTTCATTTCTGGATTATCTATGAGACATCTCCCCTCCGGTGAGAAGGATCAAGGGTTTGACATTTTAAACCCCAAGCAGCTTCTCTCTTTGCCTGCTTCAGATCTGCAGCCCTGCTGTTCGCAGGGAAATGCACGGGGAATGCAAGGCCATTTTAAGCTTGGCTTGGCTTCATTAGGAAGGAAAAAACACTGCCAAAAAAATAAAAAAAAGAGCTTGGGCCATTGTCTTTGCCATGCAGACCTGTGAGAGACTGAGATATTATTAAAGTCGATTTTCTCAAACAGATGGGGAAACAGAGGCCAGGGAAGGGCAAAAGCTTAAAGACACGTAGCAAGCTAGTGGCCACATAGGAACTGGGGTTCTCCAGGGCCTTCTGGCTCTCACCGATGGCTCTGTGCCACCCTGAGGCACCAGGGCATCTGGGGTCTGGCAAAGCGGGGGGGTCATAAGTTTCCACTGACTTTACTTCAGGACCCTGAGTCACCCTGACCTCAAATGGCCTCTCCACAGCAGGAATGACAAGCTGGTCCACTAGGAGACAAAAACACCCAGGAGGCTTTGGGGCAGCAGGAGTAATGAGTGAGGGCTTTAGCTTTGGCTGTCCTGGAACTCACCCTGTAGACCAGGCTGGCCTCCACATTTGCCTGCCTCTGCTACCTGAGTGCTGGGATTAGAGGTGTGAGCCACCAACAGCCTGGCTCATTTTCTGCCCCCTATTTTCCTGAAAAATACCCAGACAGACTTCAAACACGAAGGCATGATACCTGAAAGCAAATGTTTCAGAATAGGTAACTGGACTCTAGAGAAGCCTAGCTTGAGGAAAGGGCAGAGATGGCAATGTTCACTGAATCTGGATCTTTGCTCCACAAGGATCTGACTAACAGGTCGAAGATGTTTTTCAAAAGCATTGAGGGGCTGGGGGTTGGCGGGTGGCACTCAGGGGACACAGGCAGGTAAGTGTGAGGCCAGCCAGGGCTAAGTAGTGAGGATAAGAGGCCAAGAAAGAATCCTATGGGCCATTTTGTAAAGTTCTTGCAAAGCACGTGACCAAGGCAAACTAGCCACATCAAAGGAGCCTATAGAACCCTGAGCGAATGACTGGCCCACTCCTTTCTTCATCTAAGCACAAGATAAATGTCCTCCCTCCTAAGAGATAAGTGGTGTTGTGGCATTTCTTGCCCAGGCCTAGAAAGAACGAGGGGAATGACTGCTCGGTCTTATCCGATCTACGGCTCTACCACTCCCAACGATCAGGACGGCTTCCCTATGAACGAGTCCCTCATCCCTGCAAGACTGTTCAGTTTCTCATCTCGAGGCCTTTCTTCTTGATGGTGAATCCCTAAACTCCTCCTTAAATCTTACAGAAGTGAAGGGCACCACAATCCCACCCTCCCTCCAATCTTTACAGTTCTCCCCTAGCCAAGCAGTAATCATCCTCACCACCCTAACCCTCAGGCTCCTGCTCTCTGTACCCACATCCCCAGACTTACCCAGGAACAAAACCTCGTGGTCCCGTCGGCACTTCAGTTGGTACTACAGGGAGGTGACAGTAAATGTGTCCTCGGGGTGAGGTTCCGCCATGGGCCCCAGGAAGCCACTCTTAGGGCCCCCACCCAGGCCAGGATGTGCCTGCGGCATAAAGCCTGGATACCTGTAGGCAGTGTCCTGCAGGGGCAGCAGCGAGTCCCTCGGCACAGGGGACAGAGTTAAGTCACTAAGGAGTGGGCAGCCATAGCCAGCAGTGGCTGCAGCAGGGCCACGGGGTGGACCCGGGGGCCGGGCCATCTCCAGTGGCTCCTTGTCGGCCTTGGGCGTGGCTGGAGGGCTAGCCAGGTGAGGGGCACTGAGGCAGACAGCTTCCGTCCTGCCCAGGAAGTCAGCCAGCAGCCCCGAACCCACCTTGCCTTCATAGGGTGGGCTACGGGCAGCTGAACCTGGTGGGTACCAATAGGCTGTTCCCTTGCAACTAGGGGAATCATAGTGAGGCTGGCCCAGCGGCAGGTCCCGGCAGCTCAGGTGGCCCTGGGTTGCATGGCTCAGGCTAGCCCCCTGAAGACCATGCTTGAGGGGCTCACAGGCAGTCAGCTTTGAAGGTGGTGGCCGCAACTCTTCCTTGAAGCCTAGCGTGGGTGAGCACGTGGGTGAGTAGGCCTTCTGCAGGCCGGCGTCAAACACTGTGGGTGGGTGGGCCAGCGGTGGGAAGTGCTTGCCCTCCAGCTCAGGAGCACCCAGGCTGGGAGAGTCACAGTGGAAGCCTTGGCCAAAAGTGCCATCGGAAGGTGTAGACGGATTCATGGAGTAGGGTCCCATGAAGTCACAGGGATCTCGTTCTCCCACGCCAAAGGCTCTCGACTGGGAGGGCAGGGGTGACATGCTGCTGTCTCCACTGTAGTAGTCCAGGCCAAGGTCTGGGCTGTCCTGGAACAGCGGATTCACTGGTTGTGGCTTGGGGATGAACTTTGCTTTGGCCGCTGTACCACCTCTCTCCTTCTTGGCTGAGCAGGCCCCACTACCCCGGCCACCCCGAGGCTGCCGGGGCCCGGTGCTCCGTTTGGACGGGTAGCCAGAGGCAGTAGCAGAGGTGGATGTTGAAAAGCCTAGATGTGAGGCCTCAAATAGGTCCACCTTCTTCCGCCGTCCACGGCCAGGCTTTGAGCTACTCTGAAAGAGGACACTCTGGTTCCAGTTGTAGCCGGGAGCAGATGACGCTTCGTTCCAGTCCATCATGAGCTTCTCCAGGCTGGACAGGCTGGACTGGCCCTCACTGCTTGAGGCCTCACTGTTGGCACGCCTAAAGCCGCCACCACCACCACCTGGCTGGTTGAACTGGGTGCTGTCAGAGGATGACTCGGAAAAGGTCTCAGTCTGCTGCTTCGCCTTCTGCGGCGTGTAGTTGGAGATGTCCAAGATCACATTGGGCTCACTGACGTGGCAGTCAAAACTGGGATTGTAGAGCTGACTGAAGGCCTCCGAGGCCCAGTCCAGGCCTCCATACCCCTGCCGGAAAGGCCACTGAGAAGCCCCCACAAACTGCCGACAGTTCTCAGGTGAGGGTTGAAAGGACGAGGAGGAGGAGGAGGCCGCAGAAGCTGTGGTGCCCTTGGGCGCCATGTAGCCGCCGGGCGAGACGGTACTGGCTCGACTGTCACAGCGTAAGGGTGTGGGAGCTGACCCAGAGAAGGGTCCCCCCTCAGAGCTGTTGAAGAAGGAAGCCTTGCTGGGTGGTAGGCAGGGACCCCCAGTAGGTGGTGGGGCATAGCCAGCACTGTGGGCGCTGCTGGGTGAGGCAGGAAGGCTATTGCCGCTGCCATAGGCGAAGCTGCAGTCCTTGCTATTAGCGCAGTCCTGGCCTGAAAAGGGCTTTGCTGGGGCAAACACGCTTTGCCCAGCCCCATAGCCACCATACTGAGGTGGGTAGGTGTTGGCAGGCGGGTGGGTCGTAGGTGAGCGGGCCACGGCTGAAGGAGGGGGAGCCAGTTTTGGGAAGGTCTCAGCTGCCCGGCAGTCTGAAGTGGCTGGGGTTATCCCGTAGCTTGTTGCCCGCCCTGGTGGAAAGGTCTGACGGGAAGGCAGGACGGGCTGGAAGGAGGGGTCTGTTCCAGCTCCATTGTTGCCCACTGCCACTGGGCTAGCCTTGGCTCCCCGGCTTGGGAAGGTGGCAAGGCCCCGCTGAGCAGGCAGCGCACTGGAGGGAGGTCCTGCGTAGGTGCCCGATGCCTTCCGGGACTCTGGGCGAGAGGCCGACAGGGCAAAGTCCAAGAGGTCAGAGGAGTCATCTGAATCAAGCAGGGATCGAAAATAGCCAGTGAAGAGGTTTTGGCGCTCCTGGCTGAGCTCTGTCTGGCCTGAGGGCGCACCAGCATAGTAGCTGCCACGGCCTGAAGCCCCACTCTCCAGCCCAGTGGAGGTGAAAGCCCTGGCCTCGGTCCCCTGGAAACCACAGTTTCTGCCAGCTTGCCCTCCTGGGTGCCCATGGTGAGGGGCCCAGGCACTACCCTTGTCCCCAGCCCACTCAGCACCTGCCTCCCCAAAGCCTGGGCCACTGGGCACCTGCTCTGGGAACAGAGTCCCGTTCTTTCGGGACCGCCTCTTGCGCTTCGGTTTCCCGGTTACGGCGTCTATCTCCCCTCGGCCCCTTTTGCGTGGATGCCCCAACTCGGTGAGACCAGGACCCACGACACCAGTAGCTGCCACTGCTACCACCTTCTTTTTCTTGCCAATGCCCTCAAAAAAGTCACTAAAGGAACAGCGCGCTGCCTTGGCTGCATGGCCTCCACCCCTACCTCCAAAGCCTCCGGTTTTGCCCCCACGCCTCCGGAAGCCCTGCACTCGATGCAGGAATTGAGAGATGCTCTGAGTGTCTGGGGCCTGGTGCACTGACTCGGGCTCACTGGGTGTCCAGCAGCGGGGTGGCGAGCACCTCCCAGCACACTGGCTCTGACGGTTCAAAAAGGCCAGCTTGGCAAGGACATCAGAATACTCAGCCTTACTGTCATTGGCGTCTGCTGCATACGATGGCTGCGGAGACGCCAGCTTTTGTTTCCGCCGCCTCCGTTTCTTCACCTCCGGCATGGCCATGGTGGCTGCTGTCACAGTCGCAGCCTCGGCAGCAACCACTGTTGGCTCCTTGGGCTTGCCAGGACCCAGCAGCAGGTTCTTAGGCGGGCGGCCACGCTTGCGCTTGAGAATGATCGGCATTTCACCCGGCGGGAAGACCACCACCACATTCCGGCCGTTGTTCTTCATCTTCAGCAACGGGGTGGGCTCTGACGACACCCTCAAGCCCAGCTCCTTGCCCTCCACGCTCAGACTGCTGCTCAAGGACGAGACTTTGTACGTGGTCTTGTTCCTCCGCCCCAGGGACACAGGGATCTTGGCCATCTTCACCACCATGCGCCGCACACCCCTGCACTTGCCTTTGCGGGTGGGGACCATTGGGGTCTGAGAGGACTCCAGCTCCAGTTCAGGAACTGGGCCCGGGCCTGACAGAGCAGGTGGTGGTGGTGGCAGCGGTGGGGGCTCAGCCAGGGCAGCTGCCAGCCCTGTAGGCATGGGAAGAGGAAGCAGGCGACCCTCAGGTCCCGAGTCCGCCTTCCGCCCCCTTCCGGCTTTCCGCCTGCGACATAGGATCTTTGGCCTATCGGTGCGCCTCAAGGCGTACTTGGGGTGGCCCTCAGGCCCAGGGGGACCATGAGGTGAGCACAAGTCCAGGCGTAAGGGCTCAGCCAGTTGGCAGTGCCCCAAGGATTGCTGGGGCTCTAGACGTCGGCCAGGGACATCCAGCAACTTGGGCAGGGGGTCAAGGGCCTGAGGGTCAAGGAGCTGGGATTCCAAGGAATCAGGTAGGGTATCCAGGGCCTGCAGAGTCAGGCTCGGCAGTCCCAGGGGATCAGCAAGGGGCTGCAGGGGTGGAAGCTCCAAACCTTCTCCTAGAGGCTCTAGTGCCTGTGGATCTAGGAAGCGGGGCTGGGGGTCCAGGAGCTGCGGCTCAGGCTGTGGCGAAGGAGGCTCAAGGGCTTGAGCCTCCAGGAGCTGGGCCTCGGGGCAAGTCAGGGAGGCCAGCTCACTGAGGATGTCAGCGTCTGCTAGCTCCGAGTAGTCAGGCCCATCTGGCTCAGGCTCCGGGGGCAGGCCAGTGGATGCGGCTGCGGCTCCAGGACCATGGCCTGGGCCAGGCTGGGGACTGTCCCTGGGCTCAGGCTCAGGCTCATAGAGGGGGTGGCTGGGCCTCTCTGACTTGGCGTGAGGGGTGGCACGCTCTTCAGGGCTGCGGATACTGTTGGCCAGGCTGGGTGAAGAGAAGAAGCTATACTGCAAGTCGCCGGGTGGTGGAGCGGGTGGGCGGCTCAGTCGCAGCCCTCCACAGTCCAGATGCACACCACTGTGTTGCAAGTCCTGGGACAGCCTTGTCAAGTCCTTCATGATGTCAATCAGCTGCACCACAGGACGCAGGTTCACACGCCCGTTGTCCCAGTGGCGGAGGGAGTTGTTGTCTGGGGTTGGTGAGGGACAATGGGCCTGGGAGACAGGCCGGGCTGCCCGAGGAGGTAGCAGGTCGTCTCCCTTGGCAAGGACTGGTGGACGCCGGGAGCTGGGGTCCCGACGAGGGGGTGGGCGTGGGTTCTCAGAGAAGGTATGGGTGGAAAAGGCCTTGTCAGGTGGACTGGCAGGGGGCCGGGTGGGAAGCAAGGGCCGGGGGGTTGGGGGACCGCCGGGGTAGTACTTGGGCTCTCGGAGGTAGTCAGGAGAGCTGCACACGGCACTGGAAGTCACCACCAGGCCCTGGGGCTTTACACGCATCCTGACCTCGTCCTCCTCGGGCCGCCGGGCGGGGCCGGGGCTGACATGAGGGTGCGAGAAGCCGGGACCAGAACCTGCCAGGGAAGGAGAGGCAAGAGGTTCTTCAGTGGGCATTCACATCCTAACATGCCCTGAACCTTTATGGCCTCCCGTCACGTGTACATACTGAACTCGTCACGGGCCCAGCACCCAGGGGCAAATGACCCACTTCTATAGGCTATAGGATTAGAGATGACAAGATCCCCATATCTTGGAAGGAGGCCTGGTAGCAGGGCAAGATGACCACTCCACGTAACACTAGACATAAAACTAAAGCAGTGGGTAAAGACCCATTCACTTCACGGCAGTGACTCCTCTCCTCACCCTCACTCCTCAGGCTGCACTCACCCTCGGCTCTGCCGCCTGGGCTGTCACACTGGGTATCTCTGTGGGCAACAAGACACGATTAGAGCTGAATTCCCCACTAGACTCAGGGTCCACACTTAACCCTCGCTACCCATACACAGCCCCACCCCTTTCCAGATGCCACCCCAGCTCCCTCAGGGATCCCTCCTGACTGACCTGGTAAACAGAGGGCCCCCGTGCTTGGGGACTCTGCCAGTCGATGGCTGTCAGCTGGGGGTGTTGCGGAGCAACTTCGGCCTGAGCCCAGGCCTTGGGGTGTGGACAGCGCCTGGAAAGGACCACCGTAGCTCAGGTTTAGTGAGCACCTACTGCACGCCAGGCACTGGGCTGGAAGCTGTCCAGGCATTGCTTCATTTGATTCTTCATACCAATCCTGTGAGGTAGGGGCTATTAATAACCCCATTTTGCAGATGAAGAAATGGAGGCTCAGACATGAACTAATATCATTCATTCATTGATTCATTCACTTATATGTTCATTATTTATGTAGTATCTACTTTGCACAAGGCCTGGGCAGTCAGACATCGAACAGGTAAAGCCTACATGACTTAAGAATCAGCGGATTAAGTAAGAGCTGTAAAGACAAGTGAAGGAAGCACCTGGGAGTCACCACGGTGACTATAAAAGCTTTGGGACACTTTACTGCCACCACCAAGCTCTTTTTTTTTTTTTTTTTGGTTTTTCGAGACAGGGTTTCTCTGTGTAGCCCTGGCTGTCCTGGAACTCGCTCTGTAGACCAGGCTGGCCTCGAACTCAGAAATCCGCCTGCCTCTGCCTCTCAAGTGCTGGGATTAAAGGCGTGCGCCACCACCGCCCGGCTACCACCAAGCTCTTGAATGGATTATCTCATCTAACCTCCCTGCCATATGCAGATCAATGATTATCCTGCCCATTTTTAAAGAAACCACCTGGTAAGGGTTCCAAGCCCCACCAGGCAATCCTATCTGCTGAATAAAGCTCTGTGAATCTGCAACAGATTGTTGTGCTTCACACAAGTGTCCCAAAGACATGTTTTGTTGTTTGCCTTGGGAGTTTTTATGACATTAAAGAAAATCTTTGTTGTTTTTCAAGACAGGGTTTTTCTGTGTAGCCCTGGTTATCATGAAACTTGCTCTGTAGACCAGGCTGCCTTTGAACTCAGAGAGCCACCTGTCTTCTAGTGCTGGGTCTAAAGGCGTGCGCCCCCACCACCTGGCTATTACATTTTTTTAAAGATTTATTTATTTATTTATTATATGTTAAGTACACTGTAACTGCCTTCAGACACTCCAAAAGAGGGCATCAGATATCATTACAGATGGCTGTGAGCCACCATGTGGTTGCTGGGAATTGAACTCAGGACCTCTGCAAGAGCAGTCAGTGCTCTTAACTGCTGAGCCATCTCCCCAGCCCCGCTATTGCATTTTTTAAAGCTTATTTTCATTTTGTGTGTCTGAGTGTTTTGCCTGCATATATGTATATATACCATGTATACGCCCTGCTGCCCACGGAGGACCAAACCTCTTTGGATGGACTGTTAACCATCTCCTCAGTTATTATTTTATTACAGTTGTGTGTGCGCATGTGTGTGTGTGTGTGTGTGTGTGTGTGTGTGTGTACACACGCACACATACATGCTTGTGCATGTGTGGAGGTCAGAGAACAACTTGCAGATGTCAGTTCTATCCTTCTACCATGTGGGTCCCGTGGACTAAACGTAGGTTGCCGCCAGGTTTGATGACCAGCATTTTTACACACTGAGCCATCTCAGCCCCGTTCTCAAGTCAGGGCAGCAAACGGGGTGCTGCAGGCATGTGCACCATGTCTGGCTCTCATGAAGTTTTTTCTTACTCTTTTCTAGACCCAAGAATGATGCTGAGGGAGAAACAAGAATGTTTCTTGTGCCCCTCAACCTTTATCAGTCTCTGAAGTTCTGCCTTTCCTTACTTCCAATATTCAGTCCAGCCCGTCTGTCCTCTTGGAGTCCTGTCTATTTCACCTTCGTAGGCTTTATCACAACTGTAATCAATTACTTGTGTGACTGGCCATTTAGTGTCTCCCTTGAGACTGTGGCTCTTCGGGGGCAGGGATCACATCTGTCTTGTTTACTGCTGTATCCTCTGACCCCAGAGCCTGGGCTATGGATGCTACATAAATATTTACGGAGTAACTCTGAGCTGGTCAGGGGAGAGCTGGGACTTAGATCTAGACATGTTTGATTCCCAAAGGCGCCTGAAGACTTAGAGCTGAGCAGGAACCAGGACCTCAGTGAGCTGCTTGAGCCCCAACTTCGGAAGGGTAATCTTAGGGAGCAGCCACTGACCTAGAGCAGGATGGTCACGGCATGTGCTCTGTGGACAGGTTGCCATGCTGCCCAGCGCTGGCCCAGGGGCAGAAGGCAAAGCAGAGTCAGGGAGAGGACAGTGGGGACAGTATGTTCTGTGGACCCTGTGGTAGGCGGCGATCTGTAAGCCACCGACAGTTCTAAGCACACCAAGGAGGGCAAGGCTGTCTGTTCTGCTCACGGCACTTCTCCACATCTGGAAAGGAATGTAGCTCATAGGAACAGTGTGTAGAACTTTGCAGTCCACAGACATGAGCCACTGAGTCCTCACAGCAACCCAGGAGGCACACATGGTTTATTATCCTGGTGCTACAGAGCAAATGGGCCCAGAGTCCTTGTGAACCTCGCCTGAAACCACACAGCTGTTCAGAGGCAGAGAATTCTTAATTCTTTTAAGGCCAAACCCTCTTTCTCCTCTCAGCTCCTGCAACAATCCTTTAGCCACTTCTGGAAAGGCTCCTTCTAGAGCTGTGGTCTAATTTAAGGCTGGGAGGAACACTGAAATTATCTAAGCCATTGGCTTCCAACCCCTGAGCTCGGGGGAGCGGAGGAGCTGTGTAACACTCTAGCTACCCAGGCCCTAGTCCAGGAGGGCCTGACTCACACATCTGAGGGACATCTGGGAAGCTGTCGTTTTAATCTGCACCCCCATGCTCCCCCCCACCCCACCAGTGAGCACCCTGTGCTCTAGTTCCATTTTACAGAAGAGGAAACTAGAATGGAGAGATTAAGAGATTTCACTGTTCATCCATCCAGGCTGGTCTTTATTTCGGTCCACTGTCCCAGGCTGCATCCTTTCGCCTCCCCTGCACCTGCTAACTCAAGGTTGTCTCATGCCTAGCTATGGACCTATAACACTTCTAGCTCAGCACTGCTCCCCCTATCCCTCCCTTCCTCCCGCTCTCTCTCTCCATGCGCACACACATATGCCTGCACCCCCAGGAAATCTCTCAATGTAACTTGGAACTCTGTGTGTACACCATGCTGGCCTAACCGCAGCTGGGCAACCAAGTATAACCTTGAACTTCTGATCCTCCTGACTCATCTCCCTACTCCACGTACCTAATGGTATACTACCACACCCAGTTTTTTCGGTGCTATAAACTGAACCCAGAGTTTTGTGCACAATAGACAAATACTCTACCAACTTCCTGGGAGTCAAAGTTTTACTCGTAGTTGTGGTTGGCCTGGAACTCACTATGTAGACCACGCTGACCTCAAACTTGTAGCTATCCTCCTGTCTCTGCTCATGCTGACGACTCAAGCATGTACCACTATACCCGGTGAGCCTAGCTAGCACTGTTGTTCTTGGAGAGAGAACACCTTCAAAGTGTGGAAGCAGCCAGGCAAAAGGGTGTATAGTCTGGAGGCAGAGGCAGGCAGCTCTCTTGAGTTATAGCTGAGCCTGGTCTACAGTTCTAGAACAGCCAGGGCTCAGACTCTAGTGAGTGGCTTGACCTAGCTTCTGGAGATACCTGCCAGGAGCCCCACTCTTGCCTTGCTGTGGGTGGGGCTGGCCAGGCCTTCCTGCTTTAGAGACCTCCCACTTGGGGCCCAAGGGCGTAATCTTGGCAGAAGAGACAAATCTCCTCTCCAGTGGTTGCTTCTGCTCCACCCACCCATGGAGACCTTTGGCCACATCCTCCTGACTGTCCACTGCTCTTTTTCAGCCCTCAGGATCTGAGGGAAGCAATTGGCTCCCTTCCCCACCACACCCCAACAGGCAGCCATTCTCTTGGCCTCTTCTCAAAGGTACCATCGAGCCCAAGTCCGTGAATGAAAAGTCAAAGGGTCCTCTGTCTGCGTGTCTGCTTCTGGGTCAGTGTCTGAGCTTGCCCACAGGGACACCAGCTGGCTAGGAGGGGCCCAACCTGCAGAGCACAGACAGGGCCGGGACGCGCCAGCCCACATCCTTGATCCCCGGCCCCACCCTCCCCTCCCCCACTGCGGCTGTGACCACCCCACCCCTTCCCCAGCCCTCCTCCCCTCTCACCCACCCCTAACCTCCCCTGGGGAGCCAAGCTGCCAGTCCCAGCTCTCACTTCCGGCCTCATGACCCTCTCTCCAGCCTGCATGCACTCCCCCTCCCATTTCCCTCAGCTGGTTTGAAGGCTCACGGATGTCCTTAGCCTCTGAGCAGTGGGAAACATGGCTGTTCTGAAGCCTTCCTCAGGACCTCTCTTCTCCAGGGGCTTTACCTCCCAGGATTGCCAGTCCCCTCTCCCTTCCTTTTAGCCCCTAGTGCCCACCCAATTTGTAGATATTCTAGTAAGCAGATCATAACAAAACAAGGAACCAGTCACTTATTTTGCATTTAAATGTGAGCACAGAGAGGCTTAGTCATGCCCTTAAGGACACACAGCCATGCCAATCAGTTTTGTTGTTGTTGTGTAAGTTTGCTTTTGTTGGGATTCTCTAAACCAAACTGCTTCACCATCCAGAGATTCAGCCTAGCCCCAGCTCCTCTATCTCAACTATCACTTCTAACCTTTTCCCCCAGCTTGTCATCAAGATGCACTACCTCCCCTGACCACTAGGTGTCCCCTTGGAGCCACTGATGCCCCAAGGGGAACTGGTCCTGCCCCGCCCCCCAGTCATCATCTCCCCCACCCCAGAACAGTACTGCACTGCATACCCCACCCTACCCTATCCCCAGTCACACAGAGCTCCTTTGTACAGCCCCCGCCCACCCT
The DNA here is from genome assembly GCA_036184795.1 of Tokudaia tokunoshimensis. NCBI lineage: Eukaryota > Metazoa > Chordata > Mammalia > Rodentia > Muridae > Tokudaia > Tokudaia tokunoshimensis. Next base: position 116,305,327 of record BTHU01000005.1, on the reverse strand, counting down.
CTTCCTGTCCAGAGTGGGGCACCTGGCAAGCAGGTCTGTTCCTGAACCGCCCCCTGCCAGCCCCTTGCCCCGGGTGCCAGGTGTGTAGGCGCCACTGCCAGCTCCGACTGAACCCGAGGGTCACCTCATTGGCAGCCCTCCCTTCCTCCCTCCGAGGTCACCCAGGGACTGTGCTTTCCGCCCCACTCCACCCCCATCCCCTCCTGCCCTTGGCCCTTCCAGACTCCTGTCCTTGTCTTTCCTTCTGTCTCCCAGAGGACTCCCTCTTCCAGTACCACTAGCACCTCCTCCCACCTCTCTCCCGCCACCGCCCACGTCCCTCCCCAGAGAAAGCCAGTTCTGCCCCGCCCCTCGCTGCCGACCAGGTCGGAAGAACTCCTCCCCCTGGAAAGTCACTGTTGAAAAGGAAGTGACTTCAGCAGTTTGGCCACAAGGCTGGGCATTGCTGAGCCCAGCTCAGCCCAAGTCCTGCCCAGCCCACCTCCAGAGCACAAAGGGAGCCATGTGCAGCACGTGCCACCTCACCTTGTGCCCAGAGCCCCGGGCACACACCAAACCCACCCAAGGATATCTGAGTCTTGGCCCACTAGCACCCCATGTGGTAGAGAGCCCAGGCTACCCACACCTGCGTAGGACCCATATCCAGCACACACGTGAAGCTCTTAACTATTCCCCCACATAGGCCACTTATGTAACTCTTGCATACACAGCCCTGTGCACTGAGGTCGGAGAGCCTTACACACCTGCTTGCACAGACCCAGCACCAGTACATTACAGCCTCACATCCTCCCACAGCCTGCCTCCCCACCCTTCCCATCCCTGGAGGCCCAACCCCCATACAGACCTCAGGAATGCTCCTTTGGAAGTTGGGTGGGGTTCCCAGCAGGCTAGCCTCTAAGGAGCTTCCTGGAGCCTGAGGCTTCATGTGTCAGTTCAGGGTGTTGCCTCTATAGGGCAGGGCAGCCCCCCCTGGCCTCTGTGGCTGGGAGCCTGGGTGGGCTAACCCTGGGCCACGAGGAGAAGAAAGAGGGGTCCCACCATGCCCCGCCCTCTAGCCAGCTGCCGGGCCTGCAATCTCACCTGGACTACCATGCCCTCCCAGCTGGGTGACTCCAGCAGAGGTGTCCTGGGGAGGTCAGCTGCATGTATCAGGCAAGCGGGCTTCCACCTCTGCCCTGAATCCTGGTCACCGTCACAACCCATCTCTCCGCCCAGTTCTCCAGGTCATGGAGGCATAGGGAAGAATCCTCAGGCTAGGAGGCAGGATGCTAAGGGACTTACTGTACCACATGAGCCTCTCTTCCCCTCTCTGGATAAGGGGGAGTTTGAATATGTTCGATTAATGTTTCTTTCTTCCCTCCTTCCTTCCTTTCTTTTTGCCTAAGTTAAGAGATCCCTATTACCCTGTTGCACCGGCCCAGCCCCAGCCTGACTTTCTCAGTTACCTGAGCAGGCTCTGCAGAGACTCAGACTCAGCAGGAAAGGTCTGTCTCCGCCAGCATCAGCTTCTCCAGGGTCGTCTCTGCAGAGGCCTGAGCAGTGTCCCTCACCTGGGACCCTCTGCACTCACTCAGCTGGGTTGGCTCTGGGGTCCAGGCCGATGAGTAGACAATCAGGCAAGCTCCCATCTGTAGAAGCAAACACAGCACACCAAAGATAAGCATGGATGGAGGGGAGGACGAGCCAGGCAAAGGGCAACTGAGCCAGGCGGGCATGTTCCACAAATACCAGTCCAGCTCTGACTTTATCCCACTGCATGCAGAGTAGAGTACCTCTCTACCATTCCACCTTCTTTCTTTTAATTCTTTTAAAAGTTACTTTTTAAAAAAGATTTTATTATATTTTAAATGTTTTGCATGCCTGGTGCCCACAGGTCAGAAGAGGGCGTCAGATCCCCATGGAACTGGAGTTACAAGATGGTGGTAAGATACCCTACAGGTACTGTGAATGGAGCCCAGATCCTTGGGAGGAGCAACATGTGTTCTTAACCCCTGAGCCATTTCTCCAGCCCCTAGTCCCTGTCTCTTACAACCCTAGGCTCCTGCTGGGAAGCAGTATCTTTGCATGTCAAGATACTAGATACTAGTGGAGGGAACCTGGCCTTATATTCCCTATCCTATATGACTCTCCACTTTCTCACCCCTAAAAACGGGGAGTTACATCTTATGAAGGAGAGGGAAAGCTGGGGCTGGTGTCTGGTTGCTGTTCCTAGGTGTCATATAGTTGCACATGGAACTGACACCTGCCCAATTCCAGCAGCAACTAGATATACCTCTTGTTTTTAGAGACAGGGTTTCTCTGTGTAGTCCTAACTGTTCTGGAACTCATTCTGTAGACCAGGCTGGCCTAGAAATCCACCTGCCTCTGCCTCCCTAGAGCTAGGCTTTGAGTGTGCACCACTGCCCGTTTGTTTTCCTTAATAACCATGGCCTTCCTCACCATTCCAGGTTCCTACCCAGTGGCTGGCCCCCTGTTGTCTGTGCTGAGGCCCGGGAGAATGGGGGAAGAGTAGGGAGTTTAAGAACCAAGCCTCACAGAAGCTTATAGGTTCTGGTTACCTGGGAATGTACATCTGTGCAACTCAGTCATCTGAGTAAATGCACACATCTGTATGTGGGTTGCTGGGGCTACTCTGCCAGTGTCCATCTCATTATGTCAGTGTGCAGTGTGCGTAGCAGTATGCTTAAGACTGTACGTGTGGAAGGGCTCAGGAGTAGCTCAAAGGCATAGCACTTGCTAGAATACAAGATCCTGGGTTCTACTCCCAGCACCACAAAAAAAAAAAAAAATACAGTTCACACATATGGGATCATGAGTTTGATCAGTAGTGATTGGTTACCAGCTGAGTCTATCTATCAGAATTAAGTGTCTTCAGTTTATACTTGTGGATATGCCCGCCATCTAAATTTTTATTCATCTCTGTGCATTTAGCTGAGCCTGTGACAGGTGTGCCCAGCTGTGTGTCTGTGTGTGTACATACTGTGCCTGGCTCACTGAATCTCACTGTGTCAGGAGCCAGACCAGCTCCTGCCTGCCTCAGAGCTCTCTGGATGTGTTTGGCAGCAGGGTGGGGGCGGGTGGCTTATCCTCTGCTGTCCCTGCAGGTTTCCAATCTCCAGGTCTGTGACTGTAGGCGCTGGTGTCACTGCAGATCAGCCTGCCTTCTACTTCTGCCTTTCCTTTCTGTGGGCTTTCAGGGTCACGGCGTAATGGTGTGACTGGTCATGGTGTTCCTGTGGGTTTGTTTTGCCATGGTCAGCATGTGCTTGCGGGTGTGTTTGCATGTGCAGATTTGTATGACCTTATCATTGTGAGTCTGTGCATACCATGTATTTGTATATGTTGGAGGGTCCTTGTGTTATCCCATTGTGTATCTGTGCCGGTATAGCTGAGTGTCAAGTCAGTGTCAACACGTGTGAGAGGTCTGTGTGCCTGTCAGCACAATGGTTGCCTCGTGTTTGTGTGGTACCTTTGTGAGGCTCTGTGTCACTGTGTTTGTGTGTTGTATGTGCTCTTCTCTCTTCCCTCCCTCCCTCCCTCTCTCAAGAGTGACTGAGTGTTCTCTCTCTCTCTCTCTCAGCCAGACAACTCCCCAAGCCTGGATTAGGGACAATTTATCCACAGGCAGAGAAGGAGAATTCCAACCTGCCAGAGCCTCCCTCTGATCCGTTCGTTGCCTGCTTCCCTGTGGTTGGGTGGGCATAGAAACACAGCCTAGCAGCTCCCAAGCCCTCAGGGAGCACCCCCCTCCACAGTTTCCCAGATGCCCAGAAAGGTGTCCTGAGCCCACCACCACCCCAGTGACTAACTGGTCCCCCTGGCTCAGCTATCCTTCGCCCTCTTCTCCTCATATGGTGGGTGGGTGTGGGACAAGTCTGCATAAGGTCAGCCAGGCTCTGGGGGCTGAGGAGACCTAAGGAGCAGCTGCCCTCAGAGTCCCCATATCCTAATATTCCCCAGTTGATAAATCCCACCGCCCCCCCCCATAAATAACTAGGGAACATGCAGCTATGCCATTGTGGGGGGGGGGAAGGATGTGTGGTGGGGGAATGTGGCGGGGGGAGCAGGACTGGGCTGGGACTAAGGCTCCCTTCACGGTGCTCCAGGCGCAAGGCAGAATCACATGTTTCCCATTAGCTGCTTTGGCCTCCTTGTTCGGGGGTGTTGGCTGGGGGAGATTTGTTCTGGTTGCAGACACCAGCAGAGACCACACAAGAGAGAGAAGGAAGGGGGGTTCTGGAGCAAACACCATAGGCACAGAGGAAGAGAGACAGAGAGACAAGGACAGAAGACAGAGGCCAGGAAAGAGAAAGGTGAACAGAGACTGTGGGGGGACAGGTACAAGGAAGGAGGCAGGCTGGGCTAGGCCCCAGACAGAGAGTGAGTTCAGGCCAAGAAGGCTCCAGAGAGGGGCAGAGAAGACAGCAGTCTGACAGGGATGGCAGTGAGGAGGGAAGACCAGAGACTAGGCTGAGGTACAGGAGTCTGAAGACGATGGTGGGGTGGACAGAGTGGGAAGGCTAGGTGAGGGCCTCATGGACTGGGAAGAGGATGCCCAGGCGGGTGGCGGGTGAGGGCAGCCAGTGCCTGAGCCTCCCTCCTGCTGACCCTCAAGTCGCGGAGATAACAGACCCGAATAGTGCTGACTTGCGGTTCAGAAATCCAATATCCTCCGCGGCGCACTAATCGACTACCTGAGCCCCAGCCCGCGTGAGCTGCCCCGATTAATCCTGCGGCTCCACAGCCTTAATTAGTTTAACAGTTTCAGGGGCAGAAGAGGCAGGCAATAGGGTCCTTAGGCCCATGGGGACACAGCCCTCATGCAAACCCTGTCTAGTGTACCACCTCCTCAGACACGCACCGGCCTAGGCCCCAGAGGCCCCTTCCCACACTACCTGAAAAACGTTGGGTCCTTTCTCCTGGGGCACAGTTCCAAAGACTGGTACTTGGGCGAGAAGGTAGGTCACACAGTACTAAGACCCCCATCACCTACTTGTCTGTGCTCAGGGCTACAAGTGTTTCCTCTGGCCAGGCTTTTGGGGACCTTGTGGCCTGCATGGGGAAGCCCCACCAACTGCCAGCCACACACCACAAGGTAGTATGTAGTCTCTTTAGGGTGAGAGACAGGCCCCTACCTCAGTGACAACATGCCAACAGCATGAGACACTCATGCATGGCATCCTCACAGGCAGTCAGTCACAGAGAACCCTCCCAACACAGAAAGCAGAGCACGCGACCTGTTGCTTCCTTCAAAGTGGGAGATGGTCATATCTGACACCCCCAGACAGCACAGGCAGGTATCCAGTCGTCACCGCTCACAATAATGTGACTACCTAATGGGTGCCTCTTACCCCTGGACAGGATGTAGGATGCAGAGAAAACCTGTCATAGACAGCGAACCAAAATAATCCCCGCCATGAGACAAGTCTCTTGTCATCCACAAAGTATGACCAGGGACACAACCATGTCCTTCGGAGTCACCCATCTAGACATGGCATCCCACCTCTTCCTGCTTTGGACGGGTGACAGCTCACCCACATCCTACCCCAGCACTGTCACCAGCCTGGGTGGTACTGTCTGTCCTCTGCCTGCAGGAGCGTCACAGCTCACAGGGCATGAATGTCACCCCAGCAATGCTAGAACCGGACACAGCCACACGTTGCCCCAGTGACAAACGCTTCTGGTCCCAGGAGGAGGTGGAGGTACACAGGGCTCTGGGTGTGACCTTGCTCCCTGGACACCAGGAGAGGAGGTACTGAGGGAGGAGACTGGGAAGGAAGCTGCCCGGGGAACACACAGCCAACCTGGGAATGTCACCTTCCCAAGCTCCCCTTCCATTTCTAAGGAACTCAAGGAGGGGTAGGATAGTGGCTGAATTCCTTTGCTGGGAAGCTGTCCCTCTCCGCACTTCAGGCCACAAAACTAGGAATAGGGATAAGGAGGACAAAGTCCAGGAGCGTGACTCACTGCGGGAACAGCCCCAGCCTACGGCCAGAGTGGTGTGGAAGGCTAGGAGCCAAGAGGCCCGGGTTCAAGTCTACGCTCCTCCCAGGCCAAGTCGGGTGACCTTGGAGCAGCAGCCCAGCCTCTCTGGCTTAGGGGAGAGAGAAGGGGCTGAGGAGGTGCTGGGGTCAGAAGCAGCTTTAGAGAAGGGAGGGGCAGCAGCTTCCGCTCCCCAGTTCCTTTCTCAAGGACCCCCATCTCTTGACTCCCAGTACCCCATCTGTAAAGCTGGCCTCATCAGACCACAGGACACAAGCTGAATGGGAAGAGCGGGGAAAATAACCGAGGAGCTGGAGCCCCTACAGGTACAGGCTAGACCAGTGTCAGCTGAACCCCATTTCCATTGCCCGGCTTCCCACGTGGACTGTTTCTTTAAGGCAGCCGGAGATGTGGGGTGGGGGTGTTGAGGTGTTGCTGGATATAGGACAGACTGCCTTAAGCTAAAACCATGGAATCAGGTACAAGTCTGCCCTCCCCCTCACCTTTACCCTCGACCTCACCTGGACTACCTTAGAACCAGGGACTAGAGCAACAGCTCAACGGGAGGACACACTCAAGTCCCCTCCTGCCGCCATGACCCACAAGAGCAGCTGCTGCACAGGACTAAAGAACCTGGGACCACAGTGTTCAAGGGCCCCCTTCCTGTATGAAAGTCCAGAGAGGGACAGACCTAGCCTGAGGTCACACAGCCGGACCGCAGCCAAGGCCACAACTTTCCTCAGCAACATTCTCAGAGCAGAGTCCTTCTAGCCTCTGGGGGTGGCTAGAGCTAGGGGGCCCTGGGGGACTTAGCAAAAAACGTGGCGACAGATGGCCTGCCAAGGCAGCGGCGATCTGGGCGGCTGGCAGGCATGCTCGCTCCCGCGCAGGGAAGCAGCTAATTTTAGCTGAGGCCTCCATGCCAGCTTTGCTCCCCCCACCCACCCAGCAAGGGAGCCCAGCATGCCTTGCGTGCAACCCGCCTCCCCTGGTACCCCTACCCCCCCAACTTGACCCCTTTGGTGAGTAGTGTCCAGACCCCAGGGTCCTAGAACTATCTGCCAGACTAGGCCTCACCACACCCAGAGGCCAGGGCTGAACCCTGGAGGCCTGGATCCCTACCCTAGGGGCCTGTTTGCCCAACTCTTAAGCTCATTCATTGGAGGAGGATGACCAAAGGCCATTGTCCAGCCTGGGAGGGCTGGGCACCAGGGGCTGCCAGCCTTGTGGAGAGGTGGACATTGCCCCCCACTCGGCCCTGGAGGAGGCAGGACTTTGACTTCAACAAGACTCAGGTTCTGGGCAGCAGTCTCCCGGTGCTGGTGAGCAGTGAGTTGCTTGATCCTTTCCTTGTTCCTCATAACTCTTTGTTGCAGGAACTCAAAGTACTTTAAAGCCACAGCTAGTGAGTATCAGGTTTGAAAACTGAGGCATAGCCTGAGATAGCCATCATATCGGGAGCAAAGGACGAATCTTAGGAATCAGTGTGGCCCAGGTTACCCCACAAGACAGCGGGGTTCTTGTCCAGTTTAGCCCCAGAATGCGCCTTTGCGCCACTGGGCTTCTAGAAGGATGACCAAGGAGGGAAGGCCACTTTGTAGCTGTGAAGGAAGCCTCAAATTCTTCCTCTGGTACCCCATTTTCTGCAGGCTCTTTAATCTTAGACTCTGCCCATTTCAAGTTCAATTACATATGCTCAGTGGGGTGCCCAGGGCATAGAGTTCCTACTAGACAGGGTGACCCTGAAGGGCTCCTCAACTCCCTGGCCATTGGTTACAAGGGAGATGACCGAATAGGGCACAGAAAAGTCTTGAAAGAAATCTGAATTTACAGAGAACCGGGGAGGACAGAGAGGAGGATAAGGGCAGAGGATCAGAGGAAGGTCCTGGGGGCAAGAAAAACAGCCTCAGGAGAAAGGAAGAAGGGAAGGGATGGCAAACATAGCTGCAGAGAGGTAGGGAGAACACGACAGGAGAGACGCAAGAAACAGACTCAGGAAGAGTGTGAAGAGGAGGGAGAAAAAGACAAAGAGAGAGAGAGAGAGAGAGAGAGAGAGAGAGAGACAGGCAGGAGGAGGATGCAGAGACAAAGACACACACAGGGAGAGAGATGGAGGAGCTTGCCACAGACAGGCCTAGGCACAGCAACCCGGGGAGCAGGACACAGAGGGACTGACACACCCAGAAACCAGGAGGCAGTCAAGAGGGTGAGATGCACTCAGTGAATGGGGTGGAAAGAAGGGGGAGACACTCAGTGATGGATAGAGTATGGGGGGGGGGGACAGCAGGAGCAGGCAGGGGTGGAGGGAGGGACGTGAGCAGGAGGGGAGATGTCGCCAGAACTGGGGGGGACCGAAGACAGAAATGGAATGTGGTCTGGGCATGAGGCTCCCAGATGCATCGGCTCTGGCTTCAGCTGGGGCAGTTGGCTGCCTGGGGGGGTGGGCAGGGCTGTCAAGGGAGGGGGCCTGTTGCCATGGCGGCAGGCACGGCAGGGGCACAGTCTGCTGGCACTTGGAGCTCTGGGCATGGTAGGGGGCTGACTAAGGGGGAAGGGGTGTGTGTGAGATGAAGCCTCGCCCCTGCTCTAAAGGCTCCACCAGGAAGGAAGTTTCCAGAGAGCGACTGGAAGATGCTGGAGTGGAATGGGGCTCTTGGGCCTTGCCCAGTCCCAGGGAGGCACCCTTCCCCAGGTCACATGTGCCATCCCAGGGTTCCACCTGCATGTCTCAGGATGTCCCCTGGGGAATCTTCTTCCTCTTCTGTCCCCTCCAGTCTGGCTGAAGACCCCACATGCTGCTGCTGCTTTTGCTTGCAGGGAAGCAAGATTGTGAATTCAGGATCTGTAATCCTAACGCAGAGCCCAGGCCTACCGGGCTCCTGTTGCCAAGGCGACGGTGGGTCAGAGGGCAGTGCAGGGCGCCCGTTTCTCCAAGTCAGAATCCCAATTGTTAAAGCCCAAGAATAAACAGCTGAAGCGGCTGTGGGGGGGCAGGAGGGGGGGGCTGAGGTCTGCAGCAGCTCAGTGTGGTGTTGTCAAGCGAGATGTCACTAATTGTCTGAAGGAACAGGCTGAGGCAGCTCTTAACTGCTTCCGTGCCACCGGAGACACCTTGGCTGCTTGGCCTCATCCCTGGGGCTTCCCAGCATTCCACTAGGCCAGCCTGTGGGTGTGTGCAGGGGAGAGTGCTGGGCCAGCATAATCTCTGCCTCCCTTGCACTGAACCCCCACATACTTTGGCTCCCAACACTCCTCTTTGCCCAACTTGGAACCTCCCACCTGCAAGCTACATCTTTATGTCCCCAATCGCTGGGCTCACAGTATTTCATGAAGTCCAGAATTGCTTCCCTTGGCCTGCAAATGCTCTCTTAGCCGCCCCAACGTGGCCTCCTCTTCCCCTAGTCATAGGGTCTGGTACAGATGTGTAGGAAAGAAAGACACACCCAGTGCTCCTCTGCGCCTGTAGAGGGATGGGGGGGGGGCCTGTAGAGGGATGGGGGGACCGTCTCTGCAGCTCTCCCCTCCAGCTCTGGCTGTTTGCTCCCTGTGTGGCTCGGGACAGCTTTCCTCCCATAAGCTTCCTTCCTCATCAACTGTCCCAACCTAAACATTCAGTGGTGCCTTTTCTGATTCATGCCATGTCTGTAACCCTTCTGATCAGGAGCTCCTAATCCAGTTGTGAAAAGATAAATCACACACGGAAGGGGCAGTGTCTAGTACACAGCAAACTGCTTCACGGGTAGCTGGGGTTATTAGTACCTTAGCGGCTGTCCCTCTGTAGACACAGTGATAAGAGTGAAGGTAATGGGAGGGTTTTCTCCAGAAAATAGCATCCGGTAAAATGGAGATAGGAACTAGAAAAAAACAGACTTCCAGAAGAGGTCTTGTTACAATTTTTAGCTGGGCCTATGGTCTCAGGATCCTAGTTCAGCCTCTCACTGTAGGAAGGGGGATGCCTTGAGTGAGGTCTCCCCACCCCTGTCAGTCCAGCCTGTTCTAGCATCTCCTGCTGACTCCACCCACTGCACTCTGGAACTCCAGGATCAGGCAAGACTCCAAAAGGATGGTCAAACCTGGAGTGGCATCTCAAGGAGGGGTGGCAGGGCTTTGGGCACACAATGCAAGTCTCCCCCTGCCCAGGATGGGAGAGGGAACTCAGAACACCACTCAGATGGATACCTGTGGGCAGAGGCACCATCTGTGGGCTGGGATCTGGGCTCAGAAACAGGGGATCCCCTAGAGAGGGCTCAGCCCAGCTGGGGGCTGGAAGCGGACAAAAGACTACTTGTTCTCAGGATGCCTGCGCCTTCTCAAACATACCTACAGCGGCACTCTGGGGACACTTACACCCACAGAGCCACACAAAGCCTGCCAGGGTGGAGTTGGGGGGGGCAGTCAACAATAGGTACAGCCAGCCCTAAACTGAACCAACCCTTACCTCACATAGAAAGCCACTCACCTCATCTTCCAACCGAGGCAGCTAGCTATGGCCCCACAGTCTGAGACGCCTTACTGAGACAGACCCAGCCAGCCTCAAAGCTACCCTTCTCCTCCTTCCTATGTCTCTAGCTTACTAACTTGTTTCTAGAGTTAGCCTGGCAGCTAGTGAGATCTGTTATCATCCTTTTTATTTTTGGTAGTGCTTGGAATTGAACCTAGGGCGTCAAGCATGTTAAGTGTTCTCGTCCCGAGCTCCACCCACCGCAGCCCCGCTCACATCACTCTTCACTGAGTACCTACTCTGCCCTACTCTGTCTGCAGACACGTAAACGGTTAGGCTAAAGGCCTGCTTTAGTGTCATGAGTCCTGATCTCAATGCTAAGACAGAGGCAAATATTTGAACTCAAGCCAAGCTTGATATTTAAGAGCCCAAGTTCTTACATGTGTCCTCTCTGCCCCCCACCACACCATCTTACATGTATGACCAGACAGCAGAGACATGTCTGAATGGAGGTGTAATTCCCCATCCCACACACATCTCTATGCCAGTCTAGCACCAAGGTGGTAATTCTAACTCATTGGTGTCTCTGCTGTCCCACTCTATGCTGGCCCGAGGAATCACATCACAGAAAGCTAGAGCCAGAGCGGAACCAGAAGAGGCCACCTTTAACAATTCCAGCAGGGTCACCTCTAACTCTCCTAACCCCACGATGACAAAGCACTCGAGGCAAGCTGACCCTGTGGATCTAGACACCCCCACCCCCTCCACAGCTCCTGATGAAAACAAGTCTAAACAAACTCCTTCCTGGGGATGTGAAGGCACCTTTGCTGGGGAGGCAATGCTGGGATCCCAGAGCCCAGCTAGGGAGAAGGATCAGGTTACTCTCTCCCTAGCTGTGCCCTGGACTCCTTGGGGCTGACCTTTCACCTCATCCAGGCCTGGACCCAAAGGGGGGAGCCCAGGACTCACCTCCTGTTAACCCTCCACATTCCTTATTTGATTCCTGGGCTCCTGCCAGGGCCTAGGGGGTGTAAAGAAGCCCAGGCAGGAATGGCGACCTTCCTCTGATCGCCCACCCTTGGCATCCAGTTTTCCAAGGAGCTTTACAGAAGGCGCATGCATCCCTGCCCCCTGACCATGCTACCCTGCTGGGATCAGATACCTCGGCCCAAGCAGCTGAAAATGACCTGGGCTATTTTCGCTCCAGGATCATGTTGCAACTCCCCCTTGAGCTGGCTGCTTCCCACACCTCTCCAGACCATCACTGCCCACCCTCATCTCTCACCCATAATCACTGACTAACAGGATAGGAGGACTCTTAACTGACCTAAGCTCTTCATGACTGAGACCGTGAGAAGCCAGTCATGGGGCTGGGCATGAAACCAGGCTCTCTGGGTTCCCGCCGAGGTCTCTTTCTAACAGTTCAGCACAGCCTGCTCTGTACCCTAGATGCCAAGGTCTCTGACCCAGCCAACCTCCCCCAAGCACCAGAAAGTCACTTTGGAGACTCTAGAGGTTACCCATAAGTCCCTGGGCCACTCTGCATGTCAGAAACCGCCTCTGCCATGCACACTCTTCTTTGTTTGGATTTGGTTATCAGGACTGTATTCCGATGCCACAGACTCACGGGCCTACCGGGAAGGTTTGAGGGTATATAAAGTGGGAGAAAAGACAGGGAGACTGAGGCTTGGAAAACGAGAGGTGGGTCCAAACTTTAGTTCCAGCTGCTCCTTGCCCCCAGCTTCTTGGTGGAGTACACACACACACACACACACACACACACACACCCCATCAAACTCCCTCCAGGCCTCTGCCCCTGCCTCTGCCCTCTCAGCTTTAAGCTCCAACCCTCCTAGGAAGGAATGTGACTGGTCAGGTCTGAGCTGACCATGAGTGGTTATAAGGCAATAGACACCCCTCATACTCCCATCCCCCCAACCTAGGGGAGCTCACATACCAAGGTGGGGGGCAGTTTAACCCCTTGCAGCCTGGTTTACAAGACACGGGTACTATGCTTCCTTTGACCAGTCCTATATATAATGGCTTCATAGAGGATAGAATGTGTTCAAGTAATAGGATGGGGTCATCTGCCTGCCTGTCTAGTCCTCATTAAGAAATCCCTTGCTACCCTAAATGTTTTATCTCATCTCCCGTATGATGGGAAAACAGCCAGGAACTGGTGCTGAGGGCAGAGAGGAATCTTCCTGAACCCCAACCTCAGGAGTCCCTAGTCTGGTGGGAGAAACACAACCCGGCCCTGGGGAGTCTGTTGGGGGAGACCAGGCACAGAGGCTGGGACAAAGAGCTGAGAGCAAGAGAGAGCCCTGAGCTGCTAACACAAGTGGGAGGAAGCTGGGGCAGGCAGGAGAGCAAGCCAGGTGGGGTCAGACCGGGCAGGCCTCCCGGAGGCCCCTAGCCCTACACCCCTCCCCCCAGGCTCTGGAATCTCGGGGGTCAGGGCCGAGGGACAGCTCCACCCCCTGCTCCCCTCAGGCTCAGGAATTCCACAAGCAATGGGGGGGGGGGCCTTCGGACTCCATCCAAGTTGGCTCACACTGGATTGGGAACAGCAGCTCCTCCTAGCCCCCACCTCCACCCAAGCCCCTAAGGCTGGCCCCCAGCCCTCTTCTCTCCCCCTGCCTGGGCTGGCATAGTGTGTGCCAGGCGCTGGCAGAAAACAAACCCGCCGGGGTGGGTTTGCAGGGAGCGGGGTAACCTTGACACAGTTGCAGCCGTCGCTAATGGCAGACACACACTCCGCCTGTTCTGGGGGGACTGTTGCCGTTGCTAGGAAACCGGCAGCCGCGTGAATGGAAATGGGTCAGTAAACCTGGGGAGAGATAGTGTGACACTCGAACCACTGCAGCTGCTCCAGCCCACACCGAAATCCCTCCTCTTCAATATTTATCACTCCCGCCTGGGCCCTCAGCCCCTGCCAGACCCGGCACCAGCCTGGCCCTCAGGTTCCCCCCAAGGTCTGATAAGGATGGAAGGAGAAAGAGCGATGGTTGGGGTTGCTTATCCACTGTTGGGGCGGGAGGTGCCTCGGGATGGAACTAGTTCTGGAGAAGATTGAACAGGAAACAGAATCTAATCCCGCAGTGGAGAAGGGGTTAAAAGGTCAATTCACGCCTGTTCCTGACTTAGGCACCGTGGTAAAATTACAGTGAGTGAGTGGCCTAGGCCTGCCTGATACCTACACAGGCACTAGAAGGGGCAGATTTCCATTATCTCTTCATCCAGTTTTGGGACCTCCCTCTGGATAGGAGCTAGAAGAGTAGAGCACCCAAAGTATGAACCAGATTGATTTGGCAGCCTGAAAATACCAATCGATAGCCCCATAAAATCAGATGGCATCCCAAAAAGACCAAGGGCTGCCTACTCTCTTACAGCACACACCTCCACCGACACACCCTCCAGATAGTCACTGCTCAGGGAACCTTGACAACAACCCCACTCAGAATCCCTCACAATAGAACTGCAATTCAGAACAGTACCCTTCGGCTCAACTCCTGTCAAAAGTGGACAAACCTATGCATAGGCCAAATTCTCCCCCTCAGCACGAGGCTGGAGCATGTTCAGCAGACCCACGCCAACCCCTCTAGTTTCTGTATGTTTTCCTTCCTCCCCATGGCCAGCCTCTCTGTCTAGAGCACACCCTGACCCACTGCCACTGCAGAGTACTCTTTTGGACACACATCCCACAAGTTAGCAGCAGCCCCATGCCCAGCACCCCATCCCTAGAGACTGACTGGCCCTGACACACATACATTCCTTTCCTCTAGAAGCATGCAGCCTCACAGCCCTGACTGACACAGGCGCTTATTCTAGAGCACAGGTCTGTCTCTATCTGTCTGTCTCTCTCTCTCTCTCTCCAGGTAACGGGAACATAGAGACCCTGGGAGCCAGCAACACTGTTCATTTGGGTAACCTGCCCCCTCCACCCACCACAATTTCCGTCAGAATCCCTGAAGGGTGTGTTTCTGTAAGGAAGGTGCTCTAGCTCTCCAGGAGGTGTGGGGGATACCTTGACAGGGATCTCCCAGTTGACTTGGTTCTCCGTGTGCTATCTCCTAGGATACATCAGTCAACACAGGCTTGGAGCCTGTCAGAGCTAGAAGGTGCCTGAGGGAGTAACTTATCCAGCCTGTGTCAGGAATAAGGGAACAGAGACACAGAAGAGAAATTGCCTGCTCAAAGTCACACAGCCTAACTGTTGTTTTTCAGTCCATTACAGTGAGCCCTCTGTGGCTATGAGAAACTAGCCAGATATATGCATATCTATTTTTTGTTTTTCCAGACAGGATTTCTTTGTGTAATCCTGGCCATCCTGGAACTTACTCGGTAAACAAGACTGGCCTTGAACTTGCAGAGGTCTGCTTACCTCTGCCTCCCGAGTGCCCAGGACTGAGTACCACCACTGCATGGCTTGCATGTTGACTTGGATGGGACCAGTTTTACAACCTTGCCGCCTTCTCCCTAACCCAAGCCTCAACTCTTTGATTCCCAAACAGGCTGCCTCTGCATGGTGGTTCAGAGTGGGCTGTGCTTGACTTCCTGGTCCAGCCAAAGGGCAAGTTCCTGAACTCTCACCAGAACCCCAGGGCACTGCTAGAACCCAAAGGTTTCTCTAGCCCCTACACCAAGCATTCAAGAAGAATCTCTTTATTTCCAGGGCATCCATGCCTTGAATTATTTAAGTAGATCTCTGCCAGGGTGCCCGGGGACTATAAGTTGGATGACTTGAAGAGGCAGGTGCTCGAGGTAGTTTTATTTATCCATACATAATAATTGGTGGCGTTGGGGATTTAAATGCAAGAACTTGGGCCTGATAGGCAGTTCCATCTCTAGCTCATTCTGCAGAATGGCAAACTTGAGGCTCAAAACGGTCAAGTTTACAGTCAAATGGAACCTTTGTTGTTTTGAGACGGCCTCACTGTGAAAGCCTGGCTGGCTTCAACGGTACGGAGATCCACCCGCCTCTGCCTCCTAATTGCTAGGATTAAAATCCTTCCACAGCAGGCCCTACTGAAAGGAATCTTGAGCGCCTTCCGGTGTCCTCGTCTTCCTCAGTGGAGAAAGGCCAATCAAACGGAAAACAGAGCCGGGGTAGGTGGGGGTGGGGAGAAGGTGTGAACAACAGGTCCAGGTGTACTTCCTGGGCTGAAGTGGAGCCTAGGGGAATTTGAATTTGAATCTGCGCGTCTGGCGGTGGTGCGGGGTGGAAAGAGAGCAAGGAGCCCCAAGGAGGAATCCTACTGACCTTAAGCCGGCCTGGGCCTTACACCTGGAGAAGCCGAGCTTTGTGCTCTGCCAGCCCCACCCCCAGGCGGAACAGTGGGAGCATCCGGAGGAGACCAGCCCCCACCTTGGGCATCAGTTTCCAGTCCACACTTAGAGCAGTCTGGGGAGAAAGGACTTTAATACATTGTGCCCAGAATTGGTTTCCAGCTCCCAGCACTTAAAAGGTCTCTTGCCCCAGCATAGATCTACCTGAAACTAACAACAGTGGGCTTAATGAATAAATGAACACTCAATGAAGCCAACAGCTCTCCCTCTCCATCCTTCCCACGAGACACTGATTACCTTGGGAAACCACATTATACAGGGCCGGTGGAACGGAGATGGGATTAATGCTTTAGGGATGGCCTCTATCCTCCTGAAAGAGACTGCTGTTACTCAGGTGTCCTTACTAGGAGTAGGCACCACACTAACTGCTTTACACGTGCAACTTCAAGTCCCACAAGGCCTAGTTTTTCAGAAAAGGGAAAGGAAAGCTCCGGAGTAAAGAGACTTGGCCAAGGTCGCTGAACAGTGCAGGACAGAGAAGGAATCAAACCATGCCTACCACCGATGCCTCGGTTTAACGCGGTGCGGTGAGCTCGGCGGGGGCGGGAATTGTAACTGAACCCGGGCCTTTGGCTGGGAGTGGCCAAACGGTTCATCCGTCTCCATCCGTACTTTACCAAACGGTACTAGAATTAGGCAAAGTTGTGGGAAAACGAATCTCTTAACACACGCGCGCGCGCACACACAACCAACAGTGCCCCCCCCCCAAAAAAAGAGCCGTGAGAGGCCACTTACCAACTCCCCTGGCTTTCAGGGCTCCGGTAAACGGGAGGCCCTCCTTCCCGGGTCCCCTTTCTGGACTCCCTGACCCGCAAGGTGCGGCCGGAGTTGGGGAAATCATCCAGGATGTTCCCAGCCGTCCGCGGTCCACCGGCTCGGCCGTTGCCGGGGGGGGGGGGGGGTGCTGGGAGAGGACGGCCTCGCTTGCCTCCAAGCAGATAAGAAGAAGAAGCCCTTCGACACCTCGGCTCGAGCAGGAGGCGCGGGTCTGCCCGGCTCAAGGAATCCGCTCGCGAGTTTTCCCGCCGCCGCCCCTCGAGCTACCTGGCCGCCCCGGTGGTTGCGCCTGCGCCCCCGCCCCCTCCCCAGGAGGCCGCAGGGCTTCTGACTCCGGCGGAGGTGACGGCCGAGAGGGAAACCAGGCGGCTGGGGGAGGGGCGTCGCCTGCACCTGGCCCCTGTCCGCCGCCCAGGCCCGGGAAGGGCGGGCCTGGACCCCCGCCAGCCCCGAAGGCGCGCCGGGGGAGGGGAGCCTCCCGCCTCGCCCGGAGGAGGTCCGGGACCGCGGCGGGGAAAGCTCCCACACCACCGGAGCGGCGGCGGCGGAGACGCGTGCGGGGGCCGGCCGGCTCGGCGCCCCCTTCCCGAGCCGCGCTGGGCCGGCTCCCCCGGCCGCTCGCGCTCTCCAGCTGCAGGAAATTCCAGAAGCTCTCCATCATCCCGGCGCAGCGCGCCGCCCGGGCTGCCAAGGCTCCCCGAAGGAGAGCCACATGCCGGCCGGCCGAGCGACCGCGCGGCCCGCCCTCGCCCCCACCCAGTCCCACTCGGCGAGGCAGCCACGTAGCCCGACCCGCCGCTGCTTCCCGCGCCCCGGGGACGGCGGGATGCGTGGCAGCTCCGGCCGGGGCTATTTTGAGCGGGGGGGGAGCGGCCCGGCCGCGGTGTTTTCGGCTTTTTCCTGGCCCCCGTCCCGCTAACCGGGGCACCCGGCTACCCGCGGAGGAGGGACACGTAGAAGGGGAGGGGGAGGGCCGCCTCGATCCGACTCCCGCCTGGGGAGGGCCCGGGAGACACCCGGCCCGACTTGCTTGCTCTGCGGGTCGAGCGGCAGAATTATTAAAACCGCCAGACACGGCCCGGGGCTCCGAGGCGCCCGCTACCTGCGCGCCCCTCCTCCGGTGAGCGCCCGCGGCCCGGGCACTCCCTCCCCAGCGGCGGACTCAGGCCTCACTGGATAGCGCCGCCGAGCACCAGTGGCCAATCACCGGCCTCGATTTCCTTACCTGTAAGTTGGGATGAACTACCCGACTTTATTTGGAGGGTACCTTATTCACTTTGGTGTGCACCTTTTCCTGAGCAAAACTTAAACTTTTTTTTTCTTGGGGGGGGAAGCTTAGTTTTTTCATTAAGTGAAAGGGATTTAAAAGCCCCCTTTTCAGAAGAAAAGTCCCTTACACCAAAACAGTGTATTTTCATGCAATATATTTACATCTAGCGTCTACTCAATATTAGTGGCTAACAGCATGCACACTGGCTCCGCGTTTTCAAAAAGCATCAACTCCATTAAGGTCCCAATAAAGATACACTTTCTTTTGACAGAGGAAACTTAGGTTTAAGTAAAGTGACCTGCCAGGGGTTAGACAATGGCAGAGCCCAAAGTCAGACAAACTGGCTTCAAAATATTAATTAGTGACGCGAGACAAACCCTTAAACAGAAGTGGAAACTAAAGCCCAATGTGTCACTCAAAGTTCCTTTGACTAGTGGTCGAGGAGGCACCCAATACAAATCTTCTAACTCTTTAATACCCTGCTGCAACCGTTGAATCTGTTCAGCACCTGCTGTAGGACAGCTAGGGGGTCTCCAGAATAGTGTCTAAAAATGGGTGCCAAACTGGATGTCCAGGAGCTGCACTCTGCTTTCAAATGCTCGTCTCAGACTACTAGGCCCCTGAAGTTAACTCATTTATCAAACTAGACTCAACCCAGCCTTAGAGGTGGGGTACAGAGACTCAACTCAGCCTCAGAAGTAAGGGGTACAGAGATGAAATGACACAGGGGTTGGAGGGGCAGCATCCTCACAGAGCCTAGAGATACATACACATACACACACACACACACACACACACCCCACACCAAGCAAGGAAACACAAAGGTTGGCAGTCATATATCATCACACCCCCCCTCCCGCCCCGGAAACCTGGCAGTTTATTTCTGTCTCTGGGTCCCCTGTTTCCATAGAGTCAGTCCAGGAAGGCTGGCAGCAGCTGGCTTAGAGGGGCAGGGTTTCTGCTCCAAGGGTCCAGCTGCCACCCTGCCCTCCCCCACCTACCAGGCCAGAACGGACTCCAGAGTCAGAGGTGACATTGGGATGAAAGGAAGGAGCTAAGAACCGGTGCTCAGAGGTGATGCCAAAAAGTCCTGAGAGGCCTGGAGCCACAGGAGAGGCTCCACCTGGGGCCAGTTGGTCAGAACTCTAAGGGAGGGAATCCTTTCTCCTCAACCCACAGCCCAGGTGCTGTCTCCTGCCGGGCCAGTCAATACCGGTGCAAATTGGTTAAGGGTGTAACCCAGCACTTCAACCCTATTTATTCCAGATTATTCCGGCTCATGACTCCTGGACCCTAGTCCCAAAGAAAAGGCTGCCACCTGTCACACGTGGCTTCTGAGTATTGAGAACACTGTTAGTCTGAAGTGAGAAATGCTATAAAATACACAGCAGATACTTTAATCCTACTATAAAATAAAGGAAAATATCTCAGCGATTCTGTGATGATTATATGTTGCGATGATCCTATCTTTGATATGCTGAGTTAGATATGATACATTAGTAAGTGGGTTTTGCTTCTCTTTTCTTTCTTAGAGCCCCCAGCCTGGTGGCACATGCCTGTAAGTCCAGCATGTAGGAGTCTAAGAAAGGGTCTTAAGCTTGAGAGGAGGCAAGCCTGGGCTACATAATGAGTTCCAAGCCTCCTTTGCTACAGAGACACCCTGTCTTAGAAAAAAAAAGTGGGTACATGCCTTCAATCCCAGCACCAGGGAGGCAGAGGCAAGTGGATCTCTGCTGAGTTCCAGGCTAGATAGAGCTGTGCAGTAAGACACTGCCTCAAAAAAAAGAAGAAAAAAGATAAAAGAAGAAAAACCCAGGTATTAGAAAATGTTTAGTTTCTTCCATTGTGCTTTACCATGCTGTTCTAGATCAGATGATGTTCTGTCTTATGACCAAAATTCGGCTAGCTCCAGATTAATATCTGTGGCTGTCGGATCACCCACTTCCCCAATCCAGACCACAGCCTTATGCAGGGGGTCTAAATCTCAAGGCCCCAAGCTCCCCCACCCCAGCTTTCTGTGAATGTAGGCAAAGCCAGAGATTTTTAATTATTTCCAGGCACTGTCTAAATTTCAGTTGTTATTGCCTCTTTTTGAGACATGACTATATTCTGTAGTCCAGGAGCTCACTACACAGCCTAGACCGACCTCAAACTCAACATCTCATCTCGTGCCTGGGCTGCCCTGGTGCTGGGATTACAAACAGGTGCTCATTCTTTAGTCCAAGATCACCTTCCAGGTCAACCTGCCTGATACATCACACTTATTTGCTCAGAGATCACTAATATTAGTGTAAAACCTGCACATCCTTCAGAGAAAATAAGGCTTTTCACCAGGAGTTGGCAAATTACAGCCCATGGGCCAAATCCAGCCTGTTGTCTATTTCACAAGTTAAGTTTGACTGGCACACAGCCTGGTCATCTGTTTATGCATCGTCTAAGACTACTTTCATGATACCACAACAGAATGAATGGCCTACGAAGCCTTACAGGTTTTACTATCTGACTCTACAAAAAGACCTATTCTAGACAACCAAGTCCAATTCCCCACAAATCTGTGTTTCAGCCTGCCTAACCTAAGCTCTATCGCTCCTTGCTGCACTTCTCCGTGGAGTCTAATGAGAATCTAATATGGGTCCCAAGCAGCTTGGGTTCCAGAGCCTACTGTAATCTCATCAGATGGACCCCAGGTATCTTCTATGGAATGGAGTCTCTCTACTTCTGCATTCTCCTGGAGAGTTCAAGGCCCACTGGCCGTTCTCAGTGGCCTTGGCACTGGGAGGGAGGGTAGATTCCAGAGACAGCACTGGAACTGAGTCAAAGGGTCAGGGCTAAGGCCTTCTCTGCCAGCCAGCTGAACATAATCAGGTCATGAAGTTAGAGTAGCCTACACTCACACTCCACCCTTCCCCAGCAGACGCCATTAGCTGTAGGATTCTACAAGGCAGACTCTGGAAGCCAGGCCAGGGAGCTCTAAATGAGATCTCCGTTGTCAACCCTCACCTCGGATCACATCTCAGGGCTAAGCTGGCATTGATGCTGCCCTTTCCCTACCTCTGGCTCTGACTTCTCCGTGGATTTAAGAATCCTCCCAGGCCTGTCCTGGTCCCTGCCACTCCTCCCCACTTGAGCTAACTATAACAAACTCAGTCTTCCTTTCCAGATGTGACTCTGAGCCAGTCACGCAGCCTCTGTGAGCTTCCTCAGCTGCAAATCAGAACGAATACAATGGTATCCGTCCCGTGTGTGTGTTGTGTGCAGCTTTAACAGGACTGTGAGGTTGAACGCTTCACCTGGCCCACAAGAAGCGCTTAGCGCTAGGTGCCACCATCGAGGCTGAGGTCTCTGGCTTGGCATTCGGTGGCCTTCACAGCCAGCCTGGGCCCTGCGGATCACTTGACCCTTCACTCTCTCCTGGTTAGTGGGCCGATTCCTTCCTCTCCACCCATATGAACACCGCCCACAGACTCACTCAGTTCTGGACAGATTTGACTCTGCTGGCCAATCACCCATGCCTCAGGCCTAGCCGGTTGCCCCTGCTGTGCCCTTAGGGTCTAGCCTCTCTCAGCTCACCCTGAACAGACCAGACTGAAGTGTTCAGACCGTACTCCTGGCTCCAGGAAGTAGGCCACTTCCGTAGCTACCCAGCTCGACTCCACGTCTGGACACTGGCTTTACCTTAGCATTTCTCTCCTCTCTACTCCACTCTCATTCTGCCCCCTTGCCACAGGGACTCTCAGGGAATCAAGGGCAATTCTGGTTTGTTCCCTTTGAGCTTCAGTATCCCCACCTTACTGATGGGGACAGCAACATCTACACCTCGAATGATATTCATGAAGGATAAATCACTTGTAAACCGTGTGTTGGGGTGGGGGTGGGGGTGTTCTAATAAAATTTGCAAAAATTCTAAATAACCACCACAGTCTCTATCTGTAACTTTATTTCAAATTATCATCTGTGCCAAGAGTAATGGTGTGCATCGATACTTCTAGATACTCAGGAGGCTGAGGCAGTAGAGTGGCCAGGAGTTCCACAGAAGCCTGGCCAACACAGTGAGACCCTTGCTTCAAAGATCCAGCTGGGTGGTGGTGGAGCACGTCTCTAATCCCAGTACTTAGGAGGCAGAAGCAGGTGGAACTCTGTGAGTCTGAGGCCAGCCTGGTCTACACATTTAGTTCCAGGACAGTCAAGACTACACAGAGAAATCCTGTCTCAAAAAACAAACAAAATTCATATACTCAGGGCACCCTTGCAATCTTGTACTACCTAAGTGCCACACTGCTTCAATTCCCTCCTTGGTACTTCTAGTAACCTTCTAACTACACACACACACACACACACACGTTCTTGTTTGTGTTGGAGACAAGGTCTCACTATATAGCTCAGGTTGTCCTTGAACTCATGATCTTCTTTCCTTAGCCTTCCAAGGGCTAGAATTACAGATAGATGCCACCATGCCTAGCCAGCTGACAAACCATACATTCAACCTGCCTTTGTGTGAATTACTTTACTCTCTGTATAAATTCGTTGAAGGTACAGGTTTTGGGTTTTTTTGTTTGTTTTTGTTAATACATCAATTCTGTTCACTGCTTTGTGTCCTAAAACAGCCTAATCCCAGATACACATTATGTTACCCAAGGACTGGAGGAGCCATGTTGGCCTGTGTTTCAGGTACTATACTGCTTTCGGGTCATCTCGTACTAGGGTCAGGTGCTTCAAAGACAGTGAGCAGGAAGCAGCTTGGTTAGGCTACCTCTAGAGCCTACCCTGTTAATGTTAATGATACTATTTAAGAGCTAAGCCTCTTACTGTCACCCAACGAATGCCCCCAAGGCCACTAGCCCTCCCAACCCTTCCTCACTGAGCCACTTCCTCCCCTTTCTCAGCCCTACACTACTCAGTCTCCCCTTGAGGCTAGTGCTTGGGCCCTGCCTAAAATGGTATGGGCCCCCATCTCTGTCAACTCCCCCTTAAGACCTGCCTGTCCTGGGAGCATTCCTGCCAGATCAGATTCCACTTTCCTTTACCAGGGTTCACAGCAGGGAGCCTATGGGGGGTGGCCCAGTCTGATCCTATCCCTGCTTCCCAAATGTGGAGGTTTTCAGCCCAGAGTAGTGGCTCAAATCTGTAGGCCCAGCTCTAAGAGACCAACATAGGACCGGCTGCAGCAAGTTCAAATTTGAGGGCAGCCTGGACTGTGCAAGTCAGTCAGACTCCCTCCCTCCCCACTTTCTTTTTCTCTTATGTGTTTGAGCATGAGCACACGCATGCCCGCACACACACTCACACACGTGCACTCACACCTTGTCCTCTTCCTTCCCTCCTTTGCTATTCCAGTCCCCTGTCCCTCTCCTAACAAAGGATTCCTCCTTCCTCTGCTGGATCAACCCCCACTCCCACCCCAGCCCCCGACTGGTTTGAATCTTTGTGATTAAGAACTGTAGCTCCAGCCAGCATGTGGGAAGCAGAAGCAGGCTGATCTCTGAGTTCCAGGCCACCCTGGTCTTCAGAGTGAGTTTAGGACAGCCGGGGCTGTGTAGAGAGACTTGTCTCCAAGAAGGAAGGAAGGAAGGAAGGAAGGAAGGAGGGAGGGAGGGAGGGAGGGAGGGAGGGAGGGAGAAAAGGTAGCCCCATCCCTAACTAGGTAGCTTTCTCCTTTTACTTTGTTTCACGTGTGTGTGCACACGTGTGTGATTTTCTGATTAGCTGTGTTACCTGGGGGATGTCACTGTGCCTCTCGGAACCCATTTCCTACCTGCGAGTGAGGATGATGCATGCTCTGCCTCCTGAGTGTGGGGCTCCACAAGCAGCCCTCTGTGAACACCAGCCCACACTGTGACATTTTATTGTGTAGCTCATCTCCGTCCAGAGTGTCAGCCTGCTCGGTTCTTCCTTTCTGAACACCACACACACACACACACACACACACACACACACACACACACACGTCTTTCCAAATTATGATGAAAAGAAGATAGCTAAAATGTTCGATCCCTTACTATCTCTAGCGGTTGGGAACTTGTGTGGTACCCAGCAGGCTCTCTCTGTATTATTTGTTAACTAAATCCTCACTCTCAAAAGGTGGGGAGAGCTATGACTATGTCCATTTTACTGACAATTAAGGCCATGTAGCATAAGCAGGACTTAAAGATTTTGTTTTTATTTCTGTATCTGTTGTATGTGTGGAGGCCTTCAGAGGCCAGAAGAAGGTATTGAATTCTCTGGATCTTGTATGGTTACAGCTGACTGTTAGCTGCCCAACACGGGGACTGGAAACTGAACTTGGATTCTCTGGACAAGCAACAAGTGCTCTTAACCCCTGAGCCATCTCTCCAGCCTTATGCCTAGGATTTAAAACCAGGCTGTCCAGCACTGGGGCTTCCACGGCCTTCCCTCCACCCTCACTGTTCCTCTGCCTGTGCTCTGGGGCGGGACTCTATCTTCAGGTGTTGGATCCCAACGCTTGCTAACCTCTGCTTTTGAGCTCAAACCCTTTGTATTTTACCTCAGTGAGCCTAATAAAACTCTAAAGCACCAGTCTTGTAATCTTCCTCTTGACAGATGAGGAAACTGAGGCTCAAGGAGAAATAACTGTAGGCAACACAGGATCCAAATCTAAACTCTCAACTCAGGACATTGAGATAATTTTTTCTCTCGATGTATGACACAACCCTTGAGAACCAGTCACACATATCAACGTTATTCCAGTGGAACAAGAAACTTGAGGGTAATCGATTCTCTTGGGCCCCCTTCTGGTAGCCACCACTGCAGCAATGGAGCCTCGGTCCACAAAGGATCCCTAGCCAGGGATACCTGGTGCTATCTATTCCTGTGTCCTCCTACCAGGCTTTGAGTTCTGCGCTATCTCTGCCCTTTCAAATATCTGTGATGGTGAAGTCTGCCTTTTAACCTAGATGGGAGGCTTTCCAAACACACCTTTTCTCCGTAAGTTCAGGACTCCCCCCTAACTTAAAGCACCATGGTAGTGGGGTGGGGGAGAAGGATAATATGGTGGTTCAAAATGAGAGACTTGATTCCAGTATCCCAAGTTCAAAAGCACTGGCTTTGTAGGACCATGAACAGGTCCTGAAGCCTGCTTCTGTGATACAGGATGTTGGTCCCCTGCACCCCTCCCCCCTCCCTCCACCTGGGAGATAAGTTAAGAAAACCTGCCCAGGTGAATGTCTGAGACTGAACAATGCCAATCCCTACAAATAACTATTCTTTCAAGTTTAGTTTATAAATTACGAACCCTGAGAGATGAACAACGCTATAGTAGAATGCTTACAATATAATAACTGTAACAGAAGTACTTAAAACTCATGAACTGTTTATTTCTAGAATCTTCCAGTTAATAGTTCTGGACTCCAAGTGATCACAGTTAACTAAAAGAAGTAAAACAGGCCATGGGAGAGGGAGGAACGGACAGTGTGTAAAACAAGGACAACAGAGGTGATAGCTATGTGAATATCTACTTGTAAAATTCTGTGTTTGCTAAGTAAAGTTGAGGGTGTGGGAGCAGCTCAGTGGGACAGAATGTGCTCAGCGTGCATGAGGCTCTGGGTTCAATTCTCAGCACCAGAAAGAAGTACTTAATGAAAGCAAGGCTCTATCCTGTCATGGAAGGCCTCCAAGGACGGTCACAGAGCACCTCAGTCCCAAACACACAAAAAAAGCCCAGGAACTAGAGAGGGAGCAGAAACCTTATCTTCGGGGAAATCCACTGTGACTCCCCAGCCCCACACATCCTCCCAAACCAGTGGTCCTGGCCTCATCCTCCAACTTCTGAGAGTCCTCCAACTGTTAACCCTTTCCACCCAAGAAAGGTTACTACCTGAATCCAGCCCTTACTTCTCTTAGTGGCTGTGTGACCTCAGGCAAGTAAGTCCTTTGGCCCTCTCAGAAGCCTC
Organism: Tokudaia tokunoshimensis; assembly: GCA_036184795.1. Lineage (NCBI taxonomy): Eukaryota > Metazoa > Chordata > Mammalia > Rodentia > Muridae > Tokudaia > Tokudaia tokunoshimensis. The sequence continues at coordinate 116,279,601 of BTHU01000005.1, read as the reverse complement.
ACTTTCTTCATACGGACCAGGGTAATTCTGTCCCCTGTCACTGATGACTGAGGTCATATCCACTAAAGTGTCACAGGTGCTTGGTCATGCTGGAAATCTAGAAGCCTGACCATACACTGAGCCTGTCATCTGACCAGCAGGTAGGGCAGATAGCTATTAGTAAAAACTGACATCCTCCTGCCTCAAAAGTTCTCCAGCAGCCTCAAAATACCACCCAAAAAGTACATTCCCTCTTACAATCCCACGATACAGAAACTGTTTATTGAAAATATAGGCAGGTTCAAGTTAGGCTTCTCAGGGCCACAACACTATAGCTATAGCCCCATGCCAATCTGTAGGGGAAAGGGGGTAGGGAGAGCCCCTTGGGGAAGAAGCATGGGCCGTGGAGGACACCCTCAGATAGGAAAGGTAAAGGGGAGACCTGCTCCCCAGAGCCCACTTGTTTCCCACAGCTAACCCAGTATCACCTGGCCAGGCCTTTTACTCCTCTGAAAGACAAGAGGAACCAGTGGCAGCAAGTTAGAATAAGAGATTAACTCTGTGAATTAATTAAAATAAACAGCAAATTAAATACAGTAAAATTAAAATAGCATAGGAAATTAATTCTCCCAGCCCCACCTCACAGGTGAGATGCTTAAAGGGCCCCTCACAGCCCAGATCCAGGGCAGCTGAGGGGGGGTATGTGTGGCAGATCACGTGTATTACACTACTACAAACAACCCCATCTCTAAAGATCACAGCAGAGTATACCTCCCCAAAACATTCACTTGGCTCTGACACCCCAATTGGCCTCCTGACTCTTTACCCCAAAAGGATTCCATGAACTATATTCCTGACCCTGCTGAGTGGGAGGAAGGGTCCTCACACAGCCCAGGTCAGAGATTAGACACTGTGACCTCCTGAGCACGTGGCCCATGGCCTATATACACTGCCACATGAGTTAGGACAGGACGTAAGAGGGACAGAGATAGACCCTTTCTTTTGGGTCCTTTCTAGGGTTTGGAGTGAGACTTCAGAAAGCCCTTTGTCTTCTGTGCTGGGGGGCTCTGGCCTCTCTTCAGGGTACCTAAAAATCCCTCCTGGAGACCTCTCACTTTATTCCCACAGTACACTCAGAACTCAAGCCAAAGATGTTCACTCCAGTTGGCTAGCCCAACCCTCACGATGCCAGTTTCCTCCCACACAAGACAACAGCTTACTTAACAGATGGGGAAACTGAGGCCAGACATTCTTAGTTCCTGCCTTCTGACCGTTGATGACAGATAATGAACGATTCTATCTGAAGCTCCTCCCCCAACCTTGGCCTGTCAGGATTCTACCCGAAGCTCCACAGGCCACACAGGGTCCTGACACTTGCCTCCTTGGAGCACTCAGGGTGCTCCACCTGGCAGGGCACTTTTTACTGTCTGCCTCATAATGTTATCAGTGGTTCTGCCCCAGCACCTGGTATGGTACTTAGCACTCAGTAGGTGCTGAATGGATCTCATCTGATGTCCTCCATCACATCCGACTGACATCTGACCATAGTGGCTACTACTAACTGGCTATCTACAAGTCTGACACCACCCATACGGTTCCCTTCTCACAGAATGGCCCTTGCTCAGAGAGGCCTCTCAGCTCTGAAGCTGGAACCACACTGATCCTCCTCTGTAGGTGAACCTCCGTTTCTATGCTGCATGCTTCTAGGTGAGACAGAAAGCAATTCCCGGCCAGCAATCCCTGCCTATACTACTCAAACCTCCCAAATGAGCCTCCTGTGATCCAGGGGGCTAAAGGAGGACAGCAGGTTCCTGGGCTACACAATGAATTCTGGCCTGGCCTGAATTCCAGGGAAGACTTTATCTGAAAACAAGAAGACCAGGTGTGGTGCCTCCCACTTTTAATCTGAGCACTCCAGAGACAGAGGCAGGAGCTCTGTGAAGTCCAGGACAGCCAGGACCATACAGCGACACCCTGTCTAAAAAACATCTTAAGTCCTGGAGAGATAGCTCAGTGGTTAAGAGCACTGACTGCTCTTCCGGAGGTCCTGAGTTCAATTCCCAGCAACCACATGGTGGCTCACAACCATCTGTAATGGGGTCTGGTGCCCTCTTCTGGTGTGTCTGAAGAGAACAGTGGTGGTGTACTCGCATGTATAAAATAAATAAAAAAAAAAAATCTAGAGGTTCATCTACAGACAAGGATCAGTATGGTTCCAAGTTCAGAGCTGTGAGCCCTCTCTGAGCAAGGGCTATCCCATGAACAAACAAAAGCAAACTTTCCCAACTCTGTCTCCATTCTTTCCTAATCCAGATCCTGAGGCTAAGGACGTTGTGTTTTCTTGTGGCTCACTGGACAGGGCGGCCATTCAGTGTCACCTGGATTCTGCCCTTCCTGAAGCTCTCCTCTGTTCTGTACTGCCCCCTCTCAGCACATCAACTTTTGATTCCCTTAAGGTTTTGTACATTCTGTTCCTTCTAGCTAGAACACTCTTCCACAGCCTTCCTGTTATGACTTCACACATATCCCCCGATAGCCAAGATCAAGGCTTACCTTCCAATCTAGTGGAAAGAGAGAAGCAACAAATAGCCAGGTTGGTCCCAAAGCTTGGAATGAGAAGAGCCTGTGCCTGTCTTTGTTACCAGCCTCTCCCTGGGGCTTCACTCATAAACAATGTTCAAGCGGTATGTGTTAAGCGAATGAGTGCTCGTATACACTTGTTGACTAAACAGGAGTGGAAAAAAAAGACAAAATACAAGGCCACAGTACACAGTAGGCAGGGCCGGAGGTGGAGGAGAGACTGAGGCTAGGAAGGCCAAGGAAAGCATGAAGAGAAGTGACAAATGCCACAAAGCCCTAATCTACAGCGGAGCGCCACTCCTGACAGTGTGAGTGTTTGTGGGAGACAGAGGCAGGAATGTAATGGAAAGCTCAGGAAGTGTGTGTGCATGCACGCCTGTGTGAGAGGTGACAAGACATGTGTGTTGCATGTGTGAATTAACCTGCCTAAGAAAGCAAGGAGGTATTGGGGCGGGGAGCTCTGTGCAAGAAAGCCATAGAGACTGCGGGCCTGCCTAGACATCTAAGTGAGGAGAAGAACTATGTCTGTGCACATACAATCCACACACAGAGGATGCTGTCTGTACCTGACTCAAGTTGTTCGTGTCTGCAGGAAGGAGGAATGACTGAAGGAGACAGGGGAGGAGGAACACGGCTGAGGGGGTGAGACTGTAAGGGGGACTGTCATAAGGCTGCACAGGAGAAGATGGTGTCCCTGTGAGTGTGAACAATGCAGAAGTTTGAGAGGTGTCAGGGCTCTGCTGAGGGTGTGGCTGGGGTGGCCTCTGCCACGGGCTTAGTGCCAGAAGTAGGGGCCAAAGGTTGGGGGCTCTCCTGGAGCAAAAGATTCCTCAGAGCCTCTCAGGTGCCAGATCACTCTGTTCCTAGGCAGGAAGACTGAGAAAGAGGCCCAGATGTGCGAGTGCCTCCACATCTGTCCACAGCAAAACCTCTGGGCATTTATTTGTCTTTGTCTATGTCCGGGTGTGCACGCCTGTGCTTGTGTGAGCCCTGCCAGCCGTCTTGTCTTTGTCTGTATGTATCTGGGGCCTTTGTCTGAGAGTGTGGCTGTTGGTCTATGCCTGTCTGGGTGGCAGTGTCTGGTTTTGTGTGTGGAAGTGTCTACGGGTTACCATGTGTCCTTGACTGTGCATGTTTAAGGGATGGATACAGGAGACCTCTTGAAATGTTTGTTTGTATCTACAGATTGGAGTGGTCTTACTTTGAGGACACACTATTTTGAAGCTGTAGGTCCTGAGGCTTTGGTGTATCTGAGCCTGTGCTAGTGTGTGAACCATGCTATGGACTGTATGTAGCATAGCACTGCGGATCTGTGTGACACTGTGGATGTGTGTGTCTCTGTACCTCTGCATGTGTGTGTGTGTGTGTGTGTGTGTGTGTGTGTGTGTGTGTGTGTGTGTTGGGTGTGAGGGGTTTGTCACAGACTGGTGAGCAAGTTAATCTCAGACTCCGTGACACGTGGAATAAAATCACGCTCCCATAATGGGATCATTCGTCTTCCTGTCCAAAGAGAGAACCAACTCTTCACCCTCTACCCTGGGGGAGCCAGTAGGACCAGGGCCAGCCCCCAGCCCCCAGTCAGGCCCCTTCTGGCCCTTGGCACCCTGCCCCCACCCTCCTCTGCTGCAACAGGCTCATTTGGCCTCCAGAGTGCCCTGGTGCCCACTGTGGACTGGGCAGGGCTGCAGGACATGTGACTGGGCCTTAGAGGCCTGTCCTAGGCCCCCCCCAGCCCCACCCACTGCTAAGGAGGGCTCTGCCCCAGATGAGGGGGGTGCAGGAAGGAATCTTTGGGCCCCTCCTCCTCCCGGAGGGGAGGGATGAGCTGCAGGCCCAGCCGGGATTTTCCATCTCTCAGCGACAAGATTCCTGGTGAGCAGGCTATGGGGGTTTGGCAGGGCGCCTGCTGGAGACCCGCCCTCACCCGCCAGGACGCCTGGGTCCCCAAGGCCCGGCAGCAACGGGTTCCCTGGGGAGCTGAGAGGGCCTCAGCTCTCCAGCCTACAGTGGCCTGGGCCTGTGGGAAAGCCAGACCCCCTGCCTTTCAACCAAAGATGGCTCCCCAGCCCCCACCCCCACCCCTCAGGCAAACCACCACCCTTCCTCTGGCCTCCTTGAAGCCTGCTTTCCCAGGCGGGCTACCAAGCACCGCCCTGGCCTGACCTCAGCACACACCCTGCTTGGGTTCTAGGGCTCACCTCCAGGTCTCAGGGCCTGCAGGACAGGGTTGTGCTTCTCTTCTCAAGACCGGGGGAGGGAGGGAGTCTCAGACCAAGACTATTTATGAGTCTTGCATCTGTGAAATCCTCTTAGTCTCAGCTCTTCTGGACTGACTGAGAGGTACCAGCTGGGGAAACTGAGGAAAGGAAGCCGCTATACTCCCTACCCACCACAAGGCGTCCATTCAAGGCCTCTTCATTTTGCCCAGTCACAGTGCTGCCCCTCCGTCTTTCCCATGGGTGCAGTGTCAGAAGAGTGAGCTTTCGGCAGAGGCAGAAGTGAATGGGCAGGTGGGCTCTCAACTCCCAGCAACACGGGATGAGGAGCTGGTGAGCAGGTTTGGTAAGAGATTAAGGTTGAAGAGGAACCAGAGGATCCAAGATTTATGAGGCTCATTCTTCTCCCTCAAATTCCCCTCAAAGTCCCCCGGTCCCAGCCTGGTCCCTCCAAGGTTGTGCTGTGGCCCCAGGCCAATGTCAAGGCCCCAACCCATCCATCAGCTGTTGCCAGGGAGTTTCCACCCCAACGGGTACCAAAGGGAGGGGCTTAACTGACATCAGGGACTCAGATGGATGGGAAGGGGGCCTGGCCCTAAAGGATCAGCCAACAATCCTGCACCCTCCCAAGAGCTGGGGGGCTCCAAGCCTCTAGGGAAGAAACTAGGTTGCTGGGTGGGGCCCAGGAAGAGGTGCCTCCCAGCTCCACTGGCGCTCTAAACCACACCCTTTCAACAGACCTGAAGGCCTGGGATCCTGAGAGGCCCTACAGCTCATTGGGGTGTGTGGCCTTAGGTGGCTTCTATTCCTCTCTGGGCCCCACCACACATTACAGGAAGTGGCTCTGATAGACCAGGTATTCTCCATTCACATCAGCCCCCTCAACACTAAGCCCCTCCCTCTGTCCAGTGCAAGGGAGTCAACAGAGTCTGGGCTGCATGTGAGATGACCAAGCAACTGGCAGAAAGAGACTGAAGTCACCTAAGTTATGCTAAAAAATATCTATAATTGTCCTCCCTCCTGTACCCATTTTGTGGATCAATGAAACTGAGACTCTGGGAGAGTGGATATCTGCCCAAGGCTTGGATATTACTGATTACAGTGGTACTGTGGTTAAAAGGACAAGCTATGGGGGCCTGAATTAAAGTCCCAGCTGTACCACTAACTTGTGTGAATTCCCATACATTCTCTCAGCCTCAGACTTTGCATCTGTAAAATGGGGTTGCAGAACCTCCCACATAGGACTGTTGAGTCCAGCCGAGGAAATGCGGGCGAAGGGCTTGGCACGGTGCCTCCCACACAGTGAGCGCCTGAACAGTGGCTGCTCTCATAACTGGGCCTAATACTATATTTTTTTTTTTTTTTTTTTTTTTTTTTTGGTTTTTCGAGACAGGGTTTCTCTGTGTAGCCCTGGCTGTCCTGGAACTCACTTTGTAGACCAGGCTGGCCTCGAACTCAGAAATCCGCCTGCCTCTGCCTCCCAAGTGCTGGGATTAAAGGCGTGCGCCACCACTGCCCGGCTGCCTAATACTATATTAACATCCCAAGTGGCAGAGGTGAAGTCAAGGAGGGATCCGAATGTGGCTGGAGGATGGAACCAACCTTCTCCTTAAGCCAGGTTGAGACCCTCAGAGCCTCAGCCCAGGAGGGTCAGCCAAATTCCTGGAAGCCCCCCAGCTGTCTCCCCTATTTGTTAGAGGCTTCTCATTAGTGAGCCCGGGCACCTGCCCCTCCATGCGTAATAAGCCTCATTAGTATCTTAGCCCCAAGCTCTGAGCCCAGAGTCTAGATGTGTGCACACGCATGAGGGTAGGGGGGCTGCAACAGGCCACCAGCCAGGAGACAGCATCCTCACCAACCACACCCCCTGCCTGTCATCCACAGAGCCCATCACCACCCAGCTTGTCACCTGCCTGCCTCACACCCGCACCACCTGTCACCCACCCAGGCTTGTCACCCACCCAGCCCATCACCTGCACCACCTGTCACCCACCCAGCCTGTCACTGAAGCCGCCTGACAGGCATCTAGATGGGGGACAGGAGATGGGAAGAGAAGCCCACAGAGGTGTAGAGCTGGGGGCCCCAGAGACCCTGTGGGACCCCCACTTCTGCTCGGCATCCTGCAGTATCGCCATGGCAACCTCTCAGCCGCAACCACTTTCCCAAACATCCCCCGCCTGCCCCCCCCCAGGCCCTGCTCTTAGCTGAGCTGAGGCTCAGAAGAGCCTGAGTGACAGGAGAATGGGGCAGGAAGGAGGGGGTTCATCTTCTGGCTGGCCTTGACCATCCTCTCTGCCTCTGGACTCGGTTACTCCATCTGCAAAATGGAGGGGCCAGAAGGTGAGGCCTTTGGAGAGCAGGCCATCCCTTCTCCAGCCTGGATTGGCTGAGCTGACTGCCAGTTAACCTAGGAATGTTGGGAGGTGGGACAAAAGGACAAGGGGGTTTCTGGGCTCTTCCATACTCCTTAGGCCAAGGTCCCGGTCAGTCCAGAGTGGCTAGGCCTCTGACTCAGGCTCACACAGCAGGAAAGAAGCAGGCTGGAGGGGAGAAGGGCTCTGCCACAGGACTGCTGGCTAGAGGTAGCACACTGTGGCCCAAGGTGACTAGGGGCAGGCTTGGCTCCCACCACTGAGCATTATTTATGAGACTCTAAGGTGGGAGGGGAGCAGCTGTGACACTGGCCTTCGAGGGGCTCGTGGATGGTAGGACAGTGAAGACAAGATGCCTCCTCAGGACTTGAGTCCCTGGTTCCCAGGGCTGGCTGGGGCAGGGGCTGCAGCAGCAAGAGGGGCAATAGCCTGTCCTCCTGTCCTCCTCTGGAACCTTGTCCTCCCCCCCCCCATTCCTCTCCACTCCTCCAGGCAGACAGCGATAGGATTACTTCTGCATGACTGCCCACTCCACGGGGTTCTGAGACCCTCCTGCCTGCAGCAATCTTTAAAATTCCTCCAGCCCAACCTCTCTCCCTTTCTCCCCGCAGTGAAAGCTCCGGAGTCTACCGCAGTGTACCTACTGCTGCTGCCGCTGCTGCTGCCGCCGCCACTGCCACCACCACCAGCACCACTACCAAGCAAGCGGGGGCCCAGGTCCCTTGTGCCAAGGACAAAGACAGGCTCATCCTCACGGTGTAGCCCCACATCCCTCAGACGCCCCTTCCCCTTGGTACTGACCACCGCTCCAGCTAGGGGCAGGCGCTCCAGCCAGGGGCAGGCGCTCCAGCCAGGGGCAGGCATACCAGCTGTACCTAGGCGGGTGGGCGCCATGGACGAGCACACCTGGTAGCGCTGGAAGTGCCTGCCTGTGACTGCTGTGCCAGAGCCTGGCTGCTCTATCTCAGTTATGACTCCCTTCCCTGTCTCTCCAATCCCTGCCACCCCCAGAGTGGGCAGACAGCTGGGTCAAGCTGGTGCCTGTGATTCCCAAGGGCACAGAGACAGGAGGAGCTGGGTCCTCTGAATTTTTTAAGGCCCTAATATATAGGCTGCAACCTTGGACTTGCTAAACTGGGACCTAGGCAATGTTTTGGGTACCCTTCCCACAGCATATAGCTGCTTTCTCTTTTAGAACTTGAGGGGTCGGGGAAGTCCTCTATGAGCCTTCTCTAAGCAACAGATATCAGAGACCCTCAAGAAAGAAGTGAGCTGGGGGGGGGCTGTAAGACCCAAACCCCCACCCCAGTCTCTCCATCTCTAAAGCAGGCAGAAGCAGCTCAGGTTCTAAATCACTCCCCTCATGCTGCCCTCTGAGGCGGATTCTGTGCATCTGTAATTAGGGGGTGGAACAGATGGTGGAGATTCCGTTTAAAATCATGCATCTAGTAAAGTAACCTTCACTGTCGGAACTAACTCCCAGGGAGACCAAGCCCCACAGCCTAGATCTGCAGGGGCTCATCAAGCCAGTACTCTCCCCCAACTCTCCCAAAGCTCCGCCCCTCTCAGGTACGGGTGGGGGAGTCTGGCAGGGTTGAGAAGTGGGAGTAACTTCCCCTACCCCGGACGTGCATGCCAGAGCCCGGGCAAAGCTAGGTACTCAAAGAGTTCTTGGCTGAGAGTCCAGGGTGACCAGGTGCCAAGTGGCTCTGCCTAGTCCCAAAAGGGGCTCAACCCTCCAAGCTTAGGCCAGAGTGTCCACAGCCCAGGATCTGGGGGGCAGCTTTGAACCAGATGTCCGGCCTCACTGTCCAGGAATGAAAGGCCTCGGGCCGTGAGGGGTGGGGATGGCTCCCCAGGCAGAGGAGGCTCTGGGAAGTGGAGGAGGCTTGGGCAGTAGACAGTGCAGTGCGTGTGAAAAGGCTGTCTGGGGGGAGGAGCTGGGTGGGGGAGGGTGTGCTGGAATGTGCGGCTGGTGGGAGTGAGGGTTGCTGAAGAAATGAGGCTGAGGCGGGTGTGTGACAGGGTGCCGTGGGGTGCCGGGGAAGCTGAAAAGCTACATGTGGGCTCAAAGGGGCGAATGGGTCAGGGCGGTGACTAGGCAAGGCTGTGCATGTCACAGACAAGCAGAGTGTGTTTGGAGAAAGGTGTAGGAGTGCCCTTGTGCCTTCCCAGGGTTGAGCCTAGAATCAGAGCAAGGCTAAGTCTGGGGAGCTGCTTGGCCTCTCGAAGAGGAAAAGTGGGAACCTCTGAGGAACATGAATGCTTGCACATGCGTGCTAGGGAAGGCACTGGAAGCTATGAGGACATTTGGAGGTATCCAAGAGCTGAGGCTTTGTCTGTGAATTTGAGAGAAATGTGGATACGAGGAGCTGTGTGTGTGTGTGTGTGTGTGTGTGTGTGTGTACATGCACACTGGGGGGATGTCTGAGAAGGTGCAGGGGTCCCTGCCTCTGTAGGCTGCCATGATTTAACTGGGGGTAAGTGTGTGTGTAAGGGGAGATGTGGGATGCGAAATCTGTGCATGTGAGAAGGGATGGGGGCTGTAGGGATATTAGTGAAGTGTTGAGGTTGAAGAAGGTTCTGCAGTTCTTGAGGATGTGGTAGAAGTTGTGTGTGTTGGGGTGTCTGGGAGTCATAAAAATCAGGGTTTGGTTATGTGCTGGAACTGCACTGCGTTTGGAAAGAAGATGTAGCAATATTCCAGGACAGGTTATAGTGACTTGAACTGGGTACAGATGCGGAGGTGTCGGGCTAAAGAGTGGGTCTGAGAATGTTGCAGGGGCTCCTGTTTTGAGGTAAGAAGACTGTATCTGAGGGGGTGCCTTAGTACTATGTACTGGAAGGGCAAGTACAGTCCCTGATATCAGAGATGCTGGGCTTATAAAGCACATGAGAGAGAGAGAGAGAGAGTATCAGGATTAGAACGAGGCTCCTGGTGTTTGGGGAGGTGTTCCAGGTACGAGGGTAGCTGCGTGGTGTTTGCATTTCGGGGTGTGTTGGCTATGTGCGTGTGAGACAGTTGAATATCAAGGAGGTGTTGGTGTTAGGTGGTTGTGTGTAGAAGTATTGGGGCTCTGTGTTTGTAGGTATGTTTAGCTGTGATTTGGAGTTGTTGGAGCTGTAAGCATACACTAGGGGGCTTGTATATTTTGCACATAGTGGGAGCTGCAGTTAGGGGTCCTGTGCGTGGAGAGCTGTTAGGGAGCAGTGTGGCGAGGGGAGGGGGATAGGCCTCTAGGAAGATGAAAGGCAGAGTCTCTGGGGCCCACCTGGAGATTATACACCACGCCCCCCCACACACACACCCAGAAACTTCCTGCTTTGGGGTATTTATATTAGGACCACACTGTTGAGACAGACCGGTCCATCTGTCCCCACCTGTGCCTCGGCTCCAGGAGCAAAGCCTACCTCCTCAATCCCTGGGGAGCAGCAGTGCGTCTCAGCCCACCCATCTGCCTTCAGATGGTCCAAGCAGAAGCCTCCACTGAGCTGCCTGGAGGGCGTCACTATGTTTGAAGAGGCGCTGGCTGCGGGTGGGGAGAACTACATAAAGACAGTCCTCATGGAGGCTCCTTTGAAAGCCACTGCTGCCAGGCAAGAGGACGCAGAAGGACAGGGTAGGCATGTCTGTCCTTGGGCTGCCTGTGTGGGTCAGTGGCCAGCTGCAAACCCCCTGGAAGCCTTTCTCAAATGCTTTTATGCTGATTGTCCCTATTCAGGTAGTAGCAAGGCCTTGGAAAACACCCATCCAAGCCAGGACAGCAGGTACACACTGGTACCTGCAGCTATACCCTCAGCTATGCACACCCTTAAGTTCAGACAGACACCCACATACTTCCGCATACAATGTGCACCACGGCACCATTCTATGTGTAGCTCGTCCTCAGGCCCCCAAACCTTTTATATATTTATGTGTGTGTGTATGTACATGTATATGTATATATATATATATACACATACATACATATATATATACATACATACATATATATATGCACACTGCATCAAGCTACTTGTCTCTGTAAAACCGAGCACATCATCTTGTCAAGGCAATCTGAAGTCAAGGTTTCTTTTTTCTTTCTCCGATAATACTGGAGATTGAACCTGAGGTCTCAGGCATTCTAGGAAAAGGCCCTGGTACTGAGCTACGGCCCCAGCCCTTCTTTGCACACCCTCATCTTATAAACATGCATTTAGCCGGGCGGTGGTGGCACACGCCTTTAATCCCAGCACTTGGAAGGCAGAGACAGGAGGATTTCTGAGTTCGAGGCTAGCCTGGTCTACAAAGTGAGTTCCAGGACAGCCAGGGCTACACAGAGAAACCCTGTCTCGAAAAACCAAAAAAAAAAAAAAAAAAAACATGCATTTACACATTCACATTAATACCTGCATAGTAGTTACACACACACACACACACCTGCACAATAGTTACACACACACACCTATACAGTAGTTACACACATACACACACACCTATACAGTAGTTACACACATACACACACACCTGCACAGCAGTCACACACACACACCTGCACAGTAGTTACACACACATATACCTGCACAGTAGTTACACACACACACATACCTGCACAGTAGTTACACACACACAAATCTGCACAGTAGTTACACACACACACACACACACACACACATGCCGTCACACCCATAGCCCTTCTCACACATGCTGTCTTTCTCACACACTCCATGACAGACTCATGCATGTTCATGGTTGCATGCCCACACACCCTTACCAGGTAACTCTTTCCCACTCCCCAGTCCTCCAGACCACCTTTATGTCCAGGTTGCCCCCTGCCTACTCATTGAACAGATAGATCCTCTACCAGCTGGGTCAGAGCAGAGCCCCTTTGTGCTCAGGTATGACTCTCGCTGTGACAGCACATCCTGAGACCTCACAATAGGCCTGTGTGTCACCAGCCGGATTGCTAAGGAGGCACAGGCATGTAACCTGTTACATGGCAAGAACAGAGTTGATGTAAAGGTGACAGTACCAAGTCACAAAATGTGTCTGTATGTACAGGTGGGAGCCTCAGGGATACGTTTCCACAAAGGAGACATCCTCTGGTAAGTTAGTGAGCAAGAAGGGGCCTTTTCAGAGACCAGAGTCATACGTTTTTGTGAAGGAGTGGGGGTCAGAGGAGCCCTCTCACCAACCCCCCCCCCAACAGAAGAGCACAGAGGAAGGGGCTGCTCAAGGCTTTGCTCGCTTCCTCGCCCTGACCTCCTTTAGCGGCTGGAAACTGAGCCGGGGGTGGAAGGAATGGAGACTTGGCTGGCCTGGGGGTTTGGGGAGGGACGAGGCAGAAAACACCTTCCAGATTCTCATCAAATTCCTGTTTGTGGTTTGTAGCCTCCAGTCAGTCAGTTCTTGTTCTCTCTCTCTCTCTCTCTCTCTCTCTCTCTCTGTCTCTCTCCCACCCCCAGGGTTTCCCCCTTCTTTATCTCTTCCTGTTTCTCAGTCTCTCCCCATCTTTCTCTTTGCTTACCCTGTCTCTGTCTCTCCTCTGCCTTTCTGTTTTCCTGACGCCTCTCCCTCCCTGCCGGCACCTCTGTCTGTCTGTGTCTCCCTGTCCCAGTTCATCTGTCTGTCTCTCTCAGCCTGTCTGTGCGTGGGTGTCTCTGTCCATCTGTTCTACCACCCATCTGTCTGTGTTAGTCCTTCTAAAGGTGCCCACTCTCTCTCTCTCTCTCTTAACCTCCTCCAGGTCAGCAAAGGCCTCTCCTGGCTCAGGAGGTGAAGGGGAAGAGACAGACCTGCAGCTTCTGGTTTCAGTAGCATCTGGACTAGATGGGGGAGTTGAGGCCTGCTAGCTGCAGAAGCGGCCCCTCCCCTCAGCTCCCAGGCCAAGGACCTCAGAGCAGAAAAAAAGAGTCATAGCAGGGCTTTACCTGCAGCTGAGTTCATACATGGTTAAGCAGGGGTCTCACTTCACCCTCACACCTCTACCTTCCCCTAAGCCCACCTTCCTTAAGGTCCAGCCAATGGGAGAGACACAGGGACCCTGGGAGAGGGAAAGACTAGGCCTTAAGGGAAGAAGGGGCTGGAAGCCAGGGCTTCCTGTCAGCTGGGCAGGAGGGGCTCTATCCCTCCTCCTTTCCAGGCAGTCTCAGGGGACCTCCTCCTTCTCTGGTCCTAGCTCCAGGCACTAGGGGCTATCCTAGCAGTTCCTGTCAGCTCCATGAGGCCTTTCTGCCTCCTGTCTGTCTGTAGGGATATGGGGTGGGAGGGTCACACCAGTGTCCCCCCAAAACAGCAGAGACTGGTTTGGGCCATGTGTGGCACTGGTCCAGTCTAGGTACTGGCCATCCTGAGAAGCAATATATCCACCACCTACCAAACCAGCATCTACCCCTCCAAATACACACATACAGTGTCTTAGTGCCCCTGCCCACTCTGGAGCCCCTACTGCAGAGGCATACACCCAGAGATCTGCTGCCTACCTCGCATTCCCAGCAGGCTCCAACAGTGCCCCAGCGCCCAGCCTTCGTCTTCGTCTCGAGAGTGCACCTCCCAACATTCTTCCAGGCTGCTATGTCCTCTCCACCCCCTCTCCAACAGTTCATAGTTCAAGTCCCACAACTGACAGAGAGAATGAGGCCGAAGAGGAAGGCATGGGAGGACACTATCATCCTCCTGAGACCCTGGGGTCAGATCAGCCATGAGACTCATCGCAGAAGGAGTTGCAGAAGAGACAGAATATGGCTCCTTCCTGACCCACCTCAGGCAAAGTCCATATTGGCTTCACCACTGGGCTGGGGCCAGGGGCTGGCTGCCTCACTCCCTTCGCGCTCTCCTCCTGGCCCCTGGCTGGGCTCTTTCTCTCTCCCCCTTCAGAGCAGCCCTCCCTGCCCTCTCCTTCCAAACTCTGGCTCTCACATCCTCAGCTCTTGGAAGCCTGACTCACTGTTTCCCCCTCTCTCCCCTCCCTCCTCCCTCCCTCTCCTGGCAGTAGTGCCTCCCCCTCCCCTGAGGGGGCTCTGGCCACAAGGGTGCCTGCCTGGGCTTCTCCATGGGCTCCAGCCCCCCACTCCCCCCACCCCCGCTCGGTGCCAAGGAGGCCCCCTGCAGCTGAGCTACAGAGAGGTAGGACGCAAGAGCCTGAGTCCCAGGCTGGCCTTGCCACAGTATCTGTGACTCTGGGTAAGTGGCTCCTCCTCTCTAGATCTGCATTCCCTCTGTCAAGCACTCTCCGTTGGGAAGGGGTATCTCCTTTGGGGTGCTAAAGTCCCCTACTTTTATAACATGGGTGTTTCCTAGTATAGGGTGCCTACCAACCTGTGGAGTAACCCACCTAACTCAGGCCCCGCCCACAGGTCCCAAGAACTCGGTTTGGCTCCCAGACACCTGAGAAGGACAGAGAGGGAAGGAAGGTTGCTCTGAGGCTGGAAACATTAGTCAAGACCCATGGAATCCACCCCCCCCCAACACACACACACATGCTATAAGATTCTTCCCTCTTCTCTTTCCCACCTGTGCCCCCCCCGCCCTGTTTCCCAGAGACATTTACACTTTTGTTTCTATAGTTCACCGCAAAACCCAGTCCTAGCCTTCAATCAGGGCAGGGAGGAGTCTGGCTACAGGGTAGAGGCAGTGGGTTGAGCCTAGGCCCTCGGAGGTTTGGGGGCCCACCACTGAGCCCTAAGAGAGACCGTGGCATTCCTTGCCTAGTTTCTCTCTCACTCTCTTCAATGGCTTTGGCCTCTATCTTTCCCACTCTTCAGCAGCATGTGGCTGTCTGGGTTTCCTCCCCCCACCCTGCTCTGTGTGTGTGTGTGGGGGGGGGATCTCCTGGCATTAGCAACAATATTACCCTTGCTTCATCTAGCAATCCCCAACTCCACCACACCTAGGCTCTGCCCCTTCTCTCTGTCCCAAGAGATCCCAGCCACTAGAGACAGAGCTTGGCTCCATCCCATAATAGTGCATCTGCTTGACCTCACCCAGCCAGACCAGAAGGGCCAGGGCATCTGGTATACAGGCATGGCACCCCTTGGTCTTGGGAGGCTGGCAGAAGACATAAAGCTCGTTCGCCCTCCCCACCTCCTCTCATAACCCCCTCCCGAGTTCACTCTCTCTCTCTCTCTCTCTCTCTCTCTCACACACACACACACACACACACACACACACACACACACACACACACACACACAGGCTCACAGACTAACAAGTAGCCCTGGGGTGGTATAGAGCAAGGGAGGAAAATGACCAGGTTTGCTTGAAGGGAAGCCCTGTCCAATGAGGAACAGAGGCATGCTTCAGGCTGACATCCCTTTGGGGGCTCTACCAGTGCACCCACCAAACTGTCTTCTATCAGGAACAGTCTGCCCCAGTTACAATCAGCTGGAGCCCCCACCCCTTAACATCTTTCTGAATCCAGAGCTAACCTCCCTTCATATACCTCTACTTAACTCTGCAAGCAGGAGACCTCTCTTTGCCAATAGTTAAGCACATGGATTGGGGGGGGGTTGCCCCCCATCACCAAAAGCCCCATCAGTTAGGCTGGGGAACAATATAGAGTAATCCTGGAAGCCTCACACACTAAAACTGAGAAACTAAACTGTTTACCCACATTACCTGGGGGCTTCAGGGACTCCCTGACCCCGACACCTTGTTCCAGACCCCCCCAGCCCAACGGCCATAATAAACATGCAAGTCTTTCTCTAGGACAACAGATTTCTCTAAGCCTAGCAGCTCCTTCCGTCACTACCTCAGCCATAGATCACATTAAAAACTCACAGAGGGCAACTTAAACACATCACATTTGTTTCTCTCTATATTATTTCAAAAGTAACGGCATTAAAAATGGATTTTAGTACAGAAAATAAATATCAGCACGTGGGCCTGCAGCCCAGGCGGAGAAGAAAGCCCACCAGGGGACTGTCCCTGGGGACACAGGCACAACTTAGGCACCGGCCAGGGAGGCGCCTGAATGGTCAAACAGCACTTGGAGATGCATAGGGAGGGGGCAGTGTCGGCCCCACCTGGGCACCTGCTCCCATGCCAAACCAAGCGGGAGATGAGTCACAGGGTTGGGTTGATGCCCATGGTCTCCCAAAGCTCATCCCCTCTCTAGTCACTGCCACCTCTGAAGGGTGGGAGCTCTGGGGCCAGAAGTTCACCAGTCTCTGGGGATTCCTCCAGCTATCAACACAGGGGAAATGAATTCAACTTACTATCCCGTTTGATTTTTCCATTACAATAAAAATAAATATACATCTGCTCAAAGGAAGACGATTTAACAAGTGGCACGCGTGTGCTACCTCGAGGGTCCCTCCACAGCTGAACACCACAGCCGAGCCTGCCTGCTCCTCCCGTGGGGGGGGGGGGTGAACAGACTGGTAATCTTTCACTTACAGCCCTGGCGCACACAGCCACACACACCGGGCCACACTGAACAGGAACAAGTCAACAATAGAAACACCCCAAATGCCCCTGGCAGGACTCTGTCCAGGCCTGGGCTCATGCCCCTGCCCTGCCAGCGGCAACAGCAAGAGCGGACAGAATGTGGCCACCCTGACCCGGAGGCAAAGCTTGTCCTCACACCCTGAGCTCAGCCCAGGGAGCTGGGGCCAAGTCCCGCCTGACACCAACTGGTCCAGCGGGAAACGCCTGCCCAGCCAGACAGGCACAGGCCCCCCAAGGGTCCCTCCTTGTGCTCAGGGACCAGGCTGGTGCAGCCCAGCCCTGCCTCCCAGGGTGACGCCTGGGCCCAAATTCAGCTGGCCCTGCCAGTCAAGCACTGGTGCAGAACCGAGGGCACCAGGCTCAGCCCCTCCCAGCCCAGCCCCAGGGCCCCCAAGCTGGGAGGGAGGGGAGACTCCCCACCCCTCCACATCTGGCCCTGGCCCCTAGGGTCTGCGGTAGAGAATTCCCGCCCCCGCTTCTCTCCCTCCTCCTGCTCTGTGCGATCTGTGCCCGCTGCCCGCCTCAGGGACTGCCCCAGCTCCCGCCTCCGGCCAGCAAGGCCCACATCCTTCCTCCCTCAGCTGGCCCCTTTGCCTGGCAGGAGGCTGGGGGGTCAGGCTGCTGGGGAACCCTCCCCCCCAGCTCCCATCAGTCCTCGTCCCCAGCCCCCAAACTCTGGGTTGCTGTCCCTTTTCCTGTAGAACAGGAAACAAGGTTATTTCCTAGTCTCAGAGCCAGCCCCCTGCCCCTTTGGCTCTGCCCAGGGACCCAGACCCAGCCGGGGAAGGCGCCCTCAGCCAGAAAGCAGAGATTCAGCAGTTCACCCCAGCTCCCGACCTAGGGGGCTGACAGCTGTCACTCAGCACCCCACCCCCTGGGGAAGAGGGGGCCGATTCAATCAGAGCCCTAGAGGAAACGTATTGATACACGATTATTTATTTATTTATGCAAAAGTGAGCCGACTTTGTTCGCCAGGTAACCGGGCACGCGGCCCAACCCCTCTGGCCAGGCCGCCCCCAAATCCCTCCTCCACCCCACACCCCCTCCGGGTCATTAGGTCCCCGCCCCTCAACTCCCAGAGCGCCAACGGAACCTTGGGATTTGGGGGCTGGAGGGGAGGGGCTCCTCCCTCCGCAGTCTCCCCTTTTCCCAGCGCCTATCCTAAAATCCAGCCTTGTTCTCCGCTCCCACGGTCCCCCTACATCCCCCCCCCCATTCTCAGCAAGCTGGAGAGCAAATTGCAGTTTTAAATCCAAAGGCGGAGGGAGGGGGGAGGAGGAGGGGGTGCGCGGCAGCGTTGGGCGCGCACCTCGCCCCCGAGCCGGGGGAGCCGCGGGGCGGCCAGGAAACCCGAGAACCCCCCCTCCCCGCCCCCCCTCCCCGTCCACCTCCCCCTCCCCCTTCCCGGCGCTGCCTGCCAGGCTTCGAGCCGAGCCCAGCCGAGCCGCGGGCCCCGGTGGAAACAAAGACCGATCGCACCGCGGGCACCGCAGCCACGGGGTCCGGCAGACCGGACTGGGGGCGCTGGGCCCCCCCCACAGTGAGCTGCACAAAAGAGCCTGGCCGGCCGGTCCCCAACGGCGTCTAGAGCTGGGCAGGAGGCGCTACTTACCGGAGTGCTGGGCTGCCGGCTCCGTGGGTCCGAGCCAGGCGAGGGGTTTCGGGGGGCGTCTATTTTCCGCCGGCGGCAGCGACACGGGCGCCCGGCTGCTGGGAAGAGGAGTCGTAGAGGAGCCCTGAGCCGCCTGCCGTCGCTGACAGCATGGCTCGCGCCTCGGCTCACATTCTCCGCCGCTAACTCCGCTGGACACGGCCCCCCGCTCCCGCGGCGTCCCCCCCCCACCACGATTACTCCTTCGCTATCTGCGCCCCACTCGCTTCCCCAGCCGCTCACACACTCTCACAGCCCTGGACACCCCCGCCCCAACCCCCCAATTGCAAACCTGGGAGGGAAGGCGCCCCACGTAGTCCTCCTGCTCCTCCTCCGCCGCCCTCCTCCCTCCCGCTCTGTCTGTCTGTCTGTTTGTCTGCCTGTCTCTATTTCTCGCTCTCTCTGCCTTTCTCTGCTCTCCGAGCTGGGTGGGAAAAGGAAATGAGGACAGAAAGCAGACGCTGGCTTTGGGTGGTGGTAGCTGGATTCCCTCTCTCCCTCCCTCCTCCCTCCTCCCCTCCCTCCTCCTGCCTTCTGCTCTCTCCGCTGCGAGCGGGGCTGAGCGCAGCCTGGCGGGTGGCTCGCTCTGCCCGCCCGCCCGCCTGTCTGTCTGTCTGGTCTGCCTCGCTCGCTCCCTCCCTCCGTCTCTCGCCCTCGCCCTGCCTGCCTGCCTGCCTCTCTCCGTCTCCGCCGCCGCCGCCGCTGCCTCTGCGAGCTCGCCTTACCTTCGCTGCTCACCATCCGGAACCCCAGGGGGGAGCGCGCGCAGAGCACGCCGGGACTTGTAGTCCCCGTTCGGCCGCTCCGCGCGCGGTGCGGGCGGGGCAGCTCCGGCTGCTCCGACGGCGCGGCCCGGAGCGGTCCCTGTGCCAGAGTATCCCTGGCCCGGATGGGTCCCGTTTTATCTAGGACTGCTGATTCTCCTCAAGGGTTAGGAACATTCCCGGCGTTCCGAGGCCCCTACTCGGGGCTCTGGCTGAGCCAAGGTTGCGGGTGGTAGCGCAGGGGCGGGGTCTGAGAATGAAATGAGTTGATTCGGGCATCAGAGGATGAGCCAAAGGGGCTGCGACTTTCTGGGGTGTCCCGAACACGTTGAGAAGACCCGTGGAGAGACGAGAGGACCGACACTCTCAATTTGGGGACGTTTTTCCTTTCGAAAGAGGCTTCTAGCAAGAAAGCCGCTCTGAAAACGTCACAGTCTCCTCCGCATTTAGTGGCCCTTTACCTCAAACTCAGCCCTGGATTTAGTTCTTCCAGCGCCTACTTTTTATTGTCGTCCACGGGCGGCGAGGGCGCAAAAGTCCTGGACAATTTATAGATAGCATGCCTTCTCCTGAATTTGAACAATTGTTTGTGAGCGGAATTCAACAGTTCTCAAGCGCCTGCTGCGGCGTGGGGGCTGGGCGCAGCACTTTCACCTACCTCCTCTTCAGGTCACATCTGTTCTCCAGCCCCTGGCTCTGGGCCCCCTGCCTTGCCTAGCCCACAGATGGGAATGTGCGCCTCTGAGGAAGGCTTTGTTACCCCAGGGAGGTGGCTGGACAGCTCTGAAAGGAGAATTGCGGCGGCTGCCATTTACTGAGCACCCGAGCACCACCGGGCCCTTGAGCCTTGCAGCCAAAACCCTACGAGACCTTATTTCTATTTTAGATATAAGAGTTCTGAAGCCCAGGTGTCCCGATTAGAAAGTGGTGGATCCAGCATCCAGACAATTCCAAAGCTCACTTACTTAATAACCCTTAGGCAGTAACAGCGTAGTGATCCCTTATATCTCCCCCCACCCCACCCCCCGCGTGTCCCTTTACTGTTGACCTTTCCTCCCTGTGTCTGTGTGTCCTCCCTCAGCACTAAGATAGACAAGTGTTAGCTGAGGTTTGCAGGAGAAACAAATGAGTGATGCATGGTCACTGCCCTGCTACTTGGCTACTGACTGGTTCTGAACTGAGCCAACTTTTGACTGTGTCTGACATTCCTTTGGCCAGTGCCTGCTGACTTAGCTCATCTTGCCCCATGTCCTAAACTTCTCTAGCAATGCCTTTACTCTCTGATCCACCTGCTTCTGATGCCTTCTTTGGTCTTGCAGGGTAATTGCTAGTCAACACATGTCAAAAGTAGATGATGACCTTATGCTAACAACATCCTCACCACCTTCCCCATCCCTCCTCCATCCTTCCCAGTCCCTACCTGTAGAACAATTGGAAATTTTCCAGAAAGCAAGTAACAGGAGAGGCTCTAAAAAGCACACCCACTGATGTGGCATCGTGGCGCATGTGGCCAGCTGGAGAGGCCTCTATCTAAGGGGCCACTTCTCTTGCAGACAAAGTAACCCCAAGAACCGATTATGATATGGTCAGGTATTAATAAAAGCAGAAGGTACTTTAGAGCTCCTTTGTAGCTTCAAATCTTGACTCTGAGGTTATCACAACAGAATTTTTGGTGTCTTATCATAACTGCCCCCACAGGGCAGACTTTAGGGCTGAAGGGCGTGAGAGACTCGCAGGTCTGCTAGCCTTTAATGCCTCCCTCACCCTTATCACCGGGTAGGAAGACCCTTACTGCTTGAGTTAAATTTAGGGGGAGGATGGGATGAAGCCGTATAGGTGGTAGAGAGCCCCAGGAAAGATGGGACTAATCGATATTCAAGAAAAGTATGAAGGGGGACGGGGAGGGATGGCTAGTTAGGTGGCGAAAGAATTTTCCAAGTATGCGCCAGGTTCTCCGGGCTGCTTCAGGTGTCCCCTCTGCGGAAGTAGTGGGTTGCCCTAAAGTGTTGCAGATTCCTGGAAACAAAACACAGCAGAGTCTTCCTGGAATTTAGGGACAGATTTTTTCTTATGGAGCCTTTCCAAAGTATGTTGGGGAGGGGTTCCCCCAAACCGCACATGAAGCATTATGTGGGATGCTGCTGCCATCTAGTGACCAATCTCCATATCTGCTCCGGTGACTTAAACTGAAGAAGAGCTGAGAGCTTCTCCTCTTTCTGGGGTCAGCTTCCTCCAACCACTTTGTTTCACTGCAGGCAAAAACCTGGTATATTCAGACCCAGGTCTGAGATAAAACTGTGGGGACCTAAGGTTTTAGAGGCTTTGTAACTGGGTCCCAGGCACACCGGGTCTTGCCTTTATTTGTTGTGTGTTAATTTGTCAGGGCTCAGGTTTCCGTAAGTAAAATAGACTCAGGTTACTGTATGTGCCTATAACCCCAGCATAGGGGAAGTAGGAGCAGGAGGATCAGAAATTCAAGGTCAGCTTCAGCTATACAGGAACACGAGGCCAGCCTGGGCTACATGAGAGATTCCCTCTAGAATAAAAAAAAAAAGAAAGCTGGCAAAGAAGAGGAGAGATTCTCAAGTCATAATAAGGACGGCAATGACTGACAAGTCCCTGGGATTCATAGAAAGGGGAGAAGCAATAGGTGCCTCCTCTCCGGGCCTTCCCAAAAGGAGCTCTGAATTGCTAGAGAGTAATTCAGTTTTGTCCATACAAGAAGAAACAGACTTGACGAGCTTTCCTGAGCTACTGAGCTGCAGATCCAAGAACAAGATGCCCACTGGACCTTAAGAGCCTTTCCTTCCTTCCGTCCCGACTTTACTCCCCCTTTGAATGTAATAGCTAGATCTGGGGCCCAGGAGATCAGGGAAGCAGGAAGCCCCCCTCACAGTGAAAACTCTGGCCTCGGGCCCCCACTTTAGCCCTCCTTCTGAGTCCAGCCCCTCTCCCCTCCCCTGCACAAGTCCTCCCACATTCCTCCAGGCAACAGGAAACCCCAGCTGCAGCCCAGACTTCAAACAGCTCCTCCCTCTGGGGCAGGGGGTGTGGGAGGAGAGGCCAGAGGCCACAGGGCAAAGGTCAGCTTTGTTCCTGCCAGAGGTGGTGAGGGACCTGGAGAAGACCGAGGGGGGCAGGGTAGGGTCCTTGACGGTCACACTGCATGTGTGTAAATTCCTGTGTCCATCAGGGTGTACAAGGTCCTGGCTCTCTCCACCGGGTCTCAGGGTAAGTGTGTGTCCTTGGTTTGCCTTCGGTTATCTCTCTAACTGTAGGTCAGCACATTGTTGTCTGTCTGTGTGTGCTTAGCCTGGGACACCACTGATAAGTCTGTAGGTGTTATCAAGTATATTGATGTGCTCAGTTCACAGGCCTGGTCAAAGCTATGTGTCCAGGCATGACCTGGTGTGGTTCCATGTGTTCAGAATGGGTGTCCTCCTGCCTCTTCTCCTGTCATCCCTTCTCCACACTGGTCCCCAGGAGGTTTTTTTTCTTTTTTCTGGAAGTGGGCTTGGCCTTGTTTACTCCCATGGTCAAAATTCCCATGGTCGAAGTGGCTGCTGAGCCTAGTGGCTCATGCCTGTAATCCCCACGAGGGCACTCAGGAGGCTGGAGGTGAGTTTGAGACTAACCTAGACTACATATTTCCTAGCCAGCCTACCCATAGTGTGAGGGAGGCCCCCCACCCCCCCACCCCAACTCCCATCTCAAAAGCTAAACAAATCAGGGGCTGGAGGGATGGGCCACAGCTTTTCAGCTGGTCTCCTGGAAGACCAGAGTTTCAGTTCCCAGCACCCACATCAGGCAGTCGGCCACCAATTGTAATTTCAGCTCTGGGTGGGCGGGGGGGGTGTGTGTGTGCAGGGGATGCAGGGGGGGGCGCCTTTGGCATCACAGGCACTGCGAGTACACACACACACACACACACACACACACACGAATTTTAAAAACCTCACAAAACTCTATTTTGCCTTGTTGCCCAAGGGTTAGAATCTCAGCCAAGCAAATGGCTGACCAGGACTCCAAATAACTCACCGTCTTCCTTTTTGGCACTAGCCCTCTGACAGTGTAGTGTAGTCATACCTAATTCTACTTTCCAGCGGCTTCATTTCCTGCCTCTGCGTTTACTTAATTCTGTCTCTTGCTTTTTGCTTCTTTGTGTTTTTTAAGTTTTTTTTCTTTGATACAAGGTTTCAAATAGTCCAGGCTAGCCTAAAACTTACAATGTAGCTGAGGATGACCTTGGATTCTTGATTCTCCTGCTTGTACCTCCCCAGTGCTAAAATCACAGGTTTGCTAGAACAGGCTGGGACTTCTTCCTGCCCCCTTTTCTTCTCTCATCTCTCTCTCTCTTTTGAAACAAGGTCTCTCTATACGTAGCCCAAGTTCACCTCAAATTCACAGTTCTCAAATGCCCAGTCCCATTCCCCACTCTTTTTCAGCCTCATTAGGAAAAAAAAATGGAACTGGAGAGATGGCTCAGCAGTTAAGAGCACTGACTGCTCTTCCAGAGGTCCTGAGTTCAAATCCCAGCAACCACATGGTGGCTCACAACCATCTGTAATGGGATCCAATGCTCCCTTCTGGTGTGTCTGAAGACAGTGACAGTGTACCCACCATAAACGAAATAAATAAATCTTAAAAAAAAACTTATTCATGTGTGTTTTGCCTGTTTATATGTGTGTGTGTGTGTTGCCTGTATATGTGTGCACATGTGTGTGATTAATGCTCTTGGGGGTCAGGAAAGGGCACTGGATCCCTTGCACCTGGAATAACATATGCTTGTAAGCTCCCATGTGGGTGCTGGGATTCGAACCAGTGCCCTCTGAAAGAGCAGCCAGTGCTCTTAACTACTGAGCCATCTCTCCAGCCCCGGTTGCTTGTCTTTGTGTCCTATTTTGTTGGTGTTTTTAAACAGTCTTATTATGTAGCTTATGTAGTCCCAGGTTGGCCTGGAACTCAGAAAGAGCAGCCTGTCTCTGTCTCGCAGGGTGCTGGAATTAAAGGTGTCTATTTGACTGTTTATTTTCTCGTTTCCTCTGAAAAGTTCCTGCCCAAGGCTATTGCAGTAGTTCGTGCCTTTAGTCTCAGAACTTGGGAGGCAGAGACAGGCAGATGTCTGTGAGCCTGAGGCCAACCTGGTCTACAGAGTGAGTTCCTAGACAGCCAGACCAATATTGTGAAACCCTGTCTTGCAAAAAAGAAAAAGAAAAATTCCTGCCCAATTGAGTTTGGATCCTCCTCTGTTCTTCAACACACCCCAAACTGTCATTTTCTCTCTTTCCTCTGAACTTGGTTACCATTAAACTTTGTGTATCTTGAGAATGGGCATTAGAGCCCCACACCCCATCATCCCACCCAGCAGAAAGTTTCCTTCATTTCTGGATGTAGTTTTTAGAGTGTCCACTAGGTGGAGGGCAAGCATCACTGCAGGGCCATCCAGGCCATGTGCGTGATTAGGGGTGGTGGTTGAGTTAAGGGGAGAGAGGCTTCCTAACTGTAACAGGAAAACACCTACAGGAGTGAGCAGAGGATTCCTTCAGCTCAGCTTTGGAGCAGTGGGACTCAGGAAAGTCTCCTCTGGTGTGTCCTGAGCTCCCAGACGATTTCTTTCTGGCTTTCAAGAGCCGTAATGCGTGGCTTCCTGTCTTCTGACCTCCCATCCTTATTCTTCCATGCTTCATCTAAGCTCCCTGCCATCCCATATGTAGTTCTTTGTATTTGCCTGAATGAGTCTCCCTCGGCTATACCTCAGGGCCTTTGCACATGCTATTCTTTCAACCAGGATGACCTCATTCTCCTGTTTCCTCAGAGTCAATTCATTCCACATACTCCAAGAAATCTCCCTGGGCTCCTACACTGGCCCCGCTGCTATGTGTTGTAATGGTTTACTGTCATGCTTCCTAGACAAGACCAACCTAATGAAGACAACACTAAATCCATGCAAAATAACTGCAGCAACAGGAGGATTTTGAGTTCAAGGCCAGCCTGGACTACATAGACCAGGTTCATCTCAAAAAACCACAGCAACAACGGAGAACAACGTCCATCAAAAACTACAAACAAAACAACACAAAAACGGTAGTATATGAAATTAACAAATGACTAGGTTGGGGGCTTATTTCTTTTTACTTATGTGTATGTACATATATATATGAGTTAATGTGCACATGTGAGTGTAGGTGCCCTCAGAGGCCAGGGTGCATTGGATCCCATGAAATAGTTTCCAGCAGCTGTGAGCTTCCAGATGTGGGTGCTCTGAATTGAACCCAGGTCCTCTGCAAGAATGGTAAGCACTCTTAAACACTGAACCACTTCTCTAGTCCCAATTCAGTGTAATCAGCAAGTATGGAGACACCGTGGGTCCATATCTGTATCTATAACCTCCCTGGGTCAGTATTAGATATTGCCATACAACTCAATCATGCATGCCAGTGGAACGCACTGAGTCCTAGAGTTCAAACCCAGACTCTATCATCCCACGGAATGACCTTGGGTGAGGGTCAGAACCTTCATTTCCTTTTCTGTAAATGGTTATAATCTCCCATTGCTGCAGAGCCTAGTGGTAAGGATCAAACTAGACCATGCAAGCGAACCCCCCCCCATCAGTCAATTAGGTGCCCTCCCCCAGCATGAAACTTGGAGATAAAATCACCCTCTGAGCCGCAAGCCAGTAAAATGTACACATCACGGAGGAGAAGAGCCAGGTGGAGGAGTGAATGAGGCGAGAGATGGTTTTGTAAACGACCGAAGAGTTTTGTGAACGGAGCAAACCACAATCAAGGTGACCGGCCTGTAATCTCAGGGAGGCAGGGCGAGAGAGGATATGATTGAAACGGAGAGAGCTGTAGCCTAATCAATTGCATTGTGCTCTATCTGGAGGGAACAGAAGGTGGTACTGAAATGGGGGTGCCAGGGAGGTTCATCCAGCGGCTCTGGAGGGAGTGACGGGGACCCTGTAGACACAGGGAAGGGCTGGTCGCTGAAGAGCAGCAAGGGGCCTGGAGCACTCCAGATGGTTCACTGCCCTGCTGGGCCTTCACTGAAGCCACACAGGCAGAAGGCAGCAGGCAGAGCCCCGCCCTGGGAGGCAGACAAGAATATCTTGGTTCCAGGAAAGGGCTGTGGAGGATGAGTGCTAAATCTGGGGCCAGAGACTTGGTCTCAGCCCCTGATCCATCAGCTTAATGTCCTAAACACCTTCAGAAGTCTGACTTAGGTCAGGCATGATGGTATATGCCTATGATTCCAGCACTAAGGAGCCCGAGTAACATAGAGGGAGTCTATCTCAAAATGGATGTGTGTGTTACTGTTTACCTCACAGTACCTCAGTTTATCAGAACAGCCACCTGCTTTTCTAGGTTATGTGAGGCTGAAATGGCAGCATGCCCTTAGCAGGACCCCTGGCACAGAGTCAGCATTCTGTAAATGGCAGTGGCGGACAGCTGACGTGTATTAAACATTTAATGCACTTCACAGATGAACAAACTGAAGCTTGGCAAAATTAAACACTTGCATAGAGCCACAGAGCCAGCAAGTGGCAGAGGCAGGATTCACAGTGGCAGGGTTCACAGTGGGGACCACAGTTCCAGAGCTGTGTTCTTACTGTTTAACCCCATGGCAGGAAGAGAGAAACCACGCTACCTCCTGGCTTGTATATCAGGTTCTTGTGAACTTTGGCTGGTTAGGACCCTATGGCCTCGAGAAGCCAACCTTGGTACGTGACAGTTTGCCTGCAGAGCTAAGGCTACCATCCTGTGACACCTGGATTCTCTCCGTCTTCATTCTTTCATCTATTTTTTATTTTACGTGCATTGGTGTTTTGTCTGCATGTATGTCTGTGTGAGGGTGTCAAATCTTAGAATTACAGATAGTTGCGAGCTGCTGTGTGGTTGCTGGGAATTGAACCCAAGTACTCTAGAAGGGCAGTCAGTGCTCCTAACCACTGAGCCATCTCTCTAGCACCTTTACCATTCAACAGCCTCCAGCCCAACCCTGGTCAGAGGGAACTCTCAGTAGATGCCACCCTGCTCCTATCCTTTAGATTCCTCAGTTTGGCGGAGAGTTCTAGGGAATCTTTCTGCCAATAAGTAGAGAACACACACACACACACCACCTTTTCCAAAGCCCAGGGGTAATGAAGTCTAGTGAAGAGACCATGGGCTTTGTATAAAATCAGCTCTACCATGTGCATCTGAGTGGTCCAGGTAACCCCTGGCCTTAGCTTTCTTATCCAGTGGAACTAATCATAAGGAACAATCTCAGCATTAGATTACATGGGGGAGAAGGGTCACAGACATATCTGACAGTCAGCAGGCATGTTTATATGTTTGTATGTTTGAGACAGAGTCTCACTATTACCCTGGGCCTTGCTGTGTAGACTATGCTGGCCTCAAACACATGCCCATCTGCCTGCTTCCATGTCCTTAGTGCTGGGACTAAAGGTGTATGCCGCCATGCCCCAACCAGTTTAATAGATTAAACTGGGCATGGTGAGACACAACTGTAATCCCAGCCTTTGGAAGGTGGAGACAGGAGGATTGGGAGTTCAAGGTTATTTTTGGCTATGTGGAGAGTTCGAGGTCAGCCTGGGTTATAAGAGACCATGCTTCTTTTTTTTTTCTTAAAAGGTAAGTATATGTTTATTTATTTATTCATTATTTCTTCACCCAAGGGTAAGCCTCCAGGACAGGAATAGCTCTTACTCATTTTTATACACCCAGGGTCCTGCTCAGGGAAGGGCCCAGCAGAGTCAATTCTTAGTAATTGCCTAGTGCATCAGCGACTCCCAGATCCCAGGCTCCTCTTCTCTCTCCCATCAATAAGCCAGAGGGTCAATAAACACTTCCTGACAGCAGAGGTGGGAATCCACATTTCCTGTTCTCCTGGTTTCCAAACAGAGGCATGCCAGCTGCCAGATTCTCCACGGAGGATCCAAGAAGTCCATCAAAGACTGTCTACCATCCCTGATCGCAGCTAGTGTGTGCTCCCAGTCACTATAGCAAATATACTTCCAAAACTCTCCCACCCCACTCCCCAGTGAAGTCCTATGAACTAGGCCTCTTCCCTTCGCCCTCCTCTTGCTCTGATCTGGGGAACCTGACATTTGTAAAGAGATTGTTGTTTCTTCTCCATGCCTCTGCCATGAGGGGCCTAAGACTGTGCCAGTGTGCCTGTGATAGCTGGGAAGTAGGCCGAAATCAGGTAAGGTACACAGGTTCAAAACCACATTTGTCTGCTTGCAATCACCTGCTTTCGGTGTCTCTCAACTCACAGTAAACTGACATGTGGGTGAACAGTGGAACATAGGGGTACCCTGAAACTCCATGCATGGGGTACCCGGTACTTAGTAGGTAAGAGGGAACTACTCACCACCCCACTCCACCTTCCCCACAAATAGCCCAAGCTATCCTGTTAGCCTCCTGTGGACCACCCCCCTCCCCAGTGATGACTCAGGGAGTTGTCCCAGCCTGATGTACGCATCACCGCATCACCGTTGTTCTTACATAATGAATAAACACAGACACATCCCTCAGAGAGGTGGTGAGCCTTTAGCAGCTCTCTCCCTCAGATCTGGGCCTGGACTAGAGCATCCAGTCTGAAGGCAGGGAATCAAACAAAGATGTTCCCTGCCTTTGTAATGTAGAGAACCTAAGAATTAAATTCTTAGGGTCTGGGCTGGAGCAGGCTGACAGGAGGTAGGAAAGCAGGAATAAGGGATAAGTGGAAGAAGAAAAATACAATTTTATAAATAACTAGACAAAGTATGAGTATTTTTAGGAGATGGGGAGAGAGAAACTAACAGTGTGTAGGAGCCTAATGGGGCAGGAAAAGTGGTACTGGGGTCAGAGTGTTCGAGAGATGAGCTCTGAGCATCCCTTTACGTCATCTGTGAAATGAGTGGGGCACCCTCGATTTTTGGATGGGGTATGGGTGGGAAGGGAAGAAAGAGTGCTTGGGGGTCAGAGAAGGTAAGAGACAAATTTCTAGTCTCCATTTGCACCCTCTATAAAATGGCTTCAGAGCGTCGGACTTTCTCTGATGTGCTAGGATTCCACAGGGTTCTGAGTCTCGGGCACTGGGACCAGAGTGTCCTGGGGATGGGCAACAGCAGGTACATATTCCCAGAGGGCCATGATGCCCACTCAGGCTATGTCTGGTCTCCGGGCTGATACTGTGGTTCTGTGGAGGTGAAATAGTCTTCCAGGAAAGACTGCAGGTACTCAAAGGTGGGCCTCTCCTCCGGATCCAGACGCCAGGTCTGCTCCATGACTTCATACAGGGATGCTGGGCATCCTGGAGGGCATGGCATGTGGTAGCCATGCTCAACCTGGTCCAACACTTCCCGGTTGTTCATACCTGAGGAGTGGAGCTCTGTCAGTCAGTGGAAGGAGCAGGGGTGGAGAAGACCCTTCCCCATGACCACGCCCCCAGCTCCGGGCTCACCTGGGTAAGGAACTCTGCCCTTGGTGATCAGTTCAGTAAGCAGAATCCCAAAGGACCACACATCTGATTTGACAGTGAATCTGCCAAAGAGGGCAGCCTCTGGGGCTGTCCACTTGATGGGGAACTTGGTTCCTGGAGATATTGGGGAAGAAGGAAGGTTAATGGGGGAGAGGGGGTTGTCCCTGAGAACTGCTGGATTAAGAGAATGAGGACTTTAGGATTAAATTTCTTGGGGTTCCCTGAGCATAGAGGTTTGTGCACCACAGAAAAGACCTGATACTTCCTTCCTTCCTTCCTTTCTTTCTTTTAAATTTATTTATTTATTATATGTGAGTACACTTTAACTGTCTTCAGACACCTCAGAAGAGGGCATCAGATCTCATTAAGGATGGTTGTGAGCCACCATGTGGTTGCTGGAATTTGAACTCAAGACCTTTGAAAGAACAGTCAGTGCTCTTAACCACCGAGCCATCTTTCCAGCCCTATTTTGTTTTTTTGACCCAGGGTTTCTCTGCATAGCCCCGGCTGTCCTGGAACTCACTCTGTAGACCAGGCTGGCCTCGAACTCAGAAATCTGCCTGCCTCTGCCTCCTAAGTGCTGGGATTAAAGGCATGTACTACCACTGCCTGGCAACCTGCTATTTTCTACACATAGTTTTGCTTCTCAAGATAAGATATTAGAGCCGGGCGGTGGTGGCGCACGCCTTTAATCCCAGCACTTGGGAGGCAGAGGCAGGCGGATTTCTGAGTTCGAGGCCAGCCTGGTCTACAAAGTGAGTTCCAGGATAGCCAAGGCTACACAGAGAAACCCTGTCTCGAAAAACCAAAAAAAAAAAAAAAAAGATAAGATATTAGAATGTCTCTAGCCTTTACTGAGAGCTGGTCATAGTTTCATTTGTCTTGGTTTGAGTTTTATGGTGCTGGGAGCAAATTCAGTCCCCCTTCCACTAAGCAAGCACTCTCCCACTGAGTTATAGTTCACAGGCTCCATTACTGCTTTAGGAAATATGTCAGTTAACACATTAGAGCCTTCACTACATTGACCTCAACTTACCAGTTAGGAAAAGAAGATGACGAATAAGTTCTCCGTCCAGCCAGCACAAGCAACAAGTGGCTAGAAACCACACTAGGCACTCTGGCTACAGATCTGGTGTTATTGTACCCTATTGTCTTCTGTTCAAGACTTAAAGTTAGTCCGTTTAAATCTGCTTAAGACTTAGCAGTGCCTGGTACTTACTCAGTAGCTGGTGGATACTTATTTTCTTAATGTGGACTAAGTATTTTCATTTTATAGATCAGAAATGGCAACACATAGAAGTTAGGTAACTCGAAACATGTGGGTAGCTAGTGTTTGGAGGGGAGACTTGAACTCAGAATTGCGTATGATTCACATCAGGATTGGGGGTGTCTGGGGTCATCAAGGATGGGGAAGGGTTTCCTACTATGTGGGGTGCATGGCAAGCCCTAGGGAGGTAAGAAGAGACTGTTCACCTTGTTGGGGATTATATTCATTGTCCTCTATGAGGCGTGCCAGCCCGAAGTCAGCGATCTTGCATATCAGATACTCCCCCACCAGGATGTTGGCTGCTCTCAGGTCTCGGTGGATATAGTTCATGCGCTCCATGTAGGCCATGCCCTCAGCTACCTAGGGACGGGGAAAGGGAGCGATGGGCTCACAACACCATAATTACACCTGAGGGGTGTGTGGGAGTCTCCTGAAAACTCTACTGTCCCGATGGACACCCCAACCCCATCCCACCACTGGGGAGACTCAACGTCATCTTCCTGCCCTCAGGTCTCAGAGCTCCTAAGGTGGGCTAGGCTGCAGTTTTAGTGGATGAAGGGACATGGGTTTATGGAAGGACAATAGGAGAGAGGTCTGGGAGATGAAGCCCCCTGGTCCAGTTTACCTGGGCAGCCATGTCCACTAGATTGGGCAGCACCAAGTTCTGACCCTCTCGACCCTTTAGGAAATCCAGCAAGCTACCTAGGGAGAAGCAGCCAGAAAATCAGCAGCAAGTCCCTACTTCCAATAAGCGTTCTTACACTGGCCTTGCCCTTACTCAGTCAATCTAGCCTCACTCTGCCTCTCTCTCCTGGTTCTTTCACCTAGATTAACCTTCCTATTCTGACATCACCTCCGGATCCCTGGACACGACTCACTTAGACTTGCTCAGAGGGATCCACTAGTTGGCTAAGCACCTTCTCGCAAGAGGAGGCCCCGCCCTCGCCACAGTCCCCGCCCCCTAACCTGCCCCTCCCCCCTGCTCTGGAACTATAAGGTTTCTAGACCCTTTGCAGGTAGTAGCCCTGGTCCCACCCATCCAAACCCCGCCTCCTACCCTGTGCCCCTCACCATAGCACATGAACTCTGTCACAATGTAAATGGGTTCCTCCGACACCACCGCGTACAGCTGCACCAGCTTGTCGTGCCTCAGCAGCTTCATGATCTGTGCCTCCTCCAGGAAGGCCTTCGGGGACATGGTGCCCGGCTTCAGCGTCTTCACTGCCACCTTTGTGCTGCAGTTCCACGTGCCTGCTCGGTGGCCGCATACCCGTCAAGACTGGCTCTCCGC
This sequence comes from Tokudaia tokunoshimensis, assembly GCA_036184795.1. Classification (NCBI taxonomy): domain Eukaryota; kingdom Metazoa; phylum Chordata; class Mammalia; order Rodentia; family Muridae; genus Tokudaia; species Tokudaia tokunoshimensis. The sequence continues at coordinate 116,247,587 of BTHU01000005.1, read as the reverse complement.
AAGTCCCGTGCCTTTTCCCAGACCCCAGACAACCCCCCAGCACCCTCCATCCCCACCCCCACCCCCATCTCCTACCCAGCCACACGTCTCCAAAGCAGCCGGTGCCCAGCCTGCGTTCAAGCGCTATGGAGCTACGGTCGATCTCCCAGGCGTCCTTGGCCAGGCCTAGAGTCTGGGGCTTCATGGTGGTACAGGGCGCCGTGAGCAAGTAGCATAGACCATCATTCACTTCTGTAGGAAGGGCAGATGGATAGAGGTCACAGATGGGAGTTATGGATACTCTCTCCGAGGTTCTACGCAGCCTCAGACCTCAAGCGTAGCTTCCATAAATAACCAGGGCCTAGTGGAATATGGTGTCCCATACTGGTAATTCCAGCACTCAGTAGGCTGAGGAAAGAGAAAGGAGTTTGGTGCTAGCCTAGGTTACAGGATCTAAAATAAATAAATAAATAAATCCAGAGAAACAAAATTTGTCTTCACAAGGCAGAATTAAAAGGAAAAAGAGAAAGAAAGAACGAAAGAAAGAAAGAAAGAAAAAGAAAGAGGGCTAGAGAGATGGCTCAGCGGTTAAGGGCACTACTGTTCTTCCAGAGGTCCTGAGTTCAAATCCCAGCAACCACATGGTGGCTCACAACCATCTGTAATGGGATCTGATGCCCTCTTCTGGTGTGTCTGAAAGTAGTGACAGTGTACTCACATTTATAAAATAAATAAATCTAAAGAAAGAAAGAGAAAGAAAAAAAGAAAAAAAAGAAAGACGGAAGGAAAGGAAGAAAGAAAGAAAGAAAGAAAGAAAGAAAGAAAGAAAGAAAGAGAAAGAAAGACGGAAGGAAAAGAAGAAAGAAAGATAGAAAGAAAAAGAAAAGCCAGGCAGTGGTAGAACACAACTTTAGTCTCAGCATTCAGGAGACAGAGGCCAGCCTGGTCTAAAGAGCAAGATCCAGGACAGCCAGGGCTACAGAGAAAAACCCTGTCTTGAAAAACTGAAGATAGAAAAAAAAATTAAATAAATAAATAAATGGTTTATATTTGAGCTCACAGCCAGGAAAGAAGACAGTTCAGTCCTCTGAGAAGGCAAACTTGTTGGTGTCCAAGCAAGGATAGAGATGATCCCTATGGGAACTTTATGGGTCTTCCTAGGAGGTGGCCTCCAGCCAGGCCTTTAAGGATGAGGACCAGTTCTGACAGGTGAAAACAGAGGTAAGGTTCTGAGGCACAACTGTGGACATGTGCTCATTCCTGCCATGGGCCTCATCCTGGACCTCACCAGTCAAGATCACAACGTTAGGCCAAGAAGTTGCCTGGGTCCCATGCTTGGGTTTCACTCCAGGATGGACCATAATTGCATAACCCACAACCAGGCCTCTGTCTGGTCAGGTCCATGCTGCCTCTTGCTCAGGGTCAGAATCGTCTTCTGCTTGTCCAAGGGACGGCGCTGTCAGCCTTGTCCCTGACCTGTGGGACGTGACCCCTCTGGGGATTTGAAAGACCCTTTCACAAGGGTTGCATATCAGATATCCTGCATATCAGATATTTATATTACAATTCATAACAGTAGAACAATTACCAATATGAAGTAGCAACGAAATAATTTTATGGTTGGAGGGGTCACCATGAGGAACTGTATTAAGGGTCGAGGCATTAGGAAAGTTGAGAATTGCTGGCTTACAGCCTATGATAATGACGCTGCTTAGGAAGTACAATGGAGCCAATAAGGTGGCTCAGCAGGTAAAGGCATGAACCAGCAGTAAGCCTAACCACCCAGGTTTGGTCTTGGGACCTATATGGTGGAAGGAAAGGGCTTACTTCTGCAAGTTGTCCTCTGATACACACACACACACACACACACACACACAAAATGAGAGAGAGACAGAGAGAGAGACAGAGAGAGAGACAGAGAGAGAGACAGAGAGAGAGACAGAGAGAGAGAGAACAACAAAGTTTCCATAGATGGAAGCCAGCAAGATTTTGCTCAGCAAGTAAAGAAGGTGTCTGTCTGCTGGCGACCCCGATGTCATCCCAGGACCCACTTTGCTAAGGGAGAAAATCAACTTCTACAAGCTTTCCTCCGACACACATGACCCCCTCCCCCCCAAATAAATAAAATGTAAATTTTTCCAAAGTTTCCACAGGCTTAGGTCTGGAAGGATGAGCGTTAGAAGGCATTGCTTTGTCACGCCCTGGTTTGCTCAGAATCACAGAGCAGGATCCTAGTCTGGGGACACACATTCTCGGCCTAGTCACTACTTCTTCAGGAGATCTCTTTGTCCTCTAGGCCTCAGTCTCCCCATCGTGACAACTCGGTGACATCGAGCAGCTCACCCATGTAATGCCGCACCAGGTCCTGCACGGAGTCAAACTGGGCCCGTGTGGTGATGTAGTAGCCACCTGTGTCCAGCTTTCGGATCTTATAATGCTTTATGTGGTCACCTCTGTTCTGGTCCCAGTCACGGATGGACAGGGAGAAGGCGCCTGGGTGGAAAAACGTTGTTAGTCCTCTTCTCCCTCAGACTTAGAGCAGGCAGAGGCCCCCAAGGGCAGTTCCCAGAGTCCATCTTAGCCCCTCTACTTGGCCCTGACCCAAGTGCCGCCCCACTGTCCTAAATGGCTGGTGGCATCATGGCGTACCAACCTTTGGTGGTCTCGCTTTCCCGAATGAGAAAGGCCCCCTGAGGGTTACCAGAGGAGAGAAGCTGCCTTTCTGCATCCTTTCTACTGATCTTTCCAAAGTACCACCTGTTAGGAAAAGCAGACAGAATCAGGCACATTCCCTCTAAACACCAGTTCATCTTCCCCAGAAGTCACCCCACAAGCCAAGCCTCAGTTTCCTCATCTGACAAATGGACTGTTATAATCTGCTTCACAACTTGAGTATAAGGATCCCAGAGAAGGGGAATGGAAAAGTGTCTGGCATACATGGTGGACGCCTAAGACCAGGATTCTCTTTCCTACCCACTGGTGTCTCTTGAATTAAAATTGTTAGAATCTTCCTGGTGTGGCGGTATAATCCCAGCAATCAGCAGGCAGTGACAGGTGCCACTCTGAGTTTGAGGGCACTCTGGTCTACATAGCAAGTTCTAGGTCAGTCAAGGCTACACAGTGAGACCCTACCTTAAGAACAAAAAATGAGGGGACAAGGCATGGTGATGTATGCCTTTAATTCCTGCACTTAGGAGGCAGAGGCAGGCAGATGTTCCAAATCAGTCAAGGTTACATAGTAAGACCTTATATCAAACCAACCAACAAACAAATGAAAATTGGTAGAGCCCAGGCATCAATGACCTTTTCAGGTACCACAGGGTCCAGGATCCTTCTCACTAGACCACAGCCCATTGTACAGACAAGGAACTCAAGACTCAGAGGGGAGCTGACCTACCCACCAAGCTAGCTGACATGAATAGCTTAACATCCTCACACACCCTAATTCTCTCCCACAACCCCAGGCAATCCTTCGGACCCATGCCTTGCCCTAGCCCCAAATTCTTTCCCTGCTTGCTGCAGTCTGAGACAACTGTAGTCCCGAGCTAACTGTGTGTGTACGTGGTGGATTGAGGGGAGGTGGGAGGAAGTGATGTGACCACACTTGATGTAGATGACTCTGTTGTTATCTGATCACTAAATTGACTGTGCCATGTGTGCTCCATAGAAAGGAACATGTCTTTCAAATCAAAGGAAGTAAAGATACCTGGGAACTCTGGCATGCTCAGTCCATACCTGAGCTCCGGGCACATCTGGGCGACAGAAGGTAGCCCTGGCAAATGGTGAGCCTAGAAAGGCAGGCAGCAAGAAGAGAGGACTGAAGGGCTATACCAGATGCATTACTAAAGTTTTCCAAGGTCCTCCTTCAGCCCCAGCACAGTGGCGCACACCGTTGCCCCCAGCACTCTGGAGGCAGAGGCAGGAGGATCTCTGTGAGTTTGAGGTCAGCCTGGTGTACAGAACTTTTTCTAGGACAGTCAGAGCTACACAAAGAAACCCTTTCTTTAAAAAAAAAAAAGCCAAAAGCCAAAACCTTCCTTAAGGATCAGCAGAGTAAGTCAGCACTTAGGAGGATGAGCTTCTAAGTGTGAGGTAGCCTGAGCTACATTGCTTCAAAATAAAAACCAAGCATTGGCCAGGCAGTGGTGGCACACACCTTTAGTACTAGCACTTGGGAGGCAGAGGCAAGCGGTTTTCTGAGTTCGAGGCCGGCCTGGTCTACAGAGCGAGTTCCAAGACAGCCAGGGCTACACAGAGAAACCCTGTCTCGAAGAAAAAAAATAAAACAAGCCTTAATAGACTGGGCACTTCCTTTGTGGTAGCCGACAACCCTGAACATAAATAGACTTGCTTATAATATTTGGGGGAGGTACCATGTCATTAGACAGATGAGGAATTGAACCAACTACCTAGTGGTTAAGCAGCTTGCTTGAGGCCACACTGTGACTCCAAAACAGGAACCCAAACTGTCTCAGGCCTGGGCTCTTAACCAGGACCCTGCATCGAGCACTTTAGGCATCAGCTGTGGTCACAGCTGATCCACCCCACCCCCACCCCATGCCACCCCACCCCTCCATCATCTTTGATGCTTTCTGCTGCTCTCCACAATCTGACCTCCTTCCTCTTATGCTCTGAACTTTCCCATGTCCCTCTGCTCAAGACACACCATCTCACCCTATAAACAGTCCCCTGAAACTGTCCATCCTTCAATCCCTAAACACATACCTTCCTCTTTCCTAGACGGAAGAAGTTCTGCGTCTTACATTGCTATATTTTAAAGATTTATTTCTTTGATATTACTGCACACACATGTGCGTGCAAGTGTCCGTGGGGCCTGAAAGAGGGCACCAGAGTCCCTGGAAAGGTAGTTAACGAGGATTATGAGTCCCCACGTAGGTGCTAGGAATTGAACCCAGGTCCTCTGGAAGAGCTACCTGTGCTCTTAACTGCTGAGCCATCTCTATGCCTCCTACATTTTTCTTTTCCCACAAGAAAAAATTATTGCATTTTCTGCACTCGAGTGTGCACATACATACATGCATGCACAAAGGAGTGGAGGTCGGAGGACAAATCCGTGCATGCTGGATCTCTCCTTTCACTCTGTGTGTTCTGGAGATCAAACTCAGGCGGTCAGGCTTGACAGCAAGTGCCTTTACCTGCTACGGCCATCCTCTGCATGTTTGGCCCTGGCTTCTCAGCTCACCTTCACTTGGACCCACATTTTCCCCTTCTTGAGACAATACTTCCTCTGCTTCCACTAACTCCCTTCATCCTGGACTCTGCTGCCAAGTCTATGTTTACATCCTATGTGACAAAGATGCCTTATGAGAGTCACCCCATTAACAAGGATGAGAGCAGCCTCAAACACCTCCTCTCCTGTTTTCAGAGGTTTCCCCTCCAGCCTTGGATGTTCTGCACTGGCCTGGCCTGCTTCTCTCCCTTCTCAAGCAGCTCTTTCTTCTCCAAGGTCATCCCCAGAGTCAAATCCCAGGACCACTGCATGTCTCGCTCTCTCGTCCTCCTACTAGGCAGCTCTAAGTATCATCTCTACTAGGATGAGGCCCAGTTCCTACCAGCACCACAGGGCTACAGGGAACAAATGACAGAGTCTCCGAGACAATTAGGAACAGGTACTCCTTCCTTTGGGATCATGAAGTGGTGTGACCCGGCACCTCTCATGCACAGCACAGCCGGGTCTAGCTTCTGACAACTTCTTTCATCTGTAGTGTTCCTCTCTACAAATCACAAAACAACAATCCCCCCACCTCACCCCCAGAGCCCATGGACCTCCACCTGCTCCTGTATCCCCTATTTTATCAATTGACGCCACACCTAACTTGCTTCTTCCAAAGATACTGGATCATCCAGTTCCACTCACTTCCCAGAGTCCGAGTCCTGAGGACTCTCATTCTGGGTTTGGAGGTAGAGTCTCATGTAGCCCAGACTACCCTCAGTTTCACAACAAATGCTGGAATAACAGGCACAAAGCTACTACGCCACCGTACTGGCTGGTTTTATATCAACTCCATACAAGCTAGAATCTTCAGAGAGAAAGGCATCTCCGTTGAGGAAATGCCTCCATGAGATCTAACTGTATGGCATTTTCTCAGTTGGTAATCAATGGGGGAGGGCTCAGCCCATTGTGGGAAGGACCATTGCTGGGCTGATGGATCCTAGGTTCTATAAGAAAACGACAAGTAAGCCAGTCAGCAGCACCCCTTTATGGCCTCTGCATCAGCTTCTGCCTTCAGGTTCTTGCCCTGTTTGAACTCCTGTCCTGACTTCCTTTGATGATGAACAGCAATGTGGAAGTGTAAGTTGAGTAAACCTTTTCCTCCCCAACTTGCTTTTGGTCATGGTGTTTCACTGCAGCAATAGAATCCTTAACTAAGACACATGCCCAGACCAGTTCTTCCAAGTCTCTTCCATCATTTTTTTTTCCTTACAAATGTATGGGACACATCATGAGGATAGCTTTGTTGGGAGGAGGAGACTAGAAGATGGAATCTAAGACCTTGCTCATGTTAAACTCTATTCCAGCCCCTCTCTGTCTGCTTAAAAAAATGAACTCGAAGGATTGTTCCCTTGCAAGCTTTTCTCATAGTAAATATGCACTCTGCCACTGAACTACACCTCAGTTCCACTAGCTTTTATTTTAGTGTCTTGCCTGCATGTATATCCATGTACCACATGCACGCCTGGTGCCTGCAGAGGCCAGAAGAAGATGGGACTGGAGTTATAGATGTGAGCCACCATGGGGGCTCTGGGAATTGAATCTGGATCCAGTGGTCTTAACTGAAGAGCCATCTCTCCGACCCTGCTTTGCTTAATTTCTGCGAGCTATTTGTTTTGTTTTGTTTTGTTTGAAATAGGATCTCATCTTTTACAGGTTGGCCTAAAACTTACTATATCAAGGATGACCTTGAAAGCTGGAGAGATGGCTCAGCGGTTAAGAGCACTGACTGCTCTTCCAAAGGTCCTGAGTTCAATTCCCAGCAACCATATGGTGGGTCACAATCATCTGTAATGGGATCCAATCCCCTTTTCTGGTGTGTCTAAAGACAGCTACTGTGTACTCATAAATAAATATTTTTTAAAAAAATGACCTTGAGTCCAAATTCTGGGATTATCAACAGTGGTTGATTTTTGTATAATGGCTGAGGAATCAGACCCAACGTTTCCTGCTGGCCAGATACACACTCTACCATACGAGGTACATCTCCAGACACACTCTCTACCATACGAGGTACATCCCCAGTGTCCCAGTTCCATTTTTTTAAAAGACAAGATTTCTTCCTTTCTTTTTTTTTTTTAGATTTATTTATGAATATGAGTATTGTGTCTGTGTGTACACCTATTTACAAGAAAGGGGGATCAGACCCCATTACGGATGGTTGTGAGCCACCATATAGCTGCTGGGAATTAAACGCTGGACTTCTGGAAGAGAAGCCAATGTTCTCAACCACTGAGCCATCTCTCCAACTCAACAGTTTTTAGGTTTTAAAGGATCAATTTGGCTGGACAGTGGTGGTACACACTTTTAAACTCAACACTTAGGAAGCAGAGGCAGGTGGATCTCTTTGAGTTCAAGACCAACCTGGTCTCAAGAGAGTTCCAGGACAACCAAAGCTACACAGAGAACCCTGTCTCGAAAAACAAACAAAAGATTTTATAATAATAATATTATTATTATTACTTATGTATATGTGTGAGTGTTTGCTATGTGTGTATGTGTGTGCCTATGAAAGCCAGAAGAGAGCATCAGATCCCCTAGAGTTACAGATGACTGCCAGCTACTGTCTTCAGTGCTGGGAAGGGCAGCAAGCTCTGTTGACCACTGGGCTATCTCTGTAGTTCCCACCTATAGGTTTGAAAGCTCATGGGTAGTAATCCCTGGCCACACCTCCCACTCTCAAGAATTCTTACACACTTTTCCTCTATAAATCTATGCTCTCTCTGCTAAGATATAGACAGACAGACAGACAGACAGACAGACACATGCATACATACATACATACATACATACATAGATTTTTGGCACAATGTTACTGTTACAGATAGGCAAGGTATATACCGGCAAGCACACAGTATATGTCTAGCTGGGTTCACACACCGGCTTTATATACCAGCCCCATCCACCAGCCCCACCCACCAGCTCCACCCACCAGCTCCATCCACCAGCCCCACCCACCAGCTCCATCCTTAGGAAAATATGGGTGGAATATTCGCTTCCTCAGCTCTTCAGCTTCCTCATTTGATGTTTTAGTTTTTAAAAGAAAGTCTCACGATGTGTCTGTCTGGCCTGGCACCTCACTGTGCAGACTAGGCTAACCTCAAACTCAGAGAGATGCACCTACCTCTCCCTCGCAAGTGCTAGGATTAAAGATCAGCACCTCCACCCCTGGCCAGCTTTCTCATTTGTAAAACAGAACAATAGTTTCTATCTGGACCACACACAGACAGTCCTCCCGGTTACAGAACGCAGCACCTGCTGTGTTAACTGCTGTTACTATTATCCTTACCATCTTCTTGTAACTTTGTATGTGAGGAGGGCGGGCTCAGAGTGGGCCTCCTCATTTCCTAAGCGATGACCTTGGAACTTAACCCCAGGGGTTTCTCCACAGGGCTGGCCCCAACCTGTTACTCACTCTTCAGCCTGGATGGAATCCGCAGGAGCTACATAGTTGCTGGGAACATAGCCAGTGTGTCCGGAGCTCAGGGATCGAGCCTCCCACCAGTCATACTCCCTGTAGACACAGAACACAGGGGTAGTCGGCAGCACTTGGGGTCCAGCCTGGGCCACATTAGCTGGAGGGTGGCCTGGCCAAACCTCACCTTCGATCCCCTCCCCACTCCAAGAGCTTTTCTTTGCCTGTCTCCGGTCCATCCCTGCGGCTGCCCTAGCTGTTTTCCCTGAAAAAGGAATGTGTTTGCGGATTCCCAGACTTTTTCCTCTTGTTCTTCCAAGAGGATGCCATGGATGCTGACTAGGTTCCCTCCCCACTGGAAATTCCCAGAGGCTACAGATGGCCTTGGATAAAATTCAGGCTTTACAACCCAGCTTTAAACGTCCATGAATTCTGACCTGTCTGCATCTCCAACTCCTTTCTATTCCTTTGTTTGTTTGTTTTTCAAGACGTGGTTTGTCTATGGAGCTCTAGCGGTCCTGGAACTCACTCTGTAGACCAGGCTGGCCTGAACTCAGAGATCTGCCTGCCTCTGCCTCCTAAATGCTGGGATTAAAGACATGCGCGCCACCACCCACCAGGCATCTTTTTTTTATTTTTAATTGTTAGTCTTTAGTGTGTGTGTGTGTGTGTGTGTGTGTGTGTGTGTGTGTGTGTGTGTGTAGGTCATGCAGGATAACATGCAGGAGTGAATTTCCCCTTGTACCGTGTAGTAGGTGGTCTTGGGGTCACACTCACTTGGTCAGGCTTGGTGGCAGGCACCCTTACCCATCCTGAGCCATCTGCCCAGCCCTGCACCTCACTCATTATGACTCACCTACGACTTCACCTACATGCAACTACTTGGTGCTCTCTAGAAATCACTGTTTAGTCTTATTCTCTTTTCTCACCTCTTCCTCCACTGTCTGCTTATTTTTCTGGTCTCAGCTTATAAACATCTAGGAAGCAAGCCTTCCTCGATCACAGCTACCCTAGGGGACCAAGCTTAGTATTCTGCTGGTGTCTCGAGTCCTTCATCTTCCCTCTTCCTGCAATCACCCAGGGTTTCCTTATTATCACCATTTCTTTTTTTTTTTTGGTTTTTTTTTTTTTGGTTTTTTTTTCGAGACAGGGTTTCTCTGTATCGCCTTGGCTATCCTGGAACTCACTCTGTAGACCAGGCTGGCCTCGAACTCAGAAATTCACCTGCCCCTGCCTCCCAAGTGCTGGGATTAAAGGCGTGCGCCACCACCGCCCGGCTACCATTTCTTTTCTGGGCTTTAGGAACTCAAGGCCCACATGCTAGCCCAGTTCTCCACCCCTGAGTTTTGCTCCCAGTCCTCATCCAGGAGTTTTACTGGTGTGTTTCTATGGCCCCATCAGGCTGGAGCTTTCTAGCCAGGGATCAGAGTTTAGTCCTCTCTGGGACTTGCTCCCAGCCCAGGCCATGTCCTCAGTGGGGTAGCCCAGTTACTTACGTATTGTTCAGGATGTGGAACTTCTCGCCTTTGGTGAAGGTAAGGTCATCCTCTGTCCTGGCCTCATAGTCATACAGGGCGACAAATATGGTCACTCCGGTCCCTGCAGAGTCAGAGCTGCTCAGCAGAGTAGGATTTAGAGAGGGGAACCAAGGCAGTTGCATCCCGGATTCCAGTTCCCTAGCCAGGCGCTATGCCTCCCTGATGCTACAATGTTACTGAAGGAGTTCAGGGACAGGTGGGGTTTCTGATTTGGGTTTCATAGCTTGTCCCTCTAGGTCCAAAACAAATAGCCTCATGTCACTCTTACCCTGGAAAGTGACTAAATTGCTTCCTCACCAAGAAGACTTCTCACCTTCTGAAGTGACATATAAGAGGATAGAAGTGTGTGTGTGTGTGTGAGAGAGAGAGAGAGAGAGAGAGAGACAGACAGACAGACAGACAGGCAGATAGACACACATGCACACACAGAGAGAGATACACACAAACAGAGAGAGAGAGACAGAGACAGACAGACAGAGAGACAGACAGACAGAGCTAGAGGCAGAGAGAGGGAGAGAGAGAGAGAGAGAGAGAGAGAGAGAGAGAGAGAGAGAGAGAGAGAGGAGAGCCAGGGGGAAAGAGCACGAGCCCCTGGATCTCATGATGTCCCTGCCTCATCCTTCCAAATGGAAGGGTTCTCTTCATTACTTACACTTGTCACTAGATTGCCTCTTTGATGAGAACAGAAATAGACCCAAACTGGGCTCCTAGGGTAGATTTACACACACGGACTTAGCTACTTTGAGCTAGAGAATAGGGATGTCTCCTATATCATTCTAGAGGCTTTTAAGGATAAGTCTGAGTCTCTCCTTTCCTTAGTTTTCCCCAGAACCTAGACAGCAGCTGTCTCCAGCCCTAGAGTCCCACCTGAGATGCTTCTCGAGTTGCCAACATTAAGGAAAGCAGGGCTGGTGGGTTGAGGAAAGATGGACGAAGACCGGCCTTGAGTGGGGTCAGGGTAATAGCGTTCTTCAGCCCCTTGGCTCCGGAAGTCCCCTTCCAGGCCCACATCCTCCTTGGATGTAGGCTCCAACTTCTTGCAGAACATACAGCCCATTCCAGATGCCCTGACACAGAAGGAGGACAGGCCTCATCACTCAGGCTCCCTGACTGGTGTACCGCCACCCTAAGCATGCAGGTATGTGTATGCACAGATTCACACAAGCATGGCGCGTCCACTCTCTGGCTCAAATTGGGGTCTTTCTAAGGAAGGGCCACCTTGGGCCTGCCTCCTGGCTGTGTTCTTGTTTGGAGGGAGTATGTCTTTCCGCTGCTGCCTCTAGGGCAACAGCTCAGACGAATCTCTGCATCCGCATGTTGCTGTGTTGGCTGTGTCTTCTTTCTTGGTGATGAGCTACAGGTTCTATAGTTCAGGCTGGCTTCAAACTCACTCTGTAGCCAAGCAACCCCGATGTCCTGGTCGGTCTGCTTTCACCTCCTGCTGGCTGAGGCACTTTTATTTTTCCAGACACAGTCTCACTGGATCTGCCCAGCTAGTCTCGAACTCAGAGCTCTGCCTGCTTCTGCCTCCCAAGTGTTGAGATTAAAGACTCGTGCTACCACTCCTGGTTTGGTTTGGTTTGGTTGGTTGGTTGGCTGATTTTTAATTAATTTATTTTACATGCATTGGGTGTTTTTCCTGCATGTATGTCTATGCACCATGTTTATGCCTGGTGCTCAAGGAGGCCAGAAGACGGCTTTAGACCCCCTGGAACTGTAGTTACAGACAATTGTGAGCCATTGTGTGGGTCCTGGGGATTGAACCTGGGTCCTGTGAAAGAGCAGTCAGTGCTCTTAACTTGAACCATCTCTCCAATCTTAGGCTTGGTTTATGCACTTTGACCCCTGTTGCTTTGATGTGTTGGGTTTCTGTGACTCCTTTATGGTATTTCTTCTCCCCTGTGTGTATTTATGTGTCTCTAGACATATGTTTGGGGTGTGTGTGTGTGTGTGTGTGCAGTTCTTGGGGAAACATCTCTGTGTATAGAAGAATGTGCTGATCTTGAGACAAAGCTCAGTTGGTACAGTGCTTGTCTAGCACGCATGAAGCATTGGATTCGATCCCCAGGACTACATAAACTTAGCCTGGTGGTGGGGTCCTGGAACCCCAGCATTTAGGAGAGGGATGCAGGAAGATCAGAAGTTCAAGGTCATTCAGAGCTACATATCAAGTTTCAGGTGAGCTTCATCTCAAAAACAAAGATGGATTCATGTCTGTACGAGTATCTGGTCATGTGTATGTATGTCTACATAGATATGGTATGGACAAGTAACTGTGTGCATGTGTGCGTGCATGCACACATGCACTCTTGTGTGTGTTTTTTTTTTTGTGCGTGTGTGTGTGTGTGTGTGTGTGTATGTCTATGCCTGTACACAGCTCTGTGTGGAAGGATATGTGCCTGTATCTGTGTGCATGTGTGTGTGTGTTGTAATACACATCTGCAAAGCTGCCTTTGCTGTGTTTGTGAATGTTGGAGGCCAGAGTGCCTGCACCTGGAGATTCCCTGCAGAGGGGGATCAAGGCCATTTCCTGTCATGAGTCCAGCCTCCAGCCTCTCAAGCTGCCTCATTCTGGTTCCTCTATCCGTTTCCTAGCAACAGGGCCCTTGTAGTTGGAGGGGGCTGTAAGGCAGGCTTTGCGGGGGGGGGGGGGGGGGGGGGCAGAAAGGCCACCCTACCCTGTTTCCTGACCCTGAAACCCTTAGCGCACTTCCCATCCTACTCACCCCACAGGCCCCTACTCCTGGGTCAGTAGGACTGATGCATGCTCCCTGGGAGGTGCCGGAAACCTGAGGACAGCAGGAAAGATTAAGCAGGCCTTGTCAGTATTTCTGCCAGCCAGCTGCCCAGACCCCACCCTCTTCAGGAAGCCAGAAGGCCTGAGCTCTGGCCCATCCTGACTTCTACCTTCGTTTTCTCCCATCATTCCTGGAACATTTGCATATCCATCCCCAAATAGGACACACCACTTGTGCCAGCTCTTGCACACTTGGGTCCCACCTGAGATATGGCAAGAAGACACACAGGGGCACAGTCACGCAGCATTGCAGCGGACGCTAGAGTGAGTGTCCTTGCTGACTGCACAGCCTCACTGCTCTTAGATAAGCTCTGGTGTACAACAGCACACACACATCTGTACCTAGGCATCTGTGCCCATGTGCACACACATATATGTACATGTATACTTGGATGTTTCTCAGGTTGGCACGCTCACACACTCAGTGTTGTTCTCAGGCTTATCTTTCACACCGTTGCACTACCAAGCTGTGCTTAGCTCCTGGGACCCTAGTCAGTCAAGGTCTCCTAAAAATGAGCCTGGTCCTGGAACCCTGTCTCTGCCCTCATCTTGGGCCAATCCCAGCTCACCTCTGGTGCCAGGATGAAAGCCTACAGACCAGGGTTAGGGAGAGGCCCAAGACAGAAGCTGGGGCCACTATAGTCTCCTGAAGAGATCTGGGAACAAGCCCAACTTTCCCCAGCAGCTATGTCCTGTGAGCAACTCCACAAGAAGGTCATTGAGCAAGGGGTCCTCACCCCACCCCACCCCACCTCACCCCAGCCCCACCCCCTGCCGGAAAAACTCCTCCATTGCAACACTCAGAGAGGAACTGCCTGGGGAGAAGCCTGGTTTCCTAAGATGTGACTTGCCTAGTGTTGTAGGGTGGGGCTAGACCAGGGACAGCCAGCAAGGGTCCCCCACAGGGGGCCTGAAGATCACAACTCCCATCCAGTTCACCCCCTCTCACACCTACATACTCACCTCTTCCAGGAAACCTTTGTTCCTGGATCAAATAGGTCTAGTTGCTGGTGTCTGGTTCAGTCACCCCAGAGTCCCAAACTACAGCCTGGCTCCTCTCGCCCTTTACCAAAAACATCATCTGTGTGTTGAGGTGAAGAGTTAACATGCATGTGGTGAGCAGTGAGGCGGGCTGTGGCAAGAAGCCAGTCTAAAGTAGTTTCTGTTCACTCAGCCTTACTGAGATGGTCACCTCAGGATCCCCTCGCCCCAGAGAGTGAGGGAGCAGCATGTCTGAAAGGGGCCAGCCTTCCAGGCTATTCAAGTAGGGGAAGGAGGTGGGGGAGGATGTGGAGGGTTGAGAGCCTCTCCCTACCACCACTAGGGCTTAGCTGAAGAAGGTTAAGAGAAGAGGAGAGGAGAGAAGAGATCTGGTAATATGAAAGCAAGGGCTAAAGGTGAGGGCAAAACTTCTCTCACCCAAACACAAACATAGGCCTCAAAGCCTGTACCAAGCTACACAGATCTCCTGTAATGTAGCTCAAACATTATGCAATTTCTCAGCAACACACAGTCATAAAGACTCTAAATTCATCCATACTGATTTCCAGAGACATGCATCTGTGATTGTATCATACAAACAGCAACCTACAGCCCCCATCCATTGCACACATGTGAGCACACACACATATTACATGTGTACATAACACACACTATGGAACCTCTCCACAAGAAGAGTAAGTTAAAAATTATAACCCTTTCTATGGGCGATTTAAACACTTTGCCTGTACCACCTCATTTTACCCTCCCTACCAACCCAGTTTTACATATTATTATTGAGGAGGCAACTGAGTCATGGAGATGTTTAGATATTTGGCTAAGGTCATGCACCCATCATTTGGGACTAGAATCTGAGCCATTTCCCTGCATTGTTTGTCCCTGAGAAAGAGTTGCTGAGGTTCCTGAAAACATATGCAAATGTACTGCCTGGGTAGGACCTACTGGGATGTGCACGGCACTCCCCTGGAGACCCAGCCCTACCCAGAGAGCTCTCTCTAGGATACAAACTTACACAGCCTGGCAGCCCTCAGTAGACACAATGTTGCCACTTGCAATAACACCCAAGTGTATATCGCTAGGGCATATCCCTCACAAGGGAGCTCCCATAATCTGTCTGCCCGTGAAAGAGGAAGGTTCAAAGAGAAGTTCTGTGGACTGAGCTGGAGTACAGGTGGGGCGACAGTGTAACCAGAGAGCAAATTTGGACAACTCTCAGGGTTCTGTCACACCCAGACTGTGGTCCTAAGTGGACCTGGCTTTCTGGTATGAGTATGTTGAAGGACTCAGGCATGGTGACAGGGGATGTGTTTGAGGCCCAGTGCAGGACAGAACCGAAGGACTCAGGCATGGTGACAGGGGATGTGTTTGAGGCCCAGTGCAGGACAGAACCTCACTGGATGTGACCACATGAATCAATGGAAAGACAGGGAGGAAAAAAAAAGAGTCAGAGACAGAAATATAAAGAAAGGGTGAAAGACACAGGCAGCTAGGGAGGTGTGAAGATGAAGAGGGGAAGATGGGGTAGTGTGCCCATAAACTGACTTTCAGGGTGTAGGGGGAAAGGAAAGGAGTCACAACAACAGAAAAACCCCAAGCTCCGATTTTGTAGCATTTGATAATTTTCATGGTGTAAATATTCCCACTGAGGCTGATTTAGAGCTACAGGAGCAGCTTCCTGATGGCTGGGCCCGGGGAAGGGAAGAGAGGGAGCTCCCCTGGGTGGATGTCAGTGAGCCAGCACCTCACTGCCAGAGAACCCCAGCCAGAGACAAAGAAACAGCATTCCAGATGAAGAGTACCAGGAGACCAGCCGCGCAGTGCAACCCCATAATCCTACCATTCAAGTACACGAGGCAGGAGCATAGCAAGTTTGAGGCTGGTGTAGGCTACAGAGCAAGACTTGGTGCCCACAGAATCCAGGGCTGAGGCTGAGGCTGAGGCGGTGGGGTGCTTACCTACCATGCACAAGTCCCTGGGTTCCTGCCGGGCAGTGCTTTTAATCCCAGCACTTGGGAGGCAGAGGCAGGCGGATTTCTGAGTTCGAGGCCAGCCTGGTCTATGGAGTGAGTTCCAGGACAGCCAGAACTATACAGAGAAACCTGTCTCAAAAAAACAAAACAAAACAAAAGGCCCTGGGTTCCAGATTTGATCTCCAGTAGCAGGAGAAAGAAAGAAAGAAAGAAAGAAAGAAAGAAAGAAAGAAAGAAAGAAAGAAAGAAAGAAAGAAAGAGAGAAAGGAAGGGAAGGAAGGAAGGAAGGAAGGGAGGGAGGAAGGAAGGTAGAAAGCAGGTACTGACGATACAGCTTAGCGGTACAACATTAGCGACATTAGCCTGGCATGTCTGAGGCCATAAATGCAAGCCCCAGTATTGAAGTGGGGAGATAGAAGGATTGGAGAGATAAGAGAGACGGTTCAGTTAGTGAGTGCTTGCCACACAAGCAGAGAGGAGTTGGGTTCTATCCTTAGCACCTATGTAAGAAAAAACTGCCCACCTGAAATCTCAGTGTGGGACAGGAGGATCCCTGGGGTTCCCTGGCCAGTTACTGGAGTGCTAGGTTCAGTGGGAGGTCCTGTCTTAAAACAGGAGGGGCTGGAGAGATGATCTGTCTGCTCCTCCAGAGGACCTGGGTTTGTTTTTCAGGACCACATGGTGATTCATAATATCTGAAACTCCAGCTCCAGTTCCAGAAGATCCAACATCTTGTGGCTTCTGTGGGTACCAGATATGCAAAGGTTGCCCAAATACACATGCGAGACGAAACACCTGTATACATACTATATAAAAAAAAACAAACTTTTGTTTCTTTGAAGCAGGCTTTCTCTGGTTAGCCCCAGCAGTCCTGGAACTTTGTGGACCAGGCTTTGAATTCAGAGATCCATTCGCCTTGGCCCCCCTGGGATTAAAGGTGTGTGCCACCACCGTCTGACACATACTACAATTTTTTTTTAACCACTTTTTTCTTTGAGACAGGGTTTCTATGTGTACTGTTGGCTGTCCTGGGATTCACTCTGCAGACCAGGCTGGCTTCAAACTCAGAGATCTGCTTGCCTCTTCCTCCCAAGTGCTGGGACTAAAGGCATTTGCTACCACCACCAGGTTTTTTTTTTAACCACTTTTAAAAAATGGTTTATTTATTTATTTTTAACTATGCATTGGTGTTTTGCCTGCATCTCTGTGTGAGGCTGTCATATCATCTGGTACTAGGGCTACAGACAGTTGCAAGCTGCTGGGAGTTGAACCCGGGTCCTCTGGAAGAGCAGTCAGTGCTCTTTCCAGACCCTTATACTATACATATTTTTAAATTAAATTTTTTTTTCGGAGTTGAGGACCGAACCCAGGGCCTTGTGCTTGCTAGGCAAGTGCTCTACCACTGAGCTAAATCCCCAACTCCTAAATTAAAATTTTTTAGATAAAAATAGGGAGCAAGCCGGGCGGTGGTGGCACACGCCTTTAATCCTAGCACTTGGGAGGCAGAGGCAGGAGGATTTCTGAGTTCAAGGCCAGCCTGGTCTACAAAGTGAGTTCCAGGACATCCAGGGCTACACAGAGAAACCCTGTCTCGAAAAACCAAAAAAAAAAAAAAAAAATAGGGAGCAATTTAGGAAGACATCTGCATCCCTCCATAGGTATCTATAGACACACCCATATCCATACTTGACATATACATGTATACACACATCAGAGGGGGAAGAGAGGGAGAGGAAGGGGAGAGAGAGAGAGAAACAGACCTAGATGAAGAGAGTCAGAGCTAGGTAGAGGGAACTGGGTAGAGGGAGCCTGTTCTGACCAGTCAAGCATCTGCTGGAAAGTCTTCCCTCCTCCTCTATGCCTTGATACCCAGCTCTGACTCTCTAGGGAGCCATTGCACTCTCCAGAAGTCTGGGTGGTGGTAACTATTAGTGGAAAATGTGCTAATTTATTAAACATTTACACAGTGACTGGCATCGTGCCAAGAAATTTCTACACACGATCTCTTCAGTGACATCCTGGGGCAGGTTTTAGCTTTAACCCTTGTTGGGTTAGGACACTGAGGTACAGTGATCTTAAGTAACTTGGGAAGTGAAACAATACCGACCAGTTTGGGCACCTTGTGTACTGTTCGACTTTGCGATCTCTGCAGAAGCATGACCATGTTCTTCTTTGAGTGCCCACTGTGTGCCAGCTTTTATAGTCTAGGTACAGTACAGAGCAAACAGGACATGATTTGTTCTCTCTCCCTTCTCTCTCTCTCTCTCTCTCTCTCTCTCTCTCTCTCTCTCTCTCTGTGTGTGTGTGTGTGTGTGTGTGTGTGTGTGTGTGTGTGTGTGTAGGTCAGACAACAACTTGTGGGAGTTGGTTCTCTCCTTCCACCATATGTGTTCGGGGGAATCAAACTCAGGTTGTCAGGCTTGTTGACAACCACTGAGCCATCTTGAAGGATGGCACAGGTCCCTCCTGTCTCTCTTTCCTAGATGGCAGTGGACTTTGGCCACCAGCATCCTGTGCCTCTCAGAAGCATTGGCTTGCTTATGAATATGGGTGTTAGTTTTGTTCTGGTGCTAGGGTTTCAACCTAGGACTTGGTACATGGTAGTCATCCACGCTACCACAGAGCTGAACTCCAGCCCCAAATAAATCCGATTGAAAGGCATCAATTCAGCTGGGTGCTGATGGCACACACCTTTAATCCCAGCACTCAGGAGGCAGAGGCAGGCAGATCTGTGAGTTTGAGACCAGCCTGGTCTACAGAGAATTCCAGGATAGCTAGGGCTACACAGAGAAATCGTATCTCAAAACAAACAAACAAACAAACCACCACCAACAACAACTACAAAACAGAAAAAAAAAGGAAAAAGAAAAAAGAAAGAAGTCAAGAGCCCTATCAAGGCTGAAATCAGATTATGGATATCACAGCTAAGGTCTAACCCCGGACCACAAATCTGCCCACTTCAGTATCTGCCATCTGCCCCTGTTCAGTCTCTGCCCCTATGTAGTAAGCTCTCTTCCATCTCTCTCTCTCTCTCTCTCTCCCCTCTCTCCCCCTCCTTTTCCTCCTCCCCTCCTCCTCCCCCACCTCTGATTTAGCTCTCTCTTGTCTTGTCTTTCTTCCTTTCCTCCCTCCTCCCTTCAAGGCATACAGGACCTCTCTGTTTGAACTTGTGATCTTTGTGCCACAGGGATTAAGTGCTCCTCACCCCTCCCCAGCTCCGTTCTTCGGGGAGGCTGTAGCCTTGGATGAAGGACAACCATCTGAACATCCGGTTTCTCACCTGCGCCCTCTGGGCAGAGCAGCTGTGAGGATTTCAGGAGAAGAAGCTCCAGCTCAGTGCGCAGTGGCCAAGAGAGGCTAAGAAGAGCAGCTGCAAAGAGGCCCCCAGGGGCACTTGGTCCACCCGCCTTCTGGCATAGAGCAGAAAAGCGACTTCCCAGAGAGGTCACAGAGGCTAAGAGAAGATTCAGGTGACTGTGAGAGTCAGTTCAGAGTTCTGTTCCTGGCATTGTGGCTGGACTCTCCAAAGCCTGGGCAGGATCATGCTGTCCCTGAACTGGTAAATGTCATACTTCCCACATGGTCAATGGCCAACTAAATCTGTCTTCTGGCAGCTGAATGCCCAACAGGGAGCCTGCCTCCCACACACCTGTGTTCCTGGGCACAAGAGCCCCAACCTTCTCACTCTTTCCCACCAGTCCTATTTCCCAAAATCATGTCAAAGCGATGAGGTAAGACTTGAGATGTCCCGACCTCCCGAACCTAACCTTCCAAGTATGAGGAAGAACCGGAGACAGGTTTAAGTTCAAAACCTGTCCCCATGTGACGACTGGCTTGAGGCACTGGGTAAGTCAACCCATCTGTCTCTCAGAGTTAGGGAGACAGATCCCCATTTGTCCCTGAGCATCAGCCATATAGTAGGTGGGTACCCAGTCAAATTCTGTTTCCTTTGTTCTCTTCGCAAAGGTCTCACTGAGGCAGGGGAGGTGGACAGAGGTGCAGGGCTGGGCAGGGCAGGGCAGGAGAGAAAGAGAAGTTCCCAGACAAGGTGGGAGGAATGAGCAAACCCAGTGAACCCGGACAGCCTCACCAAAAAGGAACTAAGACTGGGCAGTGGCAGGAAACCACCTCCTGCAGGAGTTCCGGTCTCCCCTCAGAGCTTGGGGCAGGGACAGTCCAGGGCTGAAGGGGGTAACAAGGAGTCTATGGTATGAAGGCATTGCCATCTCTCACTGCACTCAGCCCTGACGCAGAGGACTCTCAGGGTCCTCCACTGACCTCTCACTGAGCACTGATACCCCACAGGCCTAGGCCCCCATCTCCCTCACAGAGGCTCTCATGTCTCACTAGCTTCCTCTCATGTTATACCGTCGTTTCCTGAGACCCACAACTGGTCCAGTCCTGACACCATCTTTGCACCATCACAGCTCTTCCCCGACACGGTCCTTAAGGTGTCAACTGAGTTTTCCCCACTTGTTATGGGTAAAAGTGGCTCTATTTGGCTTGGCACAGCCATCTGAACCTTTAATCCCGGAACTCAGGAGACAGAGGCAGGTTGATCTTTGTGAGTTCAAGACCATCCTGGTCTATACAATGAGTTTGAGGCTAGCCAGAATTACACAATGAGACCTGGTCTTAAAAAGAAAGAAAGAAGCCGGGCAGTGGTGGCGCACGCCTTTAATCCCAGCACTTGGAAGGCAGAGACAGGTGGATTTCTGAGTTCCAGGACAGCCAGGGATACACAGAGAAACCCTGTCTCGAAAAACCAAAAAAAAAAAAAGAAAGAAAGAAAGAGCCAGGTAATGGTGGTGGTGGTGGACACCTTTAATCCCAACACTCAGGAGGCAGAGGCAGGCAGATCTTTGTGAATTTTGAGACCAGCCTGGTCTACAGAGTTCCAGGGTAGCCAAGGCTACACAGAGAAAACCCTGTCTCAAAAAAACCAGAGAAAGAGAGAGAGAGAGAGAGAGAGAGAGAGAGAGAGAGAGAGAGAGAGAGAGCTGTTGAGCTGTTGTCTATGGTGGCCCAAGCCTTTAATCTCAACACTCAGGAGGCAAAGGCTGAGGTGGGCCTCTGAGAGCTCAAGTTCATATAGTAAGACCCTGTCTCAAAGAAGAAAAAGAAAAAGACAGAAAAGTGGTTCTATCTCGGTAAATTACTTATCACCCTCTAAAGCAAGACTCTTTAGAAGAATCTTCAGGTTACCTAGCATGGGACTTGGGGTTCCAGTCATGAGTGGGAGCTGGAAGACAAAGATTATAGATCCCACAGCGTGATCCCTGTGTGGAAGGGACTTGGCTCTTCCTTCCTTCCTCAGCTCTGTCTTTCCTGTCCCTTACCCAGCCTGCCAGGGCTGGTTACTTCCCTTGTCACTTCAACCTCAGGGAGCCTCAGCATAGATCCGGAATAACCACACATGAGCACCCAGGCGTGAACAGGTTCACTTCAAGCCCACAGCTCACTGGATAGCACCCTCACACAGTCTCATTCACAGCCTGCTGGGGAGCGGGAGCTGGCCATGCAAACAGGAGCCCCACCCTCTCCTCTCTGAACTTCTATCTCTCCTGTTCACCTAATTCCTCCATCTTCCCACCACAAATGGAAGGATGCTCACAGCATCAAGTTCTAGATGACAACAGGCGTGCTTGTGGGGTGGCTGCCTGGTGTGGAGAGTGGGGTACAGATCTGAGCCCTGCTAACCTCCTCCTACTAAAGGAGACATTTGGTAGATGCCAACTGTGTGCTGGTTCTCAGAGACCCTGTCAGTGAAGCTTTCTGGTCTTCCATGTTTTGAGAAGGCAAAGAACTTTGTAGAGCAAACTGGCCTGGATCTGATAGATTCATCTCTCCGCCTTTTCTTCCAGTCTCCTCTCTCCTCGCCTCCCCATTCCCTTCCATTCTTATTTCTGCTTCCCCCACCCCACCTGTCTCTCTGCTTATGTAGCTCAAGGTGGTCTCAAACTGGAGACAATCTCCCTACCTCCGTTTTCTGAATGCAGGGATTAGTATAGGCGCATGCCACTAGGCATAGCTTTAGTGTCGGGGAGGGCTAGTTTCTCCCCCAAAGTTCCAATGAGGAAAGCAAAAATCCAGAGAAACCTAACTCTCCTTGAGGTCTGCATAGCAATTAAAGGCTCATTCTTGTCAAGAGATCAAGTCTCTGAGGCAGCAGATCCCTGAACACCAAGCCGCACCCTCTCACTCCCTCCGTTGTGCAACACACCCGGATCAAGGACCAACCAAAAATGGGGACGAAGGCAGGAACCGAAGGTGGCTGCCAGCCTTGAGCCCGCAGCCGCACAGAGCCAACTGGCCTCACTGCCCTGTGTTGCCATGGAAACAGCCCCTGCGGGCATTGGCGGTCAAAAGCAGGATTTCCGTCGGGGTTGCCAGCAATTCCCGGATCCCGAACGCGACGCAGACCTTGACTGCCACCGCGGATAGGGAAAGGCACCCAGGGAGGTCTGGTGCCCAAGGGTGAGGTCTTCCCGAGGAAACCCAGATCCACGCCTCCAGCGCCTGGAAGGAATCCCCAGGGCGTCTGGAACCTGTTGCCCCAGTGAAGCAGCTAGAGGGCCTGGGGGGTTGCAGACTCGCGGCTTCCCTCTGCAGAATCCAAATAGCGGGCCTCTGAGGCCCCGGAACTCTCTTTGATCTCCTTCTCGGAAACTCGAACACCGATTTCCTCAGTTTCCCCACCTGCCACCCCTCTCCCAGACCGCTCAGCTTCTTCCCCTTTTCTCCCCCTGAAAGCCTATCAGTGCTCTCCCTAGACGCTTTTAGGGGAGCCCACAGTACCTACCCGTACTTTCAGCCCTCTTCCCAAATGTTATCAAATTTACGACACAGGTTCCCTCCCTTTCCCCATTTAGACTTTTAGGGGGAACTTTTGGTCTGCCTTCGCCATACTGCCTCGGTCTTCTCCCAGGTTTTTATCAGTTTTTTCCAGCATTCCTTAGTTTTCCTTCTTAATTCCCTTTCTGGATGGGGTCCCCACCCCCATCTCCCGCTCTCAACCTGCTCAGCGCTCAAAGTTCAGGTTAACCTCCAAATCTTCCCTCCAGCGTGAGGACCGACGGGCGGGGGTGGGGCGGGGCGACACCTACTCTGCCAGCCCCCACCTGGTTTGGCCGCCTACCTGGTCTCAGGGGAGTCAGCTGCGGGTGACTCGATCTGGGGCGAGCCAACCCTAACTTCCAGCCACCAGGAGAGGCGATGTGGGGGGAAAGTGAGGTGCTACCCGCCTCTGTCCCTACTACTACTCTGGGGAGGGAGGAGGAAGCCGCCTCGGACTTCTCTTATTTTGGTGGCTGCGGAGGAGGGGGAGGCTGCCAGAGAAGTCGCAATCACGCCTCAGCCCCAAGACAACTACCCAAAGCCCGGAGGGGCCCCCCAGATCCAAAGTCCGCTGGCTCCCACTTCCCGCCTTTCAAAGGTTACTGTGGATGGGCTATCTCAACACTGTCCCTGTACCCCAGCTCCTTCCCAAAGGTTCCTGCAGAAAGGGCCTGTTTTTTTAGTCGCTAGAGTGGGATACAGAGGGGGTTTGGCCATCCCAAAGTCTCCCACTCCCCACTCATCTTCCAGTTAGGAAAACCCAGAGCCAGGTCAGGAGGGTAAGTTGTCCCAAGTTCACACAGCCTGTAGCCTTTACATTGCTGTCACCAGATTTGCCAGGGATCTTTTGCCTGTCACTTATACCCTGCTGCCTCATCCTTAGGAACTGGGCAGCGGAGATAAGGCCCTTGCCTTTGGGTGACTGCTTTTCACAACAATCAGCTCCCATCAGGCTACAGCCACACATGAGATTTAGAGAAGCTGAGGAGAGTCCTTAATCACATTGTCTCTTGGGGATCCCTCCTTCCCTAAACTCTCCCCAACCTGATTATCTCTCACCCTCCAGTATCACCTTTTTAAAACCAAGGTGCAGTGGGACCCAGGAAATGCCCCTGCCTGGGGAGGGAGAGCTATGGTTGAATTGAAAATGTTTGTGGGAGGGTGAGGGCTGAGGCAGGGAAGATTCAAGTGGGTGTCTGGGCTGTGCTGATGATAGGCAATGACACGTGACCGGTTTAGAATCAACAACTCAGACACATTATACAGTCAGGTGTGTTTCTATGTATAGACAGGGGTATAGGGGGCTGTGTGTGCGCACGGACACAAGTACAGTTCAGGAGGATCGCGGTGTAACCTGGTGTCATCAAGTGATGGATATATATAGGAATGCTTCTCTCAAAGAGCTGTGGCAAACACCTTTAATTCCAGTACTTGGAAAGGAGAGGCAAGCAGATCTCTGTGAGTTTGAGGCCAGCCTGGTCTACAGAGCGAGTTCCAGAACAGCCAAGGATACACAGAGAAACACTGTCTCGAAAAACCAAACCAAAAAAAAAAGGAAAATATGATGTGGAGGTAGGAGGAAGAAAGGAAGCCTAGTGGAGGTTCAGGGACTGTGGGAGGTTGGCTTCACCCTGCCCGGATAGCATTGCCACCATTATAGAGCATCCTCTAAATTGGCCTTGGCCATTGGTCCACGGGTTCAATTAACAAATAAATGTGTATCGTGGCCAATGGGATCCCAGCCATAGGGATACAAAAGGGCCGCCTGCACCAGTTGCACTCCCAGCTACTCAAGAGGATGCTTGAGACCTATGGATTGGAGACAGCCAAAGAAGAGTAGTGATTCTCTACCTCAGAGGAGGGAGCAAGGGAGGAGGAGGAAAAGGAGGAGGCAGAGGCAGGCAGGGAGATAGGGAAAGAGAAGGCAGAGGTTAGGGCAGAAGAGAAGAGAGGACAGAAGAGGGGACAGGAGGAGAGGAAGGAAGAAAAAACAGGAGGGAAAAGAGAGAAGCAAAGGAGAGAGGGAGGGAGTAAGGGAGAGAGAGAAAGACATACACTGATCTTGGAGGAACTGCTCTGTAATCCTTCTAAATCCAGTTCCTGGGTAGTTCCCTAGGGGCCCTCCTCGATGTTCACCCACTTCCCGGCAGAGCACTTACAACTCTTGCCTGGAGCACTCTTCTTCTCCTGGTCTGGAACTGGCTCCTTCCGGTTGGTTACTATGTGTGCCCCCTCCTCAGAGAAGACTTCCTGACCGCAGACTTCCGCCCCATGCTACCCGGTTGCAGAGACAGACTCCCTGACTGTTTCCCTTGGACAAGTTGTGCTTGCTTTCTGTGTCTCCATTCTTCATGCAATAAAGGCTGCAGGAGACTGCACTTCACAAAAGCCTTGGGAGAAATCCCATAGCTGTCACACCAAGTACCCGCCTCGTGGTGGTAAATACTATTTGCTTGTGGATATCCCTTCACTTCTTCCTTCACTCAAACTTCACGTTTTTTGAGTCACAGTCAGTGCTGGGCAGGATGGATGCTAGGACACTGGGAGGGATTCTGGCATAGCCCAGAAGCAAAGTACAGGGCCAAGAAGTCACAGGATGACTCAGCTGAGACCCCTACTTCTCTCAATGCCCTACGTCCATGTTTCTTTAAAACAGTTCCAGGGGCTGGAAAGATGGCTCAGCAGTTGAGAGCACTGACTTGTCTTTCAGAGGTCCTGAGTTCATTTCCCAGCAACTACATGGTGGCTCACAACCATCTGTAATGGGATCTGATGCCTTCTTCTGGTGCTGTCTGAAGACAGCAAAGACTGAAAGGCAAGCCTGCCTGCCTCCTGTCTCATCCTCTGTTTTGGCTTCCCTTTGCAGCCAGCATATCTTCTCCTGTCCTTGGTCAAGCAAGACCTATTGCTTGCCTAGAAGCTCAGCCTACACAAATCCAAGCAGCCTCTTTCCCTGAGGAGACTCCGAGGCCAGGTCCATGACTCTGTGACTTCAGGAGGAAGTTCCCAGGTTCTGGCCAGATAGACACTGTAAAGATGACTCTGCCTCCTCTCCACCTTCTGGGGACTCACAGCTTCTGCCATCCTGCACCAACCATTTCTCCCTGTGACAGATTTATCCTCTCAGCCTAGAAACATGTTCTAGAATCTGCCTCAAAAGAGAAACCTAAAGTCATACTGATTTGTTGTTTTTATTAACACACACACACACACACACACACACGTATAATTTTTTTTTCAGGAATGCACAAATGTGTATGTATGTGTGTGGCAGTCCAAGGACACTTGAGACAGTCATCTCTCTCCCTCCACTGTGTGAGTTCCAGGGATTGGACTTAAGTTGCTGCCTTTGCCCACTGAGCCACCTCTGGGCCCCCTACTTATTTATTTGTGGCAGGGGAGAGTGTGTGAGTGTCAAGGTCGGTGGGCAACTCCCTCCACCTCCTGCAGACAGAGTTCCTCTGTGTAGCCTTGGCTGTCCTGGAACTCACTCTGTGAACAGGCTGGCCTCGAACTCACAGAGATCTGCCTGCCTCTGCCTCCAGTGTTTTTGGATTAAAGGCATATATTGCCACCGGAGCAACTTTTTCTTTGAACTTTTTCTTGATTCTTTGTGAGTTTTGCATCATGCACTGCCCCCCTCCCCCAGTTCCACTCATCTCCCTGTTCCTTCATCTCTTCCCTGTGTCTTTGCAACCTCCCCTCAAAAATTTTTTTTAAAAAGGAATAAAAACAAACAAACAGCTTGCTGGGGAAGCTGTAGTGTGTCAGTATGTCTCACAGTATATCCTTTTATCCACACGGGTTTTTTTTTAAAGATTTATTTATTTATTTAATATATGAATGCCCTATCTGCACATACACCTGTGCGCCAGAAGAGGGCATCGGATCCCATTACAGATGGTTGTCAGCCACCATGTGGCTACTGGGAATTGAACTCGAGACCTCTGGAAGAGTAACCAGCGCTCTTAACCACTGAGCCATCTCTCCAGTCCCTGGCCATACATCTTTATTTGTAAATGTTCTTTGCAAGGAGTCGTTGGTGTAGTTCGAGGCCTCTGGCTTCCGCTCCACTATCAATACTGAGTCTTCACTGGGACGCCTCTCCAATACCTGTTGTTGCCCTGACTCATGGTGGTCCTTGTAGCTCTGTCAAACCTGGCAAATGCTATCCCACAGAGTTATCTCACTCGCCCCTACTCTAGTGATTTATTTCTTATTTTATTAAGGAACCATGGTCCACTCTTTATGGATGAGGAAAAGTTCTTTGGAGAAAAATGTTGTCTAGGTGTGAGCTCATGACAGGACAGTGGCTGTCACTAGGTCAAGAGAAGAGGCTGTACCTGGAAACTGCTCAGTCTTCAGATAGCACGGCAGGTTTTAGAGAACTATGTAACCTCCATTTTGTAATCTCAGTTCCATATCTGATTTAGGGATAGGATGTAGCTCAGTGGTAAAACACTTAACATAAATGAGATGAGGCACTGGGTTTGATTCTCAGCACTGAAAAAAGAAAAATAGTCATTGATTTAAAGAGCTGTCCTCAGCCGGGCAGTGGTGGCGCACGCCTTTAATCCCAGCACTTGGGAGGCAGAGGCAGGCGGATTTCTGGGTTCGAGGCCAGCCTGGTCTACAGAGTGAGTTCCAGGACAGCCAGGGCTATACAGAGAAACCCTGTCTCAAAAAATGAAAAAAAAAAAATAAATAAAGAGCTGTCCTCATGCTAGGCATGGTGGCACAAGCCCATAATCCCTGAAGGCAGGAAAGTCAGGGATCAGGAGTTCAAGGCCAGCCTTGGCTACCTACCAAGTTAGAGGCTAGCCTACGCAAGGCTCTCTCAAGGCAAACCAAAAAGAGAACTGTTACCAGGCATATTGGCTCCTGTTTGTGATTTTAGCATTTGGAAGGCAAAATGGAGATGATTTTGAACCTATGCCTAGTCCTTCCTCAAAAACTAACAACAACAA
Organism: Tokudaia tokunoshimensis; assembly: GCA_036184795.1. Taxonomy (NCBI): domain Eukaryota; kingdom Metazoa; phylum Chordata; class Mammalia; order Rodentia; family Muridae; genus Tokudaia; species Tokudaia tokunoshimensis. Next base: position 116,219,852 of record BTHU01000005.1, on the reverse strand, counting down.
ACAGAAAAACAAAACAAGCAAACAACAAAAACCACTAGGGCTGGTGAGATAGCTCAATGAAAATGGTGCCTGTCATCAAACCTGATGACCTAAGTTTGATCCCAGAACCTATACATTAGGAGAAAATTGCCTCCTGCAGCTTCTACGCACACACACACACACACACACACACACACACACACACACAGCACAGCACATCAAACTTAGCCGGGTAGTGCAGCCTGGGCTATAGATCAAGTTCCAGGACAGCCAGGGCTACACAGAGAAACCCTGTTCTCAAACAAAACAAAAATGCAAAGAACAAATACACATATAAAAGGATTGAAGGATTGCCAATGATTCTGTCTTAGTCATTTTGGATTGTAACAACATCACAACATAAATATACCTTCTTACAGTTCTAGAGTCTCCAAGTCCCCCCAGATCAAGACTCAGCAGGGATGATTTCTGGTAAAGGCCAGTTGTCTGAATTGCATATAGCTGCCTTCTCTCTCCTTGACCTCGTGTAGTGATAGCAAGCCTTCTGGGATCTCCACTGGTCAATGCTCTAATCCTTAATCCTTTAGGTTAAGACCCTACTCTGATGACTTCATTTAAACACACAATGTTTCTGGGAAGGTCCTCTTCTGAAACATTGCCACATGGGGGAGAGAGAAAGGCACATGAATGGGGGAAGGTGCTTAAACCACTGATGGGGGTGGGGGCAAAAGTTTAAAGAGCAGCCTGTTCACATGGTGTGAGGGTACCAGCAGATGCCATGGTATCGGCCCAGAGTGACCCCCTCTTCCCTCTGTGGATCCGGTTGACCACAGTGCTGAACTGGCGGCCAGCGTGTGCTCATGGGATTACTGTAAAGACACGTCACTGGGAGACATTCATTACCTCCACTGATGCTTGGCAAAAATCCAGTTAAATGATCAAGCCAAATATGGCCGTCTGCCTGGTTCTGTGGAGCCAGTGAGCTAAGAAAAGTAAGTTAAGAGGCAGATGATTGCTACGTTGTTCAGGCTGGCTTCAAATTCCGGGTTCAAAAAATTCTCCTGTTTTAGCTCCCTGGACTGCCTGTTTGTCTGCCATCTATCTATCTATCTATCTATCTATCTATCTATCTATCTATCTATCAATCATCTATCTATCGAGATAGGGTTTCTCTGTGTAACAGCCCTGGTTATCCTAGAACCCGATCTATAGACCAGGCTGGCCTAGAACTCACGGAGACCTGCCTGCCTCACATCCCAAGAGCTGGGATTCAAGGCATGCATTACCACACCCGGCAACAATATATTTTAAATTTTGCATTACATTAATTTATTTATTTGTTTGGGTGGGGGGTGAAGACAGTTTGAGGGAGGTAGTTCTCTTCTTTTGCCCTGTGGGTCCAAGGCATGGAATTGGGTTCTGAGGGCTGACTGACTGCAAACACCTTTACCCGCTGAGCCATCTCAATGGCTCCTTAACAATGGTTTTTAACGTTTTAAATGATTGCAAAATGACAAAAGAAGTAAGAATAATGTTTCTGGGGATAAGAAAATGAAGTCAAAACCGAATTGCAATGTGCATAAACAAAGTTGGGAACACGGCCAGGCTCCATTTATGTATTGAGCACAGCAGCTTGCGTGTTACCATGACAGAGTTGAGTAGCTGCAACCAAGGCCGGATGGCCAGCAAAACCAAAAATATTTACATTCTGCTCCTTTAGAGAAACCGTTTGCCATTCTCTGCTCCACATCAGCTTCCAATTTCAAAAGAGGAATCAGGTAACCATCATTCTGTGAGAGCGTCCAGACCTGTCTACAGTGTGCGGGCCTCTGACCAGATCACTCTAAAAAACAGTCAATCTTTACACAGTGAGTTTAATAAGGCCAGCCTGGGCTATATGAGATCGTATCTCAAAAATGAAAGATAGTAGTGGAACCTGGGAAAAGATTCAGTAGGTAAAGTGCTTAGCACACAAACGTGAAGAGAATTCAAGTCCCCAGAATCCACATAAATCTGGGGGCAGAAGAGCTGATCTGTAATCCCAGAATTCCTGTGGTGAGATGGAGGATGAAGATGGGAATCTCTGGAAACTTGAGAGACAGTTAGTCTCGTGCACACGGCAAGGAACAGCAAGAGACTCTGTTCTAACGAAAGTGGAAGGTGAGGCTGTCACCTGAGCTGATAATCCCAGGTTGTCCTGAACACTACATATGCACTGTAGCCTGTGTGCACCCATAGTCACACAGGCGAAGGTGAACACACACACACACACACACACAGAGAGAGAGAGAGAGAGAGAGAGAGAGAGAGAGAGAGAGAGAGAGAGAGAGATTTAAAAACAGAAGGAAAATATAGTTGTTAAAAATGAAGCAGGCAGGGAGAGTCTTAAAGTATAAGAAGGGATCTTATAGGACATGTAACATAAGAACCTTGAATTGAGTTCTTTTGGAAGAAAGAGCCAATAAGGCCAGTTATGTTGGGAAATGTGCATAATTCTGGCCTGTAGGAAACAGAGGAAGGAGGAGCTCTGTGAATTCAAAACCAGCCTAATCTACATAGTGAGCTCCAGGTCAGCCAGACCTGCTTATTGGGGGGGACACGAAAAGACCAAAACAACAGCACAACACAAACAAGGAAAAATTAGCACTAGCAGAGGTAGGCAGGGCTCTATGGGCTTGAAGCCAGTCTACTCTACATAGCAAGTTCCAGGCCAGCTACATAGTGAGACCCTGTCTCGAACTAAACCAAACCAAAGCTAACCAATACATACATACATACATACACACACACACACAAATATACATACATATATACAACACATGTACACACATGCACACATGTACACACAATATATGTATATACATACACAACACATGCACACACATATGCACACATAACAAATATACATACATATACACATATACAACACATTCAACACATATTCTCTCTCTCTCTCTCTCTCTCTCTCTCTCTCTCTCTCTCTCTCACTGAGCTGTACCCTCAGCCCCCTTTGCTAGGATCTCCTCTTTCCTTCCTTGGCTCCAAGCTCCACTTTGACTGATCATAAGAATCTGATACCCACTAGAATGCTGGAGACAGGGATGAAGGAGGAACGCATCCTGGTGGGTTGGGGTGGGGCATGCCTTCACTGGAGAGGTCGAATCTAAGCTGATTCCTTTTGTTGTTGTTAGCTTGGAGGTCACACCCAGAGCCTTAGCTTGCTGTCACTGAGCTGCATCCCCAGCTGCTTTGAAGGACAAAGGGCAGGTGGCTCCAGGCTCTCAAATGCTAGTGATGACCCTTATTTGGGGAGCCCCAGATGGCAGAACCCTGACTGGATGCAGCAAGCCAGCTTTCATCTGGGGAGCAAATCCGCCATCATCAGCACAGTTTAGCAGCAGGGGGCTTGGTGTCAGGAGGAGACAGGGTGAGGCAGCCCCCACAGATGGGCAGGCGGTGGGTCTCCATGGTGATTCTACCACCAAGCCTTCACCCACCTGCTGGGTTCTGTCCTTTTGTGCCCAGGCTCAGCAATTCTAGGCAGGTAGCGATTTTTCTCCCTTTTCAAAACCTTTTTTCATTTTCTGAGACAGGGCCTTGTTAAGCAGTTCACACTGGCCTTTTGGCCCCTTGAGTGCTAGGGTTGTGGGCTGAGCCACCAGTCCCAGCCCCTGCTAGCACTTCTTGCCTGCACAAATCAGGATACACTAAAGGTGCACAGGATTTTTTCTGTTTCGTTTTTCTTTGTTTATTTATTTGAGACAAGTCTCACTATATAACTCTGGCTGTCCTGGAACTCACTGTGTGGACCAGGTTGGCCTTGAACTCTCAGAGCACTCGCTGGTGCCAGGAGCACAGAGAGAGGCAGAGGCGGGTGGATCTCTATGAGTTCAAGACCAGCCTGATCTACAGGACAGCCAGGGCTACACAAAGAAACCTTGTCTTGAAAAATGAAAGAAAGAAAAGAAGAAAGAAAAAAGGAGGAAGGAAAAAAGAAAGAGAGAGAGAGAGAGAGAGAGAGAGAGAGAGAGAGAGAGAGAGAGAGAGAGAGAAGGAAGACAGGGAAGACAGGGGCTTACTTTGTAGCCTGGGCTAGCCTAGCATTGTGTAACCTAGGTTGTCCCCAACCTCATGCCTATCCTACAGCCTCAGTCTCCTGAGGGCTAAGATTGCTGACACGGCAGCACACCTGGCTTCTAGCTGCCTTTTTATCAACAGACTCGTGCTGTCTCATAGCCACACACCCTGGGGCAATGATGGGACTGTGTCTAGGACACTCACCCAGACATGGAGCTCAGGACATTTTGTTTTGGCAGGTCAAAAGCAGGCAGCCCCCTGTGTTTGGTAACTGCTCTCCTATTTCTGGTCCCTGGGGCTTTTGGCATGGGGACAGAGGCTCTGTGGGGCTGTAAGGAAGCCTGTGTAGCCTTTGCCCTGCTTCCTCCCACCAGGATGTTGATGCTCTCAATGCCATGAGCAGAGCCCAGGGGGACTGAAGAATTCCAGCCGGAACCTGTATCAGGGCTAGAGTTTAACAGGGAGGGATGTTCTATTAGGGGCTGGAGAACCTCAAAGATGGCTGAGTCATTGTATAGTTAAAGAATTCCTCAGGATGGGTCAGTGAATGAGACCACTGCTCAGCACTTGCCACCAAGCCTTACAAGTCGAGCTCAATCCCCAGCCCCACCTAGTAGGAGAAAAAAAAAACCTGCTCCTAAAATTTGCCCTCTCCTCCCAAGTGCTGGGACTAAGGCATGCACTACCACCGCTAAGACCCCCCTCTTTAAAACAAACAAACAAACAAACAAACAAAAACAACTGGACATATTGTCACATACCTTTAATCCCAGCACTATGGAGACAGAGGGAGGCAGATTTCTTGAGAGTTCAAGGCCAACCTGATCTACAGAGTGAGTTCCCGGGACAGCCAGAGCTATGTAATGAGACTTGTCTCAAATAAAGAAAAACAACAGAAAAACTCTGTGACTGTTATACTGTTGACAAGCACGCATGAACCCACCCATACCCACACACAATAAATAAATGTAATACATTTCAGAAAAAGTATTCCAGGGAGACTGGGTTATCTCAAGAGGTCCTAGAATATTGGGGGAAGTGCGAGAGAACCTGAGAGTATTTCAGAGGAACATTGAAATATCTTAAAGAAGATAAGATTTAGGGGCTGGAGAGATGGCTCAATTGTTAGGAGCACTGACTGCTCTCCCGAAGGTCCTGAGTTCAAATCCCAGCACCCACATGGTGGCTCACAACCATCCGTAATGAGATCTGACGCCCTCTTCCGGTGTTTGAAGACAGCTACAGTGTACTCACATAAAATAAATAAATATTTTTTAAAAAAAAGATAAGATTCAAGCCAGGAGGTGGGGTGCACACATCTTCCCAGCACTTGGGAGGCAGAGGCAGGTGGATCTCTGAGATCAAGGCCAGCCTGGTCTACAGAGTGAGTTCCAGGACAGCCAGGACTACACAGAGAAACCCTGTCTCAAAACAAAACACAACAAAATAAAACAACAAGAACAACAAAAAAGAAGGTTGGATCCTTCCAGGGGAAGCAGAGCTGCCTCAGGAGGAAGAAGGAGATCTGGGTAGGAGTTGGAGTCTTCTGCAGGAGCAGGTGGAATTTGGAGACGTGAGAATCAGAACTGGAGTTGCATACAGCCTTGGAGGCTACTGCCGAAGGGTGAAGGGTGTCCCTTTTAACAGAGTTTGCAAAGATTTGGAGACTTGGGAAGTCTTTGAGAAGCTAATAGCGTGTTTTCTCTTGCCCCCTAGGATAGGTCTGGACTAGTCCAGACATAGCAGTCCTTCAGCATAGGCAATAGGGTTGTACTGTGACCAAGGCCTTGGGGACCATTGACTGCTGTTGTCTCTAAATCCCTGAGTCCTGTGTTTTTAGGTGAGAGTCAGCCTGGCCAGCCCTTTTTCTGTGTGGGCAAAGGTCTCTTTCCCCAGGTGCCTTTCCCATGAATGGGACTCCTGTAGAAGCAGAGAATCTTCCTGGGGTTGTCTGATAGTCCGTGCAAGCTCTCCTGCCTTTTTATGGTAAAGAGAGCATCGTGGTGTATAGCCTAGACTAGTCTCAAACTGGCAATCCTCCTGCCTCAGCCTCTGCGGTGCTGGGATTAAAGATGTGCACCACCACACCCAGCTAGTTGGAGTCAGTGCAGTTCTTGCTTGAATACTGGAGCCCTAGGCTGAGGCTGCCTGTTTGTTTCCATGACTCCTGCAACTTTCTGCACCCCATGAGATCTGCAGCCAGGAGCACTCAGTCTGAGCTACAAGAGGTGACGGCGGATGACAAGAGGGAAAGAGGTGTGTGCCAGCTATAAGGAATGTTGGATCCCTGGGTATAGTTCCTGACCATGATATCACTTGCAGAGTTAGCTACCCCACCCCCGCACCCCACCCCCATCCCCGACTCTCCCTTCGACAGGTGCCTGTTAGAATGTGCCAACCCCTGCAGCTGCTGTTCACTCCACTGCACTCGGCCCTTCCCTGGAGACTGGGATGGAGTCCCAGCCCATCTCCCTGCCAGAGTGCCCCCTGCTCACACACCCCAGGTCACGCGCAATGCAACCAAATGGCGTCCCAATGTCAGGAGTGAAACATCTCCTTTCTGACAAGGCTGTGTCTATACCTACCTAGAAGCCAGTCCTTTATTCCCCTCTGAGATAAAGGCTCCCTGGGAGTCAGGCAACTCTAGGATTTGGGTAGGTAGTAGGGACCCTCTGCGGTCGGAGAGAACACAGTGTTTGTCCCTCAAAGGCTGCCAGGTCACTTGGTTTGGCTTATGTCCAGGTTTGGAGGCCCCACAAGGAACAAAAGGAGGAAGGGAAGAGGGAAGATCCTTAGTGAGCACCTACTGTGTACCAGATCTAGATACCAAAGAGAAGGAAATCACTCTTCTTGCTCTACTGATAAGGACAATGAGATTGCAGTGCAAGGTCACCCCAGCAGCTCCATGAAACACTGGAGAAAGGCCCACACTGTTTGTCTGTCAGACCCTGACACGAGCCTCTGGAGACAACCTCATCTTCCTTCCTCCTGCGTGACCTTGAACAAATCACTTACAGCCCCAGGTTCCTCCTCTGTGAAATGCGCATTAACCCTGGGCTATGTGAGGTATTGACGTGATCATCAGATAACACCAGAACTTGGAACTAGTACTTTAGGGACACAGCCCCACCCTGAGGAGAAGAGCACAGAGTCTTGGGGTGGGGAGAGGGCTGTGCAAGGGTAAGGACCTGTGCTCCATCCCTAGAGTCCACATTAAAAAACTGTGTGAGGCGGCTGGGCTTGCAATCCTAGCACTGGGGAGAGAAGGGCGATCCCTGCTCTCTGGCCAGCCAATCTAGCCTAACTGGTAAGTTCCTGGCTGAAGGGAGACCTTGTCCCAAGGGTCAGGCATTCCTGAGGATGACACTGGAGGAATTGTCTTCTGCCCTCTGCATGTGTTTGCGCACAAGCCATGTGTACGCACATGCGTGTGTGCATACTCTCGAGTGTTCTCTCACACTCACACACAGACACACATACACACACACAAACACACATACACACATACACACACACACACACACATGCAGGCATGCGAGCATGTGCTATTCTTATTCCCATGTTACAGACAGCCAGACTTGGAGGAGAGAGATGCTGGGTGTTACACACGGTCAGTGCCTCTCAGATGGTCTATTTTGAACATGGGATGGGTGAAAGATGGACTGGTAGAAAGCTTGTCTGGCGTGTCCAAGGCCCTCAGGTCCCTCCCCAGCACCACAAATAAAGCAGAAAATGGTATTTGGTTACATTTGGCTATTTTGGCTCTGCCCGAGACTGCCTGAGAGATTGGAGGCTCTAGGTGAGAGGTCGCTTCTCAGCCCTGACAGACAGCAAAGTTTGACACAGAAAACAACCCCCTGGCCAAGTTGCTCTGAGAAGCCCTCCGTAAACAAAGAGGAAATCAGCTCTACATGGCTGCAGAAGTGCTTCCAGTTAGACGGCAGGAGGGACTTCCAGACAAGAGAGGAACTAGGCAGCAGGGGAATTCCTCATCAGAGTCAGGAAATGACATAGTGGTCCCGGTAGACAGCTCCCAGGGCTGAGCTCTGGGAAAGGAGAGAGCCTGGGAGGTGCAGGCACAGTTCCCACAGTTCCTGCACAGGGGAGCCATTGTCTCATGGAGGAGACATGTCACACCCTTGGGTCAACAGCCAAATGTGAAGGTCACTTGGAAAGGAGAGAGTAGAGCGGGGGGGGGGGGGGGGGGGGGAGAGAGAGAGAGAGAAGGGAGGGTGGGGCACCTCAGAGAGGGAGCCCGAGTGGTCATGTGAGAGGAGAGGGTGACAGCGTCCCAGGGGAGTCACATTTATGGCACCTCTCCTGTGGGCCTGCACGCTGAGCGCTTTGCAGATGGTGTTTGGCTCCTCTGTTGCAGATATTTACTGTGTGTGATTCTGCTGGGATGAGGACTACAGCTGGGAGCGCGGCTCCTCCTCTCCTGGACAGCGGCTGTGGGGAGAGACAATGGACAGATACCTCCGTGAGGGGGAGGTGGGGGTGGTGGGGGTGATGGCGCAGGCTTTGAAGTAGAAAGGAAAGCAGGGAGAGGCCTGGAAAGTGTCAGCAAGCACTGCTCTGTGGAAAGCAAAGGCTTGGGCGAATGGAGGCCTCCCGGGGAGAGAGGGGAGCCGCTAGCAGAGGAGACAGAGAGGGTGGGGCCTGGTGCAAAGACCCTGGGGTGTGGGCGTGCCTAGGTGAGAGTGTGTGTGTGTGTGTGTGTGTGTGTGTGTGTGTGTGTGTGTGTGTGTTGGGGGGGGTAATGAACTGTTATTGAGTGAGACAGATGGCCCAATGCCAGGAGCTTGCTGGCCACAGTAAAGATATTTGATCTTGTGAATTCCTAGGAAGCCACTGGGGGGCGGGGGTGGGGGGTGGGGGCTGGCTTCTGAGGAGTGTAATGAGATTTAGGATTTTGTTTTGGCCTTGAACTTAGTATTTAGCCCAAAGATGACTTTGAACTTCTGATCTTCCTGAGTGTTGGAGATTATTGTTGTTGTTTTGAGACAGTCTCACTGTGTAGCCCTGGCTGTCTTAGAACTTGTTGTAGGGCTGGAGTGACCGCTCAGCAGTTAAGAGCACTGACTGCTCTTCCAGAGGTCCTGAGTTCAATTCCCAGCAACCATATGGTGGCTCAGAACCGTCTGTAATGGGATCTGATGCCCTCTTCTGGTGTTTCTGAAGACAGCTACAGTGTACTCATATACATAAAATAAATAAATATAAAAAAAAAAGAACTTGTAGACCACGCTGACTTTGAACTCACAGAGATCTGCCTGTTTCTGTGTTCCAAGTGCTGGGATTAAAGGTGTGTGTCACCACCACCCTGAAAGTGTTAGAATTATAGGGGTGTGCCACCACTCCTAAATTTATGTGGAGCTGAGAATGGAATCCAAGGCTTTTCCCACACTAGGTAATCACTCTAGCAACTAAATGACATCACAAGCAATGTATGGACATGCAGGTTATTTTTTTTTAAATGCAACTTATTTTTTAAAAATTTTTATTTATTTATTTATAAATACAGTGTGTCTATCTTCAGACACACCAGAAGAGGGCATCAGATTCCATTACAGATGGTTGTGAGCCACCATGTGGTTGCTGGGATTTGAACTCAGGACCTCTGGAAGAGCAGTCAGTGCTCTTAACCACTGAGCCATCTCTCCAGCCCCACTTAATTTTTTTTTTTTTTTTTTTTTTTTGGTTTTTCGAGACAGGGTTTCTCTGTGTAGCCCTGGCTGTCCTGGAACTCACTCTGTAGACCAGGCTGGCCTCGAACTCAGAAATCCTCCTGCCTCTGCCTCCCAAGTGCTGGGATTAAAGGCGTGCGCCACCACCGCCCGGCCCCACTTAATTTTTTAATGTTTGGGTTGCATGTGCTAGGCCAGTGTTCTGTCATTAAGCTCCATTGGAGGCACCCCCCCCCCCTTTTTGGAGGTTGAGGGAAAATTTCGAAGTGGCCCAGGCTGCTGCAGCACCCCAAGTCACAGGATGACGTACATGTGCTCCCATGGACATTTCCTCATTCTTTTTGGTCACTACATGGTATTCCATCACCTGGGCAGCCTGGACTGTAGGAGCCCCAGCCTCTGACAGACGTGGGGCCTGCTTCCAGTCTTTTCCTAGCGCCTTTGCAGATAACATGGTAGAGAACAACCTTCTCACTTGGTCAAGAAAATCAAAAGAATAAAAATGCCCAGAGAGAGCAATATTTGGATGTGGTTGTAATTCGATGGATTCGTCCTAAATGTCCTGTTCAGGCCTTTGCCAATTTATGTCCACTTGAATGACAGCACTTTCTTCTCTTAACAAAAATTGGTCATTTTTTTTTTATTTATTTATTATATGTAAGTACACTGTAGCTGTCTTCAGACACTCCAGGAGAGGGAGTCAGATCTCATTACGGATGGTTGTGAGCCACCATGTGGTTGCTGGGATTTGAACTCAGGACCTTTGGAAGAGCAGTCAGTGCTCTTAACCACTGAGCCATCTCACCAGCCCAAAATTGGTCATTTTTATTTTAAGGGCTTAGAAATGCCTGCATGCGTGTGAAGTGCACTGTGTGCTGTGCCCAGAGCCCAGCAGGGGGTGTCAGTAGGTAGCAAGCATCCATCTAGGGTAGGGGCCATTGCTCTTACCCCTGAGCCATCTGGGGGGAAGGGGCTTTCTTTGTTTTGAGACAGGTTCTCATGCATCCCAGGCTAGCCTTGAACTCACTATGTAGTTTAGGGGTGTGTAATACTGTGCCCTGCTTATATGAGGCTGGGAATTGAACCTGGGGCTTTGGGATGTTGAGCAAGTACTCTTTCCATCTGCAAAGCTGTTTGTGATTGCTCTTCTGGGAACTGTCAGGTTTCTGACTGTGCCTGGGTTTCTACTAGGCTGTTGGTCGTTTTCATCAGTTTCCAAGAAAGAACTCATTATAAATTAGCAAAACGGCCTTTTGTCGAGCCGAGCTGCCAACGCAGCCCCCTCCCTGTTTGTCACGCATCTAACAGAGTTTGATCTATGGTGTTTTCTGCACAGGAGTTTTGGGTTTTCATGTGTGTTGCCTTTATCGATTTTATTTACTTATTTGCCTTTTCAGTCACCATTAGGCTTTTCCCGCTATGAGGTTGTAAAGCCTCCTGAGTTTTCCTATTTGTTTTTATGGTTTTGTTTGGGGGTTTACTAGTGCTTGAATCTTTGCTCCTTTGAGGCTCATCCTGGTGCATCCTGGAGCACGCCCTCCCCCACCCCACCCCCACCCCGACAGCCAGCCAGGGGCCGTCCCAACCCCATGTATCAGAGACTCCTCTACTCTCCAACAGACCACTTTATCACCTCCTGGATTCCCTTGTGCACCCTGCTCTATTTCTAGACTTTCTGTTCCAGTCCCTAGGTCTAGTTTGTCTCCACCTGAATTCCAGCCAGCTTGTTCAGTCGTCCAGGTTTTTTGTTTGTTTGTGGTGCTTGGGACTGAACCCAGGACCTCATCCACACGAGCTACTTGAGGTGGGAGCTTAAAATACTATCGCCTAGTGGTGAGGAGATTAGCGTTGTCCTCTCTTACCTCAACGCCTTTTGGGTTTTTTGTTTATTGGAGGTGCAGTAGGGGTGGGAGTGGGGGTGGATCAAGGTCCTGCTAGCTCAAACATCCCAGCCACCGCAGCGGTCGTCCCCAGCCTCCGGAGAGCAGGGATCATAGGTCACGCTTGGCTTGCTATCTCTATCTCACCCCAACTCAAACAGGGTCTCACTTTACCCAGGCTGTTTACAGGAGGGCCAGGGTTGATTTTGAGCACCTGATCTCTTGTCTCTACCCCTCAAGTGTTGAGATCACAGACACCACACCGGATCCACCAGCCTTCCTCCCTTCCTCCCCTCCTCCCCTCCCCTCCCTTCTTCTTTCCTCTACTTCCCTTCTTCTTTTCCATAATTCATTTTCTCTTCCCTTCCACCTCTCCCTCTCCCTCCTGAGCTCTCCCGGGTCTCACAGTCACAAACAAGCAATTTTGAGCCATTCGGTCACTCTGCAGAGAAGTGATAATAAAGTAGGTGACAGGGCAGAGGAGGAGAAGGAGTTCTCATCTGCCAGGGAGGAGGGAGGGGGCATCAAAGAGGGAAGGAGGCCCTGTGGTTCCCTGGGGAAGCTGGTCTGGGGGAAGCCGGCCTAGGAGGGCAGAAGCAAAGGTCTGAGAAGGGAGACTGCTTGCAGACAACAGATAAGGGGGCGCAGTCTAGGGATGAGGCCAAAGAGGAGTGGCTGCGCCTTGTAGGTCACAGCAAGGAAGCTGGCTTTTCTTCTAGGAGGACAGTTGGTGGAAGTGTGGCAAGTTCTGACCTCTGTCTCCAGAGGACGGCTCCAGCTGCTGCCCAGAGTGATGGATTTACAGGGAGAGGGGAGCCGAGTGGCTGTTTCTTGGATCCTCCCTTCCCCATCAGGCACAGGTTCTGGAATCTCAGTGCAGGGAGGGGCCTGAAGAAGAAGGGAGGGGGGCAGATGGATGAGGGGCAGAGGCAGATTGGCCAGAGAACACCTCCGCAAAGACTGCAGAAGACAAAGGGACCAAACCTGAGAGCCTCTTCTCTACCAGGGATCAAGATGCCCCTGACAATTTAAAAGCTGTGACTGCCATCAAGATGCAGATCTGGGCAAATGGTACATACTTGCAACTCAGGAAGCTAAGCCAGGAGGATGATGCCTTTGAGGCCATCCCCTGGGTTACAGCGTATGGTCCTATTTGTACACCTTAAAAAAGGAGCGGGGCTGAGGAATGCAGCTCAGTGGGTAGAGGGCTTATCTGGCACACACGAAGCTCTGGGTTGATGTGCCACCTAAAACCATTGTGGTGGGACATGCCCATAATCCCAGCAGGAGGCAAAAGTAAGAGAGCCAGGAGCTTAAGGTCAGAAAGCTGGCTTTGGTGGTTTATCTGAGACCCGGGTGCTGTAGGGGCAGAGGCAGGCATATCCCTAGGGATCTTATTAGCCAGCCAGGTGAGTTCTGGTTTAGTGAAACAGCCTATCTCAAAAATACAAGGTGAAGAGTAATAGAGGAAAACACTTGCCATTGACCTCTGGCCTACAAAGGAGTACAAACATATGTGCGCACATACATAAACACATATGTTCACTCGAGCATGTGCACACACACACACACACAGTTAAATTTAAGAAAAGGTGGGGCTGGAGGGACAGTTTCAAAGGATCTGGGTTCACTTCCCAGCAAGCACATGGCAGCTCACAACTGTCTGTTAACTCCAGTTCAAGGGGATCTGACGGCCTCACACCAATGCACATAAAAGAAAATTAAAAGAGGGTGGGGGAGGGGGTGCTGGAGGGGTGGCACTGGCTGCTCTTCCAAAGGTTCTGGATTCAATTCCCAGCAACCACATGGTAGCTTAGGACCACCTGTAAAGGAATCTGATGTTCTCGCCTGGCATTCAGGTGTATCTGCAGCAGAGCGCTCATGTACATAAATAAAAATAGAAAGAAAGATAGAAAGATAGAAAGGAAGGAAGGAAGGACACCAGAAAAATGGCTCAGCAGCCAGCACAGCCAAAGCAGAGGCTTCCTTTGGACCTCAGCTTCAGGGACTCTCTCAGGCCTCGGCTGGAGTAGACAGGGATTAGAGACCTTCTAACCAGCCAATGGGAGTGAGAAGAGGGCTGGGGCTGGAGAGAGGGCTCAGAGGTTACAAGAATGTAACTGCTTTTGCGGGGACCTGAGTTCCACACCTGGAACCCATGTAGCCCACACAGCTTGGAATTCCATCTCCGAGGGACACAAAGCCTCTGGCCTCCTATCGCACCTGCAAGCACGTACACCTAATTAAAAATAATAAAAATGAGATCGCTCAGATGACACACACCTTTGACCCCAGCACTCACTAGGCAGTGGTAGATTGGGCTCTGTGAGTTCAAGGCAAGCTCCAGGCCAGCCTAGGCTACTTTGTGAAATCCGATTCACGAAAATAATACTGTTTGTTAGTTTGTTTGTTTTTGAAACAGGGTTTCTCTGTGTAGCCCTGACTGCCCTGGAACTCACTCTGTAGACTAGGCTAGCTACCTCCACAGTCCCGAGACTAAAGGTGTGTGCCACCACTGCCCAGCAAAACAAAAATAATAGTAATAAAAAATTAAACATATTTTTTAAAAGTAGTGTGCTCACTGACCTATAGAAATACTAGGTAGAAATTATTCATTCATTCAATAAATTCCTACTGAGAACTGACCTTGATTCAGATTTTATACCCACAATTATCACAGGGGGGGATACAGCAACAGGGTACTCCTACCCTCATGTAACCTGTATTTGGATAAGAGATAAAACCATAAAAGATACTAATAAGATGGGAATGGGGGCACAATTTGATTCTAGTATTCCAGAGGGAGAGGCAGAAGGATAATTGTAAACTCGAGGACATTAATGATCTGTGTGGTGAAATTCAGACTAGCCTAGTAGCCACAAAGGAAATCCTGTCTCAAAAAGAAGAGGAGGAGGAGGAGAAAAAGGAAGAAGAGAAGGAAGAGGAGGAGGAGGAGGAGGAGGGAGAGGAGGAGGAAGAGGAAAGACACAAAGAATAGGGTGGTGGTCGTGCATACTTTTTTTTTTTGTTTGGTTTTTTTTTGTTGTTTTTTGAGACAGGGTTTCTCTGTGTAGCCCTGGCTGTCCTGGAACTCACTTTGTAGACCAGGCTGGCCTCGAACTCAGAAATCCTCCTGCCTCTGTCTCCCAAGTGCTGGGATTAAAGGCGTGCACCACCACCGCCCGGCTCGTGCATACTTTTAATCCCAGCACTCAGGAGACAGAGACAGGTGAATCTCTGTGAGTTTGAGGCAGTGAGGGCTACACAGAGAAACCCTGTTTCAGGGGGAAAAAAAAAAGAAAAGTACAAAGAAAAAGTCTTGGATTCCACAGGAATGGGCATGGTACCTCTCCCCTCTAGAGAAAGTGCCGAGTTCTCTCTCTCTCTCTCTCTCTCTCTCTCTCTCTCTCTCTCTCTCTCTCTCTCGGCAGATTCTTTCTACATAGCCTCTGCTGGCCTGAAACAGAAATCCTCCTGCCTCTGTCTCACGGATACTGGGGTTAAAGGTGTGTGTGTGCTTCCACGTAAAGCCCTAGAGGAAGTGACTTCCAAACTAAGACTGGAAGGAAAAGTGCAATCTGGGAAGGGAAATGGGTGTGCAGCTCTGTTGGTAGAATGTTTACCTAGTGTGCACGGAGCCCTGGGGTTCACACCCAGCGTGCCACGAACCAGCCTTGGTGGCCATGGAGGATCGTTCCAAGTCATCTCAGTTACAGAAGATGAAGAAAGGGGACTGTGTTTAGGTCTGAAGAGCAGCAGAGACGAAAGCCCAGAGGCCAGAGCTTTGCAGGCTCAGCCTGGCCAGAGGGAAAAGTGTAAGAAGAGGGAAGGCTGAGTCACTTTCTGGTCCTCAGCTGACCAAGGGACTCATCCCCAGTCTCCCATGCTCAAAGGTAAGGGATTAGCTTGGAGAAAGGTAACTGGTGAGCAAGGAAGGTTGTCCCAGAAGAGGGGACACTACACACAAGTATCTCAAGGAAGTTGGGTGTGGGAGCACACACATTTAGTCTGAGCGCTCAAGAGAGAGCTAGGCAGATCTCTGAGTCCAAGGCCAGCCTGGTCTACAGAGTGAGTTCCAGGACAGCCAGGGCTACACGGAGAAACCCTGTCTCGAAAACAAACAAACAAACACCCCAAACAAATCTCAGGGAGAAGGAAAAGCTGAGGTGCTCACTTTGGCCAGAGCCTGGTAGGGAGAGAGAGAGGAGGGGCCTTGACTAGAAATAGAGACACAGGCCACAGCCTCCTGGGTCTTGCTGAGTGACTTGAGGGCTGGCAATGGGAAGCAATAGAAGGATTTTATATAGAGGAGTGTCCCAGACTTGGTTAGAAATGAAAACAAACAAAAACAAAAACGAAAAACAGCCCTAGGATGTTCTTGAAGGTTCTTAAAGGGGACCCTAGGATTTCACAGGACCTCTAAGGAAAGGCGAGGGGAGGTGAGCATCCAAGTTCAATCCCCAGGAGTCTCTCTCCAAACAAAACAAAGCAACCCCTCCCTTGGGGAGCCTGGCCCCCCTTCACACAAAGACATTAGTGGTGCCATCCCAGGAAGATTGGGAAACTCCTTTGTCAGAGGAACCTCAGAGACACGAAGTGGCAAGGCCAGAGAGCTAGAGCTGAGGTTTGGGGAGCTTGTGGAGAAAGAAGAGAGAGGGGGACCATGAGAGGAGTGTGGTCCTCACACCAGACCACAGCCAGACACAGATCTGGTCTCAGCTCTCTTCCGGACTCAATGACTCAAGAGGTCTCAGCTCCGGAGACATGGGCACTGAAAAGGTAATCTTCTCATGCACAGAGCTGAAGCGAAACTGCTCCAGCCACAGGCAAATCGGTGGTGTGACCAAGGTCTGCAGGGAAAACTAGGATATCTATAGAACAATCCACATATGCAACGGGGTCCCGTTTGTTCGTTTGCTGTTTGTTTGACAGGGTCTCATGTATCCCAGGCTGGTCTGGAATTTGCTGAGGATCCAACCTAGGGAGGGTTTCATGCATATTAGGCAAGCATTCTACTAACTGAGCTACATCCCCAACCCAGATATTTGATTTTAGTTTTTGTTTTCGTTGTTGTTATTTGTCTCTTTCAAATAGGGTCTTTCTGTGTTGGTCAGACTTGACTCAGTCTTGCCGCAAGCCTCCTGACTTCCGAGCGTTGGAATTCTGGGAGCTTCAGGCATCCTGTCAATCAACCAAGTACAGTCAAGCATACAGGTCCGGAGGGCAGGACATGATGGAGACGAGGCCTGTGGTTTCCCACTCCCGCAGTATCTTTAACTCTAAGTTTGGGTTGAGGGACAGGAGAGCGGTGTAAAAGGGGATGAGCGGATAGGTGTGTCCTCTGGGACTTTCCTCATTGAGATCAGAGTCCCCGAAATAGCTGCACTGGGTGAGTGGCTGAGGCTGGGTCATACCCTCTACGCCGCCTGCTGCAGGGAGCGGTGCCACCACAGCGCTCGTCCCCTCAGCTGTCACTTCCCCCTCCCCAGAGGCAGGAGTTGTCTATCCCTGTCCCCTGGGGATGTTGGGGTGTTCGTAGGAGCCTTCTGTGGTGTCGCTTCGTCTCATCAGATCAACTGCTACTGAGGAGAGCTTCGCAAAGCTGTCCCACAATCGCCAATCGGGAAGTAAAAGACTCGTTATGGCCACGCCCCCGACATGACGTCAAGTCCCTAATCCCAGAAGCCACGCCTTGCCAAAGGAGGGCATTGGTGAGATTAACGTTGTGGATTTCCCAAGGGTAGAGTCTCACGTTAGTCATGCACATCATAATTGCCCTTGGCTGGAGAGATTGCTCCCGGTTTTAGAGCATGCACTGATCTTCCAAAGGACCTGAGTTCAATTCCCATCACCCACTACAGGCACATGCAAATATACCGCATAGTTAAAAATAACAAACATACACATAATAAAGAATAATGCAAATAGGGGACTGAAGAGAGATGGCTCAGTGGCTAAGAGCACTGACTGCTCTTCCAAAGGAGCCAGGCTCAATTCCTAGTACACGCATGTTAGCTCACAACTATCTGTTAATCTCAGGGATCTGTTGCTCTCCTCTGGCCCCCAAGGGTACTAGACACACATGGGGTGCACACACAGGCAAAATACTCAAACAAACAAGGTTGCTAATTAAATGAAATTCAACACTTAACTGCCCTAGGTCAGGGTCAGGTATGATGGTGCACACCTTTAACTCGAGCACTCTGAGAGGTCAGTGATCTGAGAGGTCAGTGGATCTCTGAGTTCAAAACCAGCTTTAGCTACATAGGGAGCGCCAGGCCAGATAAGGCTAAGTAGTGAGCTCCTGTCTCAAATATAAAATAAAATGAAACAGCCCCAAGAAATATAGGCAAAGCAAAAAGGTTCCCAATTGTATTCGCAGCATAGGAGGGAGAGTCCAGGGTCCTCTTCATGGTAAGGACTTGGGCCCTGTGCGTTAGCTCCAGTCCTCTCTTTATTTTTGTTTGTTTGTCTAAGAGAGGCCCTCAATCTGTCACTCAGGTAGACCTTGAACTTGGGATCTTCTTGCTTCAGCCTTGGGATGATCAGCCTGAATCACCAAGCTCAGTGTGCACGTAGGTATGTGTGCACGTAGGTATGTGTGCACGTAGGTATGTGTGCACGTAGGTATGTGTGCACAGACTCACCAGGGGAAGCCAGAGGTTGACACTGGGTGCCTTCCTCAGTTCCTCTCCACTTTAGGTTTTTGTTTTTGTTTTTTTTTAAAGAGATTTACTTATTTATTATGAGTACACTGTAGCTGTTTTCAGACACCAGAAGAGGGTGTTAGATCTCTTTAGGGATGGTTGTGAGCCACCATGTGGTTGCTGGGATTTAAACTCATGACCTTTGGAAGAGCAGTCGGTGCTCTTACCTGCTGAGCCATCTCTCCAGCTCCTCCACTTTAGTTTTTAAAAATATTTATTTATTTAATGTACTGTAACTGTCTTCAGACACACCAGAAGAGGGCATCAGATCCCAGTATAGATGGTTATGAGACACCATGTTGTTGCTGGGAATTGAACTCAGGACCTCTGGAAGAACAGTCCGTCCTCTTAACCACTGAGCCATCTCTCCAGTCCCTCAAGCTTGTAGTGCTTTGTTTTGTTTTTTAAATATTTATTTATTATATGTAAATACACTGTAGCTGTCTTCAGACACCCCAGAAGAGGTGGTTATAAGTCCATCAGACCTCATTACAGATGGTTGTCAGCCATCATGTGGTTGCTGGGATTTGAACTCACGACCTTCGGAAGAGCAGTGGGTGCTCTTAACCACTGAGCCATTTCTCCAGACCCAAGTTCGTAGTCTTATGCTTGTGTGGCAAGCACGTTACTGACCTGAGTCATCTACTCAGCCCTGACTCTTGTTTTTATTTTATTTATTCGGTCACAAGGTTGCACTGAATAACCCAGTCTGATGTCAAACTCTGAATCCTGCCGTCTTATACCCCTAACCACTGGGATCACAGAGGTGTATCATTACCTTCTCCCACATCTTTCTACCAAGAATAGACACAAGGGACCTACTGGGAGGACCTTACAAGTATCTTCCATGCTTGAGGGTAGCCAGCTAGATGACAGGGAAAACATATGGGTGAAGATGAATAGATTTGCGTTACACACAAATTATATACAAATACTAGGATTGAGGTTGTAGCTCGCTGGTAGCAGGCATGTCCAGCACACGCAAGCCTCTGCATTTCATTCCCTGAACTACAAAACAACAACAACAACAATAAAACTTAGAAGACACAGCCTATAGGCTGGATGGTTGATGGTAGGTGAGGAGGGTGGGTAGTCGGAGGGAAGTTACAGTTGCCTGGCATGGTGGTTGTAATCAGAAGACCTATGGAGCCCCTTCAATTATAAGGGAATGTTCTAGGCAGGCTTTCTGGGAGCAAATGCTGATTTTCTGCTTAGAAAAGTTGATTAACCTCTCTGTGCTTTGGTGGAAAGCCCAGGAATATCCCGGAGGATTGCTGTTAGGGTTAACATGTGCAAGATGCTGGATATGCAGACTTGGAAATAAGTTCTGAGGTGAGAGACTCACCTCTTTCTCCTCCTCTTCCTCCTCCTCTTCTTCTTCTTCTTCCTCTTCTTTTGTTTTTGGAGACAGGGCTTCTCTGTTTGTGGCACTGGCTGTCTTGGAACTCGCTCTGTAGATCAGACTGGCCTCAAACTCACAGAGATCTGCCTGCCTCTGCCTCCTGAGTGCTGGAATTAAAGACCTACGCCATCACCACTACCACCACCACCACCACCACCAAGGTTCCTTACTGCTCATGTGCATAAAAACAGCGATATGGTAAATCAGGGACGCCTATACCTGTCTGTACACTATAACCACCTGGAGAGTTGCTTTGTTTATCTTGTTTTTAATTCCAAAGTCAAGCTGTACCTGAGACTAATTAGACAGCAACCTTTCTAGTAAGACACAGATACCAGTATTTTTGATGGCCCCAAGTGGTTCCAGGAAGAGCACAGTGGTAGTGGCCTGGGCCCCCGTCTGCCTGAAGGCTCTGGTACTTAAAGAGGAGAAGATGTAGGAGACACTGGCTTGGGGTGGGCGGTTCAGAGAAACAGCTGCGGACTCACTGCTGAGTGAAGACACTCTCCTCTTTCAGTAGGTGAGGATCTGGGGTGCTCCTGGCAGCGGTGGATGCTGAAAGCTGAGCCCCCTCTTGGCTCATCAGGAGTTCCTGCCCAGGCAGGTAGGATAGCACAGTGGGTAGACACCAGCCGCCAAACCACAGAAGGAGAGAATGAGCCTCTGTAAGTTGTCCTCTGACCTCCACAGGAGCTAGTGGTGAGACAAAGGCCCGGATGCACATGGAGAGGCTCTGTCACACAGCAGTGTAAGGAGTGGCGGTCCCCTGCTCTTTTCCTCAGGAAAGGTTCCAGCACAACGCTCTGTCCCTGACCTTGTTAAGGACGTAGGTTTCTCCATATGTGTGACAGGAGACACAACCCTGGATGCACCTGGAGAGTGTATGTGTAGAGCAAAGGCAGTCGAGTTGCCCCAGTTTGGGCTGGGTGATTATTTGCATGACCAGACTGGCATTTCCTTGGTGTTGGCTACAGGGACAAGTCAGGTCAGTAAACAGATCCCGTAGGAAGGATTGGCACTAAGCTTCCATCTGGAACCATTTGTTCGTTCAGATAAAGAACCTCTGAATCGAATCGTGCGTCCTGTGTTCCTGTGTCCTGAGCTCGCCATCCCTCCCCCCCTTCCCTCCTCCCCGTCCTCCCCACCCCCCACCCACACAGCCTCTGACAGGGCGGTATATCTTCTGTTTGCACAGTGGTTCATGCAGTTGGGAACTAGCTGGGTTTTTAAGGCCGAGTACTTGGGGCTGGGTTTCTCTATCTGAGTTTCTGAGGTTGGGCGCTGAAACCTGGGTACTTGTGGCTAGGTGCTTGGACTTGCTGTCCTGATGAGCAAACAGACCTGTTCCCTTCCCCTGTCTCTTCCGTGTAGCTTCATGGCGCATAGTTTCACATTAACGACACTGCTTGTCTTGTCTGCCTATCTCCGGAGATGGCAAAGGCTGGAAGACAAGAGAAAGATTCCTGTGCCTTCCTGAGACCCTTTCCTCTCCCTACCAGGAGGCCTGAGCTTCCCTAGTCTTCCACCCCTCCCCCCAGCCATCTGCTTAAAGGACGTGGCTCCACAGTTCTTCACAGGAAGCCACAGGCCTCTTCTGCTTCAGCAACCTCCAGCTGCTGCTGGCCCAGGCCCCTTTCCAGGCCAGCTTAGTAACGCCCGGTTCATAGCATTTCCCTGGACCGCCAGCCAAGAGGCCTGTGTGGCGTGTTTCTCTCTTTTTCCTTTAAAACCTTATGACTCTGTCTGGGGGCATAGGCTGTGGACTTGGAAGCTAGACCTGATGGCAGAGGGTCCTGAATTGTGGAACTAGGGGTTTGGGAAGGAGAGCAAAAGGAAGGTCCTTCAGAAACCCTGGGAATGATCACTCCAGCGTCCAGGCTTCCTGCTGCAGAGCAGAAGCCGAGTCCATGCATTTCAGTCTCAGAAGACTGTGGTGGAGCCTGCCCCAGGGAGGGCTTTTAGTAATTGCGGAGCAGCTCAAGGATAATGAAGGCTGATGAAGTCTAGCCCGGGACTGCAGTGCCACCTGGTGGTCATGTTTATATACTGCACCGTGAGATCGTGGAGCCTTAGGAGGCGCTGACTGTTGAAGGGGACCAGGGCCTGGAAGGAAACTCCCTATAAGAAGGGATTTGATGAAAGGTCAGGACTATGTCAGATAACATGGTATGCCTGTAGTCAAGTGCCGGAGGAGCCTGCGGCCGAATTGTTGAGCAGTCTGGTCAGCCCAGCAAGAACTTGACTGAAAGGGGGAAAAAATCGCAAAGTGCTGGAGAGATGGCTCAGCCGTTGCTGCTCTTGCAGAAGACAGAGATCCACTCAGTGACTCACCGTGACCTGCAACTCCAGCTCCACCCTCTTCCTGCCTCCCCAGGCACACACACATTTTTAAACCTTCAAGATAAAACAAAGACACCTCCTCTAACGTCAGCACTTGGGGACGACACTCTTGGTCTAGATGAGATTCCTTCAGCACCATTTGACAGACAAGAAAACTGAGGACCAGGGATGACCTTGACATTGTCTTACAGCAAGGCCATCAGAAACTGGGGTCTGACTTTATTTTATTCTATCTTCTACTTGGGATTGAGCCCAGAGCCACTGAGGCCTAATTTGGGGAATCATCTTAAGCTGTAGCTCCAGAGTAAAAAGCACCTTCTGCTAGTTTCTAGTCACCCCCATTTGTGACCAAACATGGCGTTGCCCAGCACCAACCCAACTTTAGTCACCAAAGTTGGCACTACAAGGTGGCTTTTCCCCAAAATAAACTGCTCGGAAGCACGAGGATCTGAGAAGGCCAGGGGTTACAGAGTGTGTGCTTTTGCCCAGCAGACACTTTAGAAGAGGAAGCCCTCAGGGCTGCAGGGACGACTCTTAGGTTACAAGAGCTCCCTGTTCTTCCCAAGGACCCAATAAGTTCCTAGACCTCACATCAGGGAGTCAACAACGGCCTATAACTCTAACTTGAGGGGATCAGACACCCTTTTCTGAACTACACACACACACACACACACACACACCTAAAAATAAAATCTTGGGGCTGGAGAGATGACTCAGTGGTTAAGATCACTGACTGCTCTTCCAGAGGTCCTGAGTTCAAATCCCAGCAACCACATGGTGGCTCTCAACCATCTGTAATGAGATCTGATGCCCTCTTCTGGTGTGTCTGAAGACAGCGACAGTGTACTTACATATAATAAGTAAATAAATCTTTAAAAAAATATATAGTAAAAAAGAAAATCTTTCGAGGCAGTGGTGGCACATGCCTATAAGCCCAGCACTTGGGAGGCAGAGGCAGGCAGATTTCTGAGTTTGAGGCCAGCCTGGTCTGCAGAGTGAATTTCAAGATAGCCAGGCCTACACAGAGAAGCCCTGTCTCGAGAAAACAAAAACAAACAAAACAAAACAAAGCCTTATAAAAGCCAATCACATTAGCAGAGGGAACCCTCTGGCTTTAAAGAAAACAGATTTGGGGCCCTAAAAATGCAAGGTACTTGCCAGGCTTCAACCCTGCAGCAGGGCCATGACTCAGTGGGGTGTCTTTCTGAAGGTCACTACTAGAGAGATGGATGTCACATACCCCTGCTGCTGCCCGCCATCGTGTGGTCCCAAGCTGTGTGACTGTAATAATCAGAGTCTGTGAGGACAGACAAGACTGAGGGTTACCGAAACAAATGGGGTGAAGAAGGGGTGAACAGGAAGGAAGAGGAGGCCTCGGGGATTCATCGTGAGCTGCATGTAGGCAGGAAGTGGGTCCTTTTGCTGTGGGGTCCTTAGCGCCTGGCACAGGGCCTAGTATGGATTGATCACTCGGTAAATGCCTGGGGTGGGGCTAAAGGTGAAGAATTAAGCTGCATTCTGGGAGATACTGTGAGGCCATCTTCATGGTAGCTCAGCCTCAGGGATTGCTGGGGACTGGGGTTCAGAATCCTGAGGAGATAGTCCAGCAACCCCAATACTCAGGAGGCTGAGGCAGGAGGATCATCATGAGTTTGTGACTAGCCTGGGATACATTGCATGACTCTATCTCAAACGCTAATTAATTATGCGGTTGGAGAGATGCCTCAGAGAGTAAGAGTACTCACTGTGTTTTCAGAGGACCTGGGTTCGGTTTCCAGCATCCATATGGAAGCTTATAGCGAGCTATCAGTAATCTAGTTCCAGAGGATCAGACACCATCTTCTGGCCTCCTTGGCCAGTAGGGCACACACAGTGCCCAGACACACACACAGGCAAAAAACTCCTCCCATATGCATCAAATAAAAATAAATAAATGTTTTTTGGGGAATTATTAATTAAAAAAATTTTTTAAAAAAAATTAGACTTGTGGAAGTAGAGATGTCCATTTTTCTTTGATGATGTCCAAGGGAATAAATGGCTAGGGGGCGCCCCAGGACGGAGTAGTCCTAATCGATACCAATCTTTGGGAGAAAGGAAGAACTCTGCGCCCCTGGGAGCCATGCCTGGCCCCACGGTTAGATTTCCTAATTCCCAGGTTGTTCCTTGGTTGTCTCCTCCACCGTTACCGCGGTGGGGCTGACATTTACCAAGGGCTTGCTGCTTGCCCGTACCTTGCTCGAGCCTTTCTGTTCTGTGCCTCTGCCTTATGTGTGTGTGTGCCAGACACATTTCTCTGGGGACAAGCCAGTGGTGGCAAACAATTGCCATCTGCAGAGGTGGCCCTGAAACCGAAGCCGGAGCAAGCAGGATGGGAGGAGGCTGTGACTCAGGAAAGCTGTGAGGGAGAAGCGGCTGAAGGGCAGCAGCTGCCTTCAATCCCTCCTCACCGCGCTCGCCCCGGGGCTCCAGACAGCCGAAAGCATCGTTCTTTGGGGAGCAGTGTCTGCAGTACACAGATAGACCTCTTCCGGGGGTTCGAGTCTTCCCTGCAGACTTGGGAAGCATTGAGCCCACTCGGTGGTGTGCCCAATAGGATGAAATCCATAACATGGTTCTACCTCTTCAGGGTTGGAAGTGCCCCCTCCAAACACACAAATACACACACACACACACACACACACACACACACACACACACACACACCCCTTTGGTTATTTTTGAGACAGTCTTGATATGAAATTCAGGCTGGCCTGGCTCTTGAACTCTGAGTCCTCCTGCCTTGGCCTTCCAAGTACTGAGATTACAGGCATACACCACCATGCCTGTACTGTTAGATGTTTGATTTATCAGGTCTATTTGATCTTTTCCTGCCTTGGTCTGGCCACTGGGGTGTCCCCGAACACTCCCTACTCCGCCCCAACACACACAAACATTAAATCCTCCCCAACATAGCTTGGGAAGTACTTTCCTTGAATTACTAATCAAGAGGTGTGTGGGCTCCTTGTCCTCTGTCTCTGCAGCTCTGTGGAGACAGGGGGTCTTGACAAGCCTTCACAAGGTAACTTGTTGTGCCTGTACACACACACACCACACACACACACACACACAGCGGTTTGTATTCTCCATCTGATGGCATCACCAAAATGTTTCTTCAGAGACAGGAGTCCTTGCTTATCCACCTCTGCCTAAGCAGAAAGTGAGTTACCAGAAACTGGTATCCACACAGAGTCCCCGAGCTCCGCTCCTCACCTACCACCTACGGACCCTGGACAGGAGCGCCAGTCTAACAGAAGAAGGACATCGCTGAGGAGGAACCCAAGAGGAGGCTGTATCTCAGAACAAAAAGGGAAGGTTTCTGTAGGTAGGTGGGCCTTAGGAGGACACTCCAGGCAGAGAACAGAGCGCTCTGAACCAGAAACAAAATCAGCTGGTTTTGTTCGAGGAGCCGTGGTTGACTTGAGGGGTAATAAGGGTGGGGGCGTGTGGCTGAGGCGGGCCCCGACCGGGTCTTCCGAGCTTCTCCTTGCCTGGGTGATTCACAGGACACAGTGTTTTCTCATCTAGGTCACTGGGGAGAGTGATGGACAAAGTTCTGGGCTCCAGCTGGAAGAGGGAGGGCGAGGACGAAGGAGAGGGTTCTTGGGAGTCTCCAGCTCTTCCTCGCTCCTGTCCCCGCCCCCTTGTTTGCAAGGTGCTAGGAGATAGTGTAGCCCCAGAGGATGCTGCTGGCACAGACTGGTCCCCCGGGGGCCCTAGAACAGGGCCTGAAACCAATGGTCAGATGGAAGCTTCTGACTTTCCGATGGAGAAGCCAAGGCTCAGGGAGGGGCTTCTGTGAAGCGAATCTCCTTTCCTCCTTGTTTCCATTCCAAATCAGAGACGGTGTAAGAGATGAGTCAGATAAAAACAAGGGTCCTTGGCTTCATGCCTGCTGTAAAAAATGCTATGCACCGTCGCCATCACCGTTACCATTGCTGCTGCCACCGCCACTGCCGCCCGCCGCAGCCACCGTCAAGGTCACCACTGCCAGGATCGCCGCCATCACCACCTCCCCATTACAGAGACAACACACGTGCTGGGCAAGTGTTCCACCTCCGAACCATGCCCCAAACCTAATGCCATGTTCCTAATAATGACTGATAGTGAGAGCTGCCGCTGTGGAGACCTCCTCTGCATGGTGCTGGAGAGTTCAAAAGAACAGCATCATTTCCTTTTGTCACAGCCTAACCAATCTTCAGCCAAGGCATCTCCATCTTCCCTTTCAGCATCTTTGTTTTGAGATGGTGTCTCGCTATGCAGCTCCGGTTGGCCTGGAGCCCACTATGTAGATAAGGCTGGCCTTGAACTCAGAGACCAGCTTGCTTCTGCTTCCAAGTGCTTGCTAGGGTTGCATGTGTGGGCTGCTATGCCCAGCTGAGCTGAGAATGGTCACCCCCACTGACAGACTGAGGACACTAAGGCTTGATGTGACTTCAGCAGAGGCACCTAGTTTAAGTGGCTTAAAGGCGGAGCTTCTGAATGACACTCGCTGGATGTGAATGCAGCCCCTGGCAGTGGATAAGAACTTAAGCAAAGTCAAGCTACAAGACTGATAACCTGTAAGTCCAAACCGAGGACTCGAGCTGGGATGTCACAGAGGTAGGAACATAAGCAGGGTCCCAAGTACCTGACTCTCTGACTCTCTGCTTCCATGTACCCCAGAGGGGCAGAACCCCAAAGCACTGTCCTCTGGGTGCCCTGAATTTCTTTTCGGCCTGAAGGGAAGCTAACAGAGCCAAAAGTTTGAATGTTGGAAGAAAAGGGGGTAGGAGCGAGTCACCTACTTTGTGTCTAGAGCTAGGAGGTTGGACCCTATGATATTGGAACATCTCACAAAAGGAAAGAGACTTTCCCCCAGATACCATGCTTGATGAGGCTGCCCACCTGGTAGCTGTGAGACTTCACTGGCAAGTGATAATTTGGTAGCAGAATTGTCATTGCACGCATCTTGATAAAAAACATAGGTACTGACGCAGAAGGAATTCATTCCCGAGACCCTGGTTAACTCTGTGCCTTCTCTTGTATGGAATGATCTCCGCCTTTCACGCCATTGCAGAAATATGCCTGAGCCTCTATGATAGGGATCACGAAGCTCTATCCCCCAACTGCGTCTCATTGCGTGGCCCTAGTCTGTCTGGAACTGGCCTTCTTTGTCCTGCAATCCTCCCATCCCTCAGAATCCTTACTTACCTTTTATAGTATAAGAACCATTCCTCCTTTTGCCGCACGGTGGCGCCTTTCACGGACCTTGCCCCTGGACCCCAAAATGAACACCCGGTGGCCTTCAGACCCTGTTGTTTCTCCTTCCGATTTGATGATGGTTTGGGGACGGGGACGGGGGAGGGGAGGGAAGCGGGATGTTCTGGTAAACTGAGACTAGAACCCTGTTTCGGGAGCCGCGCCAAGTCCGTGTCTTTTCTGCCCCCACCGGGTGATCATACGTTCAGGTAGAATGTACCCAGTAATAGATGTCTGTTAGCAGGGTCTGGTGGTTCACGCCTGTCATCGCTACACTTAGGAGACGGAGGAAGGAGGATTCCACAACAGTTTAGTGACTTCCAGACCAACGTGGACTACAAAGTGAGACCTAATAGTAATTATTTAATAAATAAATAATAACATAACAAAAATCGTCCTAGAAGTAGTAGTAATAGCATTTGTAAATAATGGCGGCTGGAGAGATGGCTCAGTGGTTAAGGGCACTTGCTGCTCTTGCAGAGGACTGAGGTTCGATTCCCAGCACCTACATGGTAGCTCACAGCCATCTGCAACTCCAGCACCAGGGGATCCAACACCCTCTTCTGACCTCCTCACACCCCAGTGTGCACATGGTACACATATGGGTCCTGAGACTCATATGTATAAGTGAAATAAATGTAATAAATAAATGAATGTGATAAAAGTAAAATCCTGCCGGGCAGCAGTGGCGCAAGCCTTTAATCCCAGCACTTGGGAGGCAGAGGCAGGCGGATTTCTGAGTTTGAGGCCAGCCTGGTCTACAGAGCGAGTTCCAGGACAGCCAGGGCTACACAGAGAAACCCTGTCTCGGAAAACCAAAAAAAAAAAAAAAGTAAGAAACCTATAATGTAAATGTCATTATTACCAATCATGCATTACAGATAAGAAAACTAGGACCTGGAGATGTTAAATAATAGTCCTGGGCTGGAGAGATGGCTCAGCGGTTAAGAGCACCGACTATTCTTCCGAAGGTCCTGAGTTCAAATCCCAGCCACCACATGGTGGCTCACAACCATCCATAATGAGATCTGATGCCTTCTTCTGGAGTATCTGAAGACAGCTACGGTGTGCTTATCTATAATAAATAATAAATCTTTAGTAGTCCCAAGCAAGATGAGAAGTCAGGGTTTAAACCCACAAGTGACTGGTGCTCATGTCTACATTTGCGGCGACCACATGAACCAACTTCGTCTATCCTCAAAGGTGAACTCACTATCACAGACCTTAGGAAAAGTGGCTTAATCTCCCTTAAAATTGTGTTTATTTGTTTACTTTGTTTGTTTATTTACTGGTCCGAAGGGGAGCATGTGCCGTGGCACATATATGTAAGTTAAAGGCCAGTTTGCAGCAGTAGGTTCCCTTTGCACTGTGTGTGCTCTGGGTCTCGAACTCATGTCCTCAGGCTTCGCAGCAATCACCCTAACTGGCTGAGCCATGTTAACGGGCCTTTTCCATTTTATAGAAGTGACGTGAGTGAAGCAGGGTTAAGGAAACAGACAGCTGAAATGACAACTCTTAGCTGGATTCTGTGACTCTCACTGCTTTGCAGTCCGTCTGCTGAAAGCCCTACCTTCATATTAGTCACAGCCCAGGGCATGAAAGGAACCCAAGGATTCTGCCTCCTTAATACGCATGCATTCAGGCTCCCAGGCAGGCGGCTTGGCAGAGGAGGGGGCAGCTTTGCACCCACACTTCCTGCCTCCTGGTTTTACCTTGGAGGAGAGAAGAAAAGCCGAGTTCCTGCCCGGAGCCTGCTGATAGATTGGAGCTGCAGCTAGAGAGCTCCTTTCTGGCTGGCTGAAGACTGGCTTTTTATAATCATGTTGGATCCCCTCCACCCTGCCCCAGGCATCCAATCCCCATCAGAGTTTCCATTTCCTGCACGATGCAGAGTTTTCTGGTCTCCTGTCTTCCAGCATCTGTGCCTGCCTGCTGGCAGAAGATTGTAATTCAAGCCGGGGACCTTGGGAACAGCCAAGAGTATTCAAAGCCTGTCACGCCACGGTGGGAGCCACCGCCCTATTGGGCTTAGTGGAGCTGACCACCAGCTTCCCTTAGGGCATAAAGATCTTTTAAAACCCGACCCAATTAACACTAAAAGCATTTATTGAGCACTTGCTACATGACAGGACCTGCACAGTGCACTCTGTGCATATGAGGCCTTCCCAATCCCAAATGGTCTTATGACGTACCATAGGCCGTTCCTTTTTTTTAAATTTATTGTTTATTTGTTTTATGTATGTTGCTGTCTTCAGACACACCAAAAGAAGGCACCAGATCCCATTACAGATGGTCATGAGCCATCATGTGGTTGATAGGAATTGAACTCAGAACCTGTGGAAGAGCTCTTAACCACTGAGCTCTCTTAGGCTAGCTACTTTGACAGGTGTATGGTAAGAACGCAAAGTCATAGCCAGGCAGTGGTGGCACAGGCCTTTAATCCCAGTACTTGGGAGGCAGAGGCAGGCAGATTTCTGAGTTGGAGGCCAGCCTGGTCTACAGAGTGAGTTCCAGGACAGCCAGGGCTACACAGAGAAACCCTGTCTTGAAAAAACAAAACAAAAACAAAAACAAAAAAATGAACGCAAAGTTATACATTTTTTACTTAGCCATATAGCAATGGCACATATATAATATATATTTATATATATATATTCAGTAAGACAGAGTCTCATGCACACCAGGCTGGCCTTGAACTTTTGTAGCTGAGGATAAACTTGAACTTCTGCTCCTCTGGCCACCATTTCCTTTTTTAAACCCTGGCTGTCCTGGAACTCTCTCTGTAGACCATTGAACTCAGAAATCCGCCTGCCTCTGCTTCCCAAGTGTTGGGATTAAAGGCATGCACCACCACTGCCTGGCAGGCCACCATTTCCTGAATGTTGAGATTATCAGACTTGGTGGAAAATACTTTTTGTTATTTATTTACGTTATGTATATGAGTACAATTTTGCTCTGAGGGCATTGGATCCTGTTACAGAGGGTTGTGAGCCACCATGTGGTTGCTGGGAATTGAACTCAGGACCTCTGGAAGAGCCGTCAGTGCTCTTAACCGCCGAGCCATCTCTCCAGCCCATGCGGCAAATACTTTTATCCACTGAGCTATCGCTCTGGTTCAGACAGAGCATTCCTGAAAGCCTTTGGATAGTGCTACTTGCAGAAGCACTGTGGGTAATTTTTTTGGTAAACATAGCAACTGCTGAAAATCAGAATTATTCGTGAACCCAGAGCAGAAAGGGTCTGATGTAGCTACCCCGCCACCAGGTGGCTGGCTGTTGTCTACGAGCAACATGGCCATATTGTCTCCTGCTGCTTGAAGGCTGGCCCCTTATTGGCAGTTGTTAGTTCAGTCTCCATAAGAGAGAGCCTAATCCGCTCAGCCCATTCAAAGCCCCATCACTGTCTCCATGGATACTCTTCCAAAGTCTACTGCAAAAGCAGGGGGCTGAAATGTAGAGGCTAGCTGACATCCATAGGTGGGAACTGGCTGGGCACCTCCTCTACACGCGGTCTCTGGTCGGTATTCATGTGCAAGAGGGGGGCTCATGCTTTGTCCCCTCTGTGCCTACCCGGGGTACATTTCCCCAGTCTTCCAGTCCTGTTCATTCCGTGCCCTTGACCGAATAGCCAAGACACGTTGCTGGTAGGAACTGGAGTATGCTTACCCCCATCCATCTGTCTCCATGCAGAGGATGGAGAAGTATACACGCCTGGAGGGACTCTCACAGGCTGTAATAGAGTGATTCGTGACCATCTGACTTGGGAACCGGATTCAGCTCTTTCCCACCGTGATCAGTGGGTTGCCAGGAGCCCTCCTTGTAGCCGTGGGGGCAGGTCAAAGGTGAGCTGTCAAACCCACACAGCTGCTAGAAAGTCTGAGCTTCCTGGCATTTAATCTTACACCTTCTGGATCCCGCTGGCCCAGCTGTGGGTATACTGCTTCCATCAGATGCTAGAATGCCGCGGTGCTGTCTGGTAATATCTAGCTTGGATATGTATCTATCTGGCATGTAACCATAGGGGTGCTTATAACTGCTAAGCCATCTCTCCAGCCTATGTGGAAACTACCTTTATCCACTGAGCTATCACTCTGGATCTTTATTATCCATTTCCATGAGATTGTCTCTGGTGGATCTCAGTCACATCTGGGGCCCAGTGGCACATCAGGCCCCTTTGTCCATATGGACGACAGTGACTGTGGCTGAGCTCCAGAGTCCTGGGAGTCCTCACAGCGGATCTCCTACTGAGGCTGTCAGAGACTTCCTGCAGTATCATTGCCTCCTACAGAGACCCTGAGAAAACTCCTACCGGCAGACTTTTATAATCTAATCTAATTGGCCTCCCTTGCCATCTGAACCTCTCTGGCAGGCCCTCTCTTGACCTGGGTACCACTCATAACTGGCACCTTCCAGGACACCCGAAAAAACATAGGAGAGATATTTCTACACGTAAAAATTCTGTCTCCTGGGCTGGAGTGAGGGCTTAGAGGTTAAGAACACTGCTCTTGCGCGGAACTCAAGTTCAGTTCCCAGCATCCATATCAAGTGGCTCACAACTGCATGTCACTCTACCTCCAGGGGATCTGACAACCCCTTCTGGCCTCTGACCTACACTCACTCATGCATACGCTCACTCCTCACACATACATATCATTGAAAATAAAATAAATTAAAAAAAAAAAAGTCTGTCTTCAGCCAGGTATAGGGTCACATACCTTTAATTTGCGCACTTGGGAGGCAGAGGCTTGAGGATCTCTGTGAGTTCAAGGGCAGCCTAGGCTACAGCGGGAGTCCCAGGGCAGCCATGGCTACACAGAGAAACCCTGTCTCAAACAAACAAACAAAAACAAGAGAAAACAAAACAAAAAATGAACAAACAGCAACAGAGCTACTCCATTGTTCTGTATCCGTGTGTGTGTGTGTGTGTGTGTGTGTGTGTGTGTGTGTGAGCGCTCACGCATGTGCACACATGTGCACACATGTGCCAGGGCAAGCATGCTCATGTGTGTTAGTGTGCGTGGGTTGTATATGGGTGTGAATATCCTTATCATGGGTGGTACACAGGCACACATGGAGGTCAAAGGTTGATGTTGGGATATCTCCTTTTTTTGGAAGAGGAGTGTGACATACTGAGGATGGCATGTAGGGCTTCTTACATGCTAGCTAAGTACTGTACCACTGAGCTACATCCTGCTCCTAGAGGACATTTCTTGGGGTGAGGCTTGTCATGTGCACGAAAGGGAAGGACTTGCCTAGCTTTGGAAAGTCTGTGAGAGGCCAGCTCTAGGCATCTGCACTAGTGTTAAATCCCGAGTCCTGGCGGATGCAGTCCCTGTCAGTCTTATCACTCTCACTGTCATGTGCAAGCCCCCAGAATTGTAAGCTACCTCATCCATTTCCTGTGACTTGCAGTGCACTTTCCCGGGTCCTCTCTCAACCTGCTCCACTCTCCAGTCGCTAGGGACCCAGTTGTTTGAATGTGGCAGGAATAGATCTGGAGAGAGAGAGAGAGAGAGAGAGAGAGAGAGAGAGAGAGAGAGAGAGAGAGAGAGAGAGAAAGAGAGAGAGAGAGAAATGACCCCTGCTTTGCACAAGACCGTTGTGTACTCCTGGGTAAGAGGAAACTGCTTTTCCCTGGATATAGGGGAGGAGCTGCCTCCACCCCCTCACCACACCCCCCACCCGGAAACCAGGAGCCAAGAGACTTAGGTTTGTCCACATCAATAGCCTTAATCCCTGGCCTCAGGGTCCCGTTCATTGCCTACTAAAACCTGGACTTGGTGATGGGAGATGGTGGAGAGTCTATTCCTCTGGGAGTCTGCCTCTTAGAATTTTGTCCTGGAGCTGACTTTTTGATATAATCTTCTCCATCGGTAAACGAGTCAATAACTGGGACACCCACTGACGGGCTGAGGCTGTTCCCATTCCTGGCACCAGCTGTGAGGCCCTGATTTCCCTTCAAGTTGTTTTTCACAGCCCTCAAACCCTGCCCTGTTAAATGTCAGCCTAGCTTCCCTGGGAAGCAGACCCCGGGTAGAACGGTGTAGCTGGATGCTTTCTGGAAGCTGCAATCCCAAAGCTGCCTGCGCCTTGGGATGGTGTTAACTCACTCCAGTGGACTGTTGCCGGGGAAACCAGAACCGCACGGGTTCAGTTAGGTCAAACTCCAGTGTGGAGGCTGCTTCAGTCCCCATTATCACGGGCTTAATGGAGTTCATGACAAAACTATATGACACGACTCCCGGTGAGGCCTGAGGCTCCTGGGATGCTTGGCAGTGAAACTGGATGCTGGGATCTTGGTCTGAGAGGAATCAATACTTAGTTGGAGTCAAATGTGCAGTGCTCGTCTCTAATCCCAACACTGAGGAAACTGAGGCAGGAGGATTGCTGAGAGTTTGAGGATAACATGGGCTGGACAGTAAATTCAGGCCAGCCTGGAATTCATAGTGAGATCCTGTCTCAAACAACAAACAAATAAAAACAAACCTCAGCCTAGCTTAGTCTAGGTTTGGACTTGGGTATTTGCTTAAAATACACAGGAATGGGAGCAGGGAGAAGGCTCAGTTGGTAAAGTGCGCATTCCGCAAGCTGAGGACACGAGTTCAGATCCTCAGAACTCATGTGTAAGCATAACGTTTTTATACACTGTGTAAAGGTTACCCTTGTGTTATTCAGATGCTGATTTCTCTGCCCTCATACCTTGTTTCAATCCAGACAAGGCATTGCAATGCTTATACCAAGAATCTCCTGTCTTGGAGTCTCTGGGGAGATGGCTCAGTGGTTAAGAGCACTGACTGCTCTTCCCGAGGTCCTGAGTTCAAATCCCAGCACCCACATGGTGGCTCACAACCATCTTTAATGAGATCTGACTCCTTCTTCTGGAGTGTCTGAAGACAGCTACAGTGTACTTACATATAATAAATAAATAAATCTTAATAAATAAATAAATCTTTAAAAAAGAATCTTCTGTCTCAAATTTGTATAAACAGTTCTTATCATTTATTCTCTGCCTTGTCAATAATGCTGATCAGCCAATGGTAGGGCAGAAGAGAGAAGAGGGCAGGACTTGTGAGCCAGATCAATAATAATAATAATAATAATATGCAAATCTCTGGCTGGGAGGTAGCCAGATTAGCATAGGAGGTAAAGGTAGATCATTTAACTGCTCAGCTATTGAGGTGCAGTTTGGAATAAGTCTTATTGTCCCTGTGTGGTCACTGGAGGATAGCATAAGGTAAAGAAATACAGCCGCCTGATTAATTGTTTATATTTATATCAAGCATAATTCATTTACACCCATGTGAGAAGCTGGGTGTGGTGTCACAGCTGAAGTCCACCACTGGGGTTGCTGGGATAGAGATAAGAAGACTCCAGGGACTCAGTGCCCAGCTACTCTGGACTAACCATTGGGCTCCAGATTCAGGGACAGACTCTTTTCAAAAACTAACAAAGGCAATTTATAGATGAAGGAGTTTATTGGGGGCTTGCAGTTTCAGAGGGTGAGTCCATGATCATCATGTGGGGAGCACGGCAGCAGGTACCTAGGCAGACAAGGTGCTGGAGCACATACCTTGATCCACAGACAGGAGGCAGAGACAGAGACTTTTGAATCCTCAAGGTCTAGCACACCCCTCCTCCAGACTCTGTGAAAGAGATTCCAACAGTGAAAACCAACCAATCAGCAGGGCCGTGGTGCATCTCTTTAATACCAGCACTCAGGAGATGGAGGTGGAAGTAGACACAGGTGAATTTCTGTGAGTTTGAAGTCTACACAGAGACACAGAAAGCTCTAGAACAGCTAGGGCTATATACAAAGACCCTGTGTGGTGGTTTCAATATGGTTGGCCCATGGAAAATGTGGCCTTGCTGGAAGAAATGTGATCGCTGTGGGGGTGGCCTTGCGATCCTATGCTCAAGCTCCATCCCAGGAAGAGAGTCTCTCCTGGTTGTCTTCAGACTAAGATGTAAAACTCTTGGCTCCTCCAGCAGCATGCCTGCCTACTCACTGCCATGTGTCCTGCTATGATGATAATAGACCAGACCTCTGAAACCATGAGCCAGCTCCTATTAAATGCTGTACTTTGTAAGAGTTGTCTTGGTCATGGTGTCTCTTTACAACAATAAAACAAAACCCAAACTAAAACATCCTGTCTAAAAAAAAAATAAAGAAAGAAAGAAGAAAGAAAGAAAGAAACCAAAAAATTAATAAAAATTGAGAAAAGGAGCTCAGTTAAGATTTCTCCAAAGAAGTTACTCACATGACCACCTACACCCAATAAACACAAAAGAAGATGCCCATATCATATGACTTTTAGATGTAAGTAAAAAAATCACAATGCTAGACCACTTTACAATAAAGCAAATATTGCCAGGGGGGAAAAGAGACATAATTGTAAAGAGGCATGTTAGTGGGGATGCAAGACATTGGTGGAGATGCAAGATGTTAGTGGGGATGCAGGATGTTAGTGGGGATGCAGGACGTTGGTGGAGATGCAAGATGTTAGTGGGGATGGAGGATGTTAGTGGGGATGCAGGATGTTAGTGGGGATGCAGGACGTTAGTGGGGATGCAGGATATTAGTGGAGATGCAGGATGTTAGTGGGGATGGAGGATGTTAGTGGGGATGGAGGATGTTAGTGGGGATGGAGGACGTTAGTGGGGATGCAGGATGTTAGTGGGGATGCAGGATGTTAGTGGGGATGCAGGACGTTAGTGGGGATGGAGGATGTTAGTGGGGATGGAGGACGTTAGTGGGGATGCAGGACGTTAGTGGGGATGCAGGACGTTAGTGGGGATGCAGGACGTTAGTGGGGATGCAGGACGTTAGTGGGGATGCAGGCCGTTAGTGGGGATGCAGGACGTTAGTGGGGATGCTGGACGTTAGTGGGGATGGAGGATGTTAGTGGGGATGCAGGATGTTAGTGGGGATGGAGGATGTTAGTGGGGATGGAGGACGTTAGTGGGGATATAGGAAGACTGCCACAGCCATGGAAATCAGTCTGACATTCCACAAAACTGTACACATAGAAGCCAGCAAGACAAAGAGCTTCACTGAAGGCCTGGTGACTTGGGTTTGATCCCCAGAACTTAAAGTGGAAGGGGGAAACAGGCTTCTGACGTTGTCCTCTGGCCTCCATACACACTCCACCACCCACCCAGACACACACTAATCATAAAGAAAATAAATTCAAC
Source organism: Tokudaia tokunoshimensis (assembly GCA_036184795.1). Lineage (NCBI taxonomy): Eukaryota > Metazoa > Chordata > Mammalia > Rodentia > Muridae > Tokudaia > Tokudaia tokunoshimensis. The sequence goes on along the minus strand of BTHU01000005.1, from coordinate 116,183,312 downwards.
TGGGTGTGTGGTTTATACCTTAATCCTAGAACTCAGGAAGCAGAGGCAAGAGGATCTCTGTGAGTTCAAGGCCAGCCTTGTCTATATAGTGAGTTCCAAGACAGCTAGGGCTATATAAGGAGCCCCTGTCTCAATAAATAAATAGACAAACAAATAACGAATTAATTAACTAAATATATAATTAAACACACACACACACACACAAGACCCAACACAGCATTCTTAGTACTTGGGAGACTGAGGCAGGAGAATTGCAAGTCCCAGGCCAACCTCAGCTACTTAGAGAAATTCTACTCCAGAAAGAAAGAAAGTTCCTGTTTCACCAGCACATTTTCTAAAGCAAAGTGATACAGAGAAGATTTTAATGATCCTCACACAAGGAAGACCCACAAATCAAAGAAACATTTGTATTTTCAAAAACTGGTCTGGGTGTGGTAGCTCACACTCTGGAGGTAGAGGCAAACAGATTTGTTTGTTTGTTTGTTTTGAGGCAGGGTTTCTCTGTGTAGCCCTGGCTGTCCTGGAACTCACTCTGTAGACCAGTCTGGCCTCAAATTCAGAAATCCGCCTACCTCTACCTCCCAAGTGCTGGGATTAAAGGCTGAGCCACCACTGCCCAGCTTTTTCGGGGGGGGGGGGGGGGGGGGGGCGGCGGCAAATAGATTTTTGTGTTTGAGGTCAGCCTGGTCTACATAGCATGTTTCAGGCTTGTTAGAGCTGTCTGAGTTCTATAGTCAGACTATGTCTCAAACAAACAAGCAAACAAACAAATAATAAATTAAATTGAAAGTTTTTTTCAGAGACTTAAACATTCATAGTAACGTTACTCACAATCACCAGAAGGTGGTGCTGTTGTCAAAGGTGTCCTATAAGTCAAGCGCGATAGATCTCCTGGAGGTAGTATTTAGATGGGTCACTATGAAGGGGCCACCAGATCCTGAGGGCTCTCTTCTCTTCAGCTGAATTAAGAATCTTATGAAGAGACTTCAGCTCTCTGGTGCCCTTTGACCGTCTTCTGTTGTGTGATGAACTCAACATTAAGGGGTGTCACCCTCATTGGACATTGAAAGTTGCCAATGCCTTCATCTTTGATTAAACAAATTTCTGTTCTCTATAAACCGCTCAGTCTTAGATGTTCTGTTGTAGCAGCATTAAATGAATGAAGATATGTGGAAACAACTCCCATGTGCAACAGATAAACTAAATACAGTATATCCACCATGGAATAGTATTCACTGATAAAGAGTGGTGGCGGGTTTTCTGATATGGGTAAATCTTAGAGATTATGTTAAGTTGGGCCTGGGAGATGGCTCAGTGGGTAAGGGCTCTTGGCGCCAGCCTGAGTTAAATCCACACAACCCACACAGTGATCTGATCACCAACCCCTTCAAGTTGTCCCCTGATCTTCACACACAAGCTGTAGCATGCATGTGCGCTTGAAAACACAAGCGTGTCCACACACGCGTGCACACACACTCACATGTAAGTAAATGTATTCAAATGTTTTCAGGGGCTGGAGAGATAGCTCAGCAGTAAAGAGAGTTGACTGCTCTTGCAGAGGACCTGGGTTCAGTTCCCAGCACACGTATGTATTAGGCAGTACTGTAACTCCAGTTCTACTGGTTCATGTATGTGACTTCCACCTTGTTAAAGCAGGGTCTCCTTAGCTCAGCATACTCCAGGTTTGCTGGCCTGGGAGCTTTTAGCCTATTCTTCTGCCTCCGTCTCCCACATCCCCATAGGAATGTTGGGATTACAGACCCAAGCCATTGCATCCCACCTTTACCTAGGTTCTGGAGACTGAACTCAGATTACCAGGCCTACGCAGCAAGCACCCTTACTCCCAGAGCCAGATCTCCAACCCCGGGATGATGGTTGTGTTCCATTTATTTTACATGTATGTGAGTGTCTGCAAGTATTTCTGTTCGTTCATTACATGTGTGCCTGGTGCACAGAGGCAAGAAGAGCAGCTCAGATCTCTGGAGTTATATTTATAGGAGGTTGTGAGCTACCCAGGTCCGTTGGAAGAGCAGCCAGTGTTCTTGACCTCTGAGCTCTCTCTCCAACTCCATCACAGAGTGTGATCTTTTAAGATATGGATCAGGGCTGGAGAGATGGCTCTGTGGTTAAGAGCACTGGCTGCTCTTCCAGAGGACCTGGGTATGATTCCCAGCAGCCACATGGCGGCTTAGCACCACCTGTAGCTTCATTTGCAAGGGATCCTATACCTTCTTCCGGCCTCTGTAGTCGTCAAGCATGAAGGTGGTCCACAGCCAAACACACAAGCAAAACGTCCAGTGTAGGCTTCCGACACTGTTATTATTATGCCCTTCTGGTTCTTCCAGCTCCAGGCCCTTTGCACCTCCTCCATCTGGAATGCTTTCCCCCATGTCCCATGTCCATATCATCCACTTCAGTTAGCTGTTACCCCCTGCCCCCTCCCCGGAAGTCCTTCCTGATAGTCCCATGATCGAACCTCTCTCATCAGTTTTTTCCCCTTTATTTTTAAATGATTTCTTTATTTTTATTTTATGTACATTTGTGTTCTGCCTGCGTGTCTGTCTGTGTGAGGGTGTCAGATCCCCTGGAACTGCAATTACAGACAGCTGTGAGTGCCAGGCAGGTCCTGGGAATTGAACCTTGGTTCTTTGGAAGAACAGTCAGTGCTCTTTCAGTGCTCTTAACGGATGAGTCATCTCTCTAACCCCTGGCTGTTTTTGGTTTATTTTGTTTTGTCTCAGCACTTTGGATATTTGAAAGTGTATTAAACATTCAGGTTTTTTTAAAGATTTTTTTTCTTTTAAGATTTATTTATTTATTATATGTAAGTGCACTGTAGCTGTCCTCAGACACCCCAGAAGAGGGCGTCAGATCTCATTACAGATGATTGTGAGCCACCATGTAGTTGCTGGGAATTGAACTCAGGACCTCTGGAAGAGCACTTGGTGTTCTTAACCACTGAGCCATCTCTCCAGCCCCTGTTTGTTTTTAAAATACCATCCATTTCCTTGACTCCTGAAACAGAAACTCCCTTGAAGTCAGAGTTTTGGTTGTATTTTTTGCTACATTTCCAGGGTCTAAAACTCTAATCCATATTGACCATGAATTTTTGTTTTTAATATATTTTTAATTAATTAATTCTATAACAACTTCGTACATGTACATAGTTTATTGATATTCACACATGTACACACACCATACATCTCTTACCCCTCCTTCCACTAGGTCTTTTCTTCTTTCCAACAAATCTCTCTTCTATTTTTACGTTTTCTCTTTAAAAAATTGTTTCTGTGACAGAGTCTCACTATATATAGCTTTATAGTTATAACTATATAACTTACTTGAACCTCTCAAGTGCTGAAATAAAGAGGTGTACCACCACATCCGGCTTAAATTAATAATAATAATAATAATAATAATAATAATAATAAAAGTTGTGTTGCTAAACCAGGCATGCCTTTGATCTCAGAGTCTAGACCAGGAAGTGCTAAACAGAAAGATCTTGTCTCTGCCTCCTGAGGGCTAGGATTAGAGGTGTGTGCCTCTATGCCCAGCTCATTTTTTTTTTTATTGAAAAAACATTTTAAAAAGTTTTATGGGCTGGGCAGTGGTGACCATAGACCTTTAGTCCTAGCAGAGGTGGGTGGATGTCAGAATTTGAGCCAGCCTGGTCTACAAACTGAGTTCCAGACCATCCAGGGCCATGCAGAGAAACCCTTGACTGTTAAGTTTATGGACTGAAAATTTACAACTACAGAAGCCAGGTATCACCCCCCACTCCCGTGTGTGTGTGTGTGTGTGTGTGTGTGTGTGTGTGTGTGTGTGTTGCTGAGGATGGTCCAGGGCTTCACATATGTCAGATGAACACTCAATCCGCTAGCTTTATCTTTAAATCTGGAGGGCAGGCCGACCTGGGGATTCAACTTAGGGCCTTCTGCATGCTAGGCAAGGGCTTTCCCAGAGCTATATCTTAAGTTCTACACAGTCTGTAGACTTTGGCAAAGGAGGGGTCTTTGATCCCTGATCACAGGTCCAAGAGGTCACATGGGATTTGGGGCAGCTTATGGAGGTTTATAACAGAGTTAAGGTGCCTAGCCTTTCCACTGGGAAGATGGAGGAGGGGAAGTGTCACCTGAGTATGGACCTGGGGGGAATGATACCTCTGTCACTTGCCTGACAGGCTGCTCCAGCTTCTGAATCCTCCCTTCTTCCTGGGCTGTCTAGTGAGAACTTGTTGGCCCTCCGGGCAGCCAGTATCCACCCCACAATGTACCTTTGAGGGACAGTTGGGCCAAATCCTCAGCTGGAGGGTAGCCAGAGCCTAAAAGGAAGATAGAGTAAGAGCCTTCCCCAGAGGATATGGCTGGGAGTGGCTGGGCCCACACTGAGACAGAAGCAGCAAACACACAAACACACACACACACACAGACACACACAGAGTTTTTAAACCTAAATTTAAGATGGCATGGGGAGTGGGAATCGCCACAGGTCAGGCAGGACAATTTGCAGTTGATTCTCTCCTCTCATCCTGAGGGTCTAGGGCCTTTTGTCAATTCACTGTTCACCGAGGGATCTCACAGAAGCTCGGCCAGGGGGGCTAAACGCTCAGGGCTCTGAATTCTTGAAGGGATTTTCTGGGAGAGTGAGGTTTGTTGTGGGTGTAGTGTAGATCCATGCTGTTTGACTGAAGCCACATTCACCCTGTTTTTGAGGATCTGATTGTCCTTGTACAGCCATTGCTTCTCCCATGACCCACTGAGGGTGCCCGGGATGATAGCTTCAGCTCCAACACGGTTGCTGCACTCCTCAGTTATTCACAGACTGTGGTGCTGGATCATGAGAAGCACAGGTCTTGGTGGCTGAGTCAGTCGGGACACCACGGGGCCTTGTCCTTGTGTAGTTTAGAGTTCTGGCTGACTTGGAAATTGGGATGTAGTCCTGGATGACTTGGGGCTTTAAGTAATGAAGATTTTCCTCAGGTTTGGTAGAGCGATCCATTGAGATGGAATTTAGGCAAAATCTCCTTTAGTAATGTCCAGGACCCTGGGATGCAGAACCTGGGGGGTGGGTTGGGGGGGTAGTGTGGGAAAAAAAGGGGACTCGGGCGGCAGCAGCGGGGGTCCCACATAGGAGAAACACTGGCAGGCAGAGCCTGCTTGGGGGATAGGGGACACCAGCAGGACCTCGGGCCACACCGCGATAGAGAGTACTGGCGCCCGGGGACCTGGGGAGCATTAGACTGTCTGGCTAGCTTCGAGGGAGGTCCTGCTCAGAAGGCGGTGCCATTCTGGCGTGAACCTCCCGGGTACCTGTTAAAGAAGCTTGGTTGGCTGAGACACAGCTGCTCGATCCCTGGCAGCGACTAGAAACGCTGAGGTCAGCTCCATACTTCTTTCTAATCGATGGATTTTGACAAGAGACAGTCCATAGCTTTAATGCTTTATTATTAGGAGAGTAGAAAGAGAAAAGGAGGTAGGGGAAGGCCATGACCACCTGGAAAGGGGGGAAAGAATTGAGAGAGGGGGGAACAGAAAGAGACTGGGGGGAGAGAGGGGAGAGAGAGAGGGGAGAGAGAGAGAGAGAGAGAGAGAGAGAGCAGGAAGCCTTCTTTTATAGTGGGTTGGGTTACCTGGCAACAGCCAGGCTGGGTTACCTTTGCCAGGTAACCGAGGGGCGGGGAAAGCCTGGCTGTAGCCAGGTGACTGCAGAGGTGGAGTCCAGCCAGAACACTAGGGGCCTGGGGCGTGGCCACACGGGACTGATGGCCACAGGATTATGGAGTTGAGGAATCAGCAGTCTGGGAGCATAGCTCAAGGGACAGTCTCCGGAGTGGCTTTGCTCAACCAAGTTACAGACTGTCTCACACCACGGTCCCACAGGATAGGAGATCTAAAAGCACCCAACAGAGCATTGAGAATCCCATACTTTTATTCACTTTAGAGGGAGGGTTCTGAACTTGACAGATTAAGGAAGGTGACAGATAGGATATTAGGTGTGTCTGACCCCCTCTATAGTTGGAGGGCCTATTCTGACAACAGGAACTTGCTGTGCAGCCAAGGATGGCCTCCAATTTACAGGGATCCAAACGCCTCTATCTCCTGATTACTGGGTATCTGTTTAACCTTTTATTTTGAGACTGTTTTAGTCAGGGTTTCTATTCCTGCACAAACATCATGACCAAGAAGCAAGTTGGAGCCAGGCAGTGGTGGCGCACGCCTTTAATCCCAGCACTTGGGAGGCAGAGGTGGGTGGATTTCTGAGTTCGAGGCCAGCCTGATCTACAGAGTGAGTGCCAGGGCAGCCAGGGCTACACAGAGAAACCCTGTCTTGAAAAACAAAATGAAGAAGAAGCAAGTTGGGGAGGAAAGGGATTATTCAGCTTACACTTCCACATTGCTGTTCATCACCAAAGGAGGTCAGGACTGGAACTCAAGCAGGTCAGGAAGCAGGAGCTGATGCAGAGGCCATGGAGGGATATTACTTACTGGCTTGCTTCCCCTGGCTTGCTCAGCCTGCTTTCTTATAGAACCCAGGACTACCAGCCCAGGGATGGCACCACCCACAAGGGGCCCTCCCCTCTTGATCACTAATTGAGAAAATGCCTTACAGCTGGATCTCATGGAGGCATTTCCTCATCTGAAGCTCCTTTCTCTGTGATAACTCCAGCCTGGGTCACGTTGACACAGAACCAGAGAGTACAGAGACAGAGTCTCATTAGGTTGCCCAGAGTGGCCTGAACTGAGTCTGTTGCCATGACTGGCCTAGATCTCCCAAACAGTTCTCTGCGTCAGCTTCTAGTATGCTGGCATTAAGCTGGGTGATAGTGTGCCACTGGCCCACTGGCCCAGGAGCAGTCCTCCTACTTCAGCCTCTGTGGTGACTGGTGTTTACAAGTTTGCAACATCAGGCCATACTCCTTTTTTTTTTCTTTTTCTTTTCTGAGACAGGATCTTCTTGCGTGGCCCCAGGCTGGTCTTGGAACTCACCAGCCTCAGCTTCCCAGTGCTGTGCTCACCAAACTGGATTTGTTATTTATTTATTTATTTTGGTTTTTCAAGACAGGATTTCTCTGTCTAGCCCTGGCTGTCCTGGAACTCACTCTGTAGACCAGGCTGGCCTCAAACTCAGAAATCTGCCTGCTTCTGCCTCCCAAATGATGGGATTAAAGGTATGTGCCACCACTGCCCGGCACCAAACTGGAATTTACTTCTAGTTTTTCAAGGCAGGGTTTCCTTGAGTGTCTGTCCTGGAACTTGCTTTGTAGACCAGGCTGGCCTACCAGTTTACAGAGAGCCTCTTGCTTCTGCCTCCCATGTGCTGGGATCAAAGATGTGTGACAGCTCTGTCTGGCTAGTATTGCTTTCTTTGAAGAAAACTGATAGAAACATTTTTTTCGGTTTCCTCAAAGGTACACTCGGCCAACACTGCTAAAGACACAGAGAATCTAGATGTGGTGAACACCTTGAGTCTCAGCCTACAGGAGGAGGGGGAAAGGATGGAGAAGGAGGAGGAGGAGGAGGAGGAGGAGGAGGAGGAGGAGGAAGAAGAAGAGAAAGTGGAGATAGGTAGATCTCTGTGAGTTAGAAACCAGCCTGATCTACGTAGCAAGTTTTAGGCCAGCCAGAACATATAGAGACCCTGTCTCAGCAGAACAAAACACAAAGAAAGACGTGATGGGTAAAGGCCAAGTTTTGACAGTCTAGACATTCAGCAAACACGAATTAGCCCAGGAAGCATTCACTACTATCTCAGTTCAGCCTCCAAGTAGCTGTGAACCCCACTGACTGGTGCCTCTTGCTTTTCTCCTGGACTCTGATCTAACCTGAGCTTTCTTGTTCTGAGGTCTCCTGGAATCTAAAACCAACTGCCCTCTCTGTGTCGCCTCTCAAGGCTCCTCTGGGGGGACGTGGGGGAGTCTCCGCTGTAGTTAGATTTCTTCTTCTTCTTCTTCTTCTTCTTCTTCTTCTTCTTCCTCTTCCTCTTCCTCTTCTTCTTCTTCTTCCTCTTCTTCCTCCTCTTCTTCCTCTTCTTCTTCAGATTTACTTATTTATTATATGTAAGTACACTGTAGCTGTCTTCAGACACTCCAGAAGAGGGTATCAGATTTCATTATGGATGGTTGTGAGCCACCATGTGGTAGCTGGGATTTGAACTCAGGACCTTCAGAAGGGCAGTCAGTGCTCTTAACTGCTGAGCCATCTCTCCAGCCCCCTGTAGTTAGACTTCTGTTTGAGTTTCCTTTGTCTCAATAAGGGTCTTTCTTCTTCCATGATTCCAAGATCATACCTAGTTAGGCTCAGAACACTAAATTCCACATGCACATCCACAGTCCCCTCAAGCATCTATCTTTTGGGGTCTAGAGACATGCTCAGCAGGTTAGGTTGCTCTTGCCAAGGACCTGGGTTTGACTCTTAGCACCTACATAGTGGCTCACAAATGCCTGTGAGTTCAGGGTAACCAACCCTCACCTCTGGCCTCCAAGGGCACCAGGCAAACACGTGGTGTATAGACATGAATACATGCAGGAAAAAAAAGCATACACATTAAAAACAAAGACTGAGGATGTAGCTCAGTGGTAGAGAGCTTGCCTAGCAAGCATGAAACCCTAGGTTTGATCCTCAACACCACATAAATTGAGCAAAGTGACTAGAAGGTAGAGGCAGGGGAATTAGAGGCCATCTGAGTATATAGAGTGTTTGAGCCTGGAATACACGAGAGTCTGCCTCAACATACAAACACATACATACAGACAGACACACACAGACACTCAGACATACAGATACACACACACACACACACACACACACACACACACACACACACACACGCAACTATTTTCCTGGCTAGAGATGTACTAATGGGATTGAAAGTATGACTCCAGTGCATAAGACCTTGGGTTTGGTCCGGAGCACTGCAGAAAGCAAAAATAACCTCTTCTGTCTTCATTTCACACTTCTAAGAGATACAAGGAGCCCACACACTAGAGAAGCTGGAGAGATGGCTCAGTAGTTACGAGTACTTGTTGCTCTAACAGAGGACCCAGGTTCAATTCCCAGAACCCATGTGGAGGCTCACAGATTACTGTCACTCTAGTGCTAGGGGATCTGACATCCTCTGATGACTTCCTTAGGGACCTGGCACACTCCTGATGGACCTACATACATGCAAGCAAAACCCTCATACCCATATAAAATAAATAAGATCTTTAAAAAAAAAACCCAAACCAAAATAATGTACTAACTAGATGATGTCTCCCCATGTGGATCTAGAACTTAACATGTCAAAACAACCTTTTTTGGGTTTGGCATTGAATGTCACCTAATCTTCCCTTTTGTCACAAGTCCCGAAACACGCACGGCTGGACATGTTGATCATTATATCCATCAGCCCTTCCCTTCCTACCTCCCAAATGAAATCCATTGGACATCCTGATTACTCTAGCACCACGTAGGTCTTCTAGCACCACACACATCTTGAATCCTTCTTCACTGTGACCTTTAACCCACCACCTCTAGCCTAGATTACTGCAGGAGACTCCTAACGTGATAGCTAGGCATTTATTCCAGCCTGGGGCCATCAATTCTGATGTAATTGTTGTCTGGGAGACTACCGCTTCTGTCTGCTAACCTAGACTTATAGCCCCAGTATGATCTTATCTGGGTCTAGAATGTTCTCAGCCTCTGAGACTTACTGCTGAATAAGTTCACCCTTTCTAGTTCTTTCTGAGATCCGTCTGACTCAATTCAACTCTTGTGGCTTAACTCCTTTCCTCGCAACTGATTCAATCTGGCTTCTCTGGGCTTCTCCTGAATTGCTCTGTTTGACTTCAAACTCTGTCAATTTGTTCGAATATTCTGCTCCTTTTCATTCTCTGGCTTGTTCTGTCTTCACTCGTGTCTAGTTTGTTCTCTCTCTGCAGCCTGTCTCTGTACAACTGTTCCATTAACCCCACCCCACCCCTTTTTCCTCTAGCCAGGCTGCCTCCTTTTTTGTTTGTTTGTTTGTTTGTTGTTGTTTTTTGAGACAGGGTTTCTCTGTGTAGCCCTGGCTGTCCCGGAACTCACTCTGTAGACCAGGCTGGCCTCGAACTCAGAAATCTGTCTGCCTCTGCCTCCTAAGTACTGGAATTAAAGGCGTGCGCCACCACTGCCCAGCTTCTACACTGCCTCTTAAGTAGCTTAGATCCTACTCTGGGAAGAGTAGGGAAGATCCTAATCTGTCAAATTTGATTCTTTTGATAACTTTGACCACATTGTCTGCCATTCCGTTGGCCATCACTTTCAACCTTGGTTGCTTCCTTCTACAAACTAATTTTACATTCATTGTTTGGGATATAAGGTATTCACTAAGGGTGTGTGTGTTTATGTGTGTGTGTGTGTGTGTGTGTGTGCATTCTATCTAGCCAGAGGGATTAAAGCTGTGTGCTAAGGCCACACCACAGCTTTTTCTAGTGCTTAACACAATCTCAGGGTTCATAGTGTGATTAGATGTCCTGCAAGATCAGGGTCTCACGGAAACCAAGCCAGCCTTGAAATCACTGTGTGGAGGAAAGTCACCCTGAATTTCGAATTCTCTTACCTCCATCTCCTGAGTGCTGGGATTACAGGCGGGCACCATTGTGCCTAGTTTATGCAGTGCAGTAGACTGGAACCTAGGGCATCCTGAAGGCTGTGCAAGTTTTTAAAACTTGACCTCACGTGTAGCCCCACTGGCCTGGTGCTAACCTATGTAGACAGAGCAGCGTTAAACCTGTTTCAATCCAGCCTCTGTGTCTGATAAATATTAAAAAAATTCAGGCTTATTTTATATATGAATGTTCCGCCTGTATGTCCATTTGTGCACCGCTTGTATGCCCCTTGAATCCCCTGGAACTGCGGGTTATAGATGTTCTGATGCCATGAATGTGCTGGGACTCGAACCCAGGAATCTGAATCAGCTCTTCCTCCTAGTCATCGATACAGCCCCTCAGATCACTCTTTCAAAAAGACAAACTCAGTCATGTGGCTCCTTGCTTAGAATCTGCCAGTAACTTCTTTCCTATTGTCTTTTGTGATAAAACCCCATGCAGATGCAGCCGGGTAATGGTGGCACATGTCTTTAATCCCAGCACTCAGGAGGCAAAGGCAGGCGGATCTCTGAGTTTGAGGCCAACCTGGTCTACAGAGGGAGTTCCAGGACAGCCAGGGCTACACAGAGAAACCCTGTCTCGAAACACAAACAACAACAACACCAGTGCATACAGGACCTGAGGTGCTGCACACAACCCCGTCCACTCTGTCTGTATCCTTTCTCTTCCTCTTTTCCACAACAGCGCAGGTGAATGGGTCTTTTCTCTCTTTCCTAAGATTATAAACCCTGTCATCTCGGGGCCTTCTCTTTTTCTCTCGCATAGAATGCTCTTGGCTAAATCACGAGGTAAAATCCTTCTTGTTTTTTTTTTTTTTGAGACAGGGTTTCTCTGAGTAGCCCTGGCTCTCCTGGAACTCACTTTGTAGACCAGGATGGCCTAAAACTCAGAAATACACCCTGCCTCTGCCTCCCAAACGCTGGGATTAAAGGCGTGTGCCACCACTGTCCCGCAAGTTTTATCATTCTAAAGTCTCGGTCTATCTCCCCATCCTCCCATCCTGGGTCTGTCCTTGTTCCTTGCAGGAATTTTTTTTTTTCCTTTCTTCCTTTTTTGGTCCTGTGCAGCCCTGGCTGTCCTGGAATTTGCTCTGTAGACCAGGCTGGCCTCCAACACAGAGATCTGTTTGGTTTTGGCCCCAGGGACAAGGAACTGAGGAGCATATTTTACAGATCAAAGCCTACCTGGCCTTCAGGTTCTCCCAGCATCCCTCAGTCTGCACCTGGCACACCATGCCCCCAACCCTGAACTTTCCAGCCCAGAGGCTGGGCTGCCCTTCCCCCAGAGGCTCTTTTCTATATAACTCCTGCATTTTGTTCTCTCTCTCTCTCTCTCTCTCTCTCTCTCTCTCTCTCTCTCTCTCTCTCTCTCTCTCTCTCTCTCTTCCTCCTCCTCTGTCCCTCTCCCTCTCTCTGTCTTTCCTCATTCTCTTCTTTCTCGGCTTACCCTTTTTCCTCTTTGTCTCTCTCTCCCACCCTGTGTCCTCATGGTGACTTCTCTGGCTTCAATCCTTGGGCCAGAGAGCCCAATAAACCTACATTTAATATAATCTAATCTGGCTTGAATTTGGCTCATTTCATGGTTGGAGAAATATTTTATCAAGATCCACCTGTCTCTGCCTCCTGAGTGTTGGGATTAAAGGCTCCTGCCACCATGTCTGACTGTGAGGTTTTTTTGTTTGTTTGTTTGTTTTTAAAGACAGGGCTACGTGGAGCTTAAGCTAGACTCAAATTTAATATGAATCAAGGATGGTTTTGAACTTCTGATTCTCCTGCCTCCAATTCCCATGCACTAGGATCACAGGTGTTACTGCTAGGCTCCATTTACAGTTTCTTTTTTAATTTATCATTGCTCCTTTTGACTAATTTGCCAAACAAAGGCAGAGATCACATTTGTTTTATTGACTGTGTGCTTAAGTCAGAATCGTCACATAGTAAATACTTAACACTATTCAAGGAGGGTCTGGAGAGATGGCTCAGCGGTTAAGAGCATTGACTGCTCTTCCAGAGGTCCTGAGTTCAATTCCCAGCAACCACATGGTGGCTCACAACTATCTGTAATGGGGTCCGCGATGCACTCTTCTGGTGTCTGAAGACAGCTACAGTGTACTCATATAAATAAAAATAAATAAATCTCAAAAAAGGGGGCAATTGTTAAATGGTAAAACAGTAGAGATCTTAAACTAGAATTAGGCAATAGGAACACAGAGGCGCCATGGTACTCTTGAGATCGGTAGGCTGTGTATGTAGAGGTCATGTGTACATGACCTAGAATCTTTATTACATTTTATTCTGCGTGTGTCTCTAAGTGCACGTGAGTATAGGTGTCTGCTGAGTTCAGAGGCATCAGGAGTACCCCTGCAGCTGGAGTTACAGGCGATTTGAGCCTTCAGATGTGGGTGCTGGGAACCAAACTCTGCAAAAGCAGCATTCGGAGTCATCTCTCCAGCCCATAGAGGACACTCATTTAATACCCTGTTTTTCCCTCCGCCTGCTCCAAGGATAGACTTTCCTCCTTGGTTGCCCAGCGGGTTCAATTTCCGGATGGTCTCGTAGTTCGCATCCAATGTTGCCCCACTGTTACCCCAATCGCGCTCTCCTTCGGCTAGCGGGAAGCACCATGGCAACCGAAAACATCACACCTTCATCGAGTATCGCGAGAAGCACTAATGCGCCCGCGGCCCAAGAGAGGCGGAGCGAGGGCGGGGCCTCAGCGGGCAGGTGGGCGGAGCCCGAGGGCTTCCGCTATCCCACTCGGAAGACGCTCTTTTCTGGCGGCGCCCCCGCGTGACTGCGCTTTACATAATCGCGGCCCCGAACGTCATAGTGGCGTAGTTCAATCCAGACAGAATCAGAGACGTCCGGAACTCCACGTTCCGCCCCTTCCCGCGTGATCGACGTCCACGCGAACCAGCGAACGGCCTTTGAGCACCGGAGAGCCCGCCCCCGCGCCAGCAGCCCGCCCTCGCCCGCCCGCCCTCCGCAGCCCGCGGGCCGGCCGCCGCCGCCAGGTCGTGCCTGAGACTGTCAGATAAAGCGGCGGGCCGGCGGGGAGGGGCGGCGGCGAGAACGGCCCGGGCCGGACATGGCGGCGCTCTACGCCTGCACCAAGTGCCACCAGCGCTTCCCCTTCGAGGCGCTGTCTCAGGGGCAGCAGCTGTGCAAGGTGCGCGGGCTGGGGCGGCGGCCGGGAGCTGGGGACGCTCCGGGCGCGGCTCGGAACTCTGGGTCCTGCGAGGACGGCCGTCGGGGTCCCCTCGGGCAGGGTGTGGCCGGCCCGTTTTGCCGAGGAGCTGCGCCGGGCCCGCAGAGGACTGCAGGGCACGTGGGGGAGCCCCGGGCCGAGTCCAGGCCTTGGCAGCCGGCGTGTCCTGGTGCTTAGCAACGGCGGGGGTTTCTTCTCGGACCTGGTGAGGTCGCGGGAGGGGACAGCGAGTCCCCTGTTTGTCCCCGACTGGCCCCCGGGAAGATTCCCTTGGACCGCCTTCTCTCCTGCCGTGGTCTTGAGTGTAGAATAAGGGCCCAGAGATTCCTCTGTCCTGGCTGAGATTGAACCCGGAGTCAGGTGCTGCCTGTGAGGAGTGTCTCGAACTTGGACACTTCATGGGCACTTTTCAGCCAATCTCAAAGTTAGAGGTGGCAAAGCTTTATTAGGGAAAATGAAAAAAGTACCCCAACATAGACTTGGAACACACGAACAGGATGACTTTTTAGCATCTAGTTGGTAGCCTTCTGCCCCTCCCTAAGCATTTTTTTAACCCCTGAAATGCCAACGTTTTTATTTATTCCTTCGTCCCACCTCGTCTATTCAAGTGACTAGAGAGCAACAGTTAAGTCGCCAAGCTCGTGCGAAGTTGCCGTTGACAAATCCTCAGATGTTTCAGATTCAGTGTGTGTGTGTCCTGTGTGTGTAGCTAACCTCCCCCTCCCCAATAAAAAAAAAGATGACCTTATCTTTCCTTCAGCCACTTGGGTTTACTAAGTCTGAAAGATAGTGTTTGAGGGCCCCTTTGGGCATAAAAACTATGATCTAAATATTTTTGTTGTTTTTGAGGCCGAGTCTTACAAGTTGTAGCTCTGGTTGTCTTGGAACTCAGAGAGATCTGACTGCCTCTGACTCCCAAATGCTGGGATTAAAGTTGTGTACTGCTGCTCAGCCTAAGACTATGATTTTTTTTTAAAAGGGAAGTTCTATAAGCAAAACAGCTTTAATCTTTTCCCTTCATATCACAAGTAATCCTTGGTATTAATCTTTTGCCATCATATCACAAATAATCCTTCTCGGTATCCCACAATGGCAGACCAATGGCAGACAAAATCAGCACTGGACTCTAGAGATCTAACCACCAATCTAGAGCTTACTCAGGATATATTTGCTTTAAAATTTATGAGTAGTTCATACAGATTCCTACTCCCACGTCCACAGCAGGGTAGTGGAGGATATATAGAGGAGGGAATAAGGTCCAGAGAATTAATGACTCACCCAGGCCTCTTGTTAGCAACAGTTATTACCCAGGTCTGCCGCTTCTTACTGGAAACTGTTTCTGCTCCTCAGTTCCTTTTCAAATCATCATCTCCTTTCATTTCAGGAATGCCGGATTGCCCACCCTGTTGTGAAGTGCACCTACTGCAGGACTGAGTACCAGCAGGAGAGGTACCGTTCTGCTTGAGCGTGAAAGAAGTTTTTGGGTTTTTTAGCTTTTTTGTTTGTAGTTGTTCCTGCTCTTCTGTTGTGTTGTTTTGAACAGGTAGTCCAGGCTAGCTTTCAATTTGAGAAAGTTTTTATCTTCAATCTCCGAAGGGCAGGGATTAAAAGTGTGAACCACCACATCTGCCTTGAGAAATGTAAACAGCTCTGGGTGTGGTGAGTCACTTCTTTAATACTAGCAGCCCTGTTGGCTAGAGAGATGGCTGTGTGCATAAGTGAACTGCTCTTCCAGAGGACCGGAGTTCAAGCGAGACACTCGTAGCAGATTTCTTGTAACTTTAGTTCTAGGGGATCTGACTCCTCTGGTCTCCGTGGGCACCTGAAGAGACATGTACAGGACACACATTTTAAAAAATAGTAAACTTAAAAACTATGTGTCAAACATGTTGGCACAAAGGAGGCAGAGGCAGGAAGATTTCTGAGTTCAAGGCCAGCCTTGTCAACAAAGCCAGCTCCAGGACAGCCAGGGCTATAGAGATCACATCTCTCTTACAAAGTCTTACACAAAAATATTAGTGCTCCTTTAATTGTAGACTGGAAAGCAATTTAGTCTCAGAGTGGAAGTTCAAGGCCTGATAGGTTTACACATTACAGAGTGAAATCATGTCTTAAAAATATACAGGGTTGGAGAGATGGCTCAGCAGTTAATAGCACTGATTGCTCTTCCCAGGTCCTGAGTTCAAATCCAATGCAACCATATGGTGGCTCACAACCATCTGTAATGGGATCTGATGTCCTCTTTTGGAGTGTCTGAAGACAGCTACAGTGTACTTATATACAATAAATAAATAAATCTTTAAAATAAATAAATAAATAAATAGATAAATAAAAATATGGCCAGGTGGTGACGGCGCATGTTTTTATCCCCACCCCTCAGGAGGCAGAGGCAGGCTGACCTCTGAATTTGAGGCCATCCTGGTCTACATAGTGAGTTCCAGGATAGCTAGGGAAAAACCTTTTCTCCAAAAACAAAAAATAAACTAAAAATGTAAATAGATTAATTTTTTTCTCTTAAAGTTTCTGCTTATAGTCCATGTATACACAGGGCTGTAATTAATTATATTGTAGCACCTTTTTTTTTTATTAGATGAGGTCTTACTATGTAGACTAGAAAGTCTTTTTTTGTTTGTTTGTTTTTTGTTTTTCGAGATAGGGTTTCTCTGTGTAGCCCTGGCTGGCCTGGAACTCACTCTGTAGACCAGGCTGGCCTCGAACTCAGTCTTTTTTTAAGCTTTATTTTTATTAAGTGTGTTTGTGAGCTCAGTTACTGGTAGAAGCTTAGAGGCATTGGAAGCCATTGGAACTGCAGTGAACGTGGTAGTGAGCCACGTAGCGTGGTGCAGAAACTGAACTCTGGTCCTCTGGAGACGGAGGAGAGTTCTCAGCCACAGTATCTCTCCAGACAGGGTGGTCTCATGCTCAAGAGATCCACCTGCTTCTGCCTCCACAATGCTAAGGTCAAAGGCATTCACCATCACATGAAGCTAAGACTTACAGATATGCAGTCAATTATATACGAATTATGTAGTTTCTTGTATATTAATGGGTATATAGTATAAACATTATTTCCTATATCTTACCCATTGTTTGCTTAGGTTTTTATTTTACCAGTGCAATTTTCTCACACTTTGAAAAAGAAGTGTTGAGCTCAGCATGTTGACACAGGTCTGTAACCCCAGGGACTGATGAGACCTTTCCCAGCTAAACAAAGATAACTATATACAAATGATCAAGGAACTGAAACGTAATTAATAAGTGACTTTAAACATTTAATCAGGCTACTCAGAGAGAGAAACCGTGTCTCACAAAAACAACAGAAACCACACACACACACACACACACATACACACACACACACACACCAGCAGGCCTTTAATTGTAGCACTGGAGAAGCAAGCCTGGTCTCCATAGTAAGCTACAGGCAGACTATGAAAAGTAAGATGATGTGCTCAGTCTGGAGTTCATGCTGCAGACACACATCTTATTCCTCACCTTTGATTTCTCAGGTGCTCATCTGAAGCCAAGAGAATTTCTTTCATTCTTTTTCTTCCGAGACAGGGTTTCTCTGTATAGCCCTGGATGTCCTGGAACTCACTGTGTAGACCAGACTGGCCTTGAACCTCAGAAATCCACCTGCCTCTGCCTCCCAAGTGCTGGGATTAAAGGTGAGCGCCACTACTGCTGGGCTGAGAATTAATTTCTTTTCTGGTATTTCGTTTCATATTTTGAGGGCCTTTTCTATACATGGTAGTTTTATTTAGGGATACTTAAAGATGTCATAATTAAAGCTGGGCATGGTGGTCTCACATCTGTAGTCAAAGTCGTTCATTCTCAACTACATTAGTGAGTTTGAGGCTAGCATGGGCTACATGTGTAAAGTTCCAAACCTGGGGGTGGGGGATGGGACATGGTACATTATCTGAAGTACCTGATTCTTTATTTAAACTGTTGTCATTATTAGTTTACTGAATGTCCAGACTCTGTGTCAGCTGTCCCGTAGCACCTAGGCAGTGACAAATTCCTTGGATTTAAGAGGAATACATCTTCAGATGTTCTAATGAAAGTCTTGTGTTTCGTTTTTCTCTTTAACAGTAAAACCAATACAATATGCAAGAAGTGTGCTCAGAATGTACAGTTGTATGGAACGGTAAGTAGGATTTCTCTGAACTAAATCCTAACATTCCTATTCTTAGATCTTTTAGAATTTAACCTTCCAGGGCTGGAGCAATGGTTTAGTGGTGAGAGTACTGTTCCCAGAGGACCTGGGTTCAGTTCCCAGCACTCACATGGTGGCTCACAGTCATCTGTAACTCCATTTCTAGGAGTCCTGAAGCCCCCTTCTAGCATCTTCAGGCAGTGTGCACATGTAATGCATA
Source organism: Tokudaia tokunoshimensis (assembly GCA_036184795.1). NCBI lineage: Eukaryota > Metazoa > Chordata > Mammalia > Rodentia > Muridae > Tokudaia > Tokudaia tokunoshimensis. Next base: position 116,165,102 of record BTHU01000005.1, on the reverse strand, counting down.
CTCAGACATGCAGACATCCATACATATATAAAACAGTTTTAAAATCACACACACACACACACACACACACACACACACCTTCCCCTTCCCATTTTTCCTTCCTCTCCCTCCTCCCTTCTTTCCTGCCTTCCTTCCTGAATATCTGTTGACCAGTGTGCATTCGAATGTCAAAAGTGAGCTTTGTGGAGTTAGTTCTCTTCCACCTTTGTGAGTTCTGGGCTTTGGCGAGCACCTTTGACCTGAGTCATCTCTTTGGCTGATTTTGAGGTATTTTGTTTTGTTTTGAGTCAGAGTCTCACTAGGTGAGACCTGGTGTCCTGAAACTCACTCTGTAGACTAGGCTGGCCTCAAACTCAGAAGTCTACCTATGTATGTATTCTGATTCCTGGAATTAAAGATGTTCACCACCGTACTTGACCTGTTTATGTTTTTGTTTTTGTTTTGAGATAGAGATTCATGTAGCTCAAGCTTGCCTCAAACTCAACTATGTTGTATTGGATTTTTTGTTGAAGTTTTTTTATGGATTTTAGTGGGTTTTAGTTAATTGTTATTTTATTTATTTAAAATAACCCTATGGGGGGGATGTTACTTTTTTTTTTTTAAAGGTTCACAGTTGCTCTCTTTAGACATACCCATACCAGAAGAGGGCGTCAGATTCCATTGCAGATGGTTGTGAGCCACCATGTGGTTGCTGGGATTTGAACTCAGGTCCTCTGGAAGAGCAGTCAGTGCTCTTAACCGCTGAGCCGTCTCTCCAGCCCCAGGGTGTTACTGTTTTTTTTTTTAGATTTACTTATTTATTATATGAAGCACACTGTAGCTGTCTTCAGACACCCCAGAAGAGGACATCAGATCTCATTACAGATGGTTGTGAGCCATCATGTGGTTGCTGGGATTTGAACTCATGACCTTCGGAAGAGCAGTCGGCACTCTTAACCACTGAGCCATCCCTCCAGCCCCAGGATGTTACTTTTTTAAGTGCTAAGAATGGGGCTTCATTTGAGCGCTGTGGGGCACATGCGTGATGTTGGGAACACGTTTACCATGTGTCATGGACTACAAAGTAGGATCATTGCAGTAAAAATGGGCCAGTATTTATGATGTACTTACTTGACCTTCTTTTCTGTCTGAAGCCTAAGCCTTGTCAGTATTGCAACATAATTGCTGCATTTATTGGGAATAAATGCCAGCGCTGTACAAATTCCGAGAAGAAGTATGGACCCCCGTATTCCTGTGAGCAGTGCAAGCAGCAGTGTGCATTCGACAGGAAGGATGATCGAAAGAAGGTACATGGCTGCGTTTTTCTTCTCCTTCTCTTCTTCCCCCTCTTTCGGAATTAAGTTGGGCCCAAGTCAGGTGGACATACTTTTGGGATCCTTTCCTGCTTTTGTTACCAACCTTGAAGAGTTAGACTTTGTTCCTTCATTTATCCAATCTGGACTATTCTAACATTTCTTTAAATACAGTTTTTTGTTACTTTTTTATTGTGTTTGTATGAGAGGGATTCTTGGTGCAGTCTATGCACATTTGGATGTGAAGAGATCTGCTCTCTCCTTCTACCATGAGGGTCCCAGGGATGAAACTCAGGTGGTCAGGCTTGGTGGCTAGTGCCTTACCCACCGAGCCATCTCACTAGCCCCATTTCTTTCTCTTTTTTTTTTGGTTCTTCGAGACAGGTTTCTCTGTATAGCCCTGGCTGTCCTGGAACTCACTCTGTAGACCAGGCTGGCCTTGAACTTAGAAATCCACCTGCCTTTACCTCCCAAGTGCTGGGATCAAAGGTGTGCACCACCACTGCCCAGCTCCATTTCTCTCTCTTTTTTTATTTTAAACAAAGAAATGTTTGGTTTTTAGAGTTATTTGTGTGTGTTTGGCCTGCTTGTATACACGTGTACATGTGGTGCTGGGGGTCAGGACTCTGTACAGCTCCTGATGTGTCTGTGGGGTTAGAGCTCACAACACGACACCAGGTAGACATGGAGGGCAGTACCTTGGTGGATCACAGTGGCTTAGGGTTCAGTCATACTATGCTCTCTGCTTGAAACCTTCTAGTGGTTTCCATTTCTACCTGAGTAAAACCAACCTCTTCCATGCCTGCTGGGTTTTACCCGGCGCTCTGTTTCCTCCTGCAGTTTCTCACCTCTGACATGCTGACTGGCCTTTTAGCCCTCAGGCATCCCTGTTTTTTCCCCTCTGACTTTGCGCTGGGTATTCTTTGCTTTTTGAAGCCTTTTCCAGAGACATTTAATCTGTTTCTTTGGTCTTAATTTGGATGACACCTCTTTAAAGAGACCTTTTTTTGGGGGGGCGGCGGGGAAGAGGAGGTGAGACACAGGGTCTCTCAGGTAGCCTAGGCTGGCCCTGAACTCTCTGTGTAGCTGAGGAAGACTTTGAATTCCTCATCCTCTTGCTTCTGCCTCCCCAAGTGCTAGACTATGAGCACCAAAGCACATGCCAGAGACATCTTTAGTTCCTGTGGTTACAATTCAATTCACATCACCCCTTTATTGCATACATAATACAACATTACAAAAAATTAACTTTTTATCCATGTTTCTCACCCCTTTAGGCAGTTTTTTTTTTCCTCTGTTGAAGTTCTAGTGGCCTGGTCATGGTAAGGAAATACTTAGGAATGAAGAATGTAGTAGAAACTGTCAATGGCCAGAACTGTTTGGGCTTTTAAGGCTTGCTCTTGCTAACCAAATTTATTAATTTATAATGGTGAAACATAACTTTTTTTTTTTTGGAGAGGAAAGAGTTTATTTCATCTTATATCTTACAGTACATTATACTGAGATGTAACTTTTCATTGATGAAAATATTTCTGGACTGGAGAGATGGCTCATCGGATAAGAGCACTGACTGCTCTTCCGAAGGTCCTGAGTTCAAATCCCAGCAACCACATGAAGGCTCACAACCATCTGTACAGCTACAGTGTACTCATATACATAAAATAAATAAATAAATAAATAAATAAATCTTTAAAAAAAAAAGAAAAAGAAAATATTCCTGCCTGACAGCAAGGACACCTTCCTTAAACAGGATACTGGAAAAGCTGTGTTAGTAATCGGGAGATACCTTTAGTGGTATTCCCTGGGCTGGAGAGATGGCTCAGTGGTTATGAGCATGGACTTTTTCTAGAGGACCCAGGTTTGATTCCTAGTATCTACCTGGTAGCTCACAACTCTCTGTATCTCTAGTACCAGGGAATAAATTGCCCTCTCTGGCCTCTCTCTGAGTGCACAGTGCATACGTGGTCACACATAAACTAGGATGAAAATAAAGGGTGAATTAGCACTCTGTCTATCTTCTGGGCTAGGGCACTGCTGGGCTGGCTGTCTTTTTCCTGGTGCTCACTGAATGATCTTGGCAAGCTGTTCTCATTATGTGTTCATTTCTCTATCTTTCTTGATGGGAATAATAGCTACAGCAGAGACAGGGCGACTGAATGAGGTACTTACAGAAAAAAAGCTTTTTCTTTTTGTTTGTTTGAGATGGACTCTCACTGTGTAGCCCTGGATGGCTTGGAGCGCTCTCTTCTGGCTGGCCTTGAACTCAAAGCTATCTGCCTGCTTCTGCCTCCTGAGTGCTGATTCAAGCACTTGGCTTTTGTTTATTTTGAGATAAAAGTTCCTTGGATTCACTATGCAGTAAGATTGGCCTGGACTCCTAGTCCTTTTGCCTGTATCTTCTGAGTGCTGGGATTAGAAGCATGTATACACCAAGATAAAATTCTTTTTTAAAAAATTCAAAGTTTGTTTGTTTATTTTTTGGTTTTTGGAGATAGGGTTTCTCTGTGTAGCCCTGGCTGTCCTGGAACTCACTCTGTAGACCAGGCTGGCCTTGAATTTAGAAATCCACCTGCCTCTGCCTCCCAAGTGCTGGGATTGAAGGCATGCGCCACCACTGCCCGGCCAAAGTTTAATTTTTATTTAAAAATATTTTAAATTTGGTTAGGCAAGTGGTGGTGCCCATCTTTAATCCCAGCGCTCAGGAGACAGAAGTAGGTGGGTCTCTGAGTTCTAGGTCAGGTTGGTGAATTCTTAGTGAATTCTAGGACAGCCAGGGCTACAAAGAGAAACACTGTCTCAAAAATCAAACAAGAAGTTTAAGTTAAGATACAATTACACCCTTTCCTCTTTTCAACCTCTCTAATATTCCCTCCTTTCTAAGTTTCAGGATCTCTTTTTCTTAGTTATTGTTAAATATATACTTACAGACGCATAAATATATAAATACAACCTGCTCAGTGCATTTAGCGTTATTTGTATGCATATGATTTCAGAACTGACCACTGGGTAACCAGTTAGGGCTCATCCCCACTGAACATTATGTCTCTGCTCTGAGCAGCCTTAGTTGCCTGTAGTGAGATACAATGTTTTTTAATGTTTTGGTGGTGGTGGTTTTTGGTTTGGTGTTTTTTTGTTTTTTTTTTTTTTTTGGTTTTTTTTTTCGAGACAGGGTTTCTCTGTACAGCCCTGGCTGTCCTGAAATTTACTCTGTAGACCAGGCTGGCCTCGAACTCAGAAATTCGCTTGCCCCTGCCTCCTGAGCGCTGGGACCTGAGCGCTGGGATTAAAGGCGTGTGCCACCACTGCCCAGCTTAATGCTTTTTTTTTTTTTAATTTTTATTTCGTGTGCATTGGTGTTTTGCCTTATATGTAAGTCTGTATGAAGGTGTCAGATCTCCTGGAACTAAAGTTACTGACAACTGTGATCTTCCATGTGGTTGCTGGGAATTGAACCCAGGTTCTCTGGAAGAGCAGCCAGTGCTCTTAACCACTGAGCCATCTCTCCAGCCCCTAGATAAAATTCTTAATTTTAAACCTGGAATGTAGGGCTAGAAAGAGATCCTGAGGTCCAGAGATCCTCTAAGAGTTCTTGAGTTCAATTCCCAGCAACCACATGGTGGCTCACAACCATCTGTAATGAGATCTGATGCCCTCTTCTGGTGTGTCTGAAGACAACCACAGTGTGCTCATATACATAAAATAAATAAATAGATATTTAAAAAATCCTGGAACATAAGCAGTAAATGATCTCTAATATTTACTACTATTGCTAATATTAGTATTGTTAATTTCTATTAATATGTCCGATGTCAAATTTATTAAAATTTTCAACATTATTTGTTAACAATCCTACTCTAAGGTTTCTTTTTTTTTTTTTTTTTTCTTTTTTTGAGACAATGTTTCTTTGTGTAGCCCTGTTTGTCCTGAACTCCCTTTGTACACCTGGCTGGCCTCCAGCACCACACCCGGCCTAAGAGCTTGGGTTTTTATTTTATTTTATTTTTTTTTTTTGAGGTAGACTCTTAACTCAGTAGCCTGCCTTAGAACTCACTCTGTAACACAGGACTGAGCTACCACCAGTGTATTAGATTTTCTTTTCTTTTTTTTTTTTTTTTTTTTTCAAGACAGGGTTTCTCTGTGTAGCCCTGGCTGTCCTGGAACTCACCCTGTAGTCCAGGCTGGCCTCGAACTCAGAAATCCGCCTGCCTCTGCCTCCCAAGTGCTGGGATTAAAGGCGTGTGCCACCACTGCCTGGCTTTTTTTTTTTTTTTTAAGCAGATTTAGAGTTTAATAAGAAAAGGTGTTGGGGGCTGGAGAGAAGAGCTCAGGCTCCCCTTCTAGAAGAGCTGGCTGGATTGAGTATCCAGAACCCTTATGACAGCGTTTAGCCACCTGGAACTCCAGCCTCTCATCTGACCTCCAAAGGCACCAGGTGTGCCTGTGGTACACAGATGTCTCTGCAGGCATATACCATACACATACATAAGATAAACCTAAAACATTTTTGTTTTAAAGGTGTTGGCCCCGATATGATGGTGCATATCTTTAATCGTAGCACATAGGTGAAAGAGACAGACGAATCTCAGTAGACTGCATAGTGAGTTCCTGGAGACCCAGAAATACTCGGTGAGACCTATCTCAAATAAAAAGGTTTCTCTGTGTGGCTCTGGCTGTCCTGGAACTCATTCTGTAGACCAGGCTGGTCTTGAACTCAGAGATCTGCCTGCCTCTGCCTCCCAAGTGCTAGGACTAAATATGTGCAGCATAAATCAGTTTTTGCGTGTGTGGTCACTGAGTCCTCTGTGACTTGCTCCTGGCTCACAGGGCTGGAGCAGGCCTCGGGTCTAGCTGCCTGTGCCGTGTGCAATCTCAGCTGGCCGCACCTCCTCTTCCAGGTGGATGGGAAGCTGCTGTGCTGGCTGTGCACACTGTCGTACAAGCGTGTCCTTCAGAAGACCAAAGAGCAGAGGAAGCACCTGAGCAGCTCTTCTCGAGGCAGCCATCAGGAGAAGGAGCAGTACAGCCGCCATTACAACAGGTAAGCCCAGCCGCTCAGAGGACAGAGAAGCCGGCATGGCAAGCGCCATATTGCCACAGGCAATTGAAGAAGGTTTCCTGATGTTGCCACCTTTAGAAGTCTCTCCTTGCCATACTTTAGAGTTCCTGTGTCTCCCGGCGCCAAGGAGGTTTCTGGATCATGGCTTTAAGGTCGGTGGGACTTGTGAGTGAGTGCACTCCTCAGCTTTACTGTGCAGAAGCTCTTGGGGACTGGACATTTTGTTTCCTGTCTAGAGACAGCATTTGAAATATGTATTTTGACGAATAGTTGATAGATATTCTAGACCTTTTTAGAGTGGGAGCTAGTCAAAAGATGTCCTTTCCTTGATGGCTGAAGTTTCCTTTTAGAGTATGTGCAATAATGTTGGGGCTTTAGGTTTAATCCTGTATCTAGCAAGTTTTCTCATGGACAGTGAGGAAGAGAACAGTGTTACCTCATGGGTTTGTTGTGAAGGCAAATTATGTAGTATGTGAATAGCAGTTTGTTTTCTAATGGTGGAATTCAGTGGGTCTTAGCTGTGTTATTATCGTCATTGTGGGGTTGTTTGTTCTCTAGGCATTATTAAGTACTCCAGCGGGCCAGGGCTCTGCTGGGAATCCAGAGATGAATAAAAGCCATGCTGCTTTCAATAGTATGCTGTCTGGTAGAGAAGACAGACTTGTAATCAAATTATTGAAGTCTAATGCAGTGGGCACTACTTTAAAAACTTGTCAAGATTCAGGCAGGAAAGGCAGTTCTAATTTTTTTTTTTTTTTGGTTTTTCGAGACAGGGTTTCTCTGTAAGGCAGTTCTAATTAACTGCCGAAGCAATCCGGAAGGCTGGCTTGCAGAAGAGCCTGCTGTAATTGTCCCCACATGGATTGGTCTTATCAGATGACAATGAAGCAGGGTCATCCTTCAAGAGGGACTAGTGCTTACAGAGGACCAGAGAGCATGAGACCATTGAGATTTGTGTTGCTGGAAACTGGAGGAGGAGGAGGAAAGGACCGGCATACCTTGTCAGCGGCTAGTGGGCAGCCTGTGTTGGCAGTAATTAATGAAACTAGTAGAGAAGGCACTGAAAGAATAGGTGGCCGAGGACTGGGAATGTAGCTCGCTGTAGTGTTCACCTGATGTGCTCAGGGCCTTGGGTATACATCTCTTCCCAATGGGGCTGCTCTTTTGTATAAGTATAGATAAGCTTAGAAACGTTAGAGGAACCTCATCTCCGGCTGGAGGTGATGGTACATACCTTAACCTGAGCTCTCTGGAGGTGGACCCAGAAGGATCCTGAGTTTAAGGCCAGCGGCAGCTACATAGGGAATTGTAAGCCAGTCTGAGCTACTTGAAACCCTGCCTCACCCTCACATACCCCGACTTCTCCTACCCTTCCCTCCACTCCACACATACAAAGAGAACCATCCAGAGGATGCCTTGCAACAGTAAGAAGGTACTTGGAGTGAGGCTTGTAAGAGACTTGGCTGCGTGGTTCATTTGATGCCTGTGGTTCTCAGGGTTCTCATGTGGATGAATGCATAGATTGTAACTTAAGAGAAACCTGGAACAGGACGACGAAGTTCAGTTTTTGAAATGCTTTGAAGTTCAGTTTTAGCAGAATTGTTTAAAGCTGATCCTGAGACTGAGAAGATTCAGACAGGAGTTGGTAGTAGTATATTTAAAAAAAATCACTAAGAGCCCAGCAGTGGCAGTGCACACCTTTGAACCCAGCACTCAGGAGGCAGAGGCAGGTGGATCTCTGTGAGTTCAAGGCCACCCTGGTTTACAGAGGGAGTTCCAGGACAGCCAAGGCTACACAGAGAAATCCTGTTTCTAAAAACCAAAACAAGAGAAATCACAAAATGTAGAGATGATTTTACGGCAGTCCTGTAGCCCCGCTTGTGTTTAATTCAGTAGGATGTCAAATAGCATCTAGAATCTGCATTGTGGTCCCACTGTTTCGTGATTCTTTTTTTTTTTTTAAAGATTTATTTATTTATTTAATGTATATGCATACACTGTAGCTGTCTTCAGACACACCAGAAGAGGGCATTGGATCCCATTACAGATGGTTGTGAGCCACCATGTGGGTGCTGGGAATTGAACTCAGGACCTCTGGAAGAGCAGTCAGTGCTCTTAGCCGCTAAGCCATCTCTCCAGCCCCCTGTCTCGTGATTCTTTTTTTTTTTTTTTTTTTTGGTTTTTCGAGACAGGGTTTCTCTGTGTAGCCTTGGCTGTCCTGGAACTCACTTTGTAGACCAGGCTGGCCTCGAACTCAGAAATCCTCCTGCCTCTGCCTCCCAAGTGCTGGGATTAAAGGCGTGCGCCACCACCGCCCGGCCTGTCTCGTGATTCTAATGGAGGCGATCCCAGGGAACAGCTTTTCCATGTCCTGTTAAAACCACACTGCTTGATGTACAACTTAAGAGCAGAAACTGAGGACAGAAGTTGGAAGCACTCAGTATTCAAGAATCTGGAAGCAGCCATCCCAAAACAGGATGTGTGAGTGGTGAAGAATTCCAAGAAGGAGAGAGTACTCACTGAGATCACATAATGAAGAGAGGGGAGATGAGAAGTGTAGCTGCTGGGAAGGGGGTTCAGCAGTTATGATCACTTCCAGAGGTCCTGGGTTCATTTCCTAGCACTGCAGGGTGGCTCCCAACCATCTGCAGCTCCAGTTCCAAGGGATATGATGTATCTTTTCTGGCCTCTGAGGATGCACACAGTGTGCACATGTACATGCATATAGAATATTCACACATAAAAGATAAAGTGATTAAAAAAAAAGGTGTATAGCAGGAGTGGGTGGCATTGGGACACTTGTCAATGTAAAGGGGTTTCATGCCAGTGACAGGCTTCCAGCTTTGGTGTTAAGGTGTCAATTTTTGGATGACCTTACTAGACTGAGAGCTGATTTTATTGTGGAACTGAGGTCCATATTGGATTCACAAGGGATCTGACCAGGAAGGCCAGGAGTTGAACTGCACCTACTCAGTTTCTCATTACTTCATTCCTGCTGGAGATCATTGGGTAGCTCAGGGAACCTTGATGAAGTTATCTTCTTCAAGGTCGGGAGAATAACTTGTCTGTATTTCCCAGAAATATGAGATGGAAGATGCATGTTTGTTATACAGGAAACAGACCAATACTTTGTAAACCAGAAGACAGACTGTTTCTTACTGTACTGCCACAGTTATGTTTTATAGTGATTAAATCAGAATGGTTCTGACCCCGTGGAAACTGGGATCTAAGTGGACTGAAGCCAAGCACTGACCCTATGAAACCACCTCGGTAGATTGTACTAATTAAAAATAATAAGCTGTTGCACAGAAGAAATTGTTTGCCCATTTGACAGACTTTCCTTGGAGTGCATTATTAATCTTTGATTTCTAATGTGTGTCTCTCTCTCTTTGCCATCAAAAGCCAGAAAACACTTTCTACATCTTCAATTCAAAATGAAATCCCAAAGAAAAAATCCAAGTTTGATTCTATCACAGCTAACGGAGACAGGTGAGCCAGTTGGAGTGTGAGCACACACTTGGAACACACACAGATCTTGACTACACTGAGAGTGAGCCTCGGAGATAGCCAGGCTCCCAAGTGGACCAGTTATGAGTGCTGTATAGTTGATAGATAAGCTGTACTGATGGCTGTTTATCAGTTGAATAGAAGAACTTAGTTGGCATATTGGCTCATGCTTGTAATTTCAGAATTTGGGAGGTTGAGGCAGTTGGGGGCCAGTCTGATGTAAATAGATAGTTCCAGACCACCTTGGAGTACAGTTTGAGACCCTCCTCAAAAAACAGAAACAAGATATTTGTGTGTGATGGCATATTCCTTTAGTCCAGCACTTGGGAGGCAGAGGCAGATAGATCTCTGTGAGTTCAAGGCCAGCCAGGGCTACATAGTGAGACCCTGTTCAGAATAGAGATAGTAACCAGATTGACTGTAGTCTTCAGTCCACTACGAAGGTCTAAGAAGTGGGGCGCTGAATGTTCTGTGTGATCTGTGCCCGCAGCCTCCTCTGGGAGGAGTTGGTTTAGAGACAGGCGGAGGTCCGGTGAAGGCAGGGCTGCATATCTGTCAGGATTTCCCATGCTTCCTGGAGCCTTCCTCTGCAGATGCTGGGGCAGGCGAGAGTGCGATACAGTTTAGCGTTTTTGTTTCATTTTGGCCTGCCTACATGAATATTTCCATTCCTCGATTTCCTTTCTTCTTAGCGATGCTTCCTCTCATGAGCTGCTTTGTCCTAATATCCAGAGCCTGTCTGCATCGGTGCAGGGGGCTGCTTCCCAACAGTCTTGGAGCCATCCATTTCCCTGTTCCTCCAGACCCAGGCATCCTGAAGTGAGACCAACTGACATCTCTCCAAAGGCCTTGCAATCTTCTTCATTCTGAAAACTGGCATTCACTGCTCTCCCTCCCAGCCAGTGGGGCTGTGGGAGTGACCAGCGAGGGACTTTCCAGGGCTGGCTGTTGCTTTCTCTCACAAAGTGTGAAGTGTCTGTGGAGGCCACTCCTTTCTGTTGCATATTTTATTTACTTGATTTCAGATCCTACCAAGGTAGTCTCTGTTGACTCTAGTTTAATTGGTTTTCAACTTCTTGAACATTCTGGAAATGCTTACCCTTTCAGATTGCGTGTGGGAAGGAAGTTGCAGACGAACTTTCTGGTCCCTTCTCCTGTTCTTTTGAGCAGCTAGTCTTGCTATTCTGAAGAAAACAGTTGTGTTCATCATCTTAGACCAAACTGCTTCAAGGAACAAACTGTTTGAAGCCCTAGAAAGCAGGCCACTAAAGCCCAGACCTATGCTTTCAAATGTATCACTCAAGTCTGCTTATCACTCAGGCTATGTTACTGCTCCGGGGAGAGCTCATTTATAGGCTCCAGTTCAGCCAGCCCAGCCATTAGCAGCTTTCTCCTCCCTGCTTATTTGTTCCTGGGTTATCAACACTAGTCTGCCTGTTGCCTGAGCTAAAACCTCAGGCTGATGTGCATTGCAGATTGTTGAATCACATCTGGCCACAAGTAAGGATGACTTTTCTGGATGGAATGCTAGTCCTTACCTTAGCTACGTGGTCTTTTATTATGCCCACCAGAGAAGATGATGAAAGGCCATTTTCCCATACTGTTTCTGGATGTATGTGATAATAAAGTGCTCTACTGCTAGGCTATATCTCTAGCCTCATACTAATTTTAAAAAGTTATTTATTGCCAGGTGTGGTGGTGACACCTTTTATCCCAGCACTTCCTATGTTGCTTCATGACAGTTCTATGTTGATCTTCTTACTGCCACATTCTCTTATTTAATATGGAGGCATGTTTGATTCTCTTTGTCATTTGAGACAGGGTCTTACTGTGTAGACCAGCTAGCCTGGAACTTTGTATTAACATGGTAAGCATGTATCACACTTGATCTTAACCAAGAGGCTAAGAAGCAGTTCTGGAACTTCCTGTAGAGACCTCAGGGATCTGCCTGCCTCTATCTCTGCCTCAAGTGCAGGATCAGTGATGTGCACCACTGTGCCTAGCCTCCTCTCTTACCGTTGCCCTTTAGCTGGCCATCTAGAAACTGGGCAGAACGTGTTAACTTAGCTGTGTCTGATGCCTTGGTACTTACAAGCTGTCTTAGTCTATTTGGTTCTTGTAGCCTACAAAATTTACAGTCCCTGCTCAGTGTTTTCTAATTTGCTAGTTTAAAATTGTGACAAACCTTTCCAATGTGAGGAATGTGAGTTAGATAGTATTCCTTCCTTGAGAAAAGGCACCAGTCACTCTCTGCAGTCAGCGGGCTAAATGCTCCCTCTGAGGGGGTCCAAAGCCAACTCAGCAGTGGGTGGCAACCAGGGACCTAGCTTGTCATTTGCAAAGGACATTTTAGATTTCATTTTATTCTCTGCCCTTGAGCTGTGTACAGTATTTGGGTTCCTAATGGGCTTTGAAGATGGCCTCAGGAACAATGTGTTGTGTTATTGCAAACCTGTTTTGATTTCACCAAGGAAAATAGTCCTGAGAGTGGGTCTTGCAGCATAGCACAGGCTGGTCTTGAATTTCTAGTCTCCTTGCCTTGGTCTCTTAGCATAGAACTTGTATTAAAAGCTTTCAGAAAATGCAGGCAGTCCTGGAGAAGCAATAAGATCCCTGTGTGTGGAGGTAGTTGAAGAGCCTAGCTTTCTGTCTTGCTAACTAGTTGTTGCTTTTCATTTCTAGTACTGTGTAAGCTAGGATCTAGAGTCAGAGGGATCAGGCCCTAACACAGGACAAACTGGGCTGGTTTTACCTACAGCTGACTGGTGCATGAGGAATTTCTATGGCTGTGCTGAAGCGCAGTGGTTGAGCTTTGCCTCACATGTGTGAGGCCCTCGGTCAGTCCTCAGCACTGCCAACAGCAGCAACAGCACAGGTAATCCAAGAAGCAGGGAGAGCAGAGCATTTGGAGCTTTGGGGACAATGACAAGTCACCCTAGGACAGCCAGACTCTGTGCCTTTGCTTGCTAGAGCTGTAAGTTTAAATAGACACTGTTGGGTGCTTACCCTGAGTGCTGGTTTTACTGTTGTGCATCGGCTCTTCCTCATCCTGCATCAGTTAGGAGAATATTGGTCTAGTCTTCCTCCAGGTGCTTTGCGGGTACGGGATGGAGGATATGCTTTTATCAGTCGTTGGTGTCTTCCAGTCCCAGCCTGAGGAGTATTTGACTTGGTAATTAGGAGGAAGCGTGTGCAGTGGAAAGGCTTGCTGCCTGAGTTCTTCCTGTATAGAGAAATGCTGTATGTAAGCATTCAGGGAACAGCCACCATGTAAGATTCAGGAAGAGCAAATACAGAGGGCAGAGAGCTGTTGCTCTGTGACAAAGGTTGAAGACCAGTGTCCAGGTGTTTGTATCACTTTAAAGGTTATTCAGAGAAGTAAACACAGAACTTCTTTCAGAACCCCCTGGGGAAAGGCAGGAAGTGACCTTTTGGCAATGATTCCTATTTCATCAGAGGAACCTCAGGCACTACTGAAAATTTTGGATCCTCACCCAGAAAACTTCCTGTTGTAGACTCAGAAAAGATTCTACATGTATAGTTTCAGGGCCTTGTAGATTCCCTGGCATGGGAGAAGTCAGGAGGGTCTGCTAGAAGGACAGGAGAGTCCTCAGTACTTGACAGAGCAGAGGGTGGAAAGCATGTGAGCATCGTGACTAGAGTTTGCCACCTTTGTCCCTGTCTCAGCATCACAGAGTTCGTTCTGTTGTTGGAGACAAGGTCTCACACTACAGCTCAGATGGTTCTGAAGTTCACTGTGTAGCCCAGGCTGGCCTCAGACTCACGAGTGCCTCAGCTGAATATCGAGATTACTGGCCACCGTTGCAGCACAGAGAAGCCAGTCTTCTTCCGGCGCATCCGTCTTTTTTAGCGGAGACTGACTGCTTCCAGAATAAGGGCCATATTTCTTTTAGGAGCTGAACCTCATCACAGGACATTAGACCTGAGAATGTGCTCAAAATTGATGGTCTGTCTAGGATTCTAGGGAAGTTCTCTGATCACAAATGACTGTGTCAGCAACAATGTATCAGAGATATGGACTAAAAGTCTGTACCCTTGGCTTTGAGATTGGTGTTCATTTTGGTCCCACGTACGGGAGGTTGTGGGTTGTGGTTTGGGTTGGCATCGTTTTCTGATAACCACCTTTCCTATGCAGTTCAAGTCCAGCAGATACTGGTGTGGTCTGATGGGGGTGAAGCAATGCGTTGATGGCTGGAATTGGGATTGTTTTGAAGTCCCTGAGATCACCATCAGGTGACCTGGGGTTAAGGACCAGAAGTGCATCCTTAAGTAGAGAAAAGTTATTACATTCAAGTTATGAAATTTCCCTCTTCCTCCTCTATCCAGCTTTTCCCCAGACCTGGCTCTGGATTCTCCGGGCACTGACCACTTTGTCATCATTGCTCAGCTGAAGGAAGAGGTGGCCACTCTGAAGAAGATGTTGCATCAGAAGGATCAAATGATCTTAGAGAAAGAGAAGAAGGTATGGTCATTAACCCTTCCAGGCCAGAGGCTTACAAAGTAAGATCTATGGAATGGGGTGTGATGCCTACTCTCTGTCGGGTACTTGCTATTGGTGGCTTAAAAGAGAGCCAGGATCGGGCTAGGATCCCCTTAGAATGTCTGTTTGCCAAGGTGACACATAGGATGGCATTATGTTGGTTAGTCCACCTTAGCCTAGGAGTCTAGAAAGCTGATTTTTCTCAGCATTTCCAAGGTTCTCCCACTTCTCAGCCAGGATGTTAGTTAATAAAACCAACAGGCACAGTGTACAAAAACCAGGTCATCCTGAGGGAACAGCTCAGCCACAAAGTACTTGTCTACTACACTCCAGGCAGGTCTGGAGTTCAGTCTGTAGCAGGAGAGAGAGAGTGCACGGATATGCCGGGGTGGGGGGTGGGGTGTGTGTGTGTGTGTGTGTGTGTGTGTGTGTGTGTGTGTGTGTAAAATGATGAGCTTCATTCCTAGCTCTAACATACTATTCAGTGTGAGCTGTCATGAACAGTTGCTGTCTCAAGGTAGTGAATGAAAGCCAGGAATGTTGGCACAGATTTAGGATGCTACACAGAGGATGATGAGTTCTAGACCAACCTGGGCTCTGTCTAAGAAAAAAGGCAAAGCGGAGAGTATGCTGAGGAGGAGTGCCAGAATTGCAGCGATTGCAACATAACATGGTATCACAGTCTTACTTTGCCTTGCACCAAGAAGGCTTGGTGACTCTTTTTAGATTTTTTTTTTTTTTAAGCTCTGGCTGTCCTGGAACTGTCTCTGTTGACCAGACTGGCCTTGAACTCAAGAGATCTGCCTCTGCCTCCAGAGCAGTGGGATTAAAGGCACGCCTGGCTTAGATTTATTTAAGTTCACGAATGTCTGTCTGCATGTGTGTATGTGTAGCACAAGCGTGCCTGGTGTCCTTGGATGTCAGGGGAGGGCGTTGGAGCCCTTGGATTTGGAGTTATAGGTGCTTATGAGCCACCATAGAGGTCATGGGATCTAAACTGGGGACCTCTCCGAGAGCAGCTACTGTTCTTAACCACTGAGCTGACTCTCCAGCCATGTTGTTGCTTTTAGAGACAGGATCTTGATATGTAGTCCTGACTGGCCTGGAATTTGCTCTGTAGACCAGGGTGACCTCCAATTTGTAGCAAAACTCCTGCCTCTACCTCCCAAGTGTTAGGATTACAAGAAAACGCTTGGCTCCTTTGTGATTTTACGGTAATGTTTCATAGATGGAAGTTGCCCTATCAACTGACCTGTCATAAGTACTGAATTCCTTACATCTTCAATATCAATATTCTTTTTTTTTTTTTGGTTTTTCGAGACAGGGTTTCTCTGTGTAGCCCTGGCTGTCCTGGAACTCACTTTGTAGACGAGGCTGGCCTCGAACTCAGAACCTCCTGCCTCTGCCTCCCAAGTGCTGGGATCAAAGGTGTGCGCCACCACCGCCCAGCAATATCAATATTCCATCTTCACTCTTTAGTGTTTTCTTGTAAAGATTTTATTTATTTATGGGGTGGACACATATCACAGTGTACTTGTGGAGGCAGAGGATATAACCATAGGAAGTAGGTTCTCCTCCAAGGTGTGAGTGCGGGGGATTGAGCTCAGCTTACAGGCTTGGTGGCAAGCACTTTTTCTCATTGAGCCAACTCACTGGCCTCTTGTTTGTTTGAGACAGGGTTTTTCTGTGCAGCCCTGGCTGTCCTGGAACTGACTCTGTAGACCAGACTGATCTTGAACTTAGAGATCCAATTGCCTCTGCCTCCCAAGTGCCTGCGCCACCATATCTGGCTGTGTTTTGTTTTGTTTTAAAGGAAGGAAGAGTTTATTTTTACTTATAGTTGGAGGGATTGTTTGTAGCAGGGAAGACAAGACAGGAAACAAAGGCATGAAAGCAGGCACGTGAGGTGCTGAGCGCAGTGTACTTGGTTTAGTTTACTTATTTTATGTGTGGGAGTATTTTGTCTGTCTGTCTGTTCTGTATGCCCTGTGCATGCAGTGCCTGAGAGGCTAGAAGGTGTCAGATCATCTGACACTGTAGTTACAGATGGTTGTAAGCTGCCATGTGAGAGCTGAGAATCTAACATAGATGCTCTTCAGAAGCAACAAATGCTCTTAACCACTGGGTCGTCTCTCTAGTCCCTGTTTTTGGTTTTAAAATTTACTATATTTTTATTTATTCTGTGTATGTGTGCATTTCAGGCTGGCTAGGTAGGTGTACATGGTAACGTGGTTGTTAGAGGACAACTCATGTCTCTCCTGCTATGTGGATTCTAGGGATCAAACTTAGGTTATTGGGTTGGGTGGCAAGCCTCTTACCCCATCCACCTCTCTGACCTGTGTTCTGTTTTCTGAGACAGAATCTTGCAGTACAGTTCTCACTTCCTGGAACTTGCCATGTAGACCAGGCTATACTTGAACTGTGGCAGTCCTTCTGCCTTTGCCTCCCAAATGCTGGGATTGTAGGTATATTCTAGGCCTGCATATAACCCAGGCTAGCCTTGAATTCATATGCAGCTCAGGATGACTTTGAACTTCTGATTTTCTATTTCTCTAGTTCTGGGATTACAGGTGTGTAGCACCATTCCTGGTTTAAGTTTTGTAGAAGTTTCTATGCTTTCATGCATCTTTCAGGGAGACCTAGAGATTGAAACAAGACCTTGTACACGTTAGACAAGCACCTAACCACTTCACCCCCCAGCTGCCAGTACCTGTCTTTTTTACTCTGCTGTGTGACTGACAGATGTCAGACATCCACGTTTCTTAGGCCAGATGAGAATGGCACAGGCGGACTTTGGCCAGCAGGGCCCAGAGGAGCTTCCTGCTTCCTCCTCGTAGAACTAAAGCCTTGAGAAGAGCAAACCGCATAGTGCCTGTGTCCATAGCTTTCAAGACCAAGATCACATTGCACAGTTAGGAAACCATTTCTGCTGCATTGTGCCTATCTGTCTGTAACCCCATCTACTGCCACTGTGAAGTCAGCCTTTGCTGATGTTGACAGCAGCCCTTGCTGGCATGTCTTTGTGACTCTCCAATGCTGGTTTCTTTATTGGGACACCCTTCTCTTCCACTTCCATCCCTGTTGCTACCGTAGCTCAGCCTAGTTCACAAATCACTGTCTCTACTATCTGCTCTTCTCTGAGCTAGCAGTCAGTGGAAGGGAGTCTAGAGTTGGAAATCAGTTCAGTGTCAACACTGGGTCCTCTTGACATACTTAACCTTTTAAACCTCAGGCTATTATAAAGATTGGACAAAGTATGAGTTAATTTTTAAAGGTAATAGTGCCAGCAAGATAGCTCAACAGATAGAGTTGCCTGCCACCACATCTAAAGGAGACCTGAGTTTGATCTCTAAGATCTGCATGGTAGAAAGCGAGCGCGGACTTCTTGAATCTCCCTGACTGCAGCATGCATACATCTAAGTAGATGAGCAAATGCTACTCTCAATGCTTCTAATAAACAAAATGGCTGCAGCAGCTGGCCCAGTGCTGACTCTGAAAGCCTCACAACCCGAACTGGATCTCTGGAAGCCAATGGAAAGGTGAAGGAGAGCATCAGCCAACTCCACAGCTAGCCTCAGACCTCCACCTGCGTGCTGTGTCACTTGTGTGCCCACACAAGCTCTACACAAGCAACAATAGGATATACATTTTAAATGAAATAGTGAATGAAGGTTGAATGAAGTAGTAAAGCCACTTTTCGGAACTGACAGCAGAGATTACTCTCAGAACTCCTCAAACCCAGTTACCTTGGAGTGAGCATTTGGGGTTGTTGGAACTGTCAAATCCTAAAAGACTTTGGTGATTTCAGTATCTAAAGGTTTTTGCTGTTGTTGTTTTGGGTGTTTGTTTTGATTGTTTTTGAGACAGTCATTATATAGCCGAGGCTGGCCTTGAACTCAAGGGAGTCTCTTGCTTTGACCTCTTGAGTGCTTAGATTACACTTCCACACCACCACCTTGACCAGCTGAAATGTCCACTCAGAGTCAGGGGCGGGGGTGTGGATCTGTAGCATGGAAGGATGTGGGCAGCTTTCCATGATTCTCTACCTTACTGCTTACTAGCCTAGCACAGGACGAAGAACAGGACTTGAGAGGCTGAGGCAGGAAAATTCTTTTTTTTTTTTTTTTTTTTTTTGGTTTTTCAAGACAGGGTTTCTCTGTGTAGCCCTGGCTGTCTTGGAACTCACTTTGTAGACCAGGCTGGCCTTGAACTCAGAAATCCGCCTGCCTCTGCCTCCCAAGTGCTGGGATTAAAGGCGTGCGCCACCACCGCCCGGCTGGCAGGAAAATTCTTGACCCTAGGATTTTGAAGATAGCCTGGGTAATGAATCCCCACCCCACCCCCCGAAAAAAATAAAAAGAAAGGGAGGAATTGAAGAGGAGAAGGGAACAAAGAGGGAAGGGGAAAAGGCAGTGAGCTCAGGAGCTTATGAACCTTCGGCAAAGCCTTAAGGAAAAGGAACGCTGTGTGGCAGGCCCTGGGTTCCAGTGAATTGCAGGACAGTGTTAAGTGCTGAAACCAAGACATTTACCATGATCAAGGTGTTCTTTCTAGCCCCTCTGATGTTTACCTTCAGATCACAGAGCTGAAGGCTGATTTTCAGTACCAGGAGTCTCAGACTCGGGCCAAAATGAACCAAATGGAGAAAACCCACAAGGAGGTCACAGAGCAACTGCAGGTGAGTGTGTGCTGACCACATATGTTCGGTTGTGTTTGATATCCATGCCTGGATTTCTTTTTCTCCAAGTACCGAGTACATGAACCCCCCTTAGACAGCTCTTATTGTTTCGAGTTGGGTGTGTTTTCATCATTTTCTCTTAAGAACTGGAATTAACGGATATGGTTTTTGATTTCTTTAATACAGCAGATGTGAATCCAGGTGTCTGCATTATAGATCTGCTTGTCCTGCCCACTGAGGCTTTGTGGTGGCTGGTGTTGTGTATGTCATCTTTCTGTAACTGTAACAGTAGTCCCAGAGAGGTCAAGGCTCACCATCACCTCAGCCAGATCCTTTTGTACTTAACCAGGTGTCAAGTCTACTTAACCAGGTGTCAAGTCTCTAATTAGAGCTGCTTCCTGCCTCTTTTTTTTTTAAAGATTTATTTGTTATTATATCTATTTATTGTTATATCTAAGTACACTGTAGCTGTCTTCAGACACACCAGAAGAGGGCATCAGATCTCATTACGGATGGTTGTGAGCCACCATGTGGTTGCTGGGATTTGAACTCAGGACCTTCAGAAATGCAGTCAGTGCTCTTAACCTCTGAGCCATCTCTCCAGCCCTGCTTCCTGCCTCTTGAGTTCCCTCTTTATACCTACACAGACAGCTGTTGGTTGGTTGGTTGGTTGGTTGGTTTGTTGGTTTGAGACATAGTTTCTCTACGTAGCCCTGAATGTCCTGGAATTCACTCTGTACACCAGGCTGGCTTTGAACTCAGAGATCTATCTGCTTCTGCTTCTGCCTCCCAAGTGCTGGAATTAAAGGCATGTGTCACACCACCACCCAGCTTGTGTTGTTTTTTGAGGCCCTGGCTGTCCTAGAACTTGAGACCAGGCTGGTCTCAAACTCAAGATCTGCCTGCCTCTGCCTCCCAAGTTCTGGGATTAAAGCTGTGTACCACCACCACCCAGCTACCATTGTCACTATTACTCATTAAACTTATTCTGCATTAAAACCACATTCTATCCTGTGGAAACTGATCATATACTGACTTTATTTTTATTATTTCTAGGCCAAAAACCGAGAGCTTCTGAAACAGGCAGCCGCCTTGTCCAAGAGCAAGAAGTCTGAGAAGTCAGGTACCATAACGTCTCCGTGAAGACCTTGAGAAGACTCCCAGCAACAACAGCCAGTGCTCCCGGGTTAGGGTTAGGGTTGGTGACCCGGCTGTTCTCTGGGAACCGTGCTTTCCTACAAAATCTCTATTTTCTTACCTTACCCCTCTGTTCGGATGTAGTGGGCTGAATGGAAACACCCGCTCTGTGCCCTGTTACGGCTGCATGCTGAGCGGTTAGGGTTCCAGACCTGCTCCTCCTCCCGCTTCACCCCCCGCCCCCCTGCCGTGCTCCTCCCTCTAATTTAGTACTCTGTTTTCCATAGTGGTCACTGCTCGGTGTCATGTGCAGAGTGTCTGTCCACCATCACACCTGCCATCCCCACGAGCAAGTAGTCTGTTGTCAGCTGTACATCACTGCCACCCCCAAACCTTGAAAACTGCCACCGTGAGACTTTGTGCAGTGAGGGAGGCTTTTTCTCACCAATAACCCTTTGACTTCAGGGTATATACACTCTTGGGTTTTTCCAGGTATGTTATGTATGGCCTTTGTACTATGTATAGACAGAGTTTTATTTATTTTTTAAAAAGGAAACCTTTTCTTGATAAAGGAATGATGGTAGCCTAGCTAGTTCTTGTAAACGTGATGCCTCTTTGAAAAAAGAAAAAAAAAATCCAATCCCATTTGCTAGCTTTTAGTAAAAGAATCCAATCTTTCTTTCTCATTACCTTAGAGTCTTGATGCTAAGGTAACTGTGGGAGGCGTCGGTGTGGAGCTAAGTGCCTTTCGGAGGATGCCATGGAAGAAAGAGCGTGTGGGGAGAGGCCTAAGTGAGGCTGCTGGGTTTGCCAGTCTGTCTGTAGTAGGGCAGAAAGTCGGTTGTCCAGGTTGTACTGGACACTTCCTCCTCTACCTACCCCTCCTCCTTCTACATAATTTTAAATTCCCACACTGCCACTTCTTTTTTAAAAATATTCCTGTTCCTTGCTACATCAGCTGTCATACCAGGTTGTTATCAAAACATGGTTTTTTGTTTTTGTTTTTTAACATGAGCAGATTCAAGCGGGATAAGATTTGAACTACTTGTGTGTTTCCGAGGGTCGGTATGGGTTGCTTGGGTGCAGGCTGTACAGTGGAAAGAACTTCACTGTACCTTCCTTTCTCTCCACCTCATCCTGTGTGCTCCCTGTTCTTAAGGGAATGTTCAGAAAGCACAGGCTTCTGGGAGCCGAGGGGTGTGCCCTTCTCGCTGTCTGCGGTGTGGGAAGGAGCCGCACTCCCCTGCACTCCCCCATCCTTGTGAATGGAACTAGAGACACAGCAAACCCTGCAGTGAGTGCCAGCGGCAGCGCTGGAGCTAGAGCAGATCAGGACAGCAGTGACGCTGGGACGGACAGTCAGGGTCACTGTTCACTTGCTCTGTAGTGTGGGTTACATTCTCCAAAGAAATGCACGCACACAGGTGAGCAGAGGTCCGGACGGACGTGAGTGGCTGCCTCTTCCTGACAGGGGATTCAGAGGGCCATGTTTGTATATCACTGTGGTAGGGAATGCAGTTCTCCCTTCTAGGCAGGGAAAACTGCCGTGCTAAATCATTTTGTAACTTTCTGAATGAGAAACTTTTAGGTAAAGATAGACTATCATACAATATTTTTCAAATGCATTTGCATTGGCTGTGGGGAAAAGATGGTAGAAAAAGAATAACAGTCATGGTTTCTTCAACGAAAAGTAAGACTGAGAAATTGTGGGTGTGGTGTGACAATATACAAAGGCTTACTTAGTTTTATACTAAACCTTTTTTTAAGGTCTTAGCATTTAATAATATTCAGCAAATCCACACATTTTCTAAACTACCATGAGCTCCTGAAAGATAGAGGAAACCTCAGTCTTGAAATGTTGATTTTTTTTTTTTTTAAATCATGGCAGCATTTTACCATGTAATTGAGTAACTTTTGGTAACACCTTCCGTTTCTTTATATGTTTGTAATAATGGACATTTTAAAACATAGGAATGTTTGGTTTGTACAGACTTTGACAAATGTGTGTTAATAAAAATTCATATTGACTCAGATGAATGTTTTGATTCAGTTTCTGGGTTGTCTTTCTCCCTCCTCTCCTCTCCCTGCCTTGCTTTCCCTCCCCACCTCTCCTCCCTTCTTTTCCTCTGTGCTGGGGTGGAACCCAGGGCCTTATTCAGGTCAGCAAACTGAAGCACTGAGCTGCACCTGGTCCATGTGTTTATTCTTGCTGCTTCTCCTATTGATACATTCTCCTGTGTCCTGGCACCCTAAAAAATATTTTATCCTGTTTTAGACTAATAGGGAATTGAACAGCTGTCAGGAGTAACAGAGGGGTCTAGTTGCTATTACTGTAAGACAAATGACCCCCAAATTTAATGACTTGAAACAACACTTTTAATATGTCACTAGACCCTGTTGGACAATTTCAACAGGGCAAAGGACAAGAGCTGGTTTCTGTCCCATCTCCAGTTTTCAGCTATGTCTATAGGCGAACCAGCCAGAACGATTGAAAGCTCACAGGCTGGGATTGGCCCTCTGAATGCTTGTGTAGCTGCACTTGGCTGGGCAAGGAGAAAATGGACAGTGCTAGCTGTATCGCCTTCCCCAGCCTGGCGCCTCAAGGTAAGCAGGCTTAGGCAGCACCCGAAGACACCAAGCAGCAGTGCTACAGCCAGTGAGTCCCAGGTCTGTCCATCCCACCGACACTGCCGAGGGAGGCCACATGTCCTCATGGCTGCTGTATGCTTGTTTAAGCAGTCAGAAACCCACTCAGACTCAAGGAGAGGACACAGATCTTTCCCCGTGATGGTTTAATGACAAAGTACTTGTGGAATGGGAGCCATTCTGACCATCTTGAGATAGGACCTGCTACACGAAATAGCTTCGGGAACTAAAACAGGTCCAAAAGAACAAGGCAGCAGCTGCCGTGTGTTGCATGTATGTCCAGTCTTCAGACAAGACAACTTCCTAATTCTCTCCAATAACCTGTTGATTGCAGAGGCAAAATTACCACCACTGTTCAGCACGAGAAGGGAGAACCTACATGTTCCCAGGAGCAAGAATCGCAGGTTGAGGCTGGAGAGGTGCTCAGTGGTTAAGAGCACTAGCTGTTGTTCCAGAGCACCCAGGTGTAGTTCCCTGCACCCATATGGTAGTTCATGGTCATATGTTAGTCTAGTTCCAAGGGAATCTGACCACCTCATCTGACCTCTGAGGGCACTTAGGCATGCATGTGGTTCAGAACTATACATGCAAGCAAAATATCCATGCACAAAATAAAACAAAAAACCAAAACAAAAAAACCAAAACTGAATCCTGCTCTTTTAGAGGACCTGGTTTCAGTTCCCAGTACCAACATGGCAGTTACAGTATTTAGCCAAGTGTCTGAAACAGCAGTTGTGGGTGATCTGACACCCTCTTCTGACTTCTGTAGGCTCCTGCCCCACTCGTATGGGTACATACACTCAGGTATACACACATAATATTAAAAGAACTGGTGTCCAGCTTGGAGCTGGGCTCCCACACTGATCTGGGCTTGTAAAGTTCTAAAGTTGGTTGGCATTTTTCAAAAGTAGTTCATATGCATCTTATCTCTCACTTTAATAGATGATTTCATTGTTCCTCAACAGTTAGAGGTATATTTTTAATCTTTCTTGAGAAGTAAGGTCATCTTGCATATGGTAGCACATGCTTATAATCCCAGCCCTCAGACAGCTAAGGAGGGGAAGATCGTGAGTTTAAGGCTAGCCTGAGCTACATAGAGCCAGTCTCAAATAGATACCACCACTGCTAGCAACACGTGCTGTGCCGAGTGCCTGGGCTTCCATCTTGTCTCTGTCTTAAGATCGTACTGAGGTTGAAATAATATACATAGAAACCTTAGGACAGTGCTCCATACAGTATTCATCCAGTTGTATAAGCTGTAAGCACAAATGATTTATAGCATTAACATCTTCTGTTGGGAGTCCCACTGTACCCTTGGCTGTTTGGGAACTCAGAAATCCCCCACCTCTGCTTACCAAGTGCTGAATTAAAGGGGTGTGCTACCACACTGCACCCTATCTTCTCATGCATATAGGTTTTTTGCCTGCATGCATATGTATGTGGTACCCACTGAGGCCAGAAGGGGGAATCAGATCTCCCAGAATGGAGTTACATGCCCTGTGGTTCCTGAGTCCTCTGGAAGAGCACCCAGTGGTCTTAACAGCTGAGCCATCTCTCCAGCTCCACTTTTCTGTTACTTGAGACAGAAGGTAATAGACAAATTAGAATGAACCTTCCCCCTCCCCTCCCTCCCCCTCCCTCTCCTCTACTGGGCCTTATGTATACTAGGCTAGTGTTCTACCATTAAGACTTAGCTCCAGCTCCAGTCACTCTTTACTTCCATTAAGTTAAATTTTTTATTTTATCTATATGAGTACACTGTAGCTGTACAGATAGTTGTGAGCCATCATGTGGTTGCTGGAATTGAATTTAGGACCTCTGCTCCCTCTGGTCAACCCCACTCGCTCCAGTTAACCTTGCTCGCTCACTCCCTGCTCACTCTGGACCAAAGATTTATTTACTTATTATATCTAAGTACACTGTAGCTGTCTTCAGACACACCAGAAGAGGGCGTCAGATCACATTACAGATGGTTGCTGGGATTTGAACTCAGGATCTTCGGAAGAGCAGTCAGTGCTCTTAACCACTGAGCCATCTCTCCAGCCCTAAATTAAATTTTTACCATCAGCTGAGCAATGTGGCACATGGCTGTAATCCCAGCTCTTGGGACTAGGTGAGTTTTTAAGTCACTCTGGGCTTCAAACTGAGACCTTGAGCCTGGCCTGATGGTACATGCCCATAACCCAGCAGAAGCAGGGAAGGTTGAGGTCAGGCAGCTGTGTATTACAATTTCTAATAGCTAGAACTACAAAGTGAGACCCTGACTCAAAAAAAAAAAAAAAGAAAGAAAGAGGAGGTCCAGCCTGCCTGTTAAAATCTAACAAAACAGAACTTTATTCTCTGGTTCTTTCATTTTAGCTAATTCTTTATAGCCAATTAATTTTCCAAACAATTAATTGTAATTGTTTTCCCCTCGAACTAATTACAGGCCCAACAGTATTAAAATATATTGTATATTTTCTCTCTTTTTTTTTTCTCTTTGAGACAAGGTCTCTCTATGTCACCCTGATTGTCCTGGAATCGACTATGTAGACCAGGTTGGCCCCCTGAGTGCTGGGATTGAAGTGCACCACCATGCCCAGCCTTACAGTTTTTCTCTTCTCCAAGAGTTTCTAGTTTACCTTCCCTAAATGTTTGCTTTGGTCCCTCTTCTCCTTCCCCCCTCTCTGCCCGAGCTTCACCACTGAGCATTGCCCCCGCGTCTTGGTGTAAACATAAGTGCTCTAAACCAAATACAAAATCACAAGTATTTTTTCTTAACAAATAACCCTGAAAGATAGTCAAATCTGAGTTGGCTGTGGTGGCACTTCCTGCACTTGAGATGTCGAAGCCTGCAGATCTCCATGAGTTTAGGGCCATTCTTGAGCCTTGTCTGCATCGCAGGTTCCAGGGCTCCATAGAGAGACCCTGTCTCTAAACAAACAAACAAACAGAAATGTCAAAGCAGGAGAAAAAACATTGCGGGGTGAGCCAGCACATGTTTTACAATAACGACAGCAACAAGAAGCTATAAAAACCAGAACGTGACATCTGGTGGGTGGAGAAGGACCATAAGCTAAAATCTTCTGGGGCAATGAAGATGCTGTTTTTCTGTCTGCCTGGTATTTACAAGACTGAACAAATACTGACCCATCGAAACTGAATACTTCCTATTGCATCCCATTGCAAAGCAGTTCTAATTCAATTCTAGTTCTAATTCTTTTTTTTTTTTTTTTTTTTTTTTTGGTTTTTCGAGACAGGGTTTCTCTGTGTAGCCCTGGCTGTCCTGGAACTCACTTTGTAGACCAAGCTGGCCTCGAACTCAGAAATCCTCCTGCCTCTGCCTCCCAAGTGCTGGGATTAAAGGCGTGCACCACCACTGCCCGGCTTAATTCTTTTTTTAAAGATTTATTTATTTTATTTATATGAGTACATTGTAACTGTCTTCAGACACACCAGAAGAGGACATCAGATCTCGTAACAGATGGTTGTGAGCCACCATGTGGTTGCTGGAAATCAAACTCAGGACCTTTAGAAGAGCAGTCAGCGCTCTTAACCGCTGAGCCATCTCTCCAGCCCAAGTTCTAATTAAAGTTCTGAGAAATGCTATTCAATCTTAGAAGATGCTGCTGTGAGCACATCTTTTAGGCAGGACTACAGGGTATGTATGAATATTGGCTTCCACTTAACAGCATTAAGACACCAGGAATCTCAGAGTGTTTTTCTTATCTGTACCAAAAAAGCAAATCAAACCTAAATGGGGACAAATCCTGGGACGATTGCTTTTGTCAATTAACAAACAGACTAATGCTGAGAGATCTTAGTCTCTAAAGTCATAGATTGTCGGAAATTTTGTTTTGAGATATCTGTAAGTACAGGATGTCTTACCTGGAAGGTTTGAGGTATTTGGGCAGAGGAGCATCCTGGGTTGCTAAGGCAGGTGTAGAGCTTCAGATAAGAAATTTCCAAAGACAGCATCCCACATTTATCTTCACAAGGTAGTTTCCAAGGAAACAGGATCCTGAGCAGGCTTGATAGCTCAAGCCTGCTGATAATCCCTTTACACAGCCCAGTGTGCTTTGAAGAGATCAGAATAGCTTCTGGACTGGAGACCATCCCAGTGGGAGCTCTCACCTGGCAGGCTCACCCCAAGGGCTGATCCACAGAGCTGCAGAAACCAAACCAAAACAAAGAAGAAGCCCACCCCGTTTCTTTTCAGTTTAATTTATATTCCCTCTTTTCCCCACAAACAGATAATCCGGTGACACAGTCCATGGTTCCTGCAGTGTGTGGTTCCCTCGCAGCAATGAATGTGACTTTCTTTGTCTGATCACTGGTTTTCATTAGGCACACTTTATCGTGGGGATCACTGTGCATAAAAAAAATATTTCCAACACATGACATCTAAACAGTACTTAAGAAATGATCAAGTTAAAGCTGTCTGTGGTGGGAATATAGCTTGGTTGGCAAATTGTTTACCTTGCAAGGATGAGGGTCAGAGTTTGATCCTCAGCGCCCTCATTTCAAAAGCCACAGGTACCAACAGATACTTAGAACCTAGAGACAGGGAGGCAGAGACAGGCAGATCTCTGGTGCTGACCATCTAGCCAGCTCAGGCTACTTGGCAAGTTTCAGGTCAGTGGAAAAAGATCCTTACTCAGAAAAAAAAATTTTTGCAAAGAGAGCAGAGGCTAGGGAGGTCTCCGTTGCTAAAGTACTGCTCAAGGCAGAACAACTGAATTTGGGTCCCCAGCACCCACATAAAAGTTGGGTGTGGCCCACTTACCTGCACCCTCATTGCTGGGAGACAAGATCCCTGGGGCTCTCTGGCCAGCTAGTTTAGCCTGAGTTGGTGACTCCAGGTTCAGAGAGAGTCCCTGTCTTAAAAAAAGATGGAGAGTGATTGAGGAAGAGCCCTGAGCCCTGACAGCAGCCTCTAGCTTCCTCTCTCTCTCTCTCTCTCTCTTTCTTTCTCTCTCTCTCTCCTCACATGCACACACCACACACACACACACACGCACATGCGCACATACACACACACACACAGGTTCATATGAGTGCACAAATACATGCACACATAAATGCATTAGAGGAAGTTTAAGATGGTCAGCACTGGAGGAATATCATCCAAGGACTGTCCTCCGTGTGTGTGTGCATCTGTGTGCACACACACCTGCAAAGAAATACACACGCACACACACAAGATAGTAGAATTAACCAGCTATGTTTGCATCTATAATTCCAGCACTGGGAAGGCTGAGGCAGGAGAATTGTGGTGGATTTGAAGTAAACCTGAAGAGAGTGAGACTTTGTCTCAAATCACAACCTCTCCACACACAAAAAACAACACACAAGTTGTTTATTGAGGTGAATTTATTCATTTCAAGAAATGACCTGACTCTGAAGCACAGTACATTTAATTCTCCTCAATTTTATCATTTCAAAGGGATCAGATATAATATTTCAAGTGGTGTACCATAAAATTATCAATATAAAACACATATATAGGACTGGAGAGATGACTCAGTGGTTAAGAGCAAATACTACTAGCTGGGTAGTGGTGGCAACACCTTTAATCCCAGCACTCCAGAGGCAGAGAGAGAGACGGATCTCTGAGTTCAAGATCAGCCTGGTCTACAGAGCAGGCAGGCAGGCAGGCAGGCAGGCAGGCAGGCAGGCAGACAGACAGACAGACCGACACACACACACACACACGCATGTAATTTAGAGTAAAATCAAATCTTTAAAACATAAAAATATTAAAACACAAATTAATTAAAATTTCACATTAAAAATCTCAAGGAAATAACTAGTGTTCTCGTAAATACTGACAGGTTTTTTTTTGTTTGTTTGCTTTCGTGTTTTGAGGCAGGGTTTCTCTGCATAGTCCTGGCTGTCCTGGAACTGTTTCTTTAGACCAGGCTAGCCTTGAACTCAGAGATCCTGTTACCTCTGCCTCTTGAGTGCTGGAACTAAAGTCATGCGCCAGCACGGGGCTGCCACCACCACTTGGCTACTGTCAGGTTTTTGTTTGTTTGTTTGTTTTTGTTTTTTCAAGAACAATATAAGGAAGTACCCAGCTGCATGTTAACATAATTTCCCCCCCCCCTTTGGCTAGGCAAGTGCTATACTAATGAGCTTATATATAATTTCTTTTTTCTTTGAGACAGAATTTTATACAGCTCAGACTAGTCTTGACCTTGCCCCATAACCAAAGAAGACATGGAGAGTTTCTGATCTTCCTCCTGCCTCCTCTACCTTGAGAGAATCGCGAGTGCACACATGTTCCACCAAACCTGTTGTTTGTTTTAAGGTTAGCGTCTTTACTTATGTGAGTGTTTGCCTGCATGTATATCTGTGTACCACCTGTGTGCCTGCCTGGTGCTCTCTGGTGGGTGGTGGGCTACAAGGGAGATTAAAGTGTTTAAGAACCATCATTAAAAATAAGGTTTGAAGCCAGGCAGTGGTGGCGCATGCCTTTAATTTTTGTTTTTTGAGACAGGGTCTTACTATGTAGTCTTGTCCTAGAACTACTAACTTTCCTTATTTTTTTTAATTAAAAAAAAACGTAGCTGGGCAATGGTGGCGCACGTCTTTAATCCCAGCACTTGGGAGGCAGAAGCAGGCGGATTTCTGAGTTCGAGGCCAGCCTGGTCTACAGAGTGAGTTCCAGGACAGCCAGGGCTGCACAGAGAAACCCTGTCTCGAAAAAACCAAAAAAAAAAAAAAAGGTTTGAAAAGTTACACACAAGTGCACCCACACACATGAAGCCATGCATGCACACATTTTTATACCACACACACAGCACACATACACATACATACCCATGAAAATGAAAAAATAAAAAAATAAAGTTTACTATAATATGCTGTTGCACTGCATTATGATAAAAAAATATCTCTTACATGCTAAGAGACTGGAACCTTTGTTGGGCCTCTCAGCCAAAGTTAATAATACTGTCATGGCTTACAATTGCTAATTGTGACTGCTACAATCAGTGCTGCTGATTATAGGAGCTTGCCATGAAACGCTTTGGTTTGGTCTTCCTTCCCCCTGGGAAAAGACCATAGACTCAATCAACTAAAGTATTGCTAGCAGGACAACAGTCTCTAAGCTAGACTTGAGATTGCTGTGAGAAGGACATGAGGGAAGAATTTTTTTAAAGAAATTAAAAAAAAATAGAATTTTATATTTAATGTATGTGAGTACACTGTTGCTGTCTTCAGACACACCAGAATAGGGCGTCAGATCCTATTGTAGATGATTGTGAGTCTCCATGTGGTTGCTGGGAACTGAACTCAGGATTTCCAGAAGAACAGTCAATTCTCTTAACCAATGAGTCATCTCTCCAGCCCTGAGGGAAGAATTTTTCATGGGAAAACCCACAAAAAGACCTTGAGCATTTGCACAGCAAACCAAGAGCTGTTTTGCTCTGCTTAGATTAAGTAGTCAAGGTGACCCAAATATCAGCATAAGCAGGTTACAGAAGACAAAACAAACAAACAAACAACCCCCCCAAAAAATAACAACAAAAAACCAGTTATTCAAACTGTAGTGAGTAAATACATGGTCATGGCTTTACATTTCAGTGTGTGTGTGTGTGTGTCTGTCTGTCTGTCTGTCTGTCTGTCTTAGGGTTTCTATTGCTGCAAGGAAACACCATGACCAAAAGCAAGTCGGAGGAAAGGGTTTGCTCAGCTTACACTTCCACATAGCTGTTCATCACTGAAGGAAGTCAGGACAGGAACTCAAAAGGAGCAGGAACCTGGAGGCAGGAACTGATGCAGAGGCCATGGAGGAGTGCTGCTTATTGGCTTGACTCTTCATGACTTGCTCAGCCTGCTTTCTTCTAGAACCCAGAACCACCAGCCCAGGGAAGGCCCCACCCACCATGGGCTGGGTCCTCCCCACATTGATCACTAGTTGAGAAAAATGCCTTATGGTAAAATCTCATGGAGACATTTCCTCACGGGAGGCTCCTTCCTCTCTGATGACTCTAGTTTGTGTCAAGTTAACTCACACAACCAGCCAGCATAGTGGCTTATCGAGTCAGGGTCATTGGGAACTTACCTTCAACAACTTGGAGTCATTGATAAATGGGTAGCGGGCACCAAGATGGAGGCCTATTATAAAATGGACAGATTTATTTATTTATTTATCATCACACCAGTGCTTGGGAGGGGGAGGCAGGTGGATCTCTGTGAGTTCCAGGACAGCCAGAGCTACATAGTGAAACTCTGTCTCGAAAAACCATAATAACTACAAAAAACAATTTTAAAAAAGACTTAAAAGTGCTAGCCTACTGTATAGTCAGCCTATTTGTGGAGCCTACCCTCAAGAGACCAAAATACAAATTACAAAATGCAAAAAACAACTTCCCTTATTTGCCCTGGATTTTCCACATAATCCACTTTTATAACCGAAGCTAATACATAGCTGCAATCTTAAGTTATGTGTTCTCCATACCCTTGACATAGAGTCATACGGGTGCATTGTGCTAATCATTAACTGGAAACAGAAAATAGGCAGAAAGCGGCCTAAGAAAGGGAGAATCTGCTATAAATTATGGCAGTGGCGTTTGGACGAAGTGTCTCTCATTCCTTCTGCCCTGCTTTCTGGGCTGTTTGGGAGATACAGGGCAGCAGCCCTTTGTGATGGACAATGGAAGACAAGGAGTGAAGTAGAGAATTCAGACTCAGCTGTTCACTCTCGGCTAAAGGACACAAAGGGGATTTTGATTTCTGTCCTTAGTGTAGTACTAGTGACTCAGAGTTTATGAATGCATTCAAACTGATACATTTTAGGGCCTCATGTGAGGAATCTAATCTGTTAAAGCTGTGCAATAAAACATAGGGTTTGACATAAAACTATGAGGAGGTATTACTTTTTGTGTGTATGTGCTGGTGTGTGTGTGGAAAGTGCATGCACATATAGGTGCAGGTGCATGAGCCTATATGTGCCCACTCAGAAGATGCAGAATTTCTTCTTCTTTTGCTCTTTGCATTAATGCCTTGAGACAGGCTCTCTTTGGCTAAACTGGCTGAGTAGTGAACTCTGGGGACCCACATTTTTGTTCCCTAATATCTGTTTGCAGGCCTGTGTAACGATGTGATGTCTAGCTTTTTAAAAAATTTATATTCATTTTTGTATATGAGTGTTTTTGCCTACAAGTATGTATATGCATCGTGTGTGTGCCTGGTGCCTGAAGAGGCCAGAAGAGGACATCAGATTTTAGAGTTACAGCCAGTTGTGAACCAACCTAAGGATTCTGAAAGCCAACCAAACCCTGGTCATCTCCAAGGACATCACTCTTGACTGCTGAACTATCTCTTCAACCACCAAGCTTAGCTCTTTTGTCTGGCTGCTTTAGGGATTCAAATTCAGGTCTTCATGCGTGTAGAGCAAAGGCTCTTACCTACTGACCCATATCTTTGGCCCTTATTTGTTTTTGTTTTATTTGTGTGTGTGTGTGGGGGGGTGTGGTTCAAGGTAGAGTTTCTTGTGTAGCCCTGGCTGTCCTGGAACTCACTCTGTAGACCAGGCTGGCCTCAAACTCAGATCTGCCTGCCTCTGCCTCCTGAGTGCTGGGTTTAAAGGCGTGCACTACCATTCATGGCTCTTTGTTTTTGTTTGAGACAGAGTCTCACTGTGTATTCCTGGCTGGCCCAGACTTGCTGTGTAGACCCAGTTGGTCTTGAATTCACAGAGATCTGCCTGCCTCTGCCTTCCAAGTGCTGGGATTAAAGTTGTGTGCCACCACTGTCCAGCCAAGATGCCACTGCTTTTAATCCCAGCACTTAGGAGGCAGATGCAGAGAGGCAGGTGGATCTTTGAGTTCCAGCCCAGCTTGGTCTACAAAGTGAGTTCCAGGACAGCCAGGGTTACACAGAAAAACCCTGTTTTGAAAAACAATAAAAAAACCCAAACCAAACAAAAGGCATTTAAAGATAAAAATGGGGATGCTTCCTTGCTGTGATGTGTTTATGAACCAGTGACCTAAAATGAGGATTCACACACAGTATGTACCCCCAAAATGCAATAATTACTCTATTGCTTAATTAAGAATGGAAGGAGAAATAAAAGTACTTTGAAACCCTTAAAACTCACCAATTGGCTACAGACCTGTATGTCAAGGCTGCTTAATTCTCCCATATTTGAACCTATGTTCTCAGACTAGAGCAGAATAGGAAGTACGGGTTAGGGTAATCTGGTACAATTTTATGTAAATCAAAATTTCTTGCATGATGTCATGATCTTTGGGGAGATAAAACATGACTAGGAAAACTTATCCAATGGGATCCCCAATATTTCATTTCATTGTCCTGTCTAGCACGTCCCAAACCTGGAGAGATCTGCTATCTAAGTCATTATTTGTCTGGAGTCAACGCACTTGTACTAATGGTGGTTGTTTGGGGAAGCCCTGAGCACTGGATGAAGGGACAGTCCTTCATGTTACTGAAGTTGAGACACTGAATTGAGGCAGCGTTGATGATCTTAAAACCTACTTCTCCAAAAGTGTTTGGTTTCTAGTAGTG
Organism: Tokudaia tokunoshimensis; assembly: GCA_036184795.1. Lineage (NCBI taxonomy): Eukaryota > Metazoa > Chordata > Mammalia > Rodentia > Muridae > Tokudaia > Tokudaia tokunoshimensis. The sequence continues at coordinate 116,131,770 of BTHU01000005.1, read as the reverse complement.
AGGAGAACAGATAGGGTTAGATGTAAGCCCTTTAAAGCAGAATGGTGCCTCATTTTCCCCTAGGATCTCCCCAAAGACAGCATCTGGAAGAGGCTTTTCTATTAGTAGGGGAGGACAGCATCGATTTTTTTTTAATTACTTAATGTATATATGAGTACACTGCAGCTGTCTTCAGACACACCAGAAGAGGGCATTAGTTTTCATTACAGATGGTTGTGAGCCACTATGTGGTTGCTGGGAATTGAACTCAGGACCTCTGGAAGAGCAGTCAGTGCTCTTAACCACTGAGCCATCGCTCCAGCACCGACGACATCCATTTTACCATAGAGAACTTCCAACTCAGCAGCTTCATTCTCTCCTGAGTTCTTCAAATGATTGGTAAGGCTTCGATGAGATTCGTTTGTGGTGCTGGTTCATAGTGTAGCTTATACCATATGACCAGTGGCCAAACTCAAGGTCTCCTGCCTGAAGCCAACTGCAGGTATTGGTGTGTGTGTGTGTGTGTGTGTGTGTGTGTGTGTGTGTGTGAAGTGGCAGCTTGCTTCCACCTGAGTGTCCCTAATCTCTCTGATGGGAGAATATACCTCTTCATCAATTACCTGGTACTTCAGTGTTTCATCCTTGAAAAGGTATAGTTTGGGGCTGGAGAGATGACTCAGTGGTTAAGAACACTGGCTGCTCTTTCAGAGGACACAAGTTCAATTCCCAGCATCCACCCGTCAGCTCACAGCTGTATATAACTCCAATGAGCATAAGAATAAATAATTAAAAAAGAAAGGAAAGGAACAGTTTATGCTGCCTATCTGGAGTTTAACCATAAACATGGCTTATGTCCACTCCATGGCCCAATCCTCTGGTGAATATAAGTCTTGTTTCTGGTCTGTCTTGAGATACTGGCTGGATAGTTGCTGGGCGAAGAATATGAACATCATATTCGAGCCCTGGGGATCAGGGATGAATTTTTTCTTAGAACTTTTTCCATAATCTTTTGAATCAGAAAGTCTCTTCTTCCCTTTCACACAACTGGAGTCAGGCAGTTATCTGCTACAGGAGGCGGGGCTCTGATGTAGTAGGGGAGGTTGGAGAAGGCTGCCCAGTTTTTGTAGGTGTGGTGCACTCTAAGTTGGTGGGCTGTCAATCAAATGCGATCTGGTAGGCAACATATCTCATGACTGAATTCCGCAGGAAGGGAATAGTTTTTATTTTGTTTGGGGTGTGTGTATGTGTGTGTGTTTTCAGAGACAAGGTTTCTCTATGTAACCTTGGCTGTCCTGGAACTCACCCTGTATACTAGACTGACCTCAAAGTAAGGAAATGTTATTGATAATGTTCCAGAATCCCTTGAAGTGGGTAAGCACAGAGTACACCGTGTTGGTGGTTAGCTTCAGTAGTAACTTTATTCTTGTTAGAAAGTTAGGTGTTGAACAGTTTTTTCCATCGAATCCTGTCGGGTACAACTGCACATGTACTGGTCCAATCCCATGCTCAAGCATTCACTTCGGTTTTGATATGGGTTGGAAAAGCAAGAATTTGCAGGGTGGCCGCGCCGAGCAGTGGGAGCAGCAGGATGCGGATGAGCATGTTGGCGGCCGGAAGGTCGCAGAGCGCGGATCGCGCCGTTTGTAGGAGGCTGATTGAAGAAGTCAGGTCCTGCGTTGGCTGCACGGCTAGAGGGGTCCAGTCTTGCGAGAACGCTCACGGCCAGCAGTTCGAAAACTCTCAAGAGGTTATCTTCGGCCGGTTCCAGTGGCACACACGCACTGCAGGATGGGGCGGGGCGTGCGCATGCGCACCGCAATGGGCGGGGTCGGTGCGCACGCAGTCGCGGTCCCTTCCCCGCCCTTTCTCTTCCCGGTTTTCCTCTCTCAGCTGCTGGACCTGGTCAGTGGCAGCTTCCGGTAGGAGCGCCGCGAAGCGCGACCCGGTCTCTGCTCACTGTCATGTCCTACGGTCCCTTAGACATGTATCGGAACCCCGGGCCGTCGGGGCCTCAGCCCCGGGACTTCAACAGCATCATCCAGACATGCAGTGGCAACATCCAGCGGATCAGCCAAGCCAGTGAGCGAGGGGACCCAGCTGGGAGCGGGGGGCGGCCTGAGGGACAGGCCTGGGTGAAGCTGCCAAGACGCGGAGCCCGGTCCCGGCCGCAGCTAAGGCCACACTTGAGGCAGCCGCGAGCCTCCATTCCGGGCGCGGCGAGCTGCCTTCCCTGGGTCTGTCAGGCTCGGGCCCTTTAGGTCCACACCCCTGTCTTAGGCGTTGTGAGTTCACGGTGTTGGGGGGTCAACAGAGCCGACAGCCCGAGGGTGGAAGGGAGTGTGTGTCATCTCCAGGACTGTGAGCAGTCCTGACTTGGTGCAGTGGTCAGCCTAGTTTTTCCTGTTGTCGCCGTCTCCCCACCCACCTTGTTTTCCTCAGTTCGGATCAGGGGGTGCTTACTGGTGGCGACTTTAGGTTCACATTCTGCTCAGTGATTGGGTCCTCGGACATCAGCAACTTTCTATTAAGGGAAGTGGAGTATGTGTGCGTTTGGGTGACAATACACTGTGCTTCCTGTAATTAATCTGGAAATCAGTCACTGGTATTTAAGGGATGGGAGGACTCCTGTTTTATGGCGGAGAATGCACCGGGAACATTTAAGTTTAGGTTGTTTTTTATAGCAAAGAAGTTTTTAATATTTTCAAGCATGAAGATTTCATTTTCTGCCTCTGTTGAGCTACTCTTGGCCACAGCTACACACCAAGTAAGAGATGGCGAGTTGGTACAAGTCAGTTTGCAACTGTTTACCTTAAAACTCCCTTTTCACCATTAAAGTCTAAGGTTGTAGCTAGAGTCAAGTACAGACCGTTTTTGAGCTTCAGAATAGGCCCAGAGCCTTGTAAACAGAACAACAGAAGTAATTTTACTTTAAAAATTGTGACAACCGTCTGTGTTGTTTATTATTGTGTTTTTGTGAGCTTAGCTATACTCTGTTAATAGGTAGAGTTAGTCCTGAATTACATTTATGTCCTAAACTTTAAAGCATAAGCTACCACTTTGCTTTTATTTTATTTTTGAGACAGTTTTTCTGTAGCTCTCTGGCTGTCCTGGAACTCATGCTGTAGACCAGGTTGGCTTTAAAATTAGAGATCCTCCTGCCTCTGCCTCCCAAGCTCTGGGATTAACGATGTGCACCACCACACCCAGCTTGTCACTTTGCTTTTAAATCTAAATGTATACTGTAGAATTTAAGAGGTAGAAGGTTTCAGGTGGGAAGGGTTAGGCCTGGGTGTTTGGAGGTAGGAAGAATATACAGCTTGCTAACTCAGATATCAAAAACACAATAATTTGACTGATGACTAGAAGATAGTATGGTACTTTGTGTCCCAGTTTCCTTTTGTTAAGGAGCTGTAATACAGGTTAAGTCATAAAACTCTTATTCAAGGGGCTGCCAAGATGGATCAGATAGAGTGCTTGCTGTGCAGACCTGACAACTTGATTTGAGCCCCAGAACCCAGATGAGTCTGGAGGAGCAAATTAACTCCACAGAGCTGTACTCTGACCTCCACACTCATCCACACTTGTTCCCTGGCACACACAATGTATGTGCTTACATAAGTTTATATGCATTTTCCACATATCATACACACAATAATAATAAAAAAAATTAAAGAAAAGTTTGTGCCAGGTATTGGTGGGGCATGCTTTTAATTCTAGCACTTGAGAGGCAGAGGCAGGTAGATCTCTGAGTTTGAGAGGCTAGTCTGGTTTACAGAGTTCCAGGATAGCCAGGGCTACACAGAGAAACCTTATATTGAACAACCAGGAAGAAGAAAAGAAAAAAGAAAAAAAAAGGAAAGAATGAAAGAAAGAAAATTTGCGTTTTTTCAAGACTGAAGTTTTCTAGTTGAGACTAACCTAATTTGAATGTTTATATGTGGAATATTTTATATTTGAGTATTAAGTGTGTAGTAAGCACACATCGTGTGCTAGGCCATATGAAAAGTACTTTACATGTAATATCCTAGTTTGTAACAATCCTGTGGAGTAATTACAGATATTCCCAGTTTATGAGCTAGGAAACAGACTGAGAAAGGTTAAAGAATTGTTTAGCTGAATGTGTGTGTGTGTTTCTCATAATATGCTCATCTTCCCTGTTAGATTGCTAGTTCATTTGAGGTAAGAAACATGGTTCATTCATCTTTCTTTTTCTGCCATTTTCCTTAGTCCCAAGCATATGATGTGTGCTTTCAGTCAGGGCGCAGCAAGCATTCTTTGAGCACTCATGTTCACTGGTGATGGCAGAGGGCAAACTGCTGCCGGGCACTGTGTGGATGTTTGCATTTACCAATGATATCAAGTGATAGCAGATGGTTCGAAGGGAAGGGAGCAGGCTAAGTGCGGGGAGGGAAGCGAGAAGGGAAGGCCTCTGCAAGATGATTGATTTTCTCTGTGTAGCCCTGGCTGTCCTGGAACTCACTCTGTAGATCAGGCTGCCCTCAAACTCAGAGATCTGCCTGCCTCTGCCTCCTGAATGCTGGAATTAAAGGCGTGCGCCACCACTGCCTGGGTAGGAAGATGTTCGAATGAACAGATTTCAGAATGGAGGGAGCTTTGTGAGTAGTGGAGAAAAGCAGTGTGTGCTGAGGGCAAATGGAAGGAGTTTCATGGGACAAAGAATCGCAAGGAGGCCGGTGTGGCTGGATTAAAGGTAGGGAGCAAAGTAGGAAAAGATACCATAGAGTAGCCAGGGCTCAGGGCACATGGAAGCTTACTAATTGTGTTCAGTTAATTTCAGTGAATGAGGTCTCTCTGTCATTTTGTTTGTCTTGGTTGGTTGGTTGGTTTATTTATTTGAGATAGGGTGTCTCTGTAGCCCTAGCTGTCCTGGAATTTGCGCTATAGACCAGGCTAACTTCAGACTCTGCCTCCTGAGTGCTTTTTTGTTTTTGAGACAGGATCTCACTTTGTAGTTCTGACTGGCCTACACCTGGCTACGAGACCATGCTGGTCTGGAACTCACGGAGATCCACCTGCCTTGACCTCCAGAGTGCTAGGACTAAAGGGATGTGCCACTATACCAGGCTCTTTATTATTTACTGAAAAACTAAGAAACTTTTGAGCTTTTAAACGTTTGTGAACTAAGTTTGGATTTTCCCTCAGCTTCTTCCTGGTTTTGTAATGTCTCAGTGAATTTCACTTTACGTCTCCTGCTGTTTCCTCATCTGTGGCCATAATTATTTCATAGAGTTCTGAGAACTAACTGAGATAACTCATGTGAAGTGCTAAAACAGTTGATGCTTCAAGGTGGGTTTCCTGTAATCCTCACCCTTGGAAAGTGGAGGCAGGGGCTGGAGTTCAAGGCCAGCCTCAGCTACATAGCAAGTTTGAGGCCAGCTTGGCTATGGGAGACCCTGTCTTAAAAAGACAGTGCCTGCTGCCTACTGAGTGAATACATAAAACATGTTATTTGTCATTTGGTCCTTTTTTCTTCAACATGACAAGCCAGTTTTTTCTCACAGCTTAATATCTACTTATATTCTATATCCCTTAATTAAGCCAAGCTTTTCGACCTTGTCCCTAGAGCAGTACTAGTTTGGTGGGATGAAGGACCATGCATTATACATTTCTCTGTAGACAGTGCCTGGCACAGCAGTGGGTATGTTGGCATTCAGTATGTACTTAATTGATTTTATCATTGCTAAGTACATTCTTCTTGACCTTGAGTTTGATAATAATAGCTGTCCTTAGCTGAGTGCTTTTATGTGGCATTCGCCATTCTAAACCTAGCCCATATCATCTCATTTCATCCTCATATCAATGAACTGAAGCTTCCCTTGTCACTCCCATTCTTTAGGTGAGGAAACAGGACAGAAGCCGGCCATCATTTACTCTAGATTACTCCACTGGGAAGTGTTGGAAGCAAGAACCAATCATGGGCAGTCCTGCTGGTCATGTGCTCCACACCCGTGATTCTGTCCCCTGAGAGGCAGAGTCATGGAGTTCAAGGCCAGCCTGGACTAAATTGCAAGTTCTGGGATACCCTAGCCTACATAGATAGTTTTAGGCTGTTCAGGGCTACATATGGAGAACTTGTCTTTTTTTTTTTTTTTTTTTGGATTTTTTTCAAGACAGGGTTTCTCTGTGTAGCCCTGGCTGTCCTGGAACTCACTCTGTAGACCAGGCTGGCCTTGAATTCAGAAATCTGCCTGCCTCTGCCTCCCGAGTGCTGGGATTAAAGGCGTGCGCCACCACTGCTTGGCTTGGAGAACCTGTCTTAAAAACAAGAATACAGTCTCACTTCAGAACCTGTGCTTTTAACAGCCACATGTGCTGTTGTCACTCTTGTACAAAGTGGGAGATGGCACCTTTGATTGTTAGTACATAGATTTACTATTCTGTTTAGTGACTGAATTTTTGGTGTGTGTAATACAAGGTCTCATGTAACTCCTGACCTTCTTGTCTCTGCCTCTCAAGTGTTGGCATTGTAGATATGTATTATCACTCCTGACAAACTGCTTTTCAGAAGTTAAATCCCAGCCTTCAAGAGATTGAGGCAAGAGGATCAGGAGTTTGAGTCTAGCCCATCAAGAAATGGATATAAATTGTTCAATTTATAGAGACGTTATCTTTTAATGGGAATGTAGCTCAGTCTCAATAAATGTATGATGTGTGTGGTAGGTAGTTTGTTTCTATGTAACATCATAGTATAAGCCTAATTTTGTGTATAGAACATTGAATTGACTTCATTTTCATAATCAGTGCAAAAAACCTTGTTTGGTCTACATAGTGGATAGTTTTTTTTAGGTCTGTGGATTTTTTTTTTTTGAGACAGGTTTTCACTATGTATTCTTGGATGGCTGGGAACTCGAGTTTTGCCTGCCTCTGCCTCTCCCTCTTGAATGCTGGGATTAAGGGCACATGGCCTTGTTTTATGTTTTAGTGCAAGTAATGCTTCTTACATTAAATATGTTTGCTTATGAGTGTTTGTCTGTGTGTATGCATGTGTTCCGTGTGCATGCCTGGTATCCTCATAGGTCAGATGGGAGTCAGGTGGAACTGGAATTATAGATGGTTGTGAGCAGACATGTGTGTGCTAGGAACTAAATCCAGGTCCTCTGCAAGAACAGCATATTTTTAGTGTATTGAATTAGAGCATTAGATTGTCTCAAAGAGAATTTTTGTTCCATCTGTGTGATGGAAAATTACTTTCAATGTGATTAAATAGGTTTGGACTGTAGTTTGTGGGGACATTTAGATTTTGCTGTTATCTGTTAAAAGTGGATAAGAAGTATTGAAGTTAGAATTATTCTTAGTGTTGATGTTAGCGATAATGTACAAGAATTGATTTACTTCATATTTTTTTTAAAAAGAGCTTTAGCCAGGACACACTTTTAAAAATGGGAGATTAGCGATAGAGGCTAAGGTCTAGTGGGTTTTGTTTTTTGTTTTTTTTTTTTTTTCAGTTTTGTTTTTCCCAGTCTCTTTAGATATCTGAGATTGCCTTGAACAGATTCTTCTTACTTTTATGTACTAAGTGCTGGTATGACAGGCTTGTGCCACCATGCTAGCTAGACCTAGGCATAGGTATAAAATTGACAAAATTACTTACCCAGAATAGAAGGGGTTGTTTTTACATTTGGTATAAGCCAAATGTAAAGTTTCTAATATTAGGAGATATTCAATTGTCTTTATGTAAAATATTTTTAAATTTATGTGTATGAGCATTTACCTGTATGTATATGTACCAAAGAAGGTAGGGTGTTGGGGCCCCTGCAACTGGAGTTATAGACAGTTGTGGGTTGTCATGGAGGTGCTGGGAATTGAACCTGAGTCCTCTGAAGAGCAACAAAAGCTATACTCTACTGAGCTATCTCTCCAGTCCATTCCCCGAGTATTTTACCAAGGGTGGGGATGTAGTTCGGTGATAGAGCACATGCTTAGCATGTGTGAGAGAGATCCTTGGTTCACTCCTCAGATGATCTACATGTGCAAAGTCATATTACAAAACATTGTAGGTGTTGATCTACTTTATGTGCTGGGGATTGACCCCAGGGCTTTACATATATAGTAGGCAAGCATCTACCACTGAGCCATATCCCTAACAACAACATAACAGTCAAAAAGGGCTGAGGACGTAGCTCATATGAGGATCTGCGTGTGATCTTCAGAACCCAGATGTGGTACTTCAAGTACCAGGGAAACTGAGACAATTGAATCCTTGGAGATCAAAGGCAAGCCATAGTGTATGGCACTTGAGGGATGACACCCAGGATTGTCAACTGGCCTACACACTCCCACACCATTCTCACCTGCAAAATAAAACTTTCATTTGCTAGAATTCTTGGAAAAGGAGTGTTCTGGTTTATAGACTTGGATCAGGGTAAGAGGATCTGGGTTCGATTCCCAGAACTCAGATGGTGACTCACAGCCACCTGTGACTCCAGTTCCAAGAGATTGATGTGTTCCTCTGGTCTCCTCAGGCACCAGGCACACAAGTGGTGCACAGACAGACACGCAGGCAAAATATTTATACACATACAATTAGAAAAAAAATTAAAGGAGTGTTCACGTTAATCAAGAGGACAGAAGATCCTTTTAGATTTAACTCATTTTAATAAAAATATCTTACAAATGTATCATTTTGATATTTTAAACACACCCAAGTGAAAATAAATGTCTGTGTAAATGTTCCTGTTTTGTGCTTTATGTTTTGTGAAGGCTTCCTCTCTTGGGTGTAAGCTGTGTGGTCCCTACTCATTAGTCACAGTTCCCCATGCTGAGCTTACAGAAGGCAGTCTGCAAGAAGCTCTGCCTTAGTGTCAGGTAAATGAAAGGCCCTGTCATCATTTTGGTTTGGATTTTAGGGCATCTGATGAGTCTGGATGGAAACTTGTAGGAAGATATTTCAGTGTTCAGAAATATAGAAAGAGGGGCTGGGGAAATGGCTCAGTGATTAAGAACAGTGGCTGTTCTTCCAGAAGTCCTGAGTTCAGTTCCCAGCACCCACATGGTGGCTCACAACCATCTGTAACTGTGGTCCCGTGGGATCCAATTTGCAAATGTACATGCAGGCATATAAATAAATCTTTAAAAAAAGAGATCAAATTCTTTGGAAAAGATGGACTAGCATAATCGTCATGGCTTTAGGAAATCTAGACTTGATTTTAAATAAAGCAAACAAATCCAAACCTCTTCCTGCTCATCAGCACCCCACTAGGGTCACTTGGGCATCATTAAAACTGGTTCCTGCCCCACTAATCTATGCTAAGACCCTGAACTCAGTAAATGTTAACCGTACAAGGAACATGTGTACATGTGATCCAAAGAGACCATACTTTAAAAAAGAAAAAAGAAAGAAAGAAAAAAAAAGAAATATAGAAAGAACCAACGAAGGCTATATTCATTCTGGTGCTTAATAAGCAAATAACTCCAAAGTTCCCAACTTGACTTCCCCAAACCCCTTAACTAGGAAGTCCACATGATTTCAACAAAGGAAACCAAATAGATTGGGGGGGAGGGGGATTCTATGTCATTTGCAAATACCCAGAAAACAACTGATTATTGAGCTTCCTAGAGTATTTAATGCTTTGATGGTAATCAATAGCTAGCTGCATACCTTGATACACTTTTAGATAGTCTCAGTTTACCTTTTGCCCTCCCCCAAAAACAGTTTCTCTATGTAGCCCTGTCTGTCCTGGAACTCACTCTGTAGACCAGGCTGGCCTCAAACTCAGAGATCTGCCTGCCTCTGCCTCCTGAGTGCTGGGATCAAGGTGTGTGCTACCACCACCTGGCATCAGCTTACTTTCAGAACAGTTTCATTCTGTAATCTAGATTGGCCTTGAGGTTCAGATCTCCCCGTCCTCCTGAGCACTGGCTGGCAGTTCAAGTGTATGCTCCATGCGTGGCTGCCTGTCTTTTTATTCATTTAGGCTTATTTATTTATTTGGTCTTTTGAGACAGTCTTGCTTGTGTAGCCCTGGCTGCCCTGGAACTTACTATGTAGACTGCCCTGCCCATGAACACACAAAGATCAGCCTGCCTTTATCTCCCAAGTGTTGGGATTAAGGAAGGTATGTGCCACTCTGCCCAGTTCACACCTGCACCTTGCACAGCCGGGCAGTGGTGGTGCATGCCTTTAATCCCAGCATTTGGGAGGCAGAGGCAGGTGAATTTCTGAGTTTGAGGCCAGCCTGGTATACAGAGTGAGTTCCGGGACAGCCTGGGCTATACAGAGAAACCCTGTCTGGAAAAAAACCAAAAAAAAAAAGAAAAAGAAAAAGATTAAGAAAGTCACATATAGGGGCTGGAGAGATGGCTCAATGGTTAAGAGCACTGACTGCTCTTCCAGAGGTCCTGGGTTCAATTTCCAGCAACCACATGGTGGCTCACAACCATCTGTAATGGGATCCGATTCCCTCTTCTGTTGTGTCTGGAGACAGCTACAATGTACTCATATAAATAAATCTTTAAAAGTCACACATAGAATATCTCTGAGGCACTCATTTGGGTTACAGAAAAACTCTTGTGATTACCCACTATGCACACTTCTGGGACTAGAGTGTTTTATTATGACTGACTTAGGGACTCAACAGTGTGGGAGGACTTGGAGATCATTTAGTCTTCAGTAGTAGAGGGTCTAATGAGAGGGTTGGGGATGTTAACTCAGTTGGCACAGTACTTGCCGGACACACACAAATCCTTAGGTTTTCTCTCTAGCACCACAAAAGCGGAGCCCATGATCCGTGCCCGAGATCACCCTAGCACTCCAGAAGTGGAGGTAGGAAGATCAGAAATTCAAAGCCATCCTCAGTTGTGTAGGGAGGCCAACCTTGGCTAAGTGGAACCCTGTCTCAACAAACTACAAGGTTTGATGAGAAAAATTGAAAACTCCACACATGTAGTAGTAAGTCTTCAATAAACAGTTAGTTAAATCTGGATATAATCTGCAAGTGGTGAAAATAAAATAGCACACCAAGTTCCATACATCTGTTAATGGTTAAGTATGGTTAAGATGTTAAGTCTCCTTATTCCTAATTTACCTTGATTCACATCTTTTGCCTTAACATGAATGCGATAAAGTTGAAGGGAAGAGGCTGACTCAGTCAGTGTCCTTGCACCCACTGAGTGCCTGGCACTCTGTTGGACTCGAGTGAATGCAGAGGTATATTCCCAGAAATGGGAGGGCACTGGGGAAGGGAGCAGGTTAGATCAGGATATCAGTCTGTCTGGAGTTAGGTTAAGGTACTGTCAGATAAACAGGGTGGGGCAAAGTGGAACCCTGGGAAATCAGACCATCCCTGTATGACTGCATTCTGTTTCCTGTAAGACTCAGCCCTTGGAAAGCAACATTATGTGACTCAAAGCATACAGTCTTTGGAACCAGTCCTGTGTTTGAATTCTAGTTATGGCATGCTGTTCATAACCCATCAGTGGCTTGCCATCTAATTAAAATTTCATTATAATTGCACAAGGTCCTCTATAACCTGGCTTCCCACTACCTCTTTGGCCAGTGCTTATCTCTTGCTCACTCAGCTCTAGCACCCTGGCTGTACCACACTGCTGGCTCTCCTTTTGAGGACTTTGCCCTAGTTCATTACTCTCTTTGCCTAGACTACCCCCTCCCCATAAGTGCATTGCTCTGCCTTGCATTTCTTTAGGTTTGTGCTCATTGTTTCCTTATCTGATCACTAATGTGAGTGAGTACCCTCTGCCTACTCCTTCACCCTCACTTCCTTTTATTTCCTTTGATAGGATTGTTATCACCTACTGTTTTTATTATCCACCTTCAAGAACATAAGCTTCCTGAAGTAAGTGCCACCTAGTGTATAGGACAATGTGGAGTAAGCACTGTTCTCTGAATGAACAAGCCAGGCCTGTCACTCTTGAGCTTCTTTTGCTCACATGAAGCAGGAGCGGCTAATGTTTTATAGCACTGGCTAAGGTCAAATAGGAGCATGCCAAGTAACTAGCCCAGTGTCTGCATGGTAAGTGCTCAGGGTTCATGTCTGCCCTCCCTTCTTTCTGAAGCAGGGCTTCATGTGTCTGAGGATAGAAGTCTTTCTCCCATGTGGGTTTCTGGGTTCAAACTCAGGTGTCATACTTTACAGCAGATGTCTTTATCCACTAAGCTGTTTATCTAGACCCAGAATGATAGATTTTTAAACTCCAGACTTGCTAGTGGACATCCATTTTGCTTAGCTCTGGAAGTACAGCATGTGTATTACCTGTACAATATTGAAAGGCAACAGCATCAGCTTCCTTACATGCTTAACTAAGCCTGTTCTTCTGTAGTCTGATAGCACAAATGACGCTTTGACATTATCCAGAGGGAACAGGACAGGTGCTTGCCCACAGAGGAGCTACCTTTGTTTGTGCTGTGTTATCTGTTGAAATTCTTCTGCAACTTGAAAATATGTTTCCTTTGTTTTCACCCTCCCCCATAAGATGAATGAGAGTGAGGAAGGAAGGAAAGGCTGGGCTCCATCAGCTGTAAACAGCAGCCTGGCAATGATGGCGCAGGCCTTTAATCCCAGCACTAGGGAGGCAGGAGCAGGTGGATTTGTGAATTCAAGGCCAGCCTGGTCTACATAGTGAGTTCTAGAACAGCCAGGGCTACAAGGAGAAACCCTTCCTTGAAAAACCAAAACAAACAACTTACAAAACTACTTGTAAGCACCACTTCATGCGGACAAACTAAGAATACTCTATTAATGAGTTCTTTTTTTTTTTTTTTTTTTTTTTTGGTTTTTTCGAGACAGGGTTTCTCTGTGTAGCCCTGGCTGTCCTGGAACTCACTCTGTAGACCAGACCGGCCTCGAACTCAGAAATCCACCTGCCTCTGCCTCCCAAGTGCTGGGATTAAAGGCGTGCGCCACCATATTAATGAGTTCTGTTCTTTAGGTATTGTGAGTTTGCTTGTGTGAGGTCCTAGGTTCAATTCATAAAGAGACAGACAGACAGACAGACAGACAGAGGCATACACACACACATACATACACACAATATACAACTATTCGCCAACTTAGTATATTTTCCCCCACCTTCTCTGACAACCTGGGAAAGAAAATAGAAAGCAAGGCAAGAAGAAATCAAGGGCTCTGTCTCTGTGTTGTAGAAACTAGTGCAGGACAGGGATAGGAATGTTCCAGGCAGAGCAGTACTAACATGTTCCCTATTGATCAGTCTAGACCTCTTCAGGCAAGGAGATTAGATGTCAAGGATTCCAACATGAGCATTCCCAGGCTACCAGATATCTAGGGAAAAGAAAGGGCTGAGTAAAACTGTGTATTTGACTGTGAAGCCATGTGGGAAAAGAACACTCCACTGGAGTCTACATGCCCGGGATTGGGCTTTTTACTGTGTTACTTTTTGTGTGTGCATAGATAAGATACATGTGTTGCCTCATGTATCTATTTCAAACCATTGCTATGAAAGTTAGAGGGTGTCTACACAATTCAATAGAGTACTTGATACTAGAAGTGCTGGTCAGTATCCACTGAAAATGAGCCTGCATTGTCTTTTTGAAAGCATTTGCTGTGGAAGAGCTAGTTTGTGCTGGTGGATAAGTCTTGTTGTTTTTGAGACAGAATTTCCTGTACTGTAGACTAGCTCTGAATTTGCTGTATATCTAAGAATACCTTTGAACTTAAAGGCACACGTCACCCTGTTTTTTTCATGCAGTGCTGGGGATTGAACCAAGGGCTTCATGCATACAGGCAAGCTCCCTACCATTAAGCTACATTTATAGCCCCAATAGGTTAAAATGGTTTGTTAAAAGCTGGTGTAGTGACTCTCACTTGTAATGTCAAGAGAAGTGGCACTAAAAAAAGAGAATCAGGAGTTCTCTAGCCTAGGCTACAGATGGAGACTCTGTCTCAGAAAAACAAGTCAGAAGATGTTGTTGAAGATTGTTGTAGCTTTGAGAGTGCAAAGGTGATGAGTGCTTCCTTACCTTTTTTTATGCTATTAGGATGGAACCCCAGGCCGTGGGCATCTGCACTACCAGTTTCCTGTCTTCCCAGTCCTAACGGGGAGTGGGGGAGTGAAATGTTTAGTGTCGTCGGACATTTAGAAGAATTATTCAGTTCTTAGGAGAAGATAAATAGAATCACTTTCTGTTTAATGAACCTTGCAAAAGTACTGTGGAAGAATGTGTTTGTAAAGATTTTGGCCTTAACATGGTTCCTGTTTAGTTGTATGTACATAGGATATGGGGCAACCGGTGCTCTGCAGAGTAGGGTGCTCATGATGAATGTTTATTTTTATTTTTTAAATAAATCTTTCCCCCTTCTTTCTAGCTGCTCAGATAAAGAATTTGATGAGCCAGCTTGGAACTAAGCAGGACTCCAGCAAACTCCAGGAAAATTTGTGAGTAGCTTCCCCAAAAGGTTGAGTTTTGTGAGGGCCCTTTGAGGACATTGGCCCTCCTGTGGGAGGTGATGGTTGGGTGGTAATAGCTGGACCTGAAAGAGGGGAGCAGGGTGTATTAATGGATCCAGATTTCTGCTGCCTTGAACTGTTTCTTTTCTTCTCTTGGTCTGGTTTGCAGAATAGTTTAGAGAGGTAGAGAAGGGATTCCCTCCACTCTTCAACTGCCTCAAGGAACTGTATCAGTATAACCCTGTGTCAATGACCTTCCTATTGACACATGACTCTTGATGATTTAGTCTACTTGGATTTCCAACTCTAAATAAGAAAAAATTACTCTCAGTGACACAAAGGGACCATAAAGGAGAGAATAAATTGTCTAGTGGGAGAATCAACTCTTTTTTTTTTTTTAAATCACATTTTTCTTGACTTTAGTTTTGTTTTAAAAGTTTTATTCTTGCTGGGAATGGTGGTGCACACCTTTAGTCCCAGCACTGGTGAGGCAGAGGCAGTTGGATGCCATCCTGGTATACAGAGCAAGTTCCAGGGCAGCCAGAGAAACTACATAGAGAAAGCTTGCTTCAACAAAAAACCCCAACAAAACAAAACAAAATGTTCTATTCTTAGGGGTGGAGAGATAGTTCAGTGGTTAAGAGCACTGGCTGTTCTTCCAGAACGCCAAGGTTCAATTCCCAGCACCGACTTGGTGGTTCACAACTGTTGATAGCTCTATTTCTCTCTTTTTGGCCTCTGTGGGCACTGTACATGTATAATGCACAGATATTTGTTGCAGGCAAATCATCCATACACATAAAATAATAAAGTAAAAATTTTATTCTTTGGTGCCAGAAAAATGTCTCATCAAGTAAAGAAAAGTGTTTGGAACCCACATGGTAGAAGGAGAGATCTAACCTCTAGGAAGTTGTTCTGTAATGTCAGCATATCTCATGTGCATCCTGGCATACCTGTGTCCAAAAGTATCATGGTACACCTACACATACGCATAAAACAAATAAAATGTAATTTTTTCTTTAAAGTTTTGTTCTTTATCTCAGACTGGGCTCAAACTCACAGAGATCCTCCTGTCCCTGTTGGGATTAAAGGCATGCGCCAGGGCTGGAGAGATGGCTCAGTGGTTAAGAGCACTGACTGCTCTTCCAGAGGTCCTGAGTTCATGAAATAAATAAGTTATTAATAATAACAATAACAATAATAATAGTAAGAGCATGTACCGTCACAGCCCAGCTCTGCTCTTCTCTCTAACGTCTGTTGAGCAGCATTGTGTCTGTCCTCTAGATGTTGTGAAATGAGTAACTGTTGGCACAGGGAGCTATACAAGGAGGGATGACATGTCTGCATATGTTAATGTTTCTGGGATTCTCTGGCTCCTGATTGGTTCCCTCTTGTTATCTCTCTGGTTTTCTAATCTTAGAAGCTTGCTTGCTGTGAAAAAACACTATGGTGTCCTAGCCACTAAGGCTTCTGCAGCAACAGATCATAAGCCAGATAGTTTATAAACAATCACAATTTTATTTTTCACAGTCCCTAAGGCTGAGAGGTTGAACGAAGATTTGAGACTCTGGCAGATAGAGTGTCGATGAGGGCCCTCTTTTTCATGGAGAATGTTTGTTTTTTGTTTTCCTTTTGAAATAGTTTCACTATAAAGCCCTGGTTGCCCTGAAACTTAACTATGTAGACCAGACTAGCCTGGAACTCCTAGAGATCTACCTGCCTCTGCCTCGCAAGTATAGGGATTAAAGGCATTCGCCATCACACTAGGCAGATGGTGATTTCCTACTGTGTCCTCACTTGGTGGAATGTATTCTTGAAGGGCCCATCACAGGCTAATCATTTTTTTTCTTTTCTTTTTTTTTTTTAAGATTTATTTATTTATGTATGTGAGTACGCTGTAGCTGTTTTCAGACACACCAGAAGAGGACACTGGATCCCATCACATATGGTTGTGAGCTACCATGTGGTTGCTGGGAATTGAACTCAGGACCTCTGGAAGAGCAGTCAGTGCTTTTAATTGCTGAGCTATCTCTCCAACCTGCTAATCATTTTCTAATCCTACCTCCTAATAACATCACTTGGGGGCTAGGAGGTCAACGTGAATTCAGGCCACAACTTGTGGCTTCTCTGTCACCCCATAAAACTTTTGTAGAAACAGCTGGAGAGGAGAGGAAGCCATGATGGGAAGAATCTTGTGTTTATTTATTTTTATTTCCACTCCCCCCTCCCTCCCTCCCTTCTTTCCTTCCTTCCTTCTGTGCATCCCACTTTGTTTCTTCAAATGTTCCTCTCATATCAGCCTCAGAGGAGCTAGGACTGTGATGGAGGCCTCTGTGCCCATCACCCAGCTTCTTTATATGTGTTTTTTGGTTGTTAGGTTTGGGTGTAGGTAGTAATTACTCCTCTGTTTCTATCAGAATACAGACATGTATTTCTTCCCAAATAGTTAAAACTCCTGGTCTGTGCTTCCTTCAGCAGGGATCATTGAGTAAGCATCTTTCTGCTTAGTCAGAATCCTGACACTTGTCTTTCCTCTCTTAGGCAACAGTTACAGCACTCCACAAATCAGCTTGCCAAGGAAACAAATGAGTTGCTGAAGGAACTAGGGTCCTTGCCCCTACCCTTGTCTGCATCAGAGCAGGTTGGTATTTTCTGTTTTGTTTATTAATAGAGGAGGACTTTGTTCTGATGGAGTGGAAGTATATGGAACAAAAGTAGGGCTTTGGTTCTCGATAGACATTCTCTAAACCTTAATTTTCTTACCACCTTCCCCAGTTTCATTTCTGTTGCTGTGATAAAATACCCCAACAAAAAGCAATCTAGAGGAGAATTCACAATTCCAGATTATAGTCTCTTATTGTGGGAAACTCAAGGTAGCAAGAACTTGGAGCAACTAGTCATCTCTCGTCCTCGCTCAGGAGGGGGGAAATGAATCCATGTGCGATTGTCCTATCCTCACTTGCTGTGCTTAGCTCTGTTTTTTCTACCTTTTTTTTTAAAAGTTTTTATTATTATTATGTATGTGAGTACACAGTCTCTTCAGACATACCAGAAGAGGTCATCAGATCCCATTACAGATGGTTGTGAGCCACCATGTGATGATAGCTGGGAATTGAATTCAGGACCTCTGGAAGAGCAGTCAGTGCTCTTAACCGATGAGTCATCTCTCCAGCCTCCATTTTTCTACTCTTACACAGATCATGATATCTTACCTAGGGAATGGTGCTGCCTACAGTGGGCTGGATTCTCCCACACTAATCAATTTAGTTAATATAATCTCCTATAGACGTGTTGACGGGCCAATCCAATGTAAACAGTCACTCATCGAGACTCTCTTCCCAAATAATTATAGGTTGTAAAGATGACCATTAAGCTACCCACACAGAGAGGCAGTATGACTATTGTGGCAATAATGTATGTACCAGGTGTAGCAAAGTGCCTGGCATTCATCATGTCCTGAGTGTATGGTGGCTACTGCTGTTATTAGTAGCACATTACAATGTATTTAGCCAAGAAGGAACCCCAATGTTTACATCTCTGGGGTTTGGATCAGCTTGCAGGCTGGGTCTTCAGTTTGTTTTATGCCTCATATCTATACATTTTGACTAAATAGCTTTCACATTTTACAGTCACTTTTGTACCTCAGGTCACCCATAGGTCTTAGGGTAGAGAAGTGCTCAGGGAAGACTTCTCTTCCAGCTGGAGATGTTCTGTCCTCGAGTACGCACCTGGCTGGCCGTTGCCTGGCTCCCCAGCATCACTGACAGGAACCTTCTAGTGCATGTGTCCTCTGGGTATCTCTGTGTGGTTGGTTGGTCCGTACTCATGCTGATGCTTCAGTGATGGGCCTGTTCTCCTTCCATCCATTTTCTCCACCTTGCTTTCAAATCACCCTTTCTTTCTCCTAGCTGTACACTGAAGGAGTACACATTTGCCAATAGTTTTTGTAGTATTGACAAAGGAGTCTAATTGCCTGATGAAAGCAAAGTCTTGTAAGTGCTTGAGAATGAAATACTAGCCCAGCACAGTATAAAGTTAGGTCCGCTACCAAAACCTTCATCTAATGTGTTCTAAAGCCAAAGACGATTTTGAATTATGCATGCTATTGTTCCCTCCATTAGCCGCAGTCATTAAGAACACAAAACAGAGTTGCAAACATGCTTTCCTCAGTGAAATACAATTCTGTTTCTCTCCCGTTGTGCTGACTTCCCTGTGCCTTTCCATAGCTAATCTGGCTCAGATTAATCTGAGGGGTTACTCATCTTTGGACCCGTGCCCTATATGTTAAGCCAGCAGTCACATATCAGATATTCTGAATATCAGATATTTATAATTCATAGTTAGCAAAATTACAGTTATGAAGTAGCAATGAAAATAATTTTATGGTTGGGATTAGCACAACATGAGAAACTGTGTTAAAGGATCACAGCATTAGGAAGTCTGAGAACTACTGTGTTAAACCATATGTCCTGCTTTCCGTTTCCCACACATACATTCTATTAGCAGATCTCTCAGCTGCTGACTACTGTGGCCTTTTTTGGAGAGAGTATTTCACTGGTGATGCCTGAGATGAGTGTCAGACTTCACTGATTCTCAAAGTCTACATGCCCTAGAGTCCTGCTATTGATCTTCTGATTTCCTTACCTCAGCCTTCCTTCCCCAGGATCCTTGCTTATTTAATGACGTCAATGTCATCTGTATAATGATGGCGGCCAGATAGTTCCCAAACTTGAACTCCAAAGCCTTCAGTTATTTCTTTTTTTTTTTTTTTCTTCAGTTATTTCATTGTGCTGCCATCTGCTGTTACCAATCCTTGTTCAACTCTTCTTTCAAACTTATTTGTGGAACTGGGAATGGAATCCAGAGCCTTGCATATGCTGGATATCTGATCTACTACCGAACTATATCTCCAGCCCTTGCTATATCTCCTCTTGAATATACTTTCTCCCTATGAAGTATAGTAATAATGGTCTTACTCTGAGTTTCTCATTCAAACCTATGAAATAAATTGGTTGAGTGTATTTATCATCACAGAAATAATTTGTAAATAAGGACGGGTACATATCACTCACAGAGCATTTAGCTGGTATGTGCAAGGTCTTTGGCTCCATCCCCAGTATAGGGAAGAAAAAAAAATGTGCCTTTTGATCTAATCACACTTATATAAATTTGTCCTAAAGAAAGAAATTTGGCTGGGCAATGGTGGTGCACGCCCACTTGGGAGGCAGAGGCAGGCAGATTTCTGAGTTTGAGGCCTGCCTGGTCTACAGAGTGAGTTCCAGGATAGCCATGGCTACACAGAGAAACCCTGTCTCGAAAACAAAACAAAAAAAAAAAAAAAAGAAAAGAAAAAGAAAAAAATTTGAAGGAAAGTGTAAATTACTAATTATTACAATGAGTCTCACTTTAACTTTATAGTGATTTAAAACTGATAATAATGGAAGGAATTTTTACATAAAATATAGTAAAAATAAGTTCATAAAATGAATGCACTAATTAAAATTCCTAATTTTAAAGAGTATAGTAATGCAGAAATATGATATAATTTAAAAATGGTCTTTTGGGACAGAGGAAACTCAGTGTGGTTCCTTGGTATGTATAAGGCCATGTGCTTGACCCAGTGAGTAATTTTTATTTATTTATTTATGTGTATGTTTATTGGTTGGTCAGTTGGTCTCTCTGTGTAGCCCTGGCTGTCCTAGAACTCTCCATGTAGACCAAGCTGGCTTCAAACTCACAGATATCTTTTGTTGCTACTTTGTTTCCAACCCAATTACCTGGTAAAAGAAATCTCAACTCAATCAGTAACAATACAAGCTATAATCCTAGCTTGGGCAGATCTCCCACTACACTACTCTATTCCCATCTATATTATTCCATATAATTTGCAGTTCTCCAGGCCATGAGCTTCTCTCTCTGCAGCCTCTCTTGTCTCTTGTAGCTCTTCTTTCTTCCCACAGATCCCCCGTAGCTCCTCCCCCAAACTCTCAGCTCCTCCCCCTTCCTCTTGCCCAATCATTGGCTTAAGCCTTTATTTGAAAAGTTAAGATGGGGAGAAGGTTCACAAGGCAACTCCTCATCTGCAGCCCCTCTGAGGAATGGAATTAGCATCAAAATACAAGCCCAGGGCTATCCACAACAGATATCCACCTGCCTCTTCCTCCCAAGTGTTGGGATCAAAGGCATGTGCTACCTACCATACCTAGCTTCAGCAATTTTAGCCGGCAAGGTTAGGAGTGATTTTTTTTCCTTCCTGCAACAGTTCTGCCTTTGCCCCAGTGCTGGGATTACAGCCCACAGGGTTTTCCTTGGGGGTTCTTTGTTTGAGACAAAGTTTGACTGTGTGGCTCTGGCTGGCCTAGAACTGACTTCATGAGGTTGGCCTTGTCCTCACTGCCTGCCTCTGCCTCCCAAGTGCTGGGGTCGAAGGTATGCGTCATTGTGCCCAGCCTGTTAAACTTTTTAATGCAAAGATTACAATCCCAGAAATAAGAAAACTTTCCTCACTTAAATTGGCTTTCAGTATTGCCATCACTTTCCCGGGTTTGAAGTCTGAGTCATTCTGACTTTACCCTCTTCTTCTGTCTTTAGTCAACTAAGTCATAATGTTTCTTAAACTTCTTTTTGTGACCCAATTACTGCCATTATGTCCTCCTACCCATTAAACCTAGATTGTTGCAGTAATCTTTTTTTATTCTCATTACAGCTAGCAAGCCTCACAGCCTAATTTCTCTACATTAGTAGGTTGTCCTTGACAGGCACTGTACTGTCCCCCACTTGGTTGGTCTGCTCCTCAGAGGTGACCCTGAGCACACTGGTTTGATCTTTAGAACTGACTTGTCAACCTTCCCTGCTTCCCTGTTTTTCTGTTTTAGCTCTCTTATGTATGCACCTTTAGACCCAACCAAACTGCCTCTTTTTGTAAAAAAGATTTATTAAGTTTATGTATGTGTCTATACTGTCACTTTCTTCAAACACATCAGAAGAGGGCATCAGATCACATTACAGATGGTTGTGAGCCACCATGTGGTTGCTGGGAATTGAACTCAGGACCTCTGGAAGAGCAGTCGGTGCTCTTAACCGCTGAGCCATCTCTCCAGCTCTCCCCCCCCCCCCTTTTTTTAAGTTATGATATTTTCATACTTTATTATGTAGGAAAGTAAGGTATTTAAAAAATACAGTATTGGCTGGGCAGTGGAGACACATGCCTTGGGAAGCTTAGGTAGGTAGATTTCTATGAGTTCCAGGATAGCCAGGGCTGCACAGAAAAACACTGTCTTGAAAAACCATTAAAAAAAGAGGAAGAGCCAGGCAGTGGTGGCGCTTGCCTCTAATCCCAGCACTTGGGAGGCAGAGGCAGGCAGATTTCTGAGTTCGAGGCCAGCCTGGTCTACAGAGCGAGTTCCAGGACAGCCAGGGATACACAGAGAAACCCTGTCTTGAAAAAAACAAAAAACAAAAAAAAAAAAGAAAAGAAAAAGGAAGAGGAGGAAGAGCAGGTGAAGAATACATTATTTAAGTCAGATATTTAGCTCAGAGAGAGCAGTAGTGTAGTGACGGTAGCCTGTAGGTAAATAAAGTAGTTTTTTTAAGTTCTTAAATTTTTTTAACTAATTAATTAATTATTTATTTAGTGTACATTGTTGCTGTCTTCAGACACACCAGAAGAGGGCATCAGATCCCATTACAGATGGTTGTGAGCCACCATGTGGTTGCTGGGAATTGAACTCAGGACCTCTGGAAGAGCAGTCAGTGAGTGCTCTTAACGGCAAAGCCATCTCTCCAGCCCAAAAATTTTAAAACTCAAAAAGGAAAACTGTAAAGGAGAATAATGGTAATTTTCAGGAAAACTAATAACTTAGTATAGAAAAATGGTTTCAATATCCCCCCCTCAAAAAGTCCAAAAAAACAAAAACTAATTAGATGGTCTGAGCTCAAAAGCCTTTAATATACATTTAGATTCTCTAGGGACCAAATATTCCAAATTGCAATTCCTTTTGAGTATTGTGGTAAATGCTTCCTCATTCACTGGTTCATCAGTGTGGATTAGCTGGGAATTTGATTCAGGAAGGAACAAACTTAGCATTTAGGAAAAGCCTATTTTTGTAATAACTTAAGTATATAATTGTGCTTTTAATCAGTATTAAACCGAATAATTCTGAGTTCATTTGAGATTTCAAGTTCTTGTTTACTTTCTTCAGCGCCAGCAGAGGCTTCAGAAGGAGCGGCTCATGAATGACTTCTCGTCGGCCTTAAACAATTTCCAGGTTGTGCAGAGAAAGGTATCTGAGAAGGAAAAAGAGAGTATTGCAAGAGCGAGAGCTGGATCTCGTCTTTCTGTAAGTTCATTCCCAAAAGAAGGCCTGTCCCACCCAGCAGGTGCACCCAGCATGTCCCCTCTCCACCAAATAGTTTGCTTTCTGTTCTTGGCCCAGACCGAAACGCAGAGTTAACTTTCTCCCTTTTCGAACTTGTTTTTTACTCAAGACAGATTGCCAGAGTGTCATCTTATAGATGGTCAGAGTGGAGGGATGTCACTCCTTAGTACTGTAGCCAAGGCCGCTCTTTAGTGTATCTCTGGCGTGTTTTTGGATAACAGCAGCCAACCACCATCTGTTTTCTAGGCAGAAGACAGGCAAAGAGAAGAGCAGCTCGTCTCGTTTACCAGGTAAAAGGTCACTCAGCCAGCATGCTGGGTAGTTACTGTGAATCCACACCTTTGTGTCGAAATTTCTTTTTTTTTATGTTTATGGAGGTTTTGCTTTCATGTAATTCTGTATACCATGTGTATGCCTGGTTCCCACAAAGACCAGAGGAGAGCTTTGGATCCCTTAAAACTAGAGTTTCAGATAGTTGTAAGCTACCATATAGGTGCTGGGAATCAAACCTGGGTCTCTGTAAAAGCAACCAGTGATCTTGACTGTTGAACTATCTCTCCAGTCTCTTTGTGACTATTTCTACTACAAAATTAAAAAAAAAATCAGGGCTGGTTGTAGTGGCATATGCCTTTAATCCCAGCACTTGATAAGCAGAGGCTAGTGGACCTCTGTGAATTCAAGGCCAGCTTGGTTTACATAGTGAGTTCTAGAACAACCAGAGCCATATAGTGAGAACCTATCTCAAAAAAAAAAAAAAGAAAAAAAAGAACATAAGTAAATAAGATGAGGATTTGAGCCAGGCATGTAATGCATACCTGTAACCCTAGCACTTTGGGGGATGAGGCAAGAGGATGAAGAGAATTGGAGGTAGCCTAGGCTGCATAGCTTGTCTGTCAGATAAGTTAATGAATAGAGTTGGAGATGACTTAATGGTTAAGAATACTGGCTGCTTTTGCAGAGGACAGGCTCAGTTCCCAGTACTTACATGGTGGCTCACAATTGTCTGCAGTAAAGTGTCAGAGAATCCAGTGCTGTCTTCTGGCTACCAGATGCCGTGCCCAGATCCAAAATTTTTTTTTTTAGCTTTACTTATTTATTTTTATACATGAGTACACCACCATTGTTCTCTTTAGAGATACCAGAAGAGGCATCAGATCTCATTACAGATGGTTGTGAGCCACCATGTGGTTGCTGGGAATTGAACTCAGGACCTCTTGAAGAGCAGTCAGTGTTCTTAACCATTGAGCCATCTCTCTAACCCCCTAATTTTTTTTTAATTTAACAAATAGTACAATTTTCTAGTAACTGTACTCACAACTATCTGAAACTCTAGTTTCAAGGGATCCAAAGCTCTCCTCTGGCCTTTGTGGGCACCAGGCATACACATGGTACACAGAATTACATGAAAAAAAAAATCAAGTTCCAAACATTTTATTAGCTTTTAGTTTGGTTTTCTCTTAAGTGGAGTCTGTCCCAAAACATAGTCTCAAGGAAATTCCTGGGAGCCAGATGTGGCTCTGACAGATGAGTGGGTGAAACCCTATTTGGTAGCTTAGTGTATTTTCCTCCCTTCACTTAGTTCCCTGGTACCAGCCCCGCTTATACTTTGACAGTTCCCTGGAGAGCTGGTCTGTGCAATTCATTGAGTTAAATCTCTGGATACTTCCCTTGTCTAGCAAGTCCTAGCAAGACTGGGAAAAAAAAAACACCTAAGTGGAAAAGGCAAAGAATCCTGTATTCCATAATTCTGCCTCAAGAGAGTTTTGCCTGTGGCTTCAGTTTTATTTTCTTTGTGTCACATCTTTGCCTCTGGATGGGAAATACGGCCCGCAGGGATTTTGTACTGATAGCAGAAGAGTTGGGTCCTGAGTAGCATCTCCCTAGGTTCTGCTGTTAGCAGAGATGTAGTTATATCTCCTCATACCTTAGAGAGAAGGAGTCAACTGAAGTGCTTGTCTCCCTGTAGCCATGAGGAGTGGAACCAAATGCAGAGCCAGGAAGAAGAGGCGGCCATCACTGAGCAAGACCTGGAACTTATTAAAGAGAGGGAAATGGCGATTCGGCAGCTGGAGGTGAGAGGCAGGCAATGGCTTTTCTTTGGCTCAAGTGTCTGCAGATATTAGGTAATTTTTTTTTTGCCAGATTTATATGAAAAGGGTTGGATTGAGTCTTTTTGTTTTTTATATTATCTATCAATTTAGTTGTGGCAAAATTGAACTACTGTTATGTTCTGTTGGCCTGGGCACTCAAAAGCGCCCAGATTCTTGCTCAAACTCCATTTAGTGCATATGGTCTCTGGGAGAGATGCATGCATGGGAAACATCAAGATACTGTGTTGATTCCTAAAACTTTGCCATCTCAGTGGCCATCTCCAGGGTAAGCAGGGTTCTGTGTGGAGAGCTCCTTTTCATAGTCTGAATAGCCTATCAGAAAGGCAGACTCCAGCTCTACTCTTGTACTTTCTAAAGTCCAGTTCCAAGTATGACTCTCGTCATATCATTGGGTCAGACTTGGAACTATTTTTTATGTGGGGTTGAGGGAAAGTTCTGTAGGCTGTACTTGGCTCCTTCAGCTCCATCATGACCAAGGCAACTGAATTAAAAAAATTTTTTTTTAAATGCTATTAAAAGTATGATCATATGGTGTGGTGGTTTGGATGAGTATTGCTGCAGTTGTAGATTATTTGGGAAGGAGTAGGAGGTGTAGTTTAAACTTAAATTTTTAAAATTTAGTTTATTTTGCATCTTTATGTTTATGAGTGCTCTTGGGGATCAGAAGAAGGTTCAGATCCCTTGGAACTAGAGTTCTGGGTGGTGGTGAGCTTCCATGTGTGTGCTTGGAACTGAACCTGGGTCCTCTGCAAGATCAACAAGTGCTCTTAACTGCTGAGCCATCTCTCCAGCATCTGATTAGGGGCTTGCTTACAGTTTAGGCAGGCATGCATGGCATTGAGGCAGTAACTGTGAGCTTACATCTGATCCACAAATTGGAGGCAGAGAGAGAGTGAAATTGGGTCTGGCTTGGGCTTTTGGAACTTTAGAGCCCCTAGTGACACATCTCCTCTAACAAGGCCACACTTCCTAATCTTTCCTGAATGTCCCTCCACCTGGGGCAATACTTATTCAAACCACACCTTATGAACATACCTTTAACAGGTGCCAGTCCATTGTTCATCCACCTGACTTGTGTTAGGCCATGGCTTATTACCTATGAAAGTAAAAACCTGAACATAGAGAATCTTACCTCATCACTGTTGGGAATACTACGCAGCTGAGCCCACCAAGCTGGGGAGTTATTAGACTTTTTTCAGTGAGAACAGTGAAGTTGTCCTTTCACCCTGCCAACTGTTCTCCAGCATCGAAGCTGTTTATCAGTTGGAAGTTGTTTATAGGGCATCATCCAAGTGACACAAATCCAGCAGTTCCTCACATAGACCCAGAGTCTGTCCTGGGGAAACCATCTCCTTGGTTGGTTTTCTTCTATGTGTTCTCCAGGCAGCACAGTCCTATAAAAGCCATTTAAATCCTCTAGTCAAAGGTCCTAGTAGTCAGTGACATTGGTCTGCTCTACCTAGAGCCGTCACACTGAGCATGTGTCCACCACAGCATCCAGCTTCTGTTGGATACAGTTCAGGCCTATCCTTATGATCTTACTAGTTCCCAGATAACATGTGCCATTAATATTGCTCAGTGAGTGGGTTGCATGTCTTTTGTTCTACAGTATTAGGTAAGCAGCAATAGGTAGATTTTTATTCATGGAGAAACCTTTAAAGTACATGTGATTGTTAATCTTTAGGGAAAGAAAGGAAAGAAATCTTCTAACATGTTGCTTAAAGTGATCTAATTTTTTTTTTAATCTCCCTTAGGCTGACATTTTGGATGTCAATCAGATATTTAAAGATTTAGCTATGATGATCCATGACCAAGGTGATCTGATTGGTATGTACTATTTATACATCTAACCTTAGGGTGAGTACAAAGTAGATGGCTCACTGTAAACTTATACAGTCAACTGTAGAGGCTAGAGAGGGTGCTTTGTGGTGAGCCCTGTTCACTTGTTATAGCCTGCAAGTCTGAGAGAAAGGGCTGTCAGCACCCCAGCTTTCAGCTCCAGACTCTTGCAGGATTGTGGGGTTAGTAACTTTTAAAAGCTTCTTAATGTAGAAATGATCTCAAATTTATAAAAAGCTGCAAAATAAAAACAATACAAGGAATCTTTTCTATATCCCTACCAGAATTTTCCTGATTAGTAACATTTTGCCCCTTTTACTTTGTGATGTACCCCATCTGTGGTATGCACGTGCTGCTGCCCCAAGTTTTTTTTTTCTTGAACCCTATATAGGTAAATTATATAATTAGTAACCCCTTGCTGTTAAATATGTCATATTTATTTCCTGAAGAATGGTGCTGTTCTCTTATCAAGTTAGAAACGTGTAGCTAGGAATGGCAGTGATGCCTGTAACCTCTGCAGTCGTGTAGATGTGTGACAGTTAGGCCAGCGTCAGCTACGCAGCATGTTGCTGAGGATGTTGAGGCCATCTTAGACTGCATGAGACCCTATCTCAGAAAACTAAATGAAAAGAAGTGAATTTTTGGTCTCATGGCTTGCTGGTTTGGATGATAATGGTGAATTTAAGGCCTGTGCCTGTTCAGAGGGGCTGGATAGATGGCACAGCAGCTGAGAACAGTGGCTGCTCTTCCAAAAGACTATTGTTTGATTCCCAGCACCTACACACCAGCTCACAACCATTTGTAACTCTAGTTCTAAGGGACCCAACACCCTCCAGGCTTGTATGTGGTACACAGACATACATGCAGACAAAACATCCATAGACTTTAAAAAAAGAAAAAGAAAGAAAATTTGTTTTTTTTTCAGTATTGAAATACCTGAATGTGCTAAAACATGCATTGTATTTTTTACAGATAGCATAGAAGCCAATGTGGAAAGCTCAGAGGTGCATGTGGAAAGAGCCACTGATCAGCTACAAAGAGCTGCTTATTATCAGGTAAAAGCCAATATCAAAGAAAGTCACTCTTCGCTGTAGACTCAGTGACCTCCAGGCTGTGCTAACGCATTGCTGGCAGCTGCACTCTTTTGCCTGAGATTAAGTTGGAGGCAGGCAGTCATAGTTTGCAGCTCCAGTCCCATTTTTAGTATTTATCTTTGCAGCCAGATCTCCAACACCATCAAATCCTGAATAACTTATACAGAAGCTGTGTGGCTGTAAAGCTAATGTCATGAGCTAGCTTGATGCCTAGAGTCTAGCATGATGCTAACCTTATATCCTAAATTGGGGACTGTTGGGGGAGTAAGAGCTGCAGGGAGAGCAGAGCTTCAGAGACACGGTAGCCAACTGTTGACTCAGCATGGTGACTTAGAACCGGTAGGACGGCTCATTGTAAATAGGCCTTAATCATCATGGAGCTGTGCCCAGAAGGTGATTCTTCTGGCTTTATGACTTTTATGAGTCTTTTTGTTTTGTTTGTTTTGAGACTGGGTCTCACTGTATAGTCCTGGCTGGCTTGGAATTCACTTTGTAGAGCAGACTGGCTTGGAACTTACAAAGATTCTCCTGCCTCTGCCTCCCATGTGCTGGCATTAAAGGTGTGTGGCACAGCCCCCTATTCTTTCTGTGAGTCTATAATTCAGGTTTTAGATATTAAAAATGATGTCCTCATTTGGTGTTGCACAGCTTTTTAGAAGTAACTAGCATTTTAGTCATTTTCTGTATTCCTAGGGTAGCTGTTGTATTTTACCTGGGAATATGCTTGAGGAAGTTGAGTTTCATAATGGTATTCTTGAAAAACTGATGATTTTAATTTACAGCAATAAAAGAGTAATCACATTTACTCAGTGTTGTAGTATGTGGGAACTAAAGGATGTTAATGAAATTGTACCAGAAAAGGAGAGTTCCTGCTAAATGCTAATGAGAAGAACATCAAATGTCCAGTATAATCCAGTTATTCCAAATAGGGATGTGCACGAGAGTAGGAGGAGCCGGGCATTTCGGCATGGGCCTTTAACCCAGCTTTCAAGAGGCCAAGATAGTGGATCTCTATAGAGTAAGCTAACCTGGACTAGAGAGAGAGAGCTCTAGGCCAGCCAAGGCTACACAGTGAGACCTTATCTGAAACAAAAAGATAAACAAACAAGAGAGCAGAAAGAAGTAGAATCTTATGTTAACAGTCTTATCTATGGATGATTATTTTCTTTTCTCTACTGCTCGCATATTTTACAATCTGATAGGTGTGAGGTGGGTTATTAAAATGCATACCCAAGGACCTAGGGAGAATGCTCAGTGGTTAGAGCAAACAGGAGCCCTGGAGTCCAAATCCTCAGCTTCCATGGGTGGATGTGGCTGCAGCTTGTAATTCCAGCCATGGAGGTAGAGGCAATTCTAGAACAAGCTGGCTAGTGTGAGACAAGTCACATCCTCAGATAACACCCAGAGCGAAGGTACAGCTCCTCCACAAATGTGTATTCGGGAATGATTACACCTGCAGTACTACTTACAACTGGCGAATTGAGATTTTGGAGAAGATGTTTGCATCTTTTTGCATGGTAAGAGTTAATTATAGGCTAGGGATGCCACTCAGAAGCGGGGCTCTTACCTAGCATGCACAAGGACCTGGGTTAAATCTCAGCAGTGAAATATAAGGGTGTTCTGAATGACAAGGAGTCAGGTAATGAAGCACTCTGAATCTTAGGTATAAAAATGTTAATGGTTTCACGAGTGTCTTTAAATATTTCTTTCCTCAGAAAAAATCTCGCAAGAAGATGTGTATCCTCGTGCTTGTCCTGTCAGTGATTGTCACCGTCTTGGTAGTTGTTATCTGGGTTGCTTCTAAATGAAGCGTGCTTGCCTCAGCCTTCTCCACTGAGTTGTTTTCAAGGGCAAGTGCTTGATGGAGTCTTGCCAGAACAACTGACCATAGAAGAGAGTGTGTATCAGAGTGTCCTGTGATAATTTAGCTAGAATCTAACTACTAACTAGTCCTTGGAATTAGTGACCATGGAGACAGTATTTATCAATTTATGCATACATTCTATTCATTTCTCAAATAACAAATTAACTTATGTGTATTTTCCTTTCTCTTGTATTTTTATTGCCCTTTATTGCAAATGTTTATTGACAGTTCCATTGTGCATATTCTTTTTGCCAGGTGACACTACATCATAAATTTGTCTTTTTGTATATACACAAACTTTATCTTTTTATGAGTATCTGAGATAAATTTCCCTCTGGAGCCAGCCTATTAGAGTCTGAGAAACTGTACAATA
The DNA here is from genome assembly GCA_036184795.1 of Tokudaia tokunoshimensis. NCBI lineage: Eukaryota > Metazoa > Chordata > Mammalia > Rodentia > Muridae > Tokudaia > Tokudaia tokunoshimensis. The sequence continues at coordinate 116,101,747 of BTHU01000005.1, read as the reverse complement.
TGCCAGTAATTTTTATTATTTAACATTTTGATTTAGTTTCTGAGCAGTCTGTTCTCTGTTTTGTAAGATTTTGGCACTGTATATTACTGGGGAGTAAGAACATTGCACCCGTGACTTCAGATGAAATGAGAAGAACCTGGCAGAGTGGGCCCATTGCCAGGGTGTGTGGGAAGTCTGGGTTCGAGGTAAATTGACTTTTTTGTCTGCTGGTGTTTACAGCGTCCATCCTCACACACTAAGCCACCCCACTCCTGTTTTAAAGAGGATCGGTTCATTACCATGCTTGTAATCAGTTGGCTCTCTCTCCCACCTGTCTACATAGAACGGGAGAATTAGGCACAGCATGATTTTGGAAAGCAAATGAGGATTGTTTGGAGTGATTTCATCTCGCTCACTTGTGGCTCTCATTCTGGTGAATGATAAATGTTGCTGTCAAAGACTGATCCCGACCCTTGTAAGGGTTACTTGGCTTTGATGGCAAGATTTTGAAACTTAGACTGAAGTGGGGTTTAAAACTAACTCTGTGAACCTATTGATAAAGCAAAGCAAAGGTTCCTTTTGTAAATAATACTGGTTTAGTGATGTTAGACTTAGCCTAATTTATGAACAAGAGATCAAACTCTGTGTAGTTTTAGATGAAAACAGTTTTAATAAAATGTTTCTGTCTTGTATATAAATGTTGTCTACTGCCCATTTTCACAGGCCTAGAACAGTCAAGAGAGTGTGTAATTGGTTTAGGCTCTCAGATAAATGTGAATTGAGGCCTGAAACGTCAGCTCGTCCTTCACTGAATTAGAGGATCTGCCTACTGTGGCTATATTTATGTTTGTTTCTTCTATTCCTCGTATTGTTACTTAATCTTGTTCTACACTAATGTGATCAATAGAGAAAAAAGGGCCCAGATGCAAAAGTTTCTCACACGTTTGCACTATCCTGCCTACTTAATGCCAATAAACATTTACAAGCTTCTGTAGTTATTTTTATGAGTTAACATCCTAATGACATAGATATTAGGTACTGTTCTGCCACGAAAAAACACAGAGCTGCAAGAAGACTGGAGAGCAGGTAAGGTGTGGCTTGCAAGTAGAAAAGGCTTTGCTGCCTTCCTTTGAAAAACAGGACAGAGAGCAACTATGGTTTGCACATACTTCTAATCCTAGTACCTGAGAAGACAGGATAGGCAGGTTGTGAGTTCAAGGCTAGATTGGGATACATGAGAGGTTTGAGATCAGACTGTTTTTAAGAGACAGATGAAGAGGAAAAAAAGCTGTCTGCATTACACAGTGGCCCACATGGTAACTTCAGAGAGAAACCCTTGTTCTCAGATCATAGTTGGATGTGGATATGTCATTTGTGACAGTCCAAGAAATAAAAAAATTGGATCTGTTGTGACAAGCTATTGGGAACAACAAAGTGGCTGTGATTGTGTAATACTGTGGTGGCTGTCACGATGGCTGTGGGAATAAGTAGGAACTTAGCCTGGAGTTGTAGCGGTTTTCAGGAAGCTCTAATAAACATATTCCTAGAACCTGCTTTGTACTTGATTGTTTCTGGAGGCACTATGGTCTGGGTCAGTGGCTCTTGCCTGCATATTAGAAAGGTTTTTAAAAAGTGTTGAAAGCCCTGGTCTCCCTGCTCAGAGATTCAACTTTCATTAGTCTGGTGTATTTCCTACATAAGATTTTCTCCACATGCATATACTGTGTGCAGCTACAACTGAGAACTTTGTTTGCAAGTCGGAAACTAGACTGGAGGAATATAAAAGACCTGAGTTACCCTAGCCCACCAGTGACCAGCTGAGGGTATTTGGACAAGTTGCTTAGTTCATAAACCCCATGTCTTATCAGTTGCTTGCATCCTATCTATCTATCTGTCATCTATTTATCTATTATAAAATTCCTAACAGATGTCTAGTCTGAACATACAAATTGTAAATATGTTTCTGTATTCCTATTTACTTTGCATCTTGTGTTCAGCTTCCTATATTGACATTGAAAAGTTCTAGGAGTACTGGGAACTTTTTAAAAAGAGAAAAAAGGGGACTGGAGAGATGACTCAGCAGTTAAGAGTACTGGCTGCTCTTCCAGAAGTCCTGAGTTCAATTCCCAGCAACCACATGGTGGCTCACAACCATCTGTAATGGGATCCGATGCCCTCTTGGTGTGTCTGAAGACAATGACAGTGTATTCATATACATAAAATAAATTTTAAAAATGAGAAAAAAGTAGATTTTTAAATTTTATTTTCTGTGTATGAAAGTTTGCCTGCATATATGGCTATGTACCATGTGTGTGCCCGGTGCCTTCAGAATTCAGAGCAGGACTCAGATCCCTGGAACTGATAACAAGAGATGATTGTGAGCCACCATATGGGTGCTGGAAACCGAACCTTGATTCTCTACACAAGCAACAAATACTCTTAACTGCTGAGCTGTCTTTTCAGCCCTCCTAGCAGTCTCTTAAAATGAATTAGTGCTATGTAGAGTTAATAAAAGAATTTTGGTCACTTGATTGGTAATGTTTCATGATAAGAACTTGATACATATTAGATTGTTGTTCACAAAGCATTTGTGTTTATGTGTGCAAACCCACATGCACACACATCTTTTTTATTTCACTAAGGAGTATTTACCCACACAGTATGCAGTCTGTGACATTTGAACTAAACTTATACCTCAAAGTGAAATTATCAGGGAGGCAGGGTAATAAAGGCCATGAATCTTTGCACTCAGGAAATAGAGAGAGGTAGATCTCCATGAATTCAAGGCTGTCCTGGTCTATATAGCAAGTTCCAGGCCAGTCAGGGCTACATAGTAAGACCCTGCTTTGTTTTGTTTTGGTTTTTGGTTTTTTGAGACAGGGTTTCTCTGTATAGCCCTGGCTGTCCCGGAACTCACTCTGTAGACCAGGCTGACTTCAAACTCAGAAATCTGCCTGCCTCTGCCTCCCAAGTGCTGGGATTAAAGGCATGTGTGCCACCACTGCCCTGCCTGCCTGTTTGTTTTTTGTTGTTGATTTTTTTGTTTTGTTTTCAAAAAAAAAAAAAGGCAAGGAGTGGGGTGGGGAGGAGGGCAGGGATCTGGAACAGTCAGAGGGAGGATAGGGGGAATAAAATGTGGAGTATAAAAAATAAATTAATAAGTAAAAAACAGAAAAAAGAAATCATCTCAGAAGTCCTACTGAGTTGACAGGAAATAACAGGATTCAGATCACTGAAATGATCAAGAGTGATGGCTTTTCTGCAAGATGCACAGCAGGATGAAACAAAAGACATCACTCAAGATCTGGCAAGTTGGCCAACAGTCAGAGAAGGGTCTGGTAAGAATTACTGATAGAGCCGGGCAGTGGTGGCGCACGCCTTTAATCCCAGCACTTGGGAGGCAGAGGCAGGCGGATCTCTGAGTTCGAGGCCAGCCTGGTCTACGGAGTGAGTTCCAGGACAGCCAGGGCTACACAGAGAAACCCTGTCTCGAAAAACCAAAACAAACAAAGAATTACTGATAGAAGAAAGACAAAACCTCCCAGAACCAAGGACAGGAGGGCAACTCAGAATCTTGCAAGTCGTTGAAAAGGTTAAAGACTTTCCTTCCAGACAAGTTTCTATGCCAGTGACCCTTTGTGGACAAAAGATAGTAAAGAATTATTATTTTTGAATATAAAAACAAAAAAGCAGGGAAGGAAAGAAAATAAAAGCAATTACCATCTAGTCAGCAAAATAAAACACTAAGCCCCTCATATTCCATTATTCAGTCTGATTTGTATTTTCTATTCAGAAACTATCTTAGTCATGGGAATGAAGCTTTTGCTTTTGGTCACAGACCACAGAACTCATGTCACACCTCAGTCCAGTCTGTTTCCAGAGTTGGGGGTCCCTGATGTTTAGCTCTAAGCTTCAAAGGATTCTTCAAGCTCTAAGCTCTAAGGATTCTTTCCAGTATTGCTCTCTAGCACTACAAAGTACAAATACTTTAAAATGTAATTATAGTTTAGAAGGTGTGTGTGTGTGGTGTGTGTGTGTGTGTGTTTGTGTGTGTGTGTATGTGTGTGTGTACCTCATATGTGCCTGTTGCCCAAGGAGGTGAGATCAGGCCCCCTGAAGCTGGAGTTACAGATTTAAAAAGCATTTAATTTTCAAAGGATAAACGTACGTTAGTTATGGTGGCACTTGTAAGCCAAAGGAGGTGAATCAGATAAAGACCTTTAATGCCAAGCCTGATGTAACAAGAGGAATAGATGGTTAATGATACAAGTTTTAGAGTTGGATTATGATTAAAGACCAAGTTTTTAACCTGTGGAGAAATGAGAATAATGCTATAATAAGGTTTTGTTTTGTATTTTTAATTGTGTCTGAGAGAATATTCTTTCTAATTTTTTGTACAGGTGGTGGGACTGAGGGAAGTTCATAGGTATGTGTAGGTGTGCATATGCATGTGTGTAGCATTATAGGCTACATATAACAACAGCCTTGACTATTGTTCCTCAGGTGTCTATTATTTTTGTTTGAGACAGGGTCTCTTGCCAAGTAGGTGAGACTAGCTGGCCAGGGAGCTTCCAGGGCTTTGCCTTTCTCTCTTTTCCACCTCCTCCCCATAACTTTTGTGTGTGTGTGTGTGTGTGTGTGTGTGTGTGTGTGTGTGTGTGTGTGTGTGAATTTCATATCATACACCCCAACCAATCCCACTAATTTCCCACTTTCATGTTTGCTCTCCATCCTTGTAACCTCCCCCAAAAGAAAATAAAAAATAAAAATGGGAAAAGTCTTGCCATAGAAACTGCCGTGTGTCACACAGTATAACCCTTTGTCCAAACAGCTTTACTTGCAAATTTTCATTGCAATGAGTCATTAGTTTGCTTCGAGGCCTCTGGTTTCGGCTATGCTATCAATACTGGGTCCTCACCGGGACTCCTCTATCATACCCTGTTGTTGCCCTGGGTCATGGGGATCCTGCAGCTTTGGTTCTGCCAGACCCGTCTGCTGCTCCAGCAGCTTGTAGATGGGGTAGGTGTTGGGGTGAGCAGGCCCAGTGCCCTGGATCTGTCTGCCTTCCACTCAGGCTCACATTCACCATCATTCTTAGCTTTTTACTTGGGTTTGAGCGCTCTAAACTTAGGCCCTCAGGCATGCAAGACAAGTGCTTTATGGACTGAACCGTCACTTCAAATCCTACCCACATTTTTGTTGATGCTGGAGAACAAACCTGAACCTTTATACATGTCATACACAAGGGCCTAGAATCCTTTTTTTTTTAAAGATTTGTTTATGTATATGAGTGCTCTGTCTATATGTACTTCTACATGCCAGAAGATAGCACCAGATCATACGATAGATGGTTATGAGCCACCATGTGGTTGCTGGGGATTGAACTCTGGCCCTCTGGAAGAGCAGACAGTGCTCTTAACAGCTGAGCCATCTTTCCAGTCCCAAGGACCTAGATTCTTGATCAAAGTCTCTGTGCTATAAAACCAATCTTTTTTTTTTTAAAAGGAACATTTAAATATTAAAATGAGAAGATGGAGCTTGGGAGCACCGGCTACAGAAGGCAATGGTTAAATGGCAACTTCATTTGTAGCTCTTAGTTGGCAAAATAAAAATTGACACACCTATTACACCTCCCCACACATACACACCCTAAGGTTCAAGACAGGAATGATAGCTTGAAATAGGAATTTAAAGACTTGAGGTACTTTGCACGTAAATATCCTTTGTGGAATATTTGAACCTTTAGTGCCAGTAAGCGACTGTGCTAGACTTTCTTACACTTAATATACCTGGAAGGCTATCTGGGAGATTTATTGCAGCCCTTTTCTATATTTATTTTTATTTTACATGTATTTTGCTTTCATGCATGCCTATACACCACATGCACGCTTGGTGCTCCGGATTTTTTTTTTTTTTTTTTTTTTTTTTTGGTTTTTCGAGACAGTGTTTCTCTGTGTAGCCCTGGCTGTCCTGGAACTCACTCTGTAGACCAGGCTGGCCTCGAACTCAGAAATCCTCCTGCCTCTCAAGTGCTGGGATTAAAGGCGTGCGCCACCACCGCCCGGCTTTTTTTTTTTTTTTTTTTTTTTTTTTTTGGCTCCGGAGTTTTAGAAGAGGGAGTTGCATCCCCTAGAAGCAGAGCTACAAATGATTATGAGCAGCCATGTAGGTGCTGGGAATCAAACCCAGGTCTTCTGCAAGAGTAACAAGTGCTCTTTATGACTGAACCATTGATAGACTCCTTAATTTTTTTTTATTATGGTTATTTGGGATGGTCATGTATACGTCACAGAATGCATGTAGGAGAGGACAATTGCAGGAGTCTTTTCTCTTTCCACTATCTGGTTCTAGGGAATTGAACTAAGTTGTCATGGTTGGAAGCAAACACCTTACCTGTGTAGCCATTTTGTCAGCCCTTGTGTACTCTTACAGTGAATCAAGATGCTAAGACAGGTAACTTGCCTATTATCACACAGCCTGTAAGGATGGTCATCTTGAGTGTTCATACTTCAAACCACCATTATCAAGTAAATACAGTCTGCAACACTGACAGAAGCTGGCCTCACCACATCTTCAGACTGCTTCCTCTAAGACGAATCTAGAGAAACAGCAATTTCTACTTAAATTTTCAGGAGCATCGTCTCCTTCACAATACCTTGTCCACTTTTTATCTTACCTGCTAAATGAAGCTTCTTGCTTATAGTGTCTAACCATATGTCTTTGTTAGGGTTTCACTGCTGTGAACAGACACCATGACCAAGGCAACTCTTATAAGGATAACATTTAATGGGGTTAGCTTACAGGTTCAGTCTATTATCAGGGCAGAAACATGGCAGCATCCAGGTAGGGATGGTACGGGAGGAGCTGAGAATTCTACATCATCTGAAGGCTGCTAACAGAATACTGACTTCCAGGCAGTTAGGGTAAGGGTCCTAAGCCTACGCCCGCAGATACACCCACTCTAAGGCCACATGTCCAAATAGTCCCTGGGCCAAACATTCAAACCACTACATCCCACTCCCTGGCCCACATAGGTTTGTTCAAACTTGAGTCTATGGGGGCCATACCTATAAAATATAATGACTCCAACTTAAAAGGTACCCATAGTCTATAGCAGTCTCAACAATGTTAAAAGTTCAAAGTCTCTTCTGAGAGCCATCCAATCACTTAACTGTAATCACCAAAGCAAGACAGGAAACCAGCTGGACAAACTCCAAACTCTGCATCTCCTTGTCTGATTTCAAGGCGGACTTCAGATCTCCAACTCCTTTTTCATCTTTGCTAATGCAACAAACTACTTTCTCCTGGACTGGTTCCACTCTCTGTTAGCAATTTTCCTTGGCAGGTATCCTATGGCTCTGGAATCTATAACATCTTTGGGTCTCCAAGGCAATGTTAACTTCACAACTTCTTGTTCCAATGTCTAGGATCTACACATGATCTTCTGGGCTCCTCCAGACGACTTGGGTCACATCTCTAGCTCTGCTTTCTGTAGCACTCTAGGCTCTGGATGACTCCACTCCATTGCTGCTGCTGTTCTTGGTGATCATCTCACATGGTACTGGCATCTCCTATACACTGGGGTCTTCCATTGCAACTAGACTTCACCAATAGCCTCTCACAGGCTCTCTTCATGGTGCCAGGCCTCAGCTTCTTTGGATGATCCCATCAGTCCTGGACTATCAACTGCAACTGAGGCTGCACCTTCACCAATGGCCTTCCATGGCCTCTCACAGTGCCAAGCCTTAGCTGCCCCTCATGACCCCCTCATGCCCCCCTCATGCCTTCAAAACCAGTACCATCTGGGTGACTCACATTACCAAGTCCAGCTGCAGCATGAGGTACAACCTTGGCTATCTCTGGAACACAGCTTCTTTGTGCTTTCAGAAAACACTTCCCAGAAAATTTCACTTCAGTGGTACTGGTCTCTTCTTAATCACTGCTAATTTCTTAGCTCCAGCTAACCAGCATCAATTGTCCCAGTAGTCCCTTCTATTTTTCACTCTAAACCCAGAGCCACATGGCCGAGGCTGCCGAGTTCTGCTGCTTGCAGGAGCTGGAACATGACCCCCTTTTTCTATTATCACCAGATTTCTGTTTTCCAATTCCTTCACTGCCTAAGTTTGACTGCCCTGGAACTTGGTCTATAGACTGACTAAAGGAGTGGTCCACTAAGCCTGGATTTAAATTTTTCTTCACCTAGAATTTGCTCTGTTGTAGTCTGGCCTTGAATTAGAGATCTGCTTGTCTTTGCCTACTGGAATTAAAGGCTTGGACCTAAATTTAGCTTGATGGGATGTTGCCCCAAGGTCATTACTCCCTTAATTCAATCACAGGATTCGGCTCCATTTCACTTCCTGGTACTCAAACCATATATTTTATATTTTTCCTTTATTAGCTTGTTATGCTTGTTTAAAATGCTCTTCATGAGACTTAACCAGAGAACAAAGTCTATGATGGGCATTTTTTTTTTAATTTTTTAATTTTTTATTTTTTTTTCGAGACAGCGTTTCTCTGTGTAGCCCTGGCTGTCCTGGAACTCACTTTGTAGACCAGGCTGGCCTCGAACTCAGAAATCCTTTTGAGACATCCTTTGTCAATCCAATTAATCCAAATCTCTTCACTGTAGCCTCAGGCAGCCTCTTCAGACAAGGGCAAAAAGTAGCCACATTCTTCACCAAAACACCACAAAAACAAACAAACAAACAACAACAACAAAACAGTCTCTAGGCCATATATTGAAATTCTTCACTGAAACCTCTTGGGCTAGGTCTGCAAAACTCAAGTCATTCTCAGTAACAAAGTCTTCCATATTCCTACTAGAATAGTCCATTAAGCCACATTTAAAGCATTCCACTGTTTTCCAAATCCAAAATCCCAAAATCCAAATTCTTCCAAACAAAAGCATAGTCAGGCCTATCACAGCAATACCCCACTCCCAGTACCAACTTTTGTCTTAGTGTTTTACTGCTGTGAACAGACACCATGACCCAGACAACTCTTATAAGGACAACATTTAATTGGAGCTGCCTTACATCAGAGGTTCAGTCCATTATCATCAAGGCAGAAACATGGCAGCATCCAGGTAAGTATGGTACAGGAGAAGCTGAAAGTTACACATTTTCATCTGAAGGCTACTAGCAGAATACTGACTTTCAGGTAGCTAGGATGAAGGTCTTAAGCCCATGCCCACAGTGACATACCTACTCCAGGGCCACACTTCCAAACAGTGACACTCCCTGGGCCTAACATATTGAAACCAGTACACCATATAATTTTCTCAGTCTTCATTTGATCGTACCAAATATTTTTAAGATTCATTTATATGTGTATATATGTATGAATGCCACATGTGTGTACAAATTAAGGCCAGGAGAGAAGGCTAAAGACATAGGTAGTTGGGTACTGCTGAGCAATCTATCCAACCTCATATGTTTTTTTTTTCCTTTGATCACCAGGTCTCATGTAGGCCATTAAAGCTTTCAACTCACATTGTAGCAAAACTTTTGATTCTTATGCACGTGCTAAGATTACAAGTACAGTATCACCACATCTGACCATTTTAATTTGTTGTTTTTATGTTACAAGTGGTACAGGTAGCTTTTAATGTCTTGTTGTTATTGTTATTGTTGTATGGTTCCCCTCCCCCTCTCCACAACAAGGTTTCTCTGTGTAACAGCCCTGGCTGTCTTGGAATTCCCTCTGTAGATCAAGGTGGCCTTGAACTGGCATAGATATGCCTTCTAACTCTGCCTCTGCCTCTGCCTCCAGAGTTCTGGAATTAAAGGCATGTGCCACCACCACCCAGTTTTGTTTTGTTTTGTTTTTTAACTTTTTTTTAAAAGTCTTTCAATTTTAAAGAAATTCGTCAAAATCTTAAAATATTAATGTCTTTAGATTCTAGTCTAAGGAACTCTGTCAGAGACTTAAATTAACTTCTCTTTGGCCAGATGGCTGTGACAGCTAACCTTGCAGCCTTTATTTCAAAAGGTTAACTGCTTTGCTGTCCTCCAGTTTGCTGGTCTACACTACCACCATTGGCACCTAAACAAAGAACACTTTGCTCTGTAAGAGCCTCATTGAGTCTAAGGTGCTGACACACCAGAGCTGTGCTTGGAATGGAGTAGAGAATTATAAGGCTAAGAATACATCTCTTGGATGTCTTGTGGATCACACCAGGTCGACCACAGATGAAGAACTGAGAGTTGAGCTTTAAGATTTTATCCAGCCATTGATAGTTAGAAATAACTTCAGCGCCGGGCAGTGGTGGCACATGTCTTTAATCCCAGCACTTGGGAGGCAGAGGCAGGCAGATTTCTGAGTTTGAGGCCAGCCTGGTCTACAGAGTGAGTTCCAGGACAGCCAGGGCTACACAGAGAAACCCTGTCTTGAAAAATAAAAAAAGAAAGAAAGAATAACTTCAGCACTACCTCGTGACTGAAAGGGAATTCAAAACTCAAAATTCCATACCAGTTGCCAGATACCTTTGTATGTGTGCTTGTGGTGCTGTGGAATGCACTGCCTTGCACAAGCTAGGCAAGCATTCTGCCCCTTAACCAACTACACTCAGTCACAAGTGTTTGATTTTGTAGAACTTAGAGAAATGCTTCTGCAATTAAGAGCACATGTTGGTCTTGCATACGACCTATTTAAGGTTTAGATCTGATTCCTCCCACCCACATGGCAGATCATAACTGTCTGTATGCAATTCCAGTTCCAGGGAATCTGACACCCTCTTCTGGCCTCTGAGGGTGCCAGACATGCATGTGGTACACATGCATACAAACTAGCCTCAAACTCATAGAGATTCCCCTGCCTCTGCCTCCCGGGTGCTGCGATTAAGGGCATCTGCCACCACCACCCAGCTCACAACATTTTAAAACAGTCTTTACAAATACAGGTTACATGTTTGCAACTCTTTGATTACTTCTCAGAAAATCATAGCCTGTGCTCCAAAAGGGGAGTCATGGGATTATTTCCTAAAGTTAAGTTAGCGTTGGGATTTTTCCCCTATTGGCTTGGTCCTTGGGCTCACAAAGCTGATTGGGGGATATTAAAAGTCCTTTTCCATTCTATTTTACTTTACTTTTGGAGACAAAATCTCTTTCTGTAGCCCTGCCTATCTCGGAACTCACTCTGTAGATTAGGCTGGCCTGGAACTCACAGAGATCCATTGCCACTCTGCTTTCCACACTCCCCGGTTGAGGTGTGCACCACTGCATCAGGCTTGACATTTTATTTCATTGACACGCGGTTTTCTGTAGTTCAGGCTGGCTTCCAACTGGCTATGGAGATGATGGTAACCTTGAACTTCTAACCCTGCCTTCTCTACCTCCTGAGTTCTGGAATTATAGGTGGGTGCCATCACATCCACATTTACACAGGACTCTATACTGAATGTTGCTTTGTGCGTTCTGGGCAAATATTCTTCCAACAGAGCTACATTATGAGCCCTTACTAAATCATTTGATAAGTGACCTGATAAATTGCTACTCTTTTTGGATAAATTGTGCTTTGAAGGCCGGACAAGAAAATTTGAAATCTACTTAATAAAGTTGATAACTTAAAAATCAGCTTGATGTTCAGTCTTAGGGTTTTACTGCTGTGAAGAGACACCATGACCAAGGCAACTCTTATAAGGACAACATTTAATTGGGGCTGGCTTCCTGGTTCAGAGGTTTAGTCCATTATCATCAAGGCAGGAGCATGCATGGCAGCATCCAGGCAGGCATGGTGCATGCAGAGCTGAGAGTTCTACATCTTCATCTGTAGGCTGCTAGCAGAATACTGGCAGTACAGTACAGTCACTATGACTCATGGAGAAAAATCCTAAGGGGTCATTTATTAAACATTTTTGAGCTGGGCAGTGGTGGAGCACGCCTTTAATCCCAGCACTTGGCAGAGGCAGGCAGATTTCTGAGTTTGAGGCCAGCCTGGTCTAGAGTGAGTTCCAGGACAGCCAGGGCTACACAGAGAAACCCTGTCTCAAAAAAACAAAAATCAATTTTTGAGAGTTGGTTAAGTCAGTAAAAAACTGGATGCTTTTTTTTTCCTGTTCGAGTTTGTGCCTTGCTGCAATCTGTCTAAAGTTTTCAGAAACAGACTATATGATTTCTGACACAGACGCCTCATCTATAGATGCCCCCAAACCTCAGAAAATTACTGTTTCTGGGGAATTGAATCAGTGGCTTCATTCGCGTATGCTAAATACACTACCATTGAGCTATGCACTCCAGACTAGGATCAGAAAGAGACAAATGAGTAAGGATTCTGCTTTAGGATGCAGCGTTCCAAAGGAGTGCTGGAAGAAAAAAAAATGAGCAATCACTTCTTATCTCTAGCGATCACCTGCTTAACGATAGATGGAGCGTTAAAGGTTAAAGTGCTGGGAGTTAATGCAGATTACAGAGCTCAAGAGTTTCTGGAGGAGAACGGAGTGAGAAACCCACACCAACGTACAAACCACTTCTGACCCCGTGATCAAGGAGAACTCCCCCTAGCCTCTGCAGCAAACACTGCAGACTTCAAAATCAACCCCTAATCCCCTCCACCAGAGGCGCTCCCAGGAGAGCGTCCTTGCGTTACGCGTGCGCACGCACGCGCTGCGCACAGGCTGCTGGGATGCCGCCTCTTCCCTCCTGACCTCCCAGTTTCCCGGCGTGCTTCGGGCCCGCCAAATGGGAGGGGGAGACGCAAGATGGCGGCAGCCGTGAACTCCGGCTCCAGCCTCCCGCTGTTCGACTGCCCGACTTGGTGAGTGATAAGGTTTTGAGGGCTGCAGCGCCTTGGCGTGAGTTAACCAGGGCAGAAAGGGAGGTTGTATTTTTTTCTTCTTCCTTTTTTCTTTTTGCAATGAAACGAACGGTTCAAAAAGATCCTGGAATGATTGAGAGAAAACTGTCCGCCGTGAGGGGCCGGGCGACGTGTGGAGGAACCTGGAACTGGGGCCCAGGCTCTGAGGAAATCCGAGGTTTGGAGACTCGAAGGCATTCAGTTTAGACAGCGCTCGGTCGGTCAGCCGCCCACCGGGGTGCTTCAGGCCTTGGCCCCTAACTTGCCCTAACTCATCATTGAGTGCCCGATCCTCTCAGGGAGCATCTTACCTTCCCCGGGTGTTGAAGGTCCGGAGCGCGCACGAGCTAGCTTCCTTACCCCAGGCCAACCTGATGCTGCATCCCTCCGTGGCTGCTGCATCCTCCAAGCGGACTAAGGTGCTCCTTGAGGGCAGGGATGGCGCGGAACTATTCCCCTTGTTCTCTGACCAGACTAGCACGAAGCCCGGTACAAAAGACACCAGAAGTTGTTGGCATACATCATTTTCATCCCCTGGGAAGTTCATAGGAGTAGTAGGATGGTTTATGCGTTGAGTGGGGTGCAAGATGAATAAATATGAATTGCTTTGCACGAGGATGCATCGGTGTTAAGAGCCCTTTCTGCTGTTGCGGCTCTTCCCGGTTGTTAACATGTTACTTCTCAGGCTTGTGTTCCATTGAGATCTTCAAGGGCAAAAACCCGTGCATCATTCTCAGCTCCTAGGCCTGAGTCAATCACATGATAGGACATTCAGAAAATATATTTTGGCTTTAATGTTCATTTTAACCTGTATCTCGAAGAAAATGGGCTTTTGTTCAATGCACTGCCCTTTTAGCTACTGCCATAAAAGGTTGGAGCGGAGCTGTGAGATGACTGTGTTGAATCTTCAATGAGATAGACACGATACCGTTTCTTCTGTGCAAATAAATGTAAAGGCCCTGGAAGGTTCAAAAGAACAAGCCCAGGAAGCAAATGAATGTTTGACTGTTTTCTGGATTTTTTTTTTTTTATTCTTTTAACATAGCCATGTGCTTCAGTCTACAAAGTCCTTATCCACACTGGTCCCTGGCTGCACGTATTTCAAATTTGGGCCAGCCAAATATAAAGAGACTCTTTGAGATCACCTGTCATTACCTCAGAATCTGGTGTATACCAGGAATTGTGTCAGGTACTTTGACCCGAGTGCATTCCCTTGAATGATAAAGCAAAGTATAGAGGAAAGTTTGATGACTTATATTTTTTCAAAAAGACCTGTTCAGGGTTCCCCCACACCTCCATTCATTTGGAACTTGGTTTTGTGGGTGTGGTTTTGATTTTCTCTAGTTCCCTAATTACAGATCTCTGATTTGGTACCAAGAGTTCATCTGGGTAATGATTTTTTGTTTGTTTTGTGATGAGAATAATATTGATCAGTCCCCAAACAAATAGTTTTGTTATTTGGTTGTTTTAACATTTATTTGTTTTGAGGCAAGACCTCAATATGTAATTCTAGCTGGTCTGGAACTTGCTATACAAACTAGGATGGTCTTGAACTTGCAATGATCCCTCTGGTGGGAATTCACATGTGTACTTCTGTACCCAGCAAAACAACTAGTTTATTCTTTCTTTATATTAGGAGTAGTAAATCTTAGATTAAACCCCAGGTTAGACCAAGCATGATGGCATACACCACAATGTAATGTAGCACAGGGAAAGGGGAGGTTGGAGGTTCAGATGTTAAAGGTCATCATCCTCAGATCCAACCCTGCTAAGGTTTGAGCCCCGCTTGTTTTTGGAGATATGAGACTCTATCTCTAAGGAAAAACCTCTCCAGGGGACAGGACATTGGGCTGCATTATCCCTGAAGGGCATAGCAAGTTTAAAATGCAGGAGTTTTGGGGGTGCTGCTCTAAATACAGAAAATTTATTTCTACTGAAATCTCCTCTGGAACAATTGAATCACTTAAAGTGTCAAACGTAGAAAGAAACTAACAGTTGAAATACAGGATCTTTCTGTTTGAATATGAACTAACTCTAGGCTGGTAGGAGAGCCTCAGTGTTGATGGGACAGGGGTTGTAAAGATGAGCTGTGGCCTCGTCCTGAAAACTGCTCTTTCACTCTTCTTTTCCAGGGCAGGTAAACCGCCGCCCGGCTTGCATCTGGATGTAGTGAAAGGAGACAAGCTAATTGAGGTACTGCAGCGCATGCTTCCAGAGCTCTCCGATGACTCACCTCCCCACCCTCTCCTTTACGTTGTTTTCAGTAATGTTACTTTTCTTCTCAGCTTCTGCTGTTTAAGACAAGGTCAGCCCTGGGTATCCTGGAGCTCCCTATATAGAGCAGCCTGGCCTTGAACTCAACAAAGATTGATTGCCTCCTAGTCCTGTAAATTAAGGAATTAAGGCATGGACTTCTTAACCCTTTTTTTTTTTTGGTCCCCCTGTTGAAAGCTCATAGGGACTGGGGGTGTAGCCCTGAAATAGAGTGACTGCTTAGCACAGGGAAAACCCTTTTGGATTCATTCTCCTGGCACACAACACTCTCCCACGGTTAATCAGCTTTTCTTTACTCTGCCCCCTTTACAAATGAAGATATTTTTAACAGGTCATAGGCCCAAGGCACCCACACAAACTGGAGACCCACTGATTTGGAGTTTGTGGAATGCATAGTTCATATTAACTATAGAACGTTATGACATAGATTGAGTTTAACATTTAAGCTGCTTCTATGAGATCCGGAATTAGTTTCTTCAGGGTACTATGGTCGGGAAGGGTACTTGTCAAAAAAGAAAATGAAATGGAACTAAAATTCATCCATTTAAGGGGAGAGGTCAGCTCTGGTGCCACATGCAGCGGCACCTGTGAGGTGGAGGGCTACACATCTGTCTGTAGGATGTAGAGAGGCAGAATCACACACACACAAATATATAATTGTAGTTAATTATTATAAAAGAAAAGTTAATGAAATTCCAGCTTCTATGGAAAGTTTCTAGAGTCACATCAAATTTTAGAGTACAGTAACTAGGTATTATTTTGTTCAACTAGTTTTGAGATAGGGTTTCACTCTATAGCCTGATTAGTCTGGAACTCCCATCTATCCACCTGCCTCTGCCTCCCAAGGACTGGATGTTCTTTTATACATGAGATAGATTTCCACTCTAGCTTGTATTGGCCTTGAACTCACTATGTAGCCCTAGCTGGTTTCTGACACTATGATAGTCCTATCCCTGCCTCCCAAGTGCTGGGATTGTGTGAGTCACCATATCTGGCTTTTTTATATTAAGATATATAATTATTTACCATGAAAAAGAGAATAAGCCCACTGATTTCATAGTTAGAAATTAAGTTTGAAGCTCTATTATTGAGCGTAATTATTTTTCCTTGGTGCATTCAATAAAAAACCATGACATTTTACAGATGGTAGCTTGAAAGGTAAGGGGTTGTTTTAGGGTGGTGGCAGAAGAAATAAATGTACAGTCTTACACAGCTCCTTTGTCATGGGTTCTTTTATGAAAAACAGAAAAATCCAAAACTCAAATGATTATTCAAGGAAATAACTAAAAATATCCTGAAACCTCTTTCACTGCAGGTGGTTCCATAGATAGAAAAAAAATTTTTTTTGTTGCTGCATAGAATGGTGTGAAATTTGAAGAGTTGTAGAGATCTACTTTGTGGGCTGGGGAGATGTCTCAACATGTAGATAAGGCTTGCTCTACGAGCCTGACAACTTGAATTGGATCCCTGGAACCCATGTAAACGTGGAAGACAGGAACCAACTACACACAGTTGCCCCTTGGTCTCTACTGCCTGTTTCCTCCAATACACACAGACACAAAGAGAAAGAATAATAACAAATTACGTTAAAAGATGAAGTCGAATTTGTTATTACACTTTAGTAAATCTTTAATTTGCAACAAGAGTAATAGGCAAAGAGGCCCAGTGATAACATTACCTTCCTTCATGGAAGATAGATCTTTTCAAAGTTCCTTTACCTTATTCAGCACCTCAGGTTACTGGTCTCCATATGCTGTTCATGTTCTTTTATCTCAGGTTTTCAACATATGCTGAGTTGCACAATGTTCTCAAGTAATAATTTTTAGATATCACTATATGGCTTTTAAAGGAGTAGGCCTGAGGGTGTGTGTGTGTGTGTGTGTGTGTGTGTGTGTGTGTGTTCACTAGTGTTTTAGTTAAGTGTGCCGCTGCTTAGCTGTAACCCTTAGCCTAGGTGTATTTATTTTAAGGATTTAGATTTGACCAGCACTTGATACTAACCGAGCTATCTGTATCCTTGTCTTGTTTAAAGGCTTGTGATATGCTGTGATAGTTGGGTTGCAGAAGTGCGATATTAAAGTAAAAGCCATGAGTCTTTTAGGCCCAGTGTGTGAAGACACACTCTGAGTTATAACTCAGAGGCACATTTGGATAGTGATCAGCAGCAATAGCCACAAGTCACAGCCTTAGGAACCAGAAAGAACAAGGCACGATTCATTCACTTTTTATTATATTTCCTTAATTCTAAGAGGTATTAATTTTTATTTAAATTCCCTTTTAACATTTCTGTGCTTGGGTGCTGTTGGTGGTGAATGTGTGCCTGTTACATGAGAAACCCCCCCCTTTTTTTTTCCCTTAATGCAATCTCTGACACATCTTTTGCGCTCTCGAATGGTTGCTTGTGACACACTGAGCTTATTAGCAAACAAGTCTGTGAGGACACCATCGTTATAGTAAGTGTGTGACTGGACAGTGCCGTGAGATAGACCTGCAAGTCTGTGAGGACACCATCGTTATAGTAAGTGTATGACTGGACAGTGCCGTGAGATAGACCTGCAAGTCTGTGAGGACACCATCGTTATAGTAAGTGTATGACTGGACAGTGCCGTGAGATAGACCTGCATGTCTGTGAGGACACCATCGTTATAGTAAGTGTGTGACTGGACAGTGCTGTGAGATAGACCTGCATGCGTACTTCCTTAAGGACAGTGCTATGCCTTGGACCCTGCCGCTAATCTCGAAGCAATGCTGTCTTAACGACTGGGGGTTTTCTTCTGTTTTTTGAGACAAGGTCTCATCATGTAGCCCTGACTGGCCTGTAACTCACTATGTGGAGATCAGGCTAGCTCCGCATGCACAAAGCTCTGCCTGAGTGCTGAATTCCCCAGTCACCGCTTTGAGATAGGGTCTTTAGGCTATCCACGAAGCTCAGGTGGGCCTTGGATTCACAGTGATCCTCCTGTCTTAGCCTCCAAAGTGCTTGGATTATAGGCAGCAGCTACTACACTAAACATCCCATGTTGTCTTTTGTTTTGGGGGAGGGCGTGTTGTGAGTCAAGGTCCCAGAAGCTGAAATCTGGCTGCGGTCCTCCTGCTTCTGCTTCCTGAAGGCTGGGGTTGCTGGCGTGCACAGCACTGCCATGTTTTAAATGTAACATTTGGGGTGACCGATTGGCTGTCAGGCCATTGCTAAATCTGGGTCTCCATAGTAGCATGGCCCTGAAATGAGCTGTGGCAGCAGCAGGTGTGTGACCCCACAGAGTGACCCCAGCTGCTTGAATTGATTGAATCTTAAAGCTAAGCCTGGCTGAGCTCAGGTATAAGTGCTTTAATGGGGTGAGGGTGGGGGTGAGAATAAGAATACTCAAAATATTTATTCTTAGATGGTTTACAGTTAGTACAAGTGGATTATGAGATTATATAATGTGGTCAAAAATGCTCCAACGTGGGGTCTGGAGAGGTGGGTCAACAGCTCCGAGCCCTTCCTGCTAGGCCAGAGGCCCTGAGTTTAGTTTCTTGCACCCAGGTTGGGCAGCTTTCAACCACTGTAACTCCGTACCCAGGGGATCAGATGCCCTCTTCTGACCTCCACAGGTACCTTCTCACATGCCATACATTGCACACAAAATCATCAAATTAAAACTTTTTTTTTTTTTTAAGACTAGGTTCCACTATGTAGCTCTGGCCTGGAACTCACTCTGTAGACCTCTGTAGCCTTAAACTCACAGAGATCTATCTGCCTGCCTCGCCCTCACCACCGTTCCTGACCTTTTTAAATGCTCAGATTTAATAGGGCCTTTTGCTACTTGCATGAAACCTCAGCACCTAGGAGGCAGAGGCGGGAGGGTCAGAAGTTCAAAGATATCCCAAGCTCTATAGCAAGTTTAAGGCTAACCTGGAATGTATGAAGTCTTGTTTTTGAAAAAGAAAAGAATTTTAAACTGTAAAATCACATAAATTTGAATTGTATTTATTTACTTTAAAGAAATCATTACAGTTGGGGGTGTTATGTCTCAATATTATATCCCTACCAATGGAAGGGCTGTCAACCCTAGGGGATTTTCCTCACCAGTGATACAATATAAGCTCATGCCAAGTGTGTGGCAGGTAAGTGCACAGCAGCTATTGCTGCTAACAGTGCATGAGATGGGAGGACACCAGTGTGTATCCTGAGTGGGAGCCTCTCCCTGGGCACTGCCTACTGGGAGTTCACGGGGTGGGGTGGGGGAGACATGAGGGGGAATAGCTCTTGATTTCTAGCCTTGTACTGACTTTACATCTTCTCTGAGCTTTTGCGCTAGCTTTTCTTGGAAGTTTGTTTTGTTGGTGGTATTGATGGTACTGCTGCTGCTGCTGGTTTTGTGTGCGTGTGCGTGTGTGTGTGTGTGTGTGTGTGTGTGTGTGTGTGTGTGTGTGTGCGCACGCGCGCGCCTGTCTGTCTTAGAATAGGGCCTTACTATGTGTGACCCAGGCTAACCTTGAACTTGGCATCATCTTGCTTTAACATCTGAAGTTCCTTTTTAATTTTTTCCAAGACGGAGTTTCTCTATATAGTTCTTGCTGTCCTGGAACTTGTAGGCCAGGCTGGCCTCAAACTCACGGATCTACATGCCTGGGATTAAAGGCATGCGCCACCATGCTTGGCTTGAAGTTCTAAGACAGTAGTGCCATCATTACTGGGTTCTCGGGGATTTTAGGAGTCTAGGGTGGACTGTGAGCTAGAGCTTATAAGACCTTGTATTTAAAGGGAAAGGACAGCATGTTAAACGGGGTCCTCAGGTGCTGGACCACTAACATTGGACTAGAATTAGGAGAGTGTTAGTAACAATTCCCCTAGTATCCTTCATTGACTGGTTTATAACCAACTATGACAACAGTAACTTTTTATAGAGCATGATTCAGCTCAAAGAATACTCTTTCTTTTTCTGCCCTTCTTACCCACTTGCTAATCAAATAATCTTTAAAAAAATTTTACTTTATGAGTGTTTTGCCTACATTTTATGTGTACTGTGTGCTTGCCTGATGGAGGCCAGAAATAGCATCCCCTGGAACCTGGAGTTTCAGATATTAATGAGCCAACATGTGGATTCTGGGGATCAGAACCTGGGCTGTCTGTAAAAGCAGCCCGTGCTCCTAACCCCAGTGCTCTCTCTCCAAACCTCTTTCTTTCTTTTTCCTTTGAGATGGGGCCTTACTATGTAGCCTTGGCTGTACTGGAACCCACTATATAGACTAGGCTGGCCTCCTATTCTGAGACCTACCCCCATTCTGCCTCCTGAGTGCTGGAATGAAAGTTATTCAGCTATCATTCCAGCCCTTGGTAGAATTCTTATTTCAGCAAGGTATGGTGGCCTGTGCATTTAATCCCAACACTTAGGAGACAGAGGCAGGGGGATCTCTGAGTTTAAGGCTAGCCTAGACTATTTATATAGAGTTCCAGACCAGCTAGAGTTACATTTAAAAAAAGAAAAAGAAGATTATAAGAATTCTTATCTCGTAGGGAGAGGCTACTTAAATCTGATAGAATTAAGAACAGTTTTTGTTTTGTTTATATTTTTCATACCAGCACTATACAGTGGAAGATAATATTTAGAGAGATGAAGTTTAATTCCCTGTCGAAAGTGTCAGCTTAGTAAACTGCTGTTGGGTACATACAGGTGGGCTGTACATAGCGCGTTCTTGAGGAAGGTTTATGCCACTGACTTGAAGGAGTACTTAGGAATGCAAAGGCAGTTTTTCACTGCTCAGTACCCCAGATCCCAGTTCTTCAGCTGACAGTCCATTGCCCCGGGGAAGATTTCAGTGGCATGCATGGAACTGGGTGAAGGATGTCCCCTAGGAGCCAGGAGTGAACTAGTGGAGCAGCCTTTAGCCTCAGCTAGAAGGAGGAGGAATGCATGCTGGCTGTTTAGGAGCTAGTGTGTGTCACATGTGAAAGGTACTCGGATCTTACGGTGCTCAGAAGCTTGTGTGGGAAGCACCACAGTGATCTCACCAGCCCCTAGAACTTAAAAGAACAATGAGAGTTGCTTTTCTCAATTGCCACACATTTAGCTATTCAGGTCCCTCTACTTACATGATTGGAAGCTTTTACTAAGCTTGCTTGGAGTAAAAGTGAAGTAATATTTAATCTCATATTCATTTAGAAGCTGATTATTGATGAGAAGAAGTATTACTTATTTGGGAGGAACCCTGATCTGTGTGACTTTACCATCGACCACCAGTCTTGCTCTCGGGTCCACGCAGCACTGGTGTACCACAAGCACCTGAAGAGAGTTTTCTTGATAGATCTCAACAGCAGTAAGTACCCAGCTCCCGTAGCCACGGGAATGGAGATGTGAGTCGGCCTCTTGGTTAGGAAACTTTTTTTGTGTGTGTGTGAATCATCTCATCTTTATTTCTGAGATTATTTTATTCTCCTGAAATAGTTGACTAAGGAAGAAAGATAGTTTGGGGGATTCTTCTGGGAGACATTTATATAGAGAGAATAAAAATATCATGGAGGAACGTGGAATACTGATGTTCAAATCCTCATAAGGTTGGGTGATCCAGTTTAAGCTGAAGTCATGAGTAGAGTCATTAATATGCAGCAATACAAGATGTTTACAAAATGCTTGTTTTGAGCAGCATTTATTATTTACAATAGGTTATTTATCCCAGATACACTTTGCTTTAACTGAATTACAAAAATTTAATTTCATAAGTACACTGCAATCAATAAGGTTTTAAAGTTTGCCTAAAATAATCTACAGAAATGCAGTTGAGACTGGACTGTGGACTGCTACAGTTTACTTGTTTGCCATGATACATAGAGTAAAACACACGATATTGTACTTCCTCTGCTCGTCAGGTTAGCTCAGGTTAACCCCCCCGCGTCCCCCTTTACACACACAGACACACAGCTTGGTCTGCTTATGTACAGATTGCGTGAGCCTTGTCCTACAGCTACTTATCTCTCCATTTCATGACATGCAGAAGTGCTGACATGGACACTCAGAACCCCTGGTAGGGTTTTGGCTGGCCTTGGCCTTGACACATTGCATCTGTGTTGGCCAGTCTCTGCTGTCCTGGAGAAAAGCTAAAGAAAGCATAGTGCCAGACCAGCCATGTCATGGTCCTTAGAGTTGGAGCTAGAGAGGGCAGTCCACAGCCGATGCGTGCCTCGTGCCTTGGAGATCATGGCTTCTGTTGGAGCCATTTCTGTTGGACCCAGAATGGCAGCAGAGAACAGGCAGTCCTGTTCATGTGGAGACCCGCAGATTTAAAGGTGTGTAACAAACCCCCTGAAGGAGTTTAGCGCTTCCGTACTTTAACATACGACAGGATGAAGTGGACCCAGTGGCATAATCATCTTTAAGGTTTGTTTTTTTTTTTCCTACATACATAGTGACACCTGTTTATATTCCCAGCACTCAGGGGGATGAGGCAGGAGAATTGTGAGTTCAGTCAGTCTGTTGACATAGTTTGTTTGACTCCAAACTGACTACACAGTAAGTTGGAAGCCAGCCCTAACTGTATAGTAAGACCCTACTCAAAAGCCAAGGGCTGGACTATATCTCAGTGTGCTTGTCTGGGGTGGACAAACCCTAGGTTTGACCCTAGTTCTGTAAAAAAGAAACACGAAAGGTGCTTTTGTGTCTATGATCCTGAATGTGACATTTATTATCATTAAAAACTGACACTCGGAAAGGCAAACTTGTGCTGTGGGAGTTGACTGACTTCCTACTCGGGCGGACACTGGCCGCGTCTGCTCTGGTCTCCCCCTTACACTTTGGACTTGCTTTCGCAGCACATGGCACTTTTTTGGGTCACATTCGGCTGGAACCTCACAAGCCTCAACAGATTCCCATCGATTCTACGGTCTCATTTGGCGCATCCACGAGGGCATACACTCTGCGAGAGAAGCCTCAGACGCTGCCGTCAGCTGTGAAAGGGGATGAGAAGATGGGCGGGGAGGACGACGAACTGAAGGGCCTGTTGGGGCTTCCCGAAGAGGAGACCGAGCTGGATGTAATTCTGTGTCTTTGTCTTTGGGGGGTCCCTGTTCTTGTAGTGTGGACTGCTCTTCCTAATCTGAAGGGACAGGCTGTGGCGTCAGGAGGCTCTTTACAGTCTAGTTGTCAGCCCTTGATGATGCACATGGCCGCTGCGTGTGACTAGGTCTCCCTGCACTGGCCCCCAGGCGACCGTGTGCTGCTTCACTGGCTACTGGAGGCTGAGACTAATTTTGTTTATATTTTATTTATTTATTTTGTGTTTGAATATTTTGCGTGTGTGTGTGTGTGTGTGGTCAGAATATGGCATTAGGTATCCTGAAACTACAGATGGTTGTGAGCACCAGTGCTCTTAGCTGCTGAGCCATCTCTGCAGCCTGTTCTCTCCGTTCTTCTCGCCACATTTCCTGCGTTCCATTTCTACATCTCTGACATGTTGGGAATTCAGTCAGCTGTGTCAGGAGAGTCTCTGTGACCATATAACTTCTTACGACATTCATACTGCAGGAGGTATTATATATTAGCTGTGATCTAGCACTGTCTGTGAGAGACTGCCTTGGCATCTGAGAGTCTACATATTTTGATATCCACTGGGAGTCCCTGAAAGTGCACACGCACAAACATACACACACACACACACACACACACACACACACACACACACGCACGCACGCACGCACGCACGCACGCACGCACGCACACACACACACCTAGGATATCCAGGGAACACTATAATGTCCATTCTCACAGAAAGTTCTATTGAAAAACACTAGCAGACTGGAGAGATGGCTCAGTGGATAAATTCACAGGCTGCTGTTGCAGACAGGTCCCTGGTTGATTCCCAGTGACCACATGGAACTGAGGGGTAATGTCAAAGGCCAGCTACTGAGAAACATTCATTTGTCATTTTCTTCAGAAGCAGCCTCACATCTAAGGGCCTTGGTGCTCACTGTGTCCCCAGGCTGCTGTGCTTCCGTCTTTCCGGCCAGTGTGTTAACTCCTCTCTGGGTTTTTGGGATATCTCAAGCTGCAGTGCAGGTTGGAACAAGTTCAGCAAATTGGAAAGAAGCAGGAAGCAGTGTTAAGGTCACATTAATCATGAGATGGATGGATAGGTGATTGTGAATGGAACTGAGGCCAGATGTAATGCCAGTGTCCTTAGGAGTTTCAAAGGAGACAGTCAGAGGTGGTGGATTATTCTTGTGACCTCAGCACTGCAGACATTGAGACAGGAGGATTGTTATAAATTTGAAACCAGTCTAGTCTACATAGATCTTGTCTGTCTTTGCACCACCACCACCACCACCACACACATGCACACACCACACATAGCATTCACATGAACACACACACAAGCACACACAAGCACACACATATACACACCCTACACACTCTCACTCTCACACACACACACACACTCCAGAGTGGTTTTAAAGGCCAGCCTCTGAGAAGCATTCAGATTTTGTTCTCATTTATTTTGTTGCTTTAGAATAAATCTTAATATTCCTTTCAGTTAATTCTCCTTTAATTCTTGGCATAGAGTCATGATAGTGTTCCTTCAAAAACCAGGAAAGTAAGCAGCCCTACACTCATTTCAAGGGTGGCCTGTGCTCACTCCCAGCCTTTCACCTCCTTTGAAACTCTCATGGCCAATAAGGATGTTTTATGTTCTCTCTATTAATAGTCTTAATTAGGACAGTGTGAATCCTTTGACTACAGAAGGCTGTCTTGCTGACCTTGGGAGATCAGAATAAGCTCCAAATGTCTTTTTGCACATGATTTAGTATTTTCTTCATGAAACTCTCTATGTACTAATTCCGGTCTTTCCTGTGCGAACTTTGGTTTAGAACCTGACAGAGTTCAACACTGCCCACAACAAGCGGATTTCAACCCTCACTATTGAGGAGGGAAATCTGGACATTCAGAGACCAAAGAGGAAGAGGAAGAACTCGAGGGTGACCTTCAGTGAGGATGATGAGATCATCAACCCAGGTGAGAGAGAGCGCTGCCTCAACCCAGGTTGAAGAGCGAACACAGCCTTCAGGCCATGAGGCCAGCTTATGGAAGGCTGTGAGCCTTTGCGTTTACAGGCTCGTTGGGTCACTGTGCTTGTGTTTTGAGTTCCTATGACCTGGCAGCACATGCTTAGTGTACAGGTGCCATGTGAGTAACTTTCAAGTTCTGTGAAAGGTCTCCACTGACAGCCAGGCCATGGTCAGCTGGGGGGCAGGGGATGACCAGTGAACATGGGCCATGGGGGAATGTAGAAACCAATCAAATTCGGTTTAAAACTTGCATTAAGAGAAGGTTGGGAGCCAGACAGTGGTGGCGCACGCCTTTAATCCCAGCACTCAGGAGGCAGAGGCAGGTGGATTTCTGAGTTCAAGGCCAACCAGGGCTACACAGAGAAACCCTGTCTCAAAAAACCAAAAAAAAAAAAAAAGCAAGAGAGAAGGTTGGGGATAGTCATCCCAGTTACCAGTGTGCAGAGTAGAACTCTCCCAGGTGTGTTGTGCAGTCCTGAGTGACCTGCTAAGCCCTGCTTCTCTGCCATGTATAGAATCCTGGATGTAGGGATAGAAGAAGACAGGGCGAAGTACGGCTCCAATAGGCCAAACCCAAAGCCTGGGGTGCCAGGGAGTTAGCCTACAGAGAACAAAAGCCAGCAAGTCCGGGGCTTGGAAGAGACAGAAGCAGGACCCTTAGCTACCTTGATGGTCACTCCCTTTGGAGTGAAGCTAAATGTCCTCTAGGGTGGTAGTACGTGTCCCAAGAAGCTGCTTTAAAGCCCACTCAGACCCTCAGTTGAGAGCTGAACTGAGAGTCCTAAATCTGATGAGCAGACAGGAGAGTGTGGTTGCAGCCGCCTGCTGTCTGAGCTGTCCGCTCTGTTTCTCGCGAGCTCCGTGCTGTTAGGGTGCTCCCTGCCCTGTGGAGCTGTTGGGGAGGCGCAGCACTAGGACCCTCAGCATTCGCTGCACTTTCCTGTTTGAACACGCTGATGGGTTGATGTGGGCCTGATGGTCCCACGGTCTCCCAACCCTGCGCTTGTCTCTTTGCAGAGGATGTGGATCCGTCTGTTGGTCGATTCCGGAACATGGTGCAGACTGCAGTGGTTCCAGTCAAGGTAGGAAACAATACAAAAAGAAAAAGGGAGAAAGACCCTGTAATGTACAGATGAATGTTCATTTATTTGTAATTTTAAAACACATTCTGTGCTTCTCTCCCTTTAAAAAATTATTTTTCTTTTCTTTTTCTTTTCTTTTTATTTTATTTTTGTATGTATGAGTGTTTTGACTGCATGTATGTGTAATACATACATGTCTGGTGCCATAGGCTGCTTGAGGGGGTCATTGGATTCCTTGGAACTGCTGTGTAAGAAGTAGGGAATGTGTCAATACTCTGATTGAACCTGGGTCCTCTGGGGGAGCAGCCAGTGCTCCCTCCCAGCTGCTGATCCATCTTTCCAGCCCTCTTCTCCCATTTTTCTTTTCTTTGTTTTTTAAAGATTTATTTATTATTATATGTGAGTACACTGTAGCTGTCTTCAGACACTCCAGAAGAGGGCATCAGATTTCATTACGGATGGTTGTGAGCCACCATGAGGTTGCTGGGAATTGAACTCAGAACCTTCTGAACAGCAGTCAGTGCTCTTAACCGCTGAGCCATCTCTCCAGCCTTTCTCCCATTTTTTCATTCTCTGGGAATACCCTTCCCTTACCTGTGTCTCAAAAATCCAGGAGTACCGCAGAAGGACTTCAGGTGGCCAACCAGAATACAGTGTACTAACCACTTGCTCTGGAGGTGTCGTTACCTTCCCTAAGGGTGCAGAGGGCCCTTTCCTTTCGTCTTCTCTGCTGACTCAGGATAAAAGAGAAGCATTAACCTGTGGCTTTTGCCATGTCCTCTTAAAAAATTGTTATGCCTTTTTAAAGATTTATTTTTTTTTGTTTTGTGTATGAGTGTTTCCATATATGTATGTATGTATGTATGTATGCATGCATGTATGAATGTATATGCACATGCATGATGTGTGTGCCTAGTGCCTTCAGATATCAGAAGAGGGTGTCTGATCCCTTGGAACTGGATGGAGTTGCATACAGATGGTTGTGTATTGTCATGTGGGTGCTGGGAACTGAACCTGTGTCCTTTACGAAACAATAGGTGCTTTTAACACTGAGCTCTTTCCTCAATCCCTAGCCATGCCCTTATGCACAGGGTGGCACACCCTTAGGGTCCTATCTAGATCCCAGGTCAGGTATTTTAGGAGTGGGGAAGTAGAGATTACCAGCATACCCTGACTCTCGGCCTATTGGACTTCCTGGTGGTAGAACTGCCTGAGTGTGGTACATTGCCCCTTCAGTAACAAGGCGCCTGTTACAGAGGTGCCCAGAGT
The DNA here is from genome assembly GCA_036184795.1 of Tokudaia tokunoshimensis. Classification (NCBI taxonomy): domain Eukaryota; kingdom Metazoa; phylum Chordata; class Mammalia; order Rodentia; family Muridae; genus Tokudaia; species Tokudaia tokunoshimensis. The sequence goes on along the minus strand of BTHU01000005.1, from coordinate 116,074,312 downwards.
TGTCGCAAGAGGCTAATCAGTAGTGCTGGGGGAAGTTCAGTTTTTTAGTCTTTAGAACGCAGTAATCTCTAGCGCCTATAAGGAATGGGTTCTAGACAACATTCTCAGCCAGGTATCACAACCCTCAGATACTCTAATCAGTCAAGGAGGACACAGCTGCTTATGACCTGGGACTTCTTCCCACACACGCTCGACTTCTATGAGGTTCCCAGAACGGAACCCAGGGCCTTGTGTTCTCAAGACAAAAACTCCTCCACTTACACTGGTCCCAGCTCTTCTTCACACTTTAAATGTCTCTGAGTACCTTTCCCCCCACAGGATAGGGTTTCTCTGTGTAGCCCTGGCTGTCCTGTAACTTGCTCTGTAAACCAGGCTGCCCTTAAACTCAGGGATCCACCTGTGTCTGCCCCCTCAGTGCTAGGATTAAAAGTGTGTGCGACACCACTGCCTGGCTAAGTTATTCTTAATACTTACTACATGGTAAGCTTCTGTGAGGGTTGTTAGACTAGGCTAGAGGTGTAGCTCAGTTGTAGAGCTTAGGCTCAGTACAGCAGTACAGAAATAAATTAACATGTTATTATACTTTATTGTGTAAGTACTAATGAAAAGAAAGGGGGAAAAGATTACATATTCCCAGGTCAGAGGTTTCTTTCCCCAAATGTCCATCCACAGAGTTTTGAATTCACAGTGTGGAATCTGTTTACATTAAAGTAATTTGACAAGATTTGTCAGAGTTCCTGTTTCATCTTTAAGTTAGTAAAACTCTAGGAGTTTTCATGATAGGTTTTTTTTTTTAAGGACGATTTATTTATTTTATATATATGAGTACACTGTAGCTGTCTTCAGACAAACCAGAAGAGGGCATCAGATCCCATTACAGATGGTTGTGAGCCACCATGTGGTTGCTGGAAATTGAACTCAGGACCTCTGGAAGAGCAGTTGGTTCCTGGCCGCTGAGCCATCTCTCTAGCCTGAGTTTTCAGGTTTTTATAAAAATTAAACTCTAGGACATGGTGGTGCTCATAATCTCAACATTAGAGGGAAGGAGGCAGGAGGATCAAGAGTTTAGTCATTATCTGCTGCGCGATTGAATTCAAGACCAGCCTGGTTACTTTTACTAAAAAGTGGCTAACAAGATAGCCCAGTGGGTGAATGTCCTTGACAACCAAGCCTGGCGTCCTGAGTTCAGACAGGGTATCAGGAGAAGCCTGACTCCTACAGCTTGTCCTCTTACCAGCTCAGTGTACTGTGGCAGACTCACATATGTGCACACATAACAAATAAAATTTTTAGATGCAACGACAAAGAGTCTCGGACAGAGTGGCTCCTTCCGGAGGTGGCGTGCAGTGTGCTAGGCAGAGCAGATTATTTTCTACAGGACTGGTCCTGATGCTTTCCTCCCAAGCTCCTTTCTCTCTCCATTCTTCTGTAATGTTCTGTTGTTAACATACAAAACCAGCAAGTAGCTTTATGTCAGTGTTACTGTGGCGTTATATATATATACATGCATAAAGCATGTCGGTTCGTGTGTATAGTTTGAGTTTTAAAATCCAAGTGCATGTGCTGAGCCTCCACCACCCGGCCGAGACAGGGCCCTCCTCACTCAACCCGCTCCGTTCAGGCCACCAGTGAGTGACCCATGATTGTGAAACACATAGGATTATTTAAATCATTGTTTAAATGTTAAAGACATTTGTTGTTTAAAAATTGGGTACTTAAAGCCAGGCATGTGTGAGGAGTCCAAGGCCAGCCTGGTATACCAAAGCTGTGTGGAGAGGCCCTGCCTCAGAGAGAGAGAGAGAGAGAGAGAGAGAGGGGTGGGGGCGGGGGGGGAGGATGCACCTAGCTGGGTTAGTGGTGCGTACTTATAGTTCCCAGCTGTTAGAAGGTGGAGACAGGAGAATTGCTTTGGTTCAGAATTTCAAAACCATAGTACATAGTGCCAATTAAATGAACGAATGTCATGGTGGCTTCCTGGGCACAGAGACTAAGTTTCCCGAGAAGTAAAGCAGCCTAGTCGGGGTCAGGCCAGACGCGCAGTGAGCTCGGGCCTGCCGGGGATGGCCTCTGCAGTACAGTGAGCCTCTGCTTCTCATTGTAAATTCCCAAAAGCCAAGACATGAGAGGCAGGCACATCTCTGTGTTCAAGGCCAGTCTGGTTTACAGAGTGAGTTCCAGGACAGCCAAGGCTGTGTTAGACTCTATCTTAGGTAAAAAGAGCCATTGTTCTGATGGCATCAGACCCTGAGATTTCAGACATGGGCTTGGCTGCATGGTGGGATTTTTCCCAACTGTTAGCTTTCTACGGCTAGAATGGAAAACACCAGGCCTCATCTCATATGTCCTTTCTGCTTTCTCCCCTCCCTCTGGCAAACCACAGAAGAAGCGGATGGAGGGCTCTGGCTCTCTGGGCCTGGAGGAGTCAGGGAGCAGGCGCATGCAGAACTTTGCCTTCAGCGGAGGACTATACGGGGGCCTGCCCCCCACACACAGTGAAACAGGCTCCCAACCGCATGGCATTCATGGGACAGCGCTCATTGGTGGCTTGCCCATGCCATACCCGAACCTCGCCCCTGATGTGGACTTGACTCCTGTTGTGCCATCAGCAGTGACCATAAATCCCACACCAAACCCCGCTGTCTATAACCCTGAAGCTGTAAATGAACCCAAGAAGAAGAAATACGCGAAGGAGGCTTGGCCGGGCAAGAAGCCCACACCTTCCTTATTGATTTGATATTTTGGTTATGGAGGGGATAGGGAGGGATGGGGAGGGGTGGAGGGGTGACAAGGGGAGCTACTGAACTAGGGAGAAAACTTTCCATGTGTGCAGTATCGTCTTTCAGAAAGTCTCCTGAGGTCCTAACCATGTAATACTGAGACTAGGGGTGGGGCTGAAGTACCAGTAAAGACCTGAGTTGGAGCACTTGAGGTGCCGAGAAAGGCTTCCAGGCCCTTCTGAGCAGACTGTCCTGGCGCTGTCCCTGTGCCTCCCACTAGGACTGCTTCTGTGTGAAGTTGCTCACGGGTGGATTCTAGAGCTGTGCAGAGGGTGGGAGCCTCCTTTGTCTTCCCTTCCCTTCCCCTCCCTTCCCTCGTGAGACCCAGGTAACACCCAGGTAACAGAGCGGTGGCCGTGGATGCCAGGTTGGTTGACACTGTTCATGTAAGGCACAGGGTAAATGAATGTCCTCTTGTGCCTGTGGTTTTGAGATCAAATAGGACATTCTCTGTCCAGTCTGGTGGCATGAGACCAGTTAGAGTTTTCCTCATCTGTAGATAGAATCACAGGACAGGCTAATAATGGGTTTGTGCAGTATTGTTGGACTGACCTATTTTCCTTGTCCACACTGAAAATTCACCTGCCTCACTGAAAACTCATTTAGTTCAAGTGCAGCCCTCCTCCCTGTGGCCTCACTATTCGTATGTGCCATCAGGCAGTTCCTTAAGGCGTGATCAGTCAGGGCAGTTCCTGGTGAATAAGAAGGCTATACTTTGCAAGGACCAGTGTGTGTTAGAAGACCATGCTCAGCTGTTGGTTTGGAGGCTCCCCTGACCCCCCATGGAGAGTTCTGGCTATTCATATCTCCAGAATAGACCTGGCTAACAGGAGACAAGGTAGGAGCCATTGTACGAGCTTTGTACAGATTTGTACATTTGTGTAATAGGCCTTTTCTGCTTTAAGTGTAGCTTTTTACCTGTAACCTTTATTACATTGTAAATTAAATGTAACTTTTGTCATTTGGGTGCAGTCTTGAGTCTTGTTGCCAGAGGACACTTGTCAGACCTAGGACAGTTGTCCTGAGAATTGGTGCCCTGCCCCCATTAATTACCACAAATAAAATTAGCCCCTAAAGAATACAGAAATTACCATTAGAGATTCTGATCCCCATCCTGAGACCCCAAGGTTCGGGGTTGGAGAGGTTGCCCCTTCTGAGGTCTGGGCCACATTAAGGCTGGTGTGTCCTGGAGTCTCAGTCACTGTGCAGAGACATAATGGCTTTCTAGGAAGAGACCAAGTTTCAGTCCCACGGGTGAACTCAACATTTGGGGATTGAGGACAGTAGGACCATGGGCTCATTGCCGTCCTTGGTTGTGTAATGAGTTCAAGCCAGCCTGGGCAACACAAACCCTCAACAACAAACCCAACTTCTAAAGAGTGGAAATATGTAACCATAGTAAGAAAGATTGGCTTCACCAGTTTATACAGGCAAGCCTCAAAGTCTTACAGTCTGCAGTCATCCACTGAGGTCCTTCCTGCACCCTGTGGAGCCATTTACAGCACAATGACTTGTCTAAGGAGAACTGGACTCAACTTATCTGTGAGCACCATGGGGAAGTGGAATTTGAGTACAGTCTATGTGGCTGATTGGGCAAGGGAAGTGATCTAAGTTGTCTTCTTGCTCCCACTCCATTATACCTGGCTGTGTCTCAGTTTTCTCCTGTTTTGGAGTTTAAAAATATCCCAGTGCCTTTAATCCTACTCAGGAGTCAGAGGCAGGGTGATCCCGGAGTTTGAGGTCAGCCAGGTCTACCGAGGACAGTCAAGGTTACACAGAAACTCTGTCTCAAAAAATGAATGAATAAAAACTTGGGGGTTTAGCTAAAGACATGTCTTGAGTTAAAAGCACTTGGCTGCTCTTGCAGAGAACCCCAGTTCTGTTCCCAGCACAGAGTGGTTTGCAACTCAGTTGTAATTCCAGGGAATCACATGACCTCTTGACTGCAAGGGCACCCGTACCTACACATAAAAGATTTATAAAGGATCTCAAAGCTGGGCATTGTCTTGGTGAAGTGCCTGGCATACAAGTGCATGCGTCAGTCCAATTCCCTTGTACTCCAAGAACCACGGCACAGGCATATAACCCTAGCATTGGGGTGGGTGGAGTGTGGGAGGCAGAGACGGATTCCTCCAGAGCTCAGTGAGAGACTGTCTCAGAAAACAAGTTGGAGAGTAATGGAGGAATATGTGCGCACTCCATGGGAATGCACACACCCGCAGAAGTACTTAAATTATAGCTGGGTGTGATGGTGCATGCCTGTAATAACAGTGCTTGAGAGGTGGGGGCAAGAGGATCATGAGCTCCAGTCTATCCTCAGTTTTATGAGTTTTAAGATCTCAGCCTGGGGGCTGGAGAGACGGCTCAGCGGGTAAGAGCACTGACTGCTCTCCCAAAGGTCCTGAGTTCAAATCCCAGCAACCACATGGTGGCTCACAACCATCCGTAATAAGGTCTGATGCCCTCTTCTGATGTGTCTGAAGACAGCTACCGTGTATTTACCTATAATAATAAATCTTTAAAAAAAAAAAAAAAGATCTAGCCTGGAATAGTTTTAGACAAGCCAGAAAGAAATGGCCATGCTAAACTCCTGTCTAAACTGGAAGGCTCTGATAGAGCTCGGAAGCCCCATCAAGAAGGTCAATGTGGTTTCCGGATGACACTGTAGCTGAGCACTGAAGAATTGTACCCAGAAGAGGAGGGCCAAGGTATTCCAGGTAGAGAAACCGCTGTGAGAGCCATCAAAAGGGGAACATGGCGATGGGTGGTCAGCGCTGGAGGGGAGCAGAGGCCACCACACAAGCTTTGCTGGAGAGTGGAAAGCACTAGAAGGGTCTTTCCTCCCTGCTTGTTAAAAAAATCAGCTGGATATGGTGGTTCACACCTGTAATTTCTTTTCTTTTCTTTCTTTTTTTTTTTGTTTTTTTGAGACAGGGTTTCTCTGTATAGCCCTGGCTGTCCTGGAACTCACTCTATAGACCAGGCTGGCCTCAAACTCAGAAATCCGCCTGCCTCTGCCTCCCAAGTGCTGGGACTAAAGGCGTGCGCCACCACTGCTGCCAGCTTTTTTTCCGTTCTTTCTTTCTGAGTTGGGAGGATTTCAAATTTGAGGCCAACTGGGGCTACATAGCAAGATGGCCTCAAAAAGGGGAGGGGAGCTCAGTGGGTAAGGCACTGCTACCCACATCTGGTGGTGGGTGTTCAGTCTCTGAAATCTACTGCATACAGCTGTCCGCTGACCTCCAACTGAATGTAGTGCTATAAACGTTCAGGCATGCATGTACAAGAAAAACATACATACATACATACATACACCAGGCTTGGGAGGCAGAGGCAGGCAGATCTCTTAAAGAGTTCAAGGCCAGCCTGGTCTACATAATATGTTCTGGATTCCCCAAAGCTAGAGACACTCTGTCTCAAAAAAATTCTTTTGATTTTTGTATTTTTGGGTTTTTTGTTTGTTTTTCAAGAGAGCTTCCTCGGGGAGATTTCAGGTGGGGCAGTGACTAATTGTCTCTCCCAAGTAAGGGACAGGCAGATGTTCTAGGTCTTCCCCATGTCTGTTTCTCTAGCAAATTTAGATATAAATCCAAATATTGAGAAAAATGAAAGAATATTTCATATTCCTCCTGGCAGAGGGGAGGGAACAAAGTAGAAAAAGTTGTGAACTCTTCCAAGGAGGGTGACACTTGCTGTCGCCAAGAAGTGGAGGAGAGGCCACTTCACTCTGCAGAAGCAATGATAGGACACAGTGGGTGTGAGCTCTGGCAAGTGATGGAAGGGGAGGTTTAGTGGCCTGTGTCCTAAAGGGAGCTAGCTATACTGGGCTGGGTGCAGTTCCAGCTATCACCAGCAGGAGGGGCTCTGTGTTTACCATTGGAGCCACTTGGCAAGTGGTTCCTAAGGCAAGTGCTAGGAAAAGGAAGAGAAGGACTCACTGTTGAGCACCCTGCAGAACATGCTCTCTGTGCGTGGCCTCCAGCAGCTCCAAGGGAGGACAGAAGTGTCTCCACTTTACAGATGGACCACTCAAGGCTTAGTGCACACAGCCCACGGTGATAGGCACCACAGCACAGGCAGTTACTGGCAGTAGCCCTTTGTATTCCCAGGACAGGAGTCAGTCTAGGATTTTCATTCCTTTTTTTTTTTTTTTTGGATTTACTTATTTATATATGTGAATACACTTATTTATGTATGTGAGCACACTGTAGCTGTCTTCAGACACTCCAGAAGAGGGCGCCAGAGGGCATCTCATTATGGATGGTTGTGAGCTACCATGTGGTTGCTGGGATTTGAACTCAGGACCTTCGGAAGATCAGTCAGTGCTCTTAATCGCTGAGCCATCTCTCCATCCCTCGTTTCCTTATTTTTAAAAAAGATTAGAGTGGCCGGGCAGTGGTGGCGCACGCCTTTAATCCCAGCACTTGGGAGGCAGAGGCAGGTGGATCTCTGAGTTTGAGGCCAGCCTGGTCTACAGAGTGAGTTCCAGGACAGCCAGGGCTACATAGAGAAACCCTGTATCGAAAAACCAAACAAACAAACAAACAAAAAGATTAGAGTGCTGGTTATGTGTGTGGTGGAGAAAGTGTTGTGTGCCCAAGTGCAGTACCTGCAGAGTCCAGAAGAGGGCAATAGATTCCTTAGAGCTGAAATTACGGCTGTTTGGGAGAACAGAAGTGCTTTTAACTGCTGAGCCGGCTCTCCAGTGCCTTTCTGGTTTTTTTCTCTTAGCCACTGCCTACCCATCTGTCTCCATCTCTGGGCCTTTTTTGGTGGTAGGCGAGGCTTTCAAGTACTGAGTCCATGCTCGGGCCAGGTCTGGGTTTGGGATGCTCTCCGCTGGGACCAGGGTACTGCCAGGAAGGGTGGGTGCAATGGATGTTTAAAATGACCATGAAAAGAGACTCTCCAGGTTCTCCTTGCCACGCCTACCTGCTGCTGCAGCTCTGTAGAGGCTTCTGCTTACCTGTTGTGGATACCACGCAGAGCTGACATCCATGCCTGCCTCTTTTCTGGCTGTTCACAGCAACATTATTGTCTGTGGGGACCTGGGAATGTAGCTTAGTTGCTGGAGAGGTTGTTTAGGATTTATGAGGGTCCATTTCCCAGCGCCACGTAACACTGGATGTGGTATCTTGTACCTTTTTTTTTAAGGCGTATTTATGTATGTGAGTGCTCTCTTTGCATGCGTGCCTACATGGTACAAAAGGACATCGAATCCCATTACAGATGGTTGTGAGCCACCATGTAGTTGCTGGGAATTGAACTCAGGACCTCTGGAAGAGGAACCAGTGCTCTTAATCGCTGAGCCATCTCTCCAGCCCCAGTAGCACATATCTTTAATGCTATCTTTTGGGGAGTGAGGATAGAAGAATCAGGAGTTTGGAGCTGGAGAGATGGCTCAGAGGTTAAGAACAACGACTGCTCTTCCAGAGGTCCTGAGTTCATGTTCCATCAACCGCATGGTGGCTCACAACCTTCTAGAATGAGATCTGGTGCTCTCTTCTGGCATGCAGGCATATATGCTGTCAGAACACTGTATATAATAAATAAATAAATTTGAAGGAGGAGGAGTAGTTCGAAGCAATCCTGGGCTATGAAGTAAACTGCAGGCCAGCCTAAACAACACAAAACCCCATCTCAAAAAGGGTGGGCACTAATCTTACAATGCAGGAAAATAAAGCAAAAATGTCTTGACTCTTAAGTCCTTAGCAGCTACCTTAGTTCATGCCCACTTCTCTGCTCCACTCTGCCCTCCAGGTCTTCCCCCCATCCCCCAGGGAATCTCCTCTAGTCCCACTATGGCTTAGTTGGTCACAGCTGGGTCTCTGCAGAGAGTGCTCTGAAGGCCTCCCTTCTTCCTCGGTGACAGGCTACCTAGTGGTCTACAAACTCCATGTGTTCCTTAGGCCCTCACCCGTCATCCCCCTGTCTCCTGTCTCTCCCCTCTGATTCACTCTCCTGTGGGTTACCTGGATTCAGCGGGTGCTCCAACCCTCAAAGCCAGGCTCCTTCTCATGCCCTGTGGATAGACCTCTTCAAAATGTCAAATTGGCCCTTGACTTTCTGTCTCTTAAGGGACAAAGAAAGAAGCAGCCTCCATTTCCAGGAAGCAATGTGGGTTGTCTCCAGTCGATCAGAAACCATTTGACTGTAACAGGGCCCCACACCTTAGTATGCTCTAAGACCTTACTTAGCACAACTGACTCCATGATGGAAGTACCACTTGGGCTGTAGAACTCAGCATGGAGACAACACCACCTGCCAAAATGAAAATACAGGTCTAACCCATCAAAGTCCATATAGTTCTGGGAAAGTCTATAAACGTACTAACCTTGGTTTTTGTTTTCTGTTTGTTTGTGTTTGTTTGTTTTTGGCTTCTATAGTTCTACTTCCGACTAACTGTTCTTGTTAACTGAAGTGTGTCAACCTAGAACATGGTTTATGTGCTTAAAAGCTCATCCTGAGAAAGGCTCGGTTCTACACAGGGATCATGAACACTCCATGTAGCCGCTGCTGAATAAAGATTATTGGCTTAAACCCATGTCTGAGCAGTCTTCTCCGGTGACTACCTCACACCACCAAAGGCAAGAACTCTGGTAAGACTGTTTTTGCTTGTTTGTCTGTCTGTCTGTCTGTTTCGTATATTTGACACAAGCCAGGGAAAGAGGAAATCTCAACTGGAAAGTGCCTTCACTAGATTGGCCACTCCAGGTAAGTCTGGAGCATTTTTCTTGATTGACAGTTGGTGTGTCAGCCTGGTTCTCTCTGGCAGGTGACACCCGGGGCTGAGTAAGCTCTGAGGGGGTAAGCTGCTGGGAAGCAGGGCTTCTCCCTGGCCTCTGCTGCCGTCCCTGTCTGCCCTGACTTCACTCAGTGACAGACTATAAGCTATAAGATGAAATAAACCCTTTCCCCTTCAAGTTGCTTCTGGTCTTGATGTTTTAATCACAGTAACAGTAAAGTAGTGACTACCACAGGCAAGACCACTCTGACCATGATGAGTCCCCACACAAACAGAACCACTCTGTGACATCTGAACACAGACAAGACATGAACATAGTCTGTTGGGGCCCAGATGGACTGGAGTTGCCTTCTTGGTACAAACCCTGACCCTGGGTAAAGTCTAGGAGGAATATCCTATGTTATAAAGCAGGACCAGAGGGGCAGGGACATTCTGAAGGAAGAACTCATCCAAATAAGGTCAACAAGCCTGGCATGCGCCCCGTACTCGCCGAAACCTCACCTAGACTACGTGGTTCACTTTTGAAAGTAAACCATGGTCTTTTGTCTGTGTCTACCATGATCCTCCTTTCCAGATCCCCTTCATGCTGACGGATGTTTTGGCCATGATACCTAAGCAAACTTAGGCTCTCCTAACTGTAACAGGGTCCCAAACTTTAGTAGGCACCCCCAGACCTTAGCACAACTCCATGATGGAAGTGTCAGTCAGGCTATAAAACTCGGCATGTAGACAGCACCACCTGCCAAAATGAAAACAAAAACCTAACCCATAGAGTCCACAGTTTTAGGAAACCAGGATGCGGTTTTTGTGCTAAAAATAAAAGCTCACCCTGAGGCTTGGAGAAATGGCTCAGAGGTTAAGAGCACTGGTTGCTAACACTGCCCTGGCAGCTCACAACTATCAGTAACTCCAGTCCCAATGGGTCCCAAACCCCACACAGATACAAATGCAGGCAAAAAACATCAGTACATTAAAAACAAAAACAAAGACAAATTCACTCTGAGAAAAACTCAGGCTACGTTGGGATCCAGAACACCCAGTGTACTCTCTGGCTGGCTAATAAAGACTTTTTAAATTTATTTATTTATTTACTTATTCATTCATTCATTTATTTAATGTGTTCTGTCTTTACACATACACCAGAAGAGAACATCAGATCCCATTACAGATGGTTGTGAGCCACCATGTGGTTGCTGAGAATTGAACTCAGGACCTCTCAGAAGTACAGTTAGTACTCTTATCCACTGAGCCATCTCTCCAGCCCTAATAAAGACTTTCTATTGACTTAAACCCATGTCTAAGCAGTCTTCTCTGGCGACTACACCACAACACTAACTTGTTCATGAAAATGGCTTCCTTGAAGACTGTCATTCACATCTGGGGCTTTCTGTTACTGTTGTCTTGATTGTAAGGTTTTACACTATTACCCAAGCTGGCTTCCAATGCCTGGTATCAAATGATCCTCTTTTCTTGATCTCCCGAGGAAATGGAACTCCAGGGGTGCCATTGTGTCCAGCTAAGGCTGGGACTTGAAGGGCACTTAGAGGTTATCCAGGCACAGAGTGAAGAGTATCTCATGAGTCTATGGCCCAGGGAAGCAAGAAAGTACTCCAGGGTTAAGAGCATATGCCTGGGGCTGGAGAGATGGCTCAGTGGTTAAGAGCACTGACTGCTCTTCCAGAGGTCCTGAGATCAAATCCCAGCAACCACACGGTGGCTCACAACCATCTGTAATGGGATTCGATGCCCTCTTCTGGTGTCTGAGGACAGCGACAGTGTACTCATATACATAGAAATAAATGTTTTTTTTTTTAAAAAAAAAAAAAGAAAGCATATGCCTGGAGCTGCAGAGCTGGATTAGTGGGTAAAAGGCTTGTAGTGCGAACGTGAGGGCCTAAGTTCAAATCCCCAGCACCCACATCAAATGCGCACTTAGAGCCCCATGCCTTGTGGCGGAAACGCTTTGTCTCCTTCATGCCATCCATTACCACCTACTCTATTGAGATTTTTGTCTCCTTTACAAAGTTCCCTGCGTCCCAAGGAGAAAGGTTTGATGGAGACTTTCCATAATAAATAGACAATTTTTAAAAATCATTTGTTATGTATGAGCGTTCCGCCTGCATGTATGCCTGAAGGCCAGAAGAAGGCACCAGATGGTTGTGAGCCACCATGTGGTTGCTGGGAATTGAACTCAGGACCTCTGTCTGGAAGAGCAGCCAGTGCTCTTAAACTCTGCGCCATCTCTCCGGCCCTGTTCCCACATCTTTTAAGCATCTATTGCACCAGCATATAATGGAGACAGTGCACCACTGTGGATCAAAACTAGCTGAGTCGATGGCTGTTGCTTTTCTCTCTTGGTGGTATGCAGGATACCTTCCAGTAGGAGGAGCACTAGTCAATAAGGAATGAAGGCTCTGGTTGGACAGCAGCTTAGAGTCTCTGTATTCAATGAGATACGTAGGTGTTGTCTTCAGATATGGTGCTTACCATCAGTTTGTGTAAAATAACCAATAGACTTGGCAATAGTCTGAGTTGTTGGAGTAAGTTTAAAACCCTTTGGCCAATGACCCAATGAGATGTAGCATGTTCCTGACACTGGAGGTTTCCTTTAGTGGTGAGAGATGTCTGGTATGGGCTTTGCCTCTCTGTTATTTAGTGATTCCATTTAGATGTTTTTGTTTTTGTGTGTGTGTAGATAAATATATAAATACACATAAACACACGAGAGAGAGCGAGAGCGCGAGCGAGCGAGCGCCAGGATCCATGGAACCATGTTATCAGGGCCTCAAAATTGAGCCCCAGGCCCATGGTGTGTGTGTGGGGGGACCTTGACCAATGTAACAAATTCAGAACTGTATTTTAAAAGGCCATGGTGGGTAGGAAGCTGTTAGGGGCAGGGGTCAGCAGTTCCTGCTCCACGAGGATCCAGGACCTGGGGCCACTGGCCCGGACACTGGATTCTTCAGAGGCGTCATTCAGTCTCAGGACAGCACCCGAGGAGCAGGCTCTAGAAAAGGCACTGAGTTGGAGTTTCTCGGTGCCACAGGACATGGGATTTAGGGGCGCGTTAACCTGGAGCCCAGCGTCAGGCTGCAGACACAGGCTTGCAGATGGACGCAGAGAAGCTAAAGCTTTATCCTGAGTGGCATAAAGTGAAGAAGCCACAAGCAGGAGGCTCAGGGTGCAGGGACAAGCAGAACCGGTGTCCTCCACCCCTACTCCTCCATCTCATGTCTCTCCGCCCACACCAGTCACTTCTCTGATCTTTGGCTGTGTGGGTCCACATTGGTCCCCTGTAGTTCCCTAGCTCCTGGGCCTAAGCCCTCTTGTCTCCTGGAAGATCGATGTTCTAGGTTTGTTTTTTTTTTTTTTTTTTTTTTTTTTTTAAGGAGAACCCACAGTGGGTAGAGGCCCAGAGCAGATAGTGACCACCCTGGAAGCCCAGGTCGTCTGGAGGATTCGGGGCCCATTATTCTGGGATAGCATAGTAATTGGGCTAAAATGAGTAGTCAGCAAAGGGAATCTAAGGCAATGGTCACCATCACATACTCACACCCATAGGCTTTTCGAAGCTCCTTACTCAAGTAAGATGGGGTTCGCCATTTTACCTTTAAAGATAAAGGCCAAACTCTGTCTCCCACTTGAAAGTTCTTTCGGTTCCTCGCTGTCCTCTTGTCTTATCTCCTGTTGGTCTCCACGCCTCTCCCTCTGACTCCGCGGTACTTCCTCAGACCAGCTTTCTCTGGTCCCCAGGCTGCAGAAGCAGGAAGGCTACTTGAGTAACCCTTACACACAGAAACTTGTCTATTGTGACAACTGTTTCCCCAGGAACTACACTTTGACCTTTAAACAAGACCTGCCTCAGGGGCTCCTTTCTCTTCTTCTCCTCTTGGTCCCTTGGTCCTACCTCATGCGTGAACTCCTCTCCCTCCCAGCCAGAAAGAACCGTCCAGAGTCCAGCTTGGTAGTGTATAAACCCACAGCGTGACTGTTCCATGGTATGGGAAATGGGAAGGTTTTTATTTTAGATATGAGAGAACAGATGGAGACATCTGGAAGATTCAGAGCAGAGAGAGAAAGAAGTAGAGTGAACATGGCCAGCAGGCTGGACGTGGCCAGGGCTATCTGCAAGGGGCGGGGGGGCGAAGAGCAGGAGAGAGAGAAGTCTCACTGAGAGAAGGGTTGGCAGAGTAGAGAGAACACAGCAGGATTAGCAGGGCTATGAGGAGGAGCAGCAAGGGGAAGCAAGAGCGCTGGAGGAAGTTTAGGGTAGGGTGTGAATCCCAACCATGGAAGAAGGAAGTCCCCAACCCAGGCCCAAATCGCCCTGGCCAAATTAGTTAAAGCAAGCTTTTTTATTTGTATACATGGAAAGTTTCCCCCTAAGGGTGGGGTTTGCAAGGTCGGCCTCTGACATGAAAGAGACAAGGTTTTTATAGCTCAGGAGTAGGGTGTTTTCAAATGGGGGATTTGGTGGGTAAAGTATATATGGTTGTAAGAGCAGAGCCAGAGCCGGAACAAGGTAGTCAAACCAACCCCGGACACAACAATGGGGTTGCAAGGTGTTGTAACAAGGTAGTCACAACAACCTTTTTAAACAAAGGTTGCAAGATGGTTATAAACAACTCTCTTAAACAAAGACTCGGTTGCTCTTTCTCCAAACAGGCGACCCAGCCGACCCAGCCGCAGTTGTAGTTAAGGTTACAGGTGGGGCATATCCAAACCTTGAAAACCAGAGGGTTGATCATAACCAGGAGTGAGCCCAGTTCGTCTTCACTAGAAGATGCTTATACCTAAGATGGAGGCAGGCTAGTTCATCACTGCCCCCTTGCCTTATGTGTCCCTGTCAATTTTTTTCAGTAAGCATAGAACAAAAATTTTAAGGCCACATGGTGCACTTACTACTAGGTAGCCATTTTGTCCCCTTTGCCAGGGAGTTTCCTTTGGATCTAATATTCCAACCCCTTGTTGAGGACAAGGGGTGATAGAATCTCCTCTGTAACTACTTCCTGCTGAAATTAGGAAGCTGTTGTCGGGGCCCAGGAAGGCTATAATATTAGCCAAAGGCCAGGAAGGGCTTAGGGTAATGTATCCATCAGAAGCATTTGCTTTGCTGACCCAGCTGAAGATACAGGGAACAGTCCCATCAACTGGACTGGTTTACATCAGCTTTCAGCAAGTCTGGGCCTTTCTGGTTTTGTAGGCCTTTGTGGGACTGGTGTAGTGTAGATCATCTTTGGGGCAGTTTGTAGTTTATAGCTGATTTCTGGGTGGTGTCCACCAGCCCGGTGAAAGTCTGCCAAGATAGATAATAAGGACCGAAGCTAAGGTTCAAGAACTTAAAGGAAATGCTTATATTTGGAGCTTCCCCATCAGAAATACACAATAGTCCGAGAAGCTTAGGCTGTTGATTGACAGGTGTATTTATATGGAGTGTGACCACCGAGAGGTAGATTCAAGTCTTGCGACATTTTCAATTTCTTGAAGCTTATATTGTAATCTTCAGTGAAATCCATAGTGAAGTCCATAGTCTGTAAAACATCAGTAGACTCATACCTTTGAGTCATAGTAAATAAACACCATGACTTTCAGTTAAAAGCATGGTTTTTTTTTTCTGTCCAGAGGGCTGGATATAGATTGGACAGAGATATTTTTACCATGATGAAAATCATCTTTAAGTCTATATTTAGATGACAGCCAAAAGAAATTTAAAATCTTGTGACTGATAATAGTGGGTGGTCCTTTACCAGATTGTCAGAACTTTATAGATCAATGTTAAAACTCTGAACCTTTGAAATCTTAGTATTTCAATAGCATAGAGAGAGTTGTATTTATATATCTTAAGTCATTTTTAGAGTTCTATCAATTATTTAGACTTTCATGTCTTCAGATGTTTATAGTTTCAATTATGTTAAGACCTTTGTAAACCTTTAAGTTTTTTATCTAATTGTTTACCTTTAGACATATATAAGTGGCAAGGTGAGTTCCTTTAAACAGTAAAGATTACATCTGAAACTTGGTTATCCTGAGGCTGGAGAGATGGCTCAGTGACTAAGAGCACTGACTGCTCTTCTGAAGGTCCTGAGTTCAAATCCCAGCAACCACATGGTGGCTCACAACCATCTGTAATGAGATCTGATGCCCTCTTCTGGGGTGTCTGAAGACAGCTACAGGGTTCTTATATATAATAAATAAATAAATCTTTGGGAAAAAAAAAACCTTGGTTCTTCTTTAATACAAAGCTTGTTAGTTAGGCAAACCTTTCTGTGAGATTGTCTTTTTTCACTGGACGATTTAGTAGCTGTAGAAATTTTTTTTTAATTTCTTTTTTTTTTTTTACGACTTATTTATTGTTATATCTAAGTACACTGTAATTGTCTTCAGACATACCAGAAGAGGGCATCAGATCTCATTACAGATGGTTGTGAGCCACCATGTAGTTGCTGGGACTTGAACTCAGGACCTTCAGAAGAGCAGTCAGTTCTCTTAACCTCTGAGCCATCTCTCCAGTCCTAGCTGTAGAAAATTAAGACCTGGTTTTTATATGGGAAAAACATTGACCAGGCAGTTGCTGCTAAAGTGATGAAGTTACAGTTAGCCATTGACACCATCAGAGATCACATGGTGGCTCACAACCATCCCTAAAGAGATCTGACACCCTCTTCTGGTGCATCTGAAGACAGCTACAGTGTACTTAGATATAATAATAAATAAATCTTTAGGCCAGAGCGAGTGGGGTCAACTGGAGCAAGAGGGGCTGAATTCAAATTCCCAGCAACCACATAATGGCTCACAACCATCAGTACAGCTACAGTGTACTCATATATACATAAAATAAATAAATCTTTTAAAAAAGAAAAAAGAAATCAAGGTTAGTTAAAAAAAAAAAAGACTTGCCCAAGACTGTTAACATTGATGGATTACATCTTCAAGAACTATGCAGATTTCTAATTATTAATTATGTGTTATACTTTTTTTGTTTGTTTGTTTGTTTTTTGGTTTTTCGAGACAGGGTTTCTCTGTGTAGTCCTGGCTGTCCTGGAACTCACTTTGTAGACCAGGCTGGCCTCGAACTCAGAAATCCTCCTGCCTCTGCCTCCCAAGTGCTGGGATTAAAGGCGTGCGCCACCACCACCCGGCTATGTTATACGTTTTAAGTCAACCTTTTTTACAGATTCTACATATTTCTAACCATAGCCAATAAACTCATAAGCCCTGAGGTACAATTTCTGACAGTTAAATGAGCCAATATTCTAATATTTTTAGCTGCTCTGCCTTGGTTTTGTTTGTTTGTTTGCTTATTTGTTTTTGATTTTGATTTTGTTTGCCATTAAGTCGGGTGGTTTGCCTGACATAGGACTGAAACTTTACAACTCCAGAGCCAGCTTTTCAATACAACAGAATAACATAAGACACTATTTCAACATTACCCATACCCAAAACACATTCGAATCCCTGCTAAACTGAATCCAGTGACCAGAAAGAAGTTTTGAGCTTTAGCTATTGAGTTAGCATTGGCAGGCAGCAGTGGTGGATTTGGGCTGGCTGGGGAGTTGGGGTGGGGTGGGCAGTGCACAAGCTGATCAGGGAGGCATGCTATGGAGGAAGGTGTCCACATTGCCCCAGCACGGCTGAGTGGGAGAGGAAGCTGCTAGAGGTTGATCTGGCTCCCAAATCTGTCTGTAACTGGAGAGGATTCATTGAGGCTCGGAAACACACACAAGGAATGGAGACAGAAAAAAGGAACCCAAAGTGCAGGACAGAATCCAAGACTTGTAGTACACTGAGACAGTGCAAATGAAACCAACGCAGCAGAATGACAGCAGAGGGGGAGGGGCACACAAGGTTCACAGACAACAGAGGGGACGGGCATCCAAGGTTCACCGTAGTGGTTTCTGTTTTTGTTTTTGTTTTGTTTGTTTCATTTTTGTTTGTTTGTTTGTTTTCAAATAGGCTTCTTCTCAAATGCCTCTTTGCACAACCCAGGCACTGGGAAACTGCCAGAGGCTTCCTAAGTGTCAGTTAGGTTAGTCTGGGCCTCTCTGATTTTTGTCTCAGCTCCTGGTAATGCCTGACACTTTGTTCTGGGCCTATCCAATCTCTTTCACCTCCTCCCCCATCACGGAAAGTCCTCAGGGTTCCTGAGTTCTGTTGTGCAGCCTAGGTGTTAAAACCCTGCCAATGGGGACTTGGGTGACAAGCTTTTCTAATTTCTCAGCCCTCAGTCTCGTCAGGGTGTCCCCAGGGTCCTAAGATGGGTCAAAAAAAGAACTGGTGGCTCTGGATATTCCCAAATAACCAGATGGGCTACACAACTTCTTGATTGTTGTCCTGGACAGAGGAAATGTTGGATCTTATCAGACACCCCTCTCCATGGGGATCCACAGAACCAGAACAGAAACAAACACAAACAGATGTTACAGAAAGATTTAAAAAGGTTCTTTCTGTGACTTACTAGAGGAGGCCTCAATTTAAAAGAAAGGAAGAAGGAAAGAAAGAAAGAAAAGAAAGGAAAGAAAGAGAAAAGATGCTGTTTTCTTTTTGTTAATTCTCTCAGGCAATCTGCCAAACCAAAGTGCACCTCAGAACCTTGGAATATCTCCCAGGTGTAAACCCTCTAGAGAGAAGCTTCTCAGTCCCAGAGAGCCAGGGGGAAAGGTCTGGCTTTTGAATTTCTAAATTTGAGTTATGGTCTTGATCTCGCTGGGGCCTCCAAATGTTAATCCCAAAGATGGGAGGAGAAAAACCACTAGCCCAAATCATCATGGCAAAGTAATTAAAGCAAATAAGTAATTAAAGCAAACTTGTTATTCTTATATACAAGCTGCCTTCCCCTAAGGTGGGTTTCCAGAGGTCAACCTTGGATACAAGAAAGCTCAGGGGTAGGGGGTTTCCAAATAGGGGACTTGGTGGGCAAAATAGGCAGGGTTATAGGAGCAAAACATAAGCATAAGAAGTTAGTCATAACCTCCAAAACAAAGATACAATGGCAAGACAGTTGTAACATGGTAGTCATAATAGGCAGTTATTACATGGTAGTCATAACAGATGGTAATAACTACCTTTTGAAAGGAAGGTAGTGTTGCAGGATGATTATAAACAACTTTTTGAAACAGAGACACGATTGCCATTTCCCAGAACAGGTGGTGTAGAACCACTTGTAGCTAAGTTTACAGATGGGGCCTAGCCTAATCCTTGAGAATCAGTTATAAACAGGAATGGGTTTATTTTGTCTTTACTATATAATGTCTTTTAAGTCTAAAATGGAGGCAGGCTTGTTCATTAAGTGGAAAAGGTGAGAAGGGCTAGATTGTTAGCATGCACTTTGAAATTTGTTAACAGGTACTTGGGAAACTGACGCTGTGGAAACCGAGAGACCAGCATAAGCTTTGACAAGCTATTGGGAACCACAGGCAGCCATATGTTCCTTATGCCATATTTAGGTAAATGACTCCTTTTGGTAGATGAGGACCAGTTTCACAAGTTCCTGAGGGAATGTTGGCTTTTATCTAACCACCAGAAATCTTCCTGTAGTCCAGGTTGAGTTCATTGGCCTGCCTTTTAAAGTTTAGAGAACTGGAGTTTCCTTTGAACCTAACAAACGGCTGTTCACCTATGTCACCCACAGTCTCAGCCATGACTCTAGTGATCCGGGATGTGCTGGAGGAGATGCAGACAAACTAAGGTTGGTTTTGACAAAACTAAGGCCTTTGGGGGAAGTAAGAGTAGTCAGGAAATAGACAAGAGTTGTGGGAGGCATCCCTGGCCTGAAAAGGGAACTTGAGAGGAGCCTTCCCACATGTGTGGGCCTCTCATGGGCTGTGGAACTCTGCAGTATGCTGATCCTGTCCAGGCAGGAAGTCTAAAGATTGCTGGGAGCAAAATGAACCACCAAGGGAAGATCCAAATGTGTGCGATACTCAGACCGAACCTGATTGGGACAGACCCAGCAGCAGGGTACAGAGGGTGTCTGAGCAGAGCCCTGCCTGTGGGATGAGCCCTGGTGCTGGGTGTTAAGTTTAAAGAGCCCTCCCCAAACCATCAAAATGGCTTTGTCACTGACAGTGTCCTACATGACAGCCTAGCTGAGCTCAAGATAGACTCTGGCAGGGTAAACAGATGGTGGATACGCAAACCTCACACTCGACCATCCTTAGAAATCTGTCTATCAGAAAGAACCACAACTTCCCCTGTGTTCCTTCACCTCAGGCAAATGAGGAACATGCCTATTAGCACATACCTGTAATGCATCAAAGCTCCCACACTACCCTCCTGTGTAGGTCAGGATGCAAAGATTCCCCATTGCTACTCTAACTTCTAACTTCCAGGCTGTTCCAGTTTACAGGCTCCCTCCCCATCTCTGCCTGTTTCCTTTCTAACTGGCAAGATTTTCCTCATCTATTATTCTCTCTGCCCCTCAGAGGTGATCCTGGAAGCTCTGAACTCCCCCAAATAAACCTTTCCTTGTATGGTGTGACCTGGTTTGATGGTTTTGCTGAGCCTTGGTTTACTCTGGGAAATCCTAAAGGACAGAGGGAAAGGGATCTTTGATTTTCAGGTTCAGTTCCATTTTTCTGCTGCTGGGGAAACTGAGTCTGAGAGGCAACAGTGGCTGTTACTGAACCTAAGCATTACTTGGAGCCTGGTCCCCCGAGAAAGAGGTGGGAGACAGGAGGTAGGTATTCAGGCTCTGGATGCCGCAAGGACTATCACTACTCTTAGGGGAGTCACACTCAAGCATCGAGGCTAGGGAGTGTGGGGTGGAAGAGTGAGGAATCTTCCCAACCACTAGTCAGAAGACAGCAGGCTCTAAATATCTAAGAGTAAAAGAACAAGTCCAGGCCCCAGGCGCTCTCAGTGGAGTGAGAAGAGAAACCACAGATGTACATGCTGGCTGAGGAGAGTGTGGGAGAGAGGTCATAATATCACACTGTGCTGAAAGAGGGGGTGAGCTCTGTGTGGAGCCTCAGAGTGTGATGCTTAAGTTGAAACATAACACGGTGACCAGCTAGGGCTGGCATGGATTCCAGCAGAGATGATGCATAAGTAGATGTCCTGCGGTGAGAATACAGGACCCCTGGATCTCAAGTTTGCCTCTTCAAGAAGGAGCTGGGAGGGCACTGCCTCTTGCTTTCTTTCTCCACAGTTGCCCCTGCCTCCCTCCCCCACACCCACAAGTGAGAAAAAGAAACAGGAACTTCATCTTCTCTCTAGAGAGACTTGCTGTCTTGTTTCATGGGTTTGCTTGGTTGTATTTTTCAGACACGGTCTCATCGCGTTGCTCAGGCTGGCCTCAAACTTCTGGACTTGAGGCTGGAGGCATGACAGTGTTTCTGTAGGGGACCCAAGTTTGGGTTGCAGCATCCGAGTCAAACAGCCTGTAGTTACAGAAGAGAAGCCTTTTGGCTTCTGTGGACACCTGCACTTTCTGCACACATCCAAATGCAGTCAGACAGACAGACACACACACACACACAGTGTGACATGGGTCTCTCCATATAACCCTGGCTGTCCTGGAACTTGCTATGTAGACAAGTCTGTTCTCACACTGGTGAAATAATCCACATGTCTCTACCTCCAGAGGTGTGCCACAATGCCAGGGTGATTTTTTTCCAGAAAAGGGGGGCTCATGCAAGCTTTGCAAGTAAGCACTTTCTTTCTTTCTTTCTTTCTCTTTCTTTCTCTTTCTTTCTTTCTTTCTTTCTTTTTCTTTCTTTTCTTTCGACACAGGGTTTCTCTACGTTGCCCTGACTGTCCTAGAACTTGTAAAACAAGCTGGTCTCAAACTCGGAGATCTGCCAGCATCTGCCTCCCAAGTGCTAAGAGGAAGGTATTTCTTTTAAAAAAAAAATTTTTTTTTAAGGGACTGGAGAGGCGGGCTCAGTGGTTAAGTGGCTACTCTTTCAGAAGACCTGGGTTTGATTCACAACATCTACATGGTAGCTTATGACTATCTGTAACTCCAGTCCCAGGGGATCTTCTGGATTCCTTGGGTATGAGGCATGCATGTGGTACACAAAGTTACATGCAGGGAAAACCCCCCTACACTCAAACAATTGTGACATTTCTTTATTGTGTGTATGTGTGCGCACGGGTGGCACAGGAAGCTCCTTGAAGGAGTCAGGGACCAAACTCATGGTATCAAGCCTTACCCTCTGTCTTAGTCAGGGCTTCTCTTCCTGCACAAACATGACCAAGAAGCAAGTTGGGGAGGAAAGGGTTTATTCAGCTTACACTTCCACATTGCTGTTCATCACCAAAGGAAGTCAGGACAGGAACTCAAGCAGGTCAGGAAGCAGGAGCTGATGCGGAGGCCATGGAGGGATGTTTCTTACTGGCTTGCTTCCCCTGGCTTGCTCAGCCTGCTTTCTTATAGAACCCAAGACTACCAGCCCAGCAATGGCACCACCCACAAGGGGCCCTTCTCCGCACCCCCCCCCCGCCTTGATCACTTATTGAGAAAATGCTTTACAGCTGGATCTCATGGAGGCATTTCCCCAACTGAAGCTCTTTTCTCTGTGTCAAGTTGACACACAAAACCAGCCAATACAATTGACCCCTTGTCAACTTGACACACAAACACATCACTATTAAGCCTCAACCCTTACCTTCTTATTAATCCCCAAGATCTAAATAATTTTAAAAGTCCCACAGTCTTTCCAAATTCTTATATATTAAAATTTCAATCCCTTTAAAATATCCACTCTTTTAAAATCCAAAGTCTTTTTCCAATTAAAAGTCTCTTAACTGTGGGCTTCAAGAGGGAAAAATATCAGGGCACAGTCACAAAAGCAAAAACAAACTCCAGTCTTCCAATGTCTGGGATCCACTCATGATCTTCTAGGCTCCTCCAAGGGCTTGGGTCACTTCTCCAGCCCCCCCCCCCTTTGTAGCACACACCTTGTCTTCTGGGCTCCAGCTGCCTGTACTCCACTGCTGCTGCTGTTCTTGGTGGTCATCTCATGGTACTGGCATCTCCAAAACACTGCTGTCTTCTGCTGCAACTAGGCTTCACCAATAGCCTCTCATAGGCTCTCTTCATGGTGCCAAGCCTCAACTCCTTTGCATGACCCCTTCAGTCCTGGGCCATTACTTACAACTGAGCCTGCACCCTCACCAATGGCCTTCCGGCCTCTCACAGTTCCAAGCCTCAGCTGCTCTCCATGACCCCTTCATGCCTTCAAAACCAGTACCACCTGGGTGACTCTTACACATTACCAAGTCTAGGCACAGCACAAGGTACAACCTTGGCTATCTCTGGAACAGAGCCTCTGTGCTGTCAGAAAACACTTCTCAGAAGATTTTACTTCAATGATGCTGGTCTCTTTATCACTGCTAATTTCTTAGCTCTAGCTAACCAGCATCAATAGTCCCAGTAATGCAAAGTTTTTGCTTTAGTAATTCTGGTATCTTGTTAATCACAGCTGATTCTTCAGCCCCCAGCTAATCAAAACCACAGAATCTTCACAATCAAAACAGCAACAGGGGCTGGAGAGATGGCCCAGTGGTTAAGAGCATTGGCTGCTCTTCCAGAGGTCCTGATTCAAGTCCCAGCAACCACATGGTGGCTCACAACCTTTATAATGGGATCTGATGCCCTCTTCTGGTGTGTCTGAAGACAGCTACAGTGTACTCACATACATATAAAACAAATAAAAAAAAAATAGCAACAGCTCTGATAAGAGTCTTTAATCTTCCCTCTGAAATTTCACAAGCCAGGCCTCCATCTTCTGCACTGTTCTCAACATTATCTTCCAAGCTCCTACAGAACATCCCACAGAGCTCTTAACACTGAATGGATCTTTTTTTTTTTTTTTTTTGGTTTTTCGAGACAGGGTTTCTCTGTGTAGCCCTGGCTGTCCTGGAACTCGCTCTGTAGACCAGGCTGGCCTCGAACTCAGAAATCCGCCTGCCTCTGCCTCCCAAGTGCTAGGATTAAAGGCGTGCGCCACCACCGCCTGGCTGAATGGATCTTCTAACCCAAAGTTCCAAAGTCCTTCCACAGTCTTCCCAAAACATGGTCAGGTTGTCACAGGGATACCCCACTCCTGGTACCAATTTGTCTTAGTCAGAGTTTCTATTCCTGCACAAACATCATGACCAAGAAGCAAGTTGAGAAAGAAAGGGTATATTCAGCTTACACTTCCAAATTGCTATTCATTACCAAAGAAGTCAGGACTGGAACTCAAGCAGGTCAGGATACAGGAGCTAATGCAGAGGACATGGGGGGATGTTTCTTTTCTTTCTTCTTCTGCTTCTTCTTCTGGGTTTTTTGAGACAGGGTTTCTCTGTATAGCTTTGGCTGTCCTGGAGCTCACTCTGTAGACCAGGCTGGCCTCGAACTCAGAAATCTGTCTGTCTCTGCCTCCCAAGTGCTGGAATTAAAGGCATGCACCACCACTGCCCTGTGCGGGGATGTTTCTTACTGGCTTGATTCTCCTGCCTTGCTCAGCTTGCTTTCTTATAGAACCCAAGACTACCAGCCCAGGGATGGCACCACCCACATTTGGGCCCTCCCACCCTCGATCACTAATTGAGAAAATGCCTTACAGCTGGATCTCATGGAGGCATTTCCTCAACTGAAGCTCTTTTCTCTATGATAACTCCAACCTGTGTCAAGTTGATACAAAACCAGCCAGTACACCCACTAAGCCATCTTGCCAGCCAAAGGAAGCTATTTCTTTAGTCGTTTATGTATTTATTGGGGGTGGGATGTGGTAAGTTGTCAGATGACAACTTGCAAGAGTCAGTTCTGTCTTTATATCGTGTGATTTCCAGGAATTTGACCCAGGCTGTTTTGTGTTTAAAAATACTGCTGGGTTCATCTACTACTGGCCAGGGAGACCGAATTGGAGAAACTAAATTTTCTTTTGCAAGCAAATGTCAATTGGAAATATCTCTTTGGTTAGGGATGAGACCCCTTCTGTCTTAAACCTGCAAGAACTTGTTAATCACACAGCTTCAAGGAGAAAGATCCAAATCACATGGCCAAATTCATCAAAGGTTTTTTTTTTTTTTTGGTAAATTCATGTACATGGAGCTGTCTCTTCCTAAGATGGGGTTCAAGAAATCAGCCTTGGGCATGGAGAGCTGTCGCTTCCTAAGGTGGGGTTCAAGAAATCAGTCTTGGGCATGGAGAAAATAAGGATTTTTTAAAAATAATTCAAAAGTAGGAGGTTTCCAAATGGGAGGTTTGGCAGGCAGATAGTTGGGGGTACAGAAACAGAATATAAGCGTAATGAGGTTGTCATGGCAACCTCTCAAAACAAAGCCATGGTAGCAACATGATGATCAGAGCAATGTTGTCCCATTATGAGAGCTTTTGGGTATGAGACACTTTGTTTGGGTATAGGATGAAGGCCAGTAAGTAAAACATTTATGGGGCTGGAGAGATGGCTCAGCAGTTAAGAGCACTGACTGCTCTTCCAGAGGTCCTGAGTTCAATTCCCAGCAGCGGCATGGTGGCTCTCAACCATCTGTAATGGGAGCTGATGCTGTCTTCTGCTGTGTCTGAAGACAACTGAAGTGTACTCATATATATATATAAAATAAATAAATAACAAAAACAATTTATAAAATTAAGTATGAGGATACTGGTAAGGAAAAGTGATCGGGGGGAGGGCCAGAGGAGAGGGAACTAGAACTGAAGGAGGGTTGAGGTTGAAGTTTTTCTGGTCCCTGTCTCTAGGCTCCTTCTCAAACCAGTCAGAGTTTGCGGGTGTGGAAACAGCATTGTTTGTGGAGGGAGCACAGATACCATTCTGTAGCAGCCAAGTTGCTGAAGCTGATGGAGTGTCTGCTACAGTTCTTTGGAGAGCTGGTGGGAGAGCTTCATTGATACCCAAAGGCTTCAGCCCAGCTCTTTCAGTCCTAGTCCCCAAAACAGTGTCCAGAGTGGCAAGAAGACAGATGAGTGGGTGGCCCAATGGCCTATTAGTCCCCATTTAGAAGTTGCCCAGACTCCTTTTAGGGGCTTTAGGGGTGTTGATCATTCAGTAACTAATTCAGGGTTAACAGAGAACCAAAGACGCAGAAATTAGAATAGCTCAGGAGAGCGTTCACCCAAGGCACTAAGATAAAACGTAACAGTTGGCAAAGAAGACCCAGACAGGAAGTCAGGAGGTAATAACTGTATAACTTTGTGGGGAACACTAAGAAACAAAGTTACAAGATGGCACATGCCTTTAATCCCAGCACTCAGAGGCAGGCAGATTTCTGAGTTTCCCGGCCAGCCTGGTCTACAGATCTACAGAGTGAGTTCCAGGACAGCCAGGGCTGTACTGAGAAACCCTGTCTTGAAAAGAAAACAAAAAACAAACAAAAAAAAAAGAAGAAGAAATTTTTACACTAAGATTAGCGTTAGTCAATATAACATGAGGTTAAGTATAAAGTTAACACAGGTTAAAAGTAACCGTGACTGGTCATGTGCCAGGAACCAGACCAGGGACCTCAGCAAAAAAACAGAAGTGCTCTTAATTGAAGGGTCATCTCTCCAGCATGCCCCGCCCCCACCACCTGTTTTTAAAAATATTAACACTGGCAGTGGTGGTGCATGCCTCTAATCCCAGCACTGGAGAGAAACCCTGTCTCAAAAAACAAAACAAAACAAAAAATCAAAAACAAAACAAAAAGGTGAAAAAGTGAAAAAAGACGGAGAGGGTAGGGTGGGGTGTGTATACACATGTTAGGCGTCTACAGAGGCTAGACAAAGACCATCAGATCCTCTGGAGCTGGAGTTCTGCACAATTGTGAACAATCTGTCCTGAGTGCCGGCAACCAAACCTGAGTCCTCTGCAAAAGCCGCTCTTAGCCACTGGGCCAACTCTCCACAGGTAACTTCTTTCCTATCTTTCTTTTCTTCCTCCCCTCCTCTCCCCTCCCCTCCCCTCCCCTCCCCTCTGCCCTCCCCCTCCCCTCCCCTCTTCTCTCTCTCTCTTCCTCCCTCCCTCTCTCTCTCTCTCCCTCCCTCTCTCTCTCCCTCCCTCCCTCTCTCTCCCTTTCTCTCTGTCCCTCCTCCCCTCTCTCTGTCCCTACCCCCTCTCTCCCTCTCCCTCCCTCCCCCCCTCTCCCTCTCCCTCCCTCCCTCTCTCTCTCCGGTGTTTCACTAGGTAGGCATACCTGGCTGACATGGATCCCCCTGTGTAAACAAGGTTTCTCCCGAGTGCTGGGATTTAAAGGCATCATCACCACACCAGGCTTTCACCAGACTTTTATAAAGTTTTATTAAATACTTCTAGGTTGCTGAAACAAAAGTGGCAAAATACACATAACATAAAATTTACAGTTTTTTCAGAGCTGAAGATTAAACCCAGGGCCTCAGCAGGTTCCAGCTAAGCTCTTCCCTGCAACATGGTAGCCCAGAAAGTGTCTATAGTGTGTGTGACACAACTCTAGAACAACATGGTAGCCCGGAAAGTGTCTATAGTGCTGTGTGACACAGCTCTAGAACAACATGGTAGCCCGGAAAGTGTCTATAGTGCTGTGTGACGCAGCTCTAGAACAACATGGTAGCCCGGAAAGTGTCTATAGTGTGTGTGACGCAGCTCTAGAACAACATGGTAGCCCGGAAAGTGTCTATAGTGCTGTGTGACGCAGCTCTAGAACAACATGGTAGCCCGGAAAGTGTCTATAGTGCTGTGTGACGCAGCTCTAGAACAACATGGTAGCCCGGAAAGTATTTATAGTGTGTGTGATACAGCTCTAGAACAACATGGTAGCCCGGAAAGTGTCTATAGTGCTGTGTGACGCAGCTCTAGAACAACATGGTAGCCCGGAAAGTGTCTATAGTGCTGTGTGACACAGCTCTAGAACAACATGGTAGCCCGGAAAGTATTTATAGTGTGTGTGATACAGCTCTAGAACAACATGGTAGCCCGGAAAGTATTTATAGTGTGTGTGATACAGCTCTAGAACAACATGGTAGCCCGGAAAGTATTTATAGTGTGTGTGATACAGCTCTAGAACAACATGGTAGCCCGGAAAGTATTTATAGTGTGTGTGATACAGCTCTAGAACTTCTTGCTCTTGCACAACTGAAACTCTCTCCCACTGAGCCCCGCTCCACCCTGCTCCGGCTCAGCTGCTGTTTAGACTCTTCTTGTCTTTCCTCCTCTCTCTGTCTCTGTGGCTTTAACCGCTGGAGTTTCGTCATGTGAGAGGAATCCATGGTCACTCTCTGTGAGCCCCACCATGTGCCCATGCTACGGAGTGCATCTCCATTTCAAGTTTTCCCCCACTATAGGCAAAGTCTACATTGTGTTATCGGCTCATCCACCACATGACTGCCTCTCCTGTTGGCTACTGTGAACGTGATGTGTTAATGTCTCTTGAGTATCTCTTGTTTTAGATTCATTTATTCTATTCTTCATGCGTGTAGCAGTTTTACCTGTATATTGTGCCATATATTTGCCTACTGTCAGAAGAGGTCAGAAAAGGCCATCAGATCTTCTAGAGCCGGAGTTACAGATGGTCTTAAACCACCACGTGAGTACCAGGATCTGAACCCAGATCCTCTGCAAGAGCAGCCACTGCTCTAACCACTTGGCCATCTCTCCAGATTCCCTCCTTTCAATTCTTTTGAGCATTATCTAGTCATATGGAATTGCTGAGTCATAGGTTATTCCTCTTTTCTTTTTTTTTAAATGTAGGGTTTTATTCTGTAGCCCAGGCTGACTTTGAACACTCCTGTCCCAGCTTTCCAGATACTGAGATTAGAGGTGTGTGCTGCCATCACCAGCTCAAGAGATATCTTTACAAATAGCAGTCGTGATTTATAATGGTCACATGTGTGTAGGCTGTGGAAAAAGAAGGCACTAGTCCTATGGTGGCCTGTGGAAGTCAGAGGACAACTCTGTAGAGTTGATTCATATATATATATATATATATATATATATATATGAATGAATGACAGGAGTCCCAGCTGCCTCCCTGAACCTCAGAAATGATAGAAACATTTGTGGTTGTATGGAAAATAAAGTTTAACCCCTTTCCCAGAATGAGGCCCACTGTCTGTGACTAGCAGCCTGAGGGCTGCGGTCCCTTCCTGAGAGAAGCATCTGGCATAGTGGGTAGGGCTGTGACTTCTTTCTGTTCCAGTTGGAGAGTGACAGATGCAAGGATCCCTATGGACTGAGTGAGGGTGCAGCGCCCTGGATTTCATGTAGGCATCACCAAAATGACGAAGGAAAAAAAGAATTCCTCTGCTCTCTAACCCACTTCCCCAGACCCAGAACCAGTTTCACTTTGGGTTCCGGCTCTGTGCTTCCTCAAGGCCACTGGCGGCCGGGAGTCCTAAGAGGCACCTGCCTGGGCCTCTCAATTTAAATACCCAACCTATATTTAACCACTATTACAGTACACCGATTAACAAAGAGACATTTTACAAAAAAGCATATATCAGGTGGCAGCTAAGAGGAGAGTCAGGGATACTTAACACAGGTGGGGAAAACTGACTAGGAAGGATCCCGTTAGTGTGAGCATAAAGGCCACACTTCAGAATCTGTTCTCAACGTGACTCCCATGGGAAGTGTTCTCTAAGCCTCCAGATTTGGTGGTTTCAAACAAATTTTATTTTTAAATTATGGGTCTGTGTGTATGTGCATATGTGTTTGCATTTGTACGCATCCTTGGGAGGCAGAGAGAGACAGGAGGATCTCTGAGGTCAAGGCATCCTGGTCTATAGTGTGAGTTCCAGGATAGCCAGGGCTACACAGTGAAACCTTGTCTCAAAAAAACAAAAGAAAAAGAAGAGAAAAGAGGAAGAGGGGGAGGAGGGAGAGAAGGAGGGGGAAGAGGAGGAGGAGGGGGAGAAGGAGGAGGAAGAGGAGAGATAAAAAAGAAAGAAAAGAAAAATGAGACACTGTGTGTCACTGTGTGGCTCTGGCCAGCCTTGAACTTGCTATGTAGACCAGGCTGGCCTTGGACTCACAGAGATCCACCTGCCTCTGCCTGCTAAGTGCTGGTCTTAATGGCATAGACCACCAGCCTCGTCAAAAATAAGTAATATAGCCAGGCAGTGGTGGCACATGCCTTTAATCCCAGCACTTGGGAGGCAGAGGCAGGTGGATTTCTGAGTTCGAGGCCAGCCTGGTCTACAAAGTGAGTTCCAGGACAGCCAGGGCTACACAGAGAAACCCTGTCTCTAAAAAAAAAAAAAGTAATATATATAATATGTATTTTCAGGCAGGGTCTTATGTATCTCAAGCTGATCTTGAACTCACTGAGTTCTGTGGATGACACTGAGCTTCTGATCCTCCTGCCTCTACCTCCCGACACCATGCTCAGTTTATGCCCTGCTGGGGATTGAATCCAAGACTTCCTGCATGCCAGGAAGACTTCTACAAACTGAGCTCCAGCCCCAGCCACAAAAAGTATTTTTTAAAATTTTGTTGTTTTTGAGACAGAGTCTGACTATGTAGCTCTGGCTGGCCTGGAACTCTAGGTTGACCAGGATAGGCTTAAATTCACAGAGATTTGCATACCTCTGCCCACAAGGGCTGGGCTTAAAGGTTAAAAGTGTATGTCATAATATCTGGCTTTTTAAAGATGTAAACTTAAGGTGTGTGTGTGTGCGTGCGTGTGCATGTGTGTGTGTCCATGTGCGTGTGCGTGTGTGCGCGCCTACAGAGAGGCCAGAAGAGGGTGTTTTCTGGAGCCAGCCTTACAGGTAGCTGTGAGCTGACTGACGTGGGTCCTCTGCAGAGCGTCGTTCTTCACCCCGGGTCCTCTCTCCAGCCCCAAGAAGAACATTTTAAACTTGGAAAGTTCCTCACTCTTAGGAGTTTCTCTCATTTCTAACTTTTCTGTGGTAATTACTAACAAAGCCTGCTTCTGCTTTGAATAAAGTGGGAGGAAAGGCTGGAGCGATGACTCAGAGGTGAAGAGCACTTGCTACTTTTGCAGAGGACCCAGCTTGGGTTCCTGGCATCTACATGGTATCTCGCAATTGCCTGTAACTCCAGTTCCAGGGCACCTGACACCCTCTCTTGACTTCTGTGGGCACCAGGCATAACTTGATGCAAGACACACAGTCTGGCAAAACCCTCATACGCATAAGGTAAAATAAGTAAATCTCAAAAGGATTCATTTCAGTTTTCAGTTTATTTTGATTTCATGTGCATTGGTGTTTGCCTGCATGTGTGTCTGTATTGAGGATGTCAGATTCTTGGAACTGGAGTTACCAACAGTTGTGGGCTGTCATGTGGGTGCTGGGAATGAACCCGGGGTCCTCTGGAAGGGAAGTCTTAACTGCTGGGCCATTTCTCTAGGTCCCCAATATATATATATATATATATATATATATATATATATGTGTGTGTGTGTGTGTGTGTGTGTGTGTGTGTGTGTATATATATATATATATATATATATATATATATATATGTTTAAGTAAAGCTGGAAGCTGAATATGGTGGCACATGCCTGTAATCCCAGTACTTAGAAGACTGAGGCAGGAGGATCATGAGCTTCCGACCAGCCCGAGCTACAAAGCTCATCTCAAAAATTATAAAATAAAATATAAAATGATTAAAAAATTATTAAACGAATCTAAAGACAACAGGATAAGCCTCCAAAAATCCTGCATTCTCAACTTCACAATTCCCTAAGCGTCCCTTGGTGCAGGAGCCTCCTCCCCTCCTCCCCTCCTCCCCTCCTCCTCTCCTCCCCTCCTCCTCTCCTCCCCTCCTCCCCGCCCTTCCTCCCCTCCTCCTCTCCTCCCCTCCTCCTCTCCTCCCCTCCTCCTCTCCTCTCTCCCTTGTGCTCCCTCATTTTCTTATTTCTCCCCTCCCTTCTTCTCCCCTCCTCCCCTCCCTTCCTCCCCTCCTCCCCTCCTCCCCTCCTCCTCTCCTCTCTCCTTTGTACTCCCTCATCTTCTTAGTCCTCCCCTCCCCCTCCCTTCTTCTACCTTTGCACTAATGCTGTGAAGATGGAGGTATTCCTGGCGATCTCCTCCATGTCCCATGATCACAGTATCTGTTAATATAAAAATACTTATTCCATTATGGAAAACTCTAGAAAACAGTTGAGAGACAGTAGATAGCCCTTCACCACCAGGGTTCCCAGGAGCTATGAGAACTTCTGTTTTTCTACTTACACATTTTTTTTTTCAGCCACAAAGAAGTCAGTTTCCATTCGGTCTTATTTCCTAAAACAGAAGGCAGGGCATTAGGAGAAACTGCGTTCTCTTTTTAAGTTAGGCTCTCATGATGACCACCATGTTCTTTATAACCCAGGGATGACTTGAATCCTGAGTCTCCCAAGTGCTGGGATCTCACAGCCTGTGCCACAGCGCCATTTTTACTTGCCTGCATCAGAGGACATGAGTATCCTAGAGAGATTGGTAGCCATCTCTGCATCACTAGAAGTGTCCTGACAGAGGATCATGGTGTACCGGGGGATGGACAGGACAATCTGTCTTCTTCCTCAGACCCAAAGGGTAAGGGTATGTATGTCCTAAGGGATCCCAATTACACAAGGGAGCTGTGGTACCTTGTTTGAACTTGGAGTACTGTGGAAGAGACATCTGGGCACATCACAGCTGGGGAAGTGGAATCGTTTTTTATCTGTTCAGCATCTTCCTGGCCTGAAGTAAAGTGGTACATGCCTGTTATCCCAGAACCTGGCAGGAGGAGGCATCAAGAACATCAGGGGACTAAGGAAGCCAGCCTCACCTACTCAGTGGGTTATGTGAAATCCTGCCTCAAAGACCCAAAACAAGGCAGAGAATGTAGCTCACTTGGTAGAGTGCTTGCTTTGAATGCATGAAGTCCTAGGTTTGATCCTCAGTACCTAATAGAGTAAGTGTGTGTAGCCACACACATTTTAGATGGCGGAGGAAGATCAGAAGTTCAAGGTCATCTTCAGCTACACGATAATTTTGAGTACAATTTGAGCTGCAGGATATTCATTCTCTCTCTCTCTCTCTCATGCACACGCGTGCGCGCGCGCGAACACACACACACACACACACACACACACACACACACACACACACCCACACACCCCAGACCTCTGAGTATCAAATTATCAAGTCATGATGTTAGATCTGTTCCATGGAGCAAAGTAAGGAAAGGTGTGGGATTTGTCCTGGTTGTTCTTTGGTCAATTTGACCCAAGCTAGAATTATCTGGGAACCTCTGTTGAGAAAATGCCTCCATCAGACTGCCTGTAGGCAAACCTGTAGTGTATTTTCTCTACTTATGATTGATGTGGGTGGGCCCAGCCCCTATGGTGTGGGCAGGTGGTCCTGAGTTGTGTAAGAATGCAAACTGAGCAAACCAGGAAGCTGTGTTCCTTTATGGCTTGTACCAGTCCCAGTCCCTGTATCTCTATCTGTCCCGGAGTTTCTGCTCTGACTACCCTCTGTGATCCCAGAGTTGTAAGATAATAAACCCTTTCCTCCCCAAGTTGCTTTTGGTCATGGTGTTTTATCACAACAGTAAAAACCCTAAGAAATGATTCAATTTTAGAGATGAAGAAACAGGTGGGGGGGGAGGGGATAAAGTCCCCACTCAAGAGTTCGGGTGCTGTCAGAGAAATCCCGTAGGGCTCCTATCAACCCGACCTGAGGGGCGTGGTCTCGGTGGGCGTGGCTTCCGGACAGTCCTTTGCAAACTGTAGACTGGTGTGAGCAACTCTAGTCCAGACGCGACCATGGAGCCAGTGCCGCTGCAGGACTTTGTGACCGGCCTGGACCCCGCCTCCCTTCCGCGCGTGCTGCGGGTCTGCTCCGGAGTCTACTTTGAGGGTGAGCGGACTCTGGGTGGAAGGAGTCAGGCTTGCCTGTAATGCCAACCCTGGGGAGCTGAGGCAGGAGGATTGGCACGAGTTCCAGGCTAGCCTGTTCTATAAAGTGATTCCAGGTCAGTTTGGGCTACAGAGTTAGACCCTGAGGAATTTGGGGTTGAATTCAGATGCTGCTACTTTCCCGAAGTTTATGATCCGCACCAAAAGGCGCCACCTCCCTGAGCTTCAGCTTTTGTCCCGCGGCTGATGAGAAATCCTGAGTTTAACACAGATTCTTTTTTTTTTCTCAACTGAGGCTCCTGGGCAATTCTAACAGAAACTGGGTGGCAGCGACCTGAACAGCCTAGGAAATCCTGTCTCAGGCAACTAGAACAATTATAACAATAAGTGGATAAATAAGTGGCGATAGGGGGTCCGTTGTGTCAGGCAGGCACTAGGTGCTCGCTATCGTTATTGGGGTTGTTTTGAAAGGATCTTGTTTTGTAGCCCAAGCTGACCTCAAATTTGCAACGATCCGCCTACCTCTGCCTGAATTTGCCATGCCTTGTTCGCTGTACCTTTTTCTTTCTCTCTCCCTCCGTCCATTCTCTTTTCTTGTCTTCTCTCCCTTTCTGCAAGGATCCAACCCAGAGCCCTGAGCCCTCACCGCTAAGATATATTCCAGTTATTTTAGCACCAGATCAGCCCTCCCGCTGAGCTCTCTGCTCCCTGCCTCCGTGTCTCCCTGTTCCTCTGCTGAATCCTCAGATGGAATGGTCCTCCCGCACAGGGAGCCTACCCCTCTTTTTGCCTGCACACCTGCTCCCTGCCCACAGCTGTCCCGACTCATAGCAGAGAAGAGATGGACATAACAGGACACAGCCACCAGTTAGTGGCCAAATAGCAAGTGACTGGGGACTGACCACTTGGGTAAGGGAGGGAAGACAAGGGATGCAGATGCCAGCAAGAGACCCACCAGACTGCTCCGAGGAAGGCAGAGGAGAGAGTGAGGGAGATACTGAGATTCAGGGCTCCTCCCTCAGAGAGCAAGCTGCTTATAGATGCCCACTTCATCCTGCTCCCTGGACTGAGGGAACCAGACTCTGCCACAGCAGCTACCAAAAAAGTGGTCTGGTGGCCAAGTGGGTTGTAGACCGACTGCACACAAGGGCCACCACAGTGGATCTTTGGTCCATTGGAATCCGATGGGTCCCTGAAGTAGGGCTCTGGGAGCCTGGTCATTCTTTCTCCAGCTCAGAACATCCTCCCAGCGTCTTTTGTTTACCTGTGTCACAATACCAGAGTTTCCTTATCTGCTCTGACCTGGGGTGGTGGTAAGTGAAAGAACTTGGGGTGACGTGAGGACAGACGGACGGTATGCAAGTGAGGTTACTTGGAGGGTAGATGACCCTACAGGCAAGGTGTGGTGGAATTCCTGACTATGTGGAATTCCAGTTTTGGAGGTAAATACCGTGGCCTTGATACCCCAAGTTCTGCCTCCAGCTACCCTCAGGTCTCCCTCCTCCCACCCCCACATTACATGCCCTGCTGCAGATGGGACCGGGACCATCTTACACCCTAGACTAGCACTCTAGTTGGTTCTTAGCCAAGATCCTTAGCATTCCCCCCTTCCCCTCCACCACCCCTCCCCCTCACCACCCCACCCCCACTCCCCCACCCCCTCCCCAACCCACCTGGTTTAAGACAAGTTCTTCTTGTGTGACCCAGACTTCTCCAGACTAAGAGTTCTGTGGTTACAAATGTGTACCACCACAGCTGGCCTTCTGAGTCTTTGTTTACATTTATTTGTTTATTTATTTATTTATTTATTTATTGGGGGCATGCATGTGTCACAGTATGCATGTGAAGGTCACAGAACTTTCATCTTCCTTTGTTTTCTTCCACCATATGAGACTTGGGGAGGGAAGAGTCTTGACATGACGATCTCTTGCTGGTTCTTTTCTGTTAGAGGCTGGCCTGGAAGTCCCTATTTAAGTAAGGGTGAACTCGAGTTCCTACTCTTCCTCTTTACTGATCGTTGGAGGAGCTGATGCCACCTCTCTGAGCTCTCACTTTTAGGAATGAGAAACTGCTGTGCTATTTATTTAGAAAAGAGAAACTGCTGTGCTATTTATTTAGAAAAGAGAAACTGCTGTGCTATTTATTTAGAAAAGAGAAACTTGAGCCGGGCAGTGGTGGTGCACGCCTTTAATCCTAGCACTTGGGAGGCAGAGACAGGCAGATTTCTGAGTTCGAGGCCAGCCTGGTCTACAGAGTGAGTTCCAGGACAGCCAGGGCTACACAGAGAAACCCTGTCTCAAAAAAAAAAAAAAAAAAGAGAAACTGTTGGCGGTTCCCGGAAGGGCACTCACGCGTCCTCTGGGCAGTGAAGCGTCAGTAACACTGAGCACAGGGCCAGGTATATGTAACTCCGTGGCTAACAAGCTTCTTTGCCACAAGGTCCGCCTCGCACTTTCCTGAGGGGTTAGGGTGAGATTTATATACCAGTTTCTCCTGACCCTGTGAGCAAATCTCCTAGGGCGCTCCAGGTGGCCAAAAGGTCCTGCCACCTGCTGTTTCCCATCCTCTGCCGTAGGACACGGACCCGGGGCACACAGCACTGTGAGATCTCTACTGTTTATCTCTCAGTGTTCTCCACAGCTTTAACACTTTGCATTAGGCAAGTGCTTGTTGAACTTGGAGGTGGCGCTCAGAGCCTCAATCTCCTCTACATCCTCTTAGGAGCAACTCGCTAGACTGGCGACTGGTGGAGTGAGCTAGCTGGTAGGCGGGGCATGGGGGCATGACTGCTGCCAAGCCTGACAACCTGAATCCAATGCCTGGGTCCTACACTGCGGAAGGGAAGAACTGACTCCCAACAGTTGTCCTGACTTCCACACCCATGCTGTGGAATGCATTCAAGATAAACATGATTTTGGACTGGAGGGCTGGCTCAGTGGTTAAGAGCACTGACTGCTCTTCTGAAGGTCCTGAGTTCAAATCCCAGCCACCACATGGTGGCTCACAACCATCTCCTAACAGAGATCTGACGCCCTCTTCTAGTGTGTCTGAAGACAGCTACAGTGTGTTTACATGTAATAAATAAATAAATTTTAGGGAAAAAAGATAAACATGATTTTAAAAACAAAAGCTAAAAAAGAGAAACAAAAAAACAAAAACTAAAAGCTACTCTTGGGGCGGGGTGGGGGTGTGTGGCTAATTGGTACAGTGTTCACCTAGCACGCATGAAACCCTGGAGTTGATTCACGGTATTACAAAGAATTCGACATGGTGACATACACCTGTCATCCTAGCACTCTGGAGGTAGAGGCAGGAGGATCAGCAGCTCAGCGTCATCCTTAGTAGAAAGAGTTCCAGGACAAGCTGTATGACAGGAGAGCCTGCTCCAATAGACAGACAGACAGACAGACAGACAGCATGCAGCTCACTGCTCACTCATCTGAAGCAGAAGGCAGGGTGTGGAAGAGCAAGGTGCCTACCTTGCTGTCTATATCTATGTGGCGCCTACCTACCCTGAGCCTGGTTTTGTAACTGTAATCTGGGAGTCAGGAGTCACTGGTGAGTTACTGCTTCATGGGTGAAATCTACCCCCAGAGGCTGCAAGGATGTTGAAAGGGACCAGCCCTGACCGTGCACTCACTCCAGGAGAGTCGGGAGAAAGGGCGCCATCTAGTCGGCCTGCCGTGGTCAGTGGAGACCGTGAAAGCTGTCTGAGGATGGCTGTCTGAGCCAGCTGCCCTTAGCAGGAAAAGGCAAGGAAGCCGGAGGCTGCGGCTGGGGGCGGGGGGGCGGCTAGAATACATACACGTGTCTTTGGAACCCTGTCCCGGTCCCCAGTACTTCAAAGTAGAGAGAAAGATATGGCGGCAGGAACAGCTGAGTAGAATTTATACGGAGCAGGGCACAGGCCACCCAGGCCTTTGCCAAAAGGAGAAACTGAGTCTTTGTCTCTGCAGGTTCCATCTATGAGCTCTTTGGGAATGAGTGTTGCCTCTCCACAGGGGACCTAATCAAGGTCACCCATGTCCACCTCCAGAAAGTTGTGTGTGAGTGCCCAAAGACGGGTCAGACCTTGGAGCTCAACCCTGATTTCACAGGTAAGGTGTGCACCTCTGCCCTAGGGTCCTGCAGGTGTGTCTCGAGCCACTCGTGGGTGAGCTTGTTGCTCTCAGCAGCCTGCCCCCCCCCGGCTTTGCATATGAGGGTGACATATCCGCTGCTATGTAGCCACAAGGCCAAGGGCATCCTCAGGCTGGCTTGTCCCAGCCCTCTTCTGGTCACATCTGCCTCCAGTCTTCAGGTTTTGGTCTTTGGGTTTGCTCACACATTCATTTCATCAGACATCTACCGACACCCACTTGTCCTCTGGGGAGCTGGGCGTGTGGACTCAGGATGAGCTAACTCTGACTCTGGAGTGACGGGTGAGCAAAGACAAGAGCCCATGAGGCAGGCGCAGCTCAGGGTGGGGCGGGTCTGTAGAGGCTCGAGCAAGAGGTGGTCCTTAGCTAAGGGAGCGTGGCATGTGCCCATTTGATGACTGAGAAATCCCAGGTGGAGGCACATGCCTGGATTCTCGCATAGAGGTAGAGACTGAAGACCAGGAAGTCATGGCCAGCCTTAGCGTCATAGCGAGTCAGTCTAGGATGCATGGGACACCATCTCAAAAAGGGTCAGGGACTGAAGGTCTAGCTCAGTGTACATGAAGTCCTGGGTCCTGTCCCTCCCACTGCATAATCCAGCTGTGTGCGGCACATGCCTGGAATCCTAGAAGGGAGGCAGAGGCAGGAGGAACAGGAGAAGGTCTCATGCCTGGGAGGTATCAGTGGTAGATGCTGCTGCCAAGCTCGACAATCCGAGTTCAATTCCTGGCACCTGCATGCTGGAAGGAGAGTGACTCCTACAATAGTTCTCTGGGCTCCACACATGTGCTGTAGCATACACATACATGCACACACTAAGTAAATGTGATTTATTTTATTTTATTGGTACAAGGTATCACTATATAGCCTTGGTTGATCACCGTGTAGATCAGGCTGGCTTCAAACTCATAGGGATCTGTTTCCTGAGTTCTTGGACTTAAAGGCATGCACTGCTATGCCTGGCTTAAATGTGATTTTTTTTTATTTTTTATTTATTTATTTATTTTTGGTTTTTCGAGACAGGGTTTCTCTGTGTAGCCCTGGCTGTCCTGGAATTCACTTTGTAGACCAGGCTGACCTTGAACTTAGAAATCCACCTGCCTCTGCCTCTCAAGTGCTGGAATTAAAGGCGTGCGCCACCACTGCCTGGCCTGTGATTTTTTTTTTAATTTATTTAAAGAAAAATTAAAGATCTCTTTGGAGGGTTGGAAAGATGGCTCAGTGGTTAAGAACATTGGCTGCTCTTCCAGAGGTCCTGAGTTCAATTCCCAGCAACCACATGTGTCTCACAACCGTCTGCAACTCCAGTTCCAGGGGATCTGACACCCT